>BRKX01000010.1:60790000-61991250 GCA_026008535.1 Perilla frutescens | reverse complement strand
ACTATGAATAGATGAGGGGTGTGTTTTAACCTAATCACAATACCTAACAAGAACAAAAGACATAAATACCTTAACAACAACAATTTTCAAGCTAAATAGTACTCAAGAGACAATGCCAAACAAGGGAGAGTTTTGAAGATGATAAATAAGGAGAAGCTCTAGGACATGGCTACACAATACTCATATTAATCTACAACAAGGGATTACACACATATAAATGCAAAGTTCATAGATAGGAAGACCACGAATATAGTAAGAGCATCTCTCGAATATCTCTTAAATTACGAATGCGACAAGGATGGCTATCTCTAACACATTCCAAGGTCGCACCTACCAAAGGCTCTAGGAGAGTCACATTTCCTTCCACATATTCGACATTCAATGAAGAGTACAAATACGTAGATCAATCTATACATGCTTATGCTCACGGGATGGGCAAGATGCAAGTGAATCATACATGGGATGCTTGTAAGATGGTCAATCAAACAACACCATTCAAGCCCTAGCATAGATCAAAATCTTGACAAAGCAATACACATATATATCCCAAATCAAAGATCAATATTCACATTGCTTCACCACATCCTAGAGCCCTAAGGCTCTAGCCAACCATATTCACAATAAAATCAAGATTACAAAAGAAAGAACAAAAACCCATTCTAAATACAAGTTTAAGAAATAAGAAGAAGTGATAAAACCCAATGTAGAACACTCTTCTTCACTCCCATGGCTTGGATCTTCAAATGGATGGTTGAATCTTCTTCCTTCCTCTTGATCTTCAAAAATCCCTTTACTTGGTGTTTCTCTAAGTGTTTTTAGTAGTTCTAGGGTTGGAGAGGATTGTATGAAAAATCCCCTCAAGTCAACATAAGTAGTGGGCAACTAAAGGAGTGCAAAAAGTCACAAAGTGGAATCGCCTGTCCCGGGCGCGACCCCTTCTTGGTCGCGCCTACGGGTCGCGCTTGGGACACACAAAATCACATCCCTGAAGGGCTGAAATGCGGGCACGTTGGTCGCGCCAAGGGGCCGCGGTGCAGAGTGCATGGGGCGCGACCTGCCCTGCACTCGCGCCTGGAGGCCGCGGTGCAGAGGCCCTGGGGCGCGGACCAGGACCGGTCGCGCCTAGAGGTCGCGCCTCAAGCCCATGTTCGATTATCTTCATTTTTTCAACTCTTGTGCGGCCTTTGATGATTGAAATCCCGATTCAACTTTGATACGTACAATAATAACCCAAAAATATCCTGTATTGACCACTTAATAACAAAATTAAATATAAACGACAATATATACAATATTAACATACATATATATCTAAACGTAGTGAAAACGCACTCATAAATGAGTGCAAATGAGTGCAATAAATGCACTCATCACATATCTTCCCAGAGACATGTTCATTATCTTTGATTAGTTAGATAATATTATAATATACATTAAAAATGAATGACTTACTCTATGTTCATGATAGTTATTTCCCTCAAAGTCTTCAAAGTTGTTGTTAGTCTAGTTTCTTCAACTTTTACTACAACTCCATAAATATCTGGATGTTTATAAAAAAAAAAAGTTACCTAATATAAACATTAATCATCACACACAAATATATGTAGATGAAATATACATCTTTTAATCAATATAGTAATAAGAGTAGTTAATAGAGTTTTACAGAATTCGTTTCGTTGGTCGAATTTTGATTCTATGTCCTTAAAACTCCACGAAATTGTGTTGAATCTTATCTCTAATACTTTCGAATGTCTCATTTACAACAATGTAATTTTCCAGAATGAGTTCTTTTTCTGGATGTATACTATGATAACACTGTCTATTAACTTTTTTAACTTATCCGTTGGAGATTAAATAAGTTTTGTTGACCTTAAGTTTGCCGGTAAAGAAAATGGTATGACGATTGAATATTGTCACTCCAATTTGGGTACCCTACAAATATTGGAATGAAACATGTAATTAATTTTTAATTAAAAGTTTAAATTACAATTTCATATATATGTTACTTACCTCATTGTCCATCATAGTCAATTTCCCAAACCTTTTGCCAATACTGGAACACAACACACTTCCAACTCTTAAAATCTTCAATTGTATTGTGGTTGTCATCAATTTTTGTATTTCTAAAGTTTATATGGAAAGTGTTGAATCAGTCAACATAGTTTAATATTATCTCTGCAACAGAAATAAAGTTTAAATATTATAATTGAATGAAGAAATATATGTAAATTAAAAGATTATATCATTTTTTTTTATCAATCAATATAAAAATAACGAAAAAATATTGAAAAGAAACACGGAGAATTTACAAAATATGTGATGAATATATACAAATATGACTAAAATAATTTGAAATTAGTAGTAAGCAAGTCCAACTCATCCTTCAGTGTTATAAAAATCTGAGACCGCATCGTCTTTATTTTCAATTGGTTTCTTCGAAGTTTGTTTTGTTTCTCTCTTTCAATATTCAAGTGATACTATCCAATATTTTTCTTAGTTTATTTATAGATGTAATTAATGATAGAGTTGTATTAGAAGAAGAATGTACATAATTGTAATAGAAGTATTGTGCCATAGGATAGAGTTCAATTAAAATAATCTTTTTATTAGTGCAACAGTTTAATTTAATATAAGTAAATTATGAATTTTAATAATGTATTTGAATTCAAATTTATTATTTTAATTTAATGTATTATATATATATATATATATTTCTTAGTTTATTTATAGATGTAAGTAATGGTAGAGTTGTATTAGAAGAAGAATGTAGAATTGTATTAGAAGAAGTATTGTGCCATAGGATAGAGTTCAATTAAAATAATCTTTTTATTAGTGCAATAGTTTAATTTAATATAAGTAAATTATGAATTTTAATAATGTATTTGAATTCAAATTTATTATTTTAATTCAATGTATTTTATATATGTATATGTATATTATATATATGGTTGATATGTGATAGTGTGGAGTAATTATAATTATATATTTGATAATGAAAATTACTAATAGTGATTGTGGGAATACTAACTAATGCTTTGCTCAAATAATAATTCAAATAATAATAATAATAATAATAATGATGATGATGATGATGATGATGATGATGATGATGATGATGATTTCTTAATACAATATGATTTCAATAAAACTGCTACAACAGTTCATAAAAAACTTATTTAATTTTTAAATTCAACTCTTTAAAATAAAAAATATCTAGCAACAATTGCTTTTTAAATTGATTCGACCGTTTAAATTTATTTATTTATGTAAATAATCAATTTATTTTATTTTCAAATTGAGATCTTTGTACTATTAATTTTGTTAAAATCAAGTTGTTCCTTTAAGTCAAACCCTAATAAAAGGTAACAAAAGGACCTAATTTTACCAAAATTGATAGTAAAAGAGCCTCATTTTAACCAAATGAAGTAGAGGGGTCTATTCGGAAAAAAATTATAAATACGAGAACCCAAAATAATATTTTACCATTATAATTTGATAAATTTAATTATATATATAAATATAAACATCATATATATTCTTTGAATGACTAATTAAGAAATCTCGTTCGATGACGCTAACTAATCAAGGTCCCAAGATCAAATCCATTCAAATACAAAAACATTTTGAACTTTAATGTATTCCATTTTGAATATGTACGCATAATGACTTTCTCCTTAAGAAAAATTAAAGTCTTAAAACTACACCTTATATGAAATAGAGGAGATATAATTTTCCTATTATCTGTAATTATTTTTTCATATAAGTTGACTAACAAATAATTTGTATTTTTATTATTATATGCCAATCATTTTTTTCTTTATCTTACTCGTATATTCTCATCATCATAAATCATGTTAACATATATTTAAAAGTAAAAAAAGAAAAACTTTTTCTTTTTCCTCCACCCTTAGTCAAACTGCCAAAAGAAACCCTCAAAAAATATAAAATTAAAACTCTTTTGCGGTTAATAGTTTAACTTAATGTAAGAAAATTATGAAGTTTATTAATATAAGGTTTATAACGAATTATAATTTTTAGGAAAGTTAAATATTACAAAGTTAATTAATTATATAGATGGGTTAGAATACAAATATAATAATAATATATTAAATAATATAAGATGATTACATTACTACCCTTACATAAAATTTAAAATAGAATTATAATAGGTAAAGTGAAAATTATAAAATAAATATTAGATGATTACGTTATTGTCCTTAAAACAAAATATAAAATAAGGTTAAAATAGGTAAACCCAAAATTATAAGATAACACACTTTTTGTATTAGTATAGATTTCACATATATGCTTAATTTGTACTTTAGAAGATATACATATAATATTCAATATAGAATTTAACACAATGATGCATTACTTTTTTTTTTTATATATAAAAGAATTCATTTTAATGTTATTAATATATATATATATATATATATATATTCCTACTCTAATTATTTATTAGATATTTATTAATATTTTCTAATTATAATATAACTTATAACTTTAAATTTTATATTTTCAAAAAAAAATAATTAATTTTACTTATTTTAATAAAAAATTCATACAATATACGTGAGTTGCACGTGATCTCCGCTAGTTTGCCCGAAAGAATGGAAATAATATTTGAAAACAAAAAAGCAATTAATTTAGTGATGATAAGATATGCGATGGCAAATTGGCAACCACAATTTTATATTCTCCGTGTCAACTGATAAGTCAACTAAGTCAGTAGCTAACTCGCAGTAGATTGGAATTGGATTATACTCTGGAGTTGTTTGAGTGAGAAACAGAGCACAAAAATGGCTTACAATCTTCAATCCCTCATCACCATCCTACAACAAATCTTGAATCCTGAACAAGAACACTGGATTCTTGATCATCATAGCAAACCACAACTCCAATCCCTCCTCGAAAAAGCGGCTGCTCTGAAGCAGATTCTTGAAAAATCGTCACTTCCGAAAGTAGAAAGTTTGGAGAGTCGAATCAGAGATGCAGCACATGAAGCAGAAGATCTCATTGAATCACATATGGTCGATCAGATGCTTAGTCACAAAGGTACGAGATTCAATCATATGCAAGAACATGTTTCTGCACTAACAAGGGTCCTAGAGGTCAGGGAAGAAATGAAGATGTCAAGTGGCAGTTCATCTAGTGGTCCTGCACTTACGGGGATGCAGAGTAAGACCGAGATTCTTTTTTTTTTTTTTCATGCTTAGTCACAGATGCGTGAGATTGACATTTTTTCTACAGCAGATGATGATCTGCAGCAAGTAGAGCAAGCAAAATCTGCATTGGAAGTGCTCCTCCTAGAGGTCATGGAAGAAATGAATATGTCAAGTGGCGGTTCATCTAGTGGTGCTGCACTTACAGGGATGCAGAGTAAGCTCGAGATTCTTTTTTTTTTCATGCTCAGTCTCAGAGGCGTTAGATTCTTTATTTTCATGCTTAGTCACAGATGCGTGAGATTAACATTTTTTCTACAGCAGATGATGATCTGCAGCAAGTAGAGCAAGCAAACTCTGCATTGAAAATGCTCATCCTCCTAGAGGTCATGGAAGGAATGGAGATGTCAAGTGGCAGTTCATCTAGTGGTCCTGCACTTACAGGGATGCAGAGTAAGCTCGAGTTTCTTTTTTTTTTCATGCACACTCACAGAGGCGTTAGATTCTTTATTTTCATTCTTAGTCACAGATGCGTGAGATTCACATTTTTTCTACAGCAGAGCTAGCAAAATCTGCATTGATAATGCTCCTCCTAGAGGTCATGGAAAAAATGAAGATGTCAAGTGGCAGTTCATCTAGTGGTGCTGTATTCACTATTGTGACACCAGATCTGCAGGAAGTAACGCAACAACTTGATTCTGCAATGGAACAAGTGAAGCTCATGGCAGAACACAAGATTTCTTCAACTGCCAGTTCATCTAGTGGTGCTGCATTCTTGCCTGATCATTCGACTTTGAAGAACATTGTGGTTGGAGTTGATGAAGATTTGTTGCAGTTGAAGGATCGGTTGACTGGGATGCAAACTGAGAGGGAGATCATCCCCATCGTTGGAATGGGCGGGATAGGTAAGACCACCCTTGCTCGAAAGCTTTATCATGATCCTCTCATTGTTTCTCACTTTGACGTCCGTGCTTGGACCACAATTTCACAAGATTACAATGTGCGAGCAATTCTATTAGGCCTTCTTCATCGCCCAAATGAAAAGCTTAGTAATGGACTAATTCAATGCGAAGAAAATGAATTGGAAGAAATTTTGCGTAAAAGATTGTATTGTAGAAGATACATTATTGTTTTAGATGATATTTGGAGCACCCAGTGCTGGGATGATATAAAGTGGTGCTTCCCAGACAACAATAATGGGAGTCGAATCGTGCTAACCACTAGAGAGTCGGATGTGGCGAGATGTTTAGGCACAGTGGACTCGCAACATGAGGTGCAATTGCTTGAAGATTCTGAAAGTTGGAATCTACTTCAGCAAACTGTGTTTGGCAAAGAGTATTGTCCTGATGTATTGCAAGGGATAGGTAGAAAGATTGCACGTGATTGTAGGGGGCTTCCTCTTGCCATCAATGTGATTGGTGGGGTTTTGTCTAAGGCCGAAAGAGAAATAGATGTTTGGGAGCATGTTGCAAAGGACGTGAGAGCAACAATTGCTGAAACAGACAATCATGAGTTCTCTAATGTGCTGTCTTTGAGTTATAACCATTTGCCGAATAACTTGAAACCATGTTTCCTGTATATGGGAGCATTCCCAGAAGATTATAAGATCAAGGCCTCTAGACTCATGCAGTTGTTGGCAGCTGAAGGATTCTTCAAATCAGATGGAGATAAAAGTTTGGAAGAAGAGGTAGAGGAAAACTTGAAGGCTCTGGTGGAGAGGAATCTACTTTTGGTTACACGAAAAAAGTCAAATGGAAAAGCATATAGCTACGGAATGCATGATCTATTGAGGGAGGTATGCATTCGGAAAGCTGATGAGGAGAAGTTTCTACTACATGTCAAGAAAGGTTCAGAGGTGAGATTGGAGAAGGTGAGGCGTGTGAGTGTTGACACATCATGTGGAATGAAAGAAGTGGATGCTTATGCTTCGGTTGCTCGATCTTTTATATGTGCTGCTCCCAATCCTATGTTGTGTGAGGAACAGTCTCTTTTGTTTTCCAAGTTAAGATTGGTGCGGGTGTTGGATGTATACGAAATGGAGTTTCGAGAGTTTCCGAGAGAAATATACCAACTGGTGAACCTACGATACTTGGCTGTCTCCTGGAAATCAGGCGGTATACCTACGGGAATATCAACATTGCGGTATCTGCAAACCTTGATTGCTAGATTAGAAGAGTTTCATTATGTGCCATCTGAAATATGGGAGATGTCTGAGTTAACAAATTTCAATTTGGTAAAAAAAATGATCCGTATCGAAGAGGGTTACATGATAGAATTTGTTCGGGAGAAGCTGCAGAGGATTAGGTTTGTGAGGATAACTCCTTCACTAATGAGTAGGGGTTTCTTTGAAAGCATTCCAAATATAAAAAACTTGGGAGTCTATTTTCCAGAGTTAGCATCCAGTATTGAAGTAGTTGATCTTACCCATCTTCACAAACTCCAAACATTAAGATGTTCTTCTGAATTGAATGAAGAAGCAGGTTGCCGTTTTCTGCTGCAGAAGCTCAGATTTCCTTCGAGTCTTAGAAAATTAGTTCTGGTTGACTGTGTAATATTTGGGAGCGTCATGTCGAGTCTGTGTGCACTACCCGATCTGGAAGTGCTCAGAATACTTGGATGTGTCTTTGAAGATAATGAAGAGTGGGAGGCAGCGGAAGGAGATGTATTCGAGTCACTGCAGTATCTGCTGCTGGGAAATTTGAAACTGGTGCGTTGGAGAGCCGATGAGACCAACTTCCCTAGACTCCGAGAGCTGAGAATACTAGAATGCCCTTTGCTAGAGGAAATCCCGAGCGGCATTGGAGAAATACCAACACTGCAACTAATTCTGTTGTATGGATCATGCAAACCTTCTGTAGTGGCAACAGCAAAACAGATTCAGGAGCAGCAACAATCTGACTGTGGAAACTACGACCCAGATTTCCTTATAGTCTTAGAAAAAAGATCTGTATGATTGTGCAATATTTGGGAGAATCATGACGAGTCTGTGCGCACTACCTGATCTGGAAGTGCTCAGAATAATTGGATGTGTCTTTGAAGATAATGAAGAGTGGGAGGCAGCGGAAGGAGATGAATTCAGGTCACTGCAGTTAATACAACTCGATGAATCTAGTGCGTTGGAGAACCGATGAGACCAATTTCCCTAGACTTGAGCAGCTGATTATAGGAGTTTGCTCTGAGCCCTTCTGCAGTGGCCTCAGCCAAACAGATTCAGGAGCTGCAGCAATCTGAGTTCGACAACTACGGCCTCAAACTTGAGTTATGTGACCATTGTGAAGCTCACTTTCTGTCAAAAGGTAAATATATATATCCAATAAAAAAAACGTAAGCTGTATTGATTTTAGATCTATATTGAAATTGAATAACATATAACAATATAATTGGGCTCAAGAATGAAGTCATTTTGTATAATGCCACCATTTCTAAATCTTCAAAACAAAAAAAAATCTAGGATTTCAGCAAAACAGAAGCAGGGGTGAGCTATATATGTGCCCTTGAAGTTTCTATCTTAGTTCTATTTCACAAAATATTCAGAATTTCACAAAAACACTCTTTTTGGTTTGTTGCTCTTCAATTCATCTTCTTGTTGAGTATTACAATTTACAACTCATCTTCAAAATTTCAAGAAACAAAGGCTAAACTAACTATCTTGCAAAAACAAACAATTTCATGTGTTCATTAAATGAGAAGATCATATATATAACAATGATTGAAATATTATATGAAACCTTGTATTTTTAGAAGTGAATTGTCATCAATTCGTTACCTTTTTTCAGCTTCTGCTACAATTTTGCATGTTAAATTCTTATATATGTATGCCTCCATATTTGTAACAATGTATATCTCTTTTTCTTTTTCTTAGCAGCTATTTTTCTGCTTGTTACAAAGCTGCTTCCAATATTTCCTATCGAGCTCAGGGTGAGGACAAGATCACTCAATGATTTCATCAAGGGTAGTACGTACATTTGTTACACAATTTGAATAAAATTATGTGAGAAAATATTTTTGTAGCCAAGTTTTACTTATAAATTTTTTTTCTAACCAAAGATTGTAGAATTTTCTTTTCTAACCAAGCTTATTTTCATTTTTCTAACGAAGCTCTATATAATACAATAAAAATTCGATGGCTCAATAAAAATATAAATTATTAGAGTGTTTTTTAGCAAACCAATAAAATCATTTTTCCTTTCATGTATAAGAGCACAAATAATAAAAATAAATATTTTGGTGCAAATAGTCACTCAAACTAACGGTGATAACATAACTCAAACTAAACTACATGAGGGGTAGGGATTGTAAACGAGTCAAGTTAAGTAAGAACATACAATTGTTTAAGTTTATTTGAAATAATATCAAACTTTAAAATATATATGTTTGAGCTTGTTTGATTATCTATATAGTTGAGCTCAATTGGACTTTAATTGAGCTGAATACGAGTCGAGCTCTAGTAGTTTGGTATTTTACATACATTTTTTTGACTTAGATATTTTCATGCATGTTGCTCTATTTCTATTTATCGAGCTCGAGTTCAAGCCAAATTTTAAATCTTATTAAACATAAAATTATATTAAACAAATCAAGCTCAACCAAACTTTTAACAAATGAACACGAGTCGAGTATCGAGTTATTTGGTTTGATTTCAATCCTAAAGGAGGAGGGGCATCTTTAAATTATTCTTGAATTTCTCTCTCCATATTTTCTTTTAATAACCAAAACAAAGAGACGTCTCGGGTTCTAGACCCATAGTTCCCTCCTTAACGAAAAAATCTTCTTATGTATATTGAGGCAGGCCCAGATCTTATCAAAGGAATGGACAAATTGAAGAATTTGGTTAAATATCATTTGAAGTTTAAATCAGCCCAATACATTGAAATGTGTTCACTCTTACCCAATGGGCTTAATGAGGGCCCATCTCATTCCAGCCTAATCTACAAAATCTACAACACTAAATTCTTTATTACAATCAATAATAATAGCTTAATCACCTCTTCTATTTCAATATCATCAATAATCTATATCTATACTAATATAAAAAGTGTGTTATTTTACAATTTTGAGTTTACCTATTATATCCTTATAATACACTATATTTAAGGGCAATAATGTAATATGATATAATTATGAATATTAATTATTTATTTTAATTTAATATAAATTAAATATTGTAATATTGATTATACTATTGAATAGATTTTAAACTAATTGGGATTCTTATTATGATAAACTTGTAAGGAAGCTCATTAATCATAATGTGTTGTATGCCTTAACGATATATTTAACATATGAATATTTATCTTGAATGCATGAAAAACAAGAACATATATTATGAATCGAATTAGGTGCATTCAGTTTGAATTTTTCAAATTATTTGGCTATTACTTATAGGAGAATATATTTTCTATCATTATAATTCAAAAGAAAATATAGCAATATATGTATACAATGGGAGTAATTAATTATAACGAAGTATAAAAAATGAATCTATCACTTTAAATTTTATTATTTGCAATAATTAATATTAGAGAGAACACATAAAGTGTGTATGAATTATTTTTTCCTTTAAGTTTTTCAACATATGTATCACAAGTATGTACATATATATATAATAATTCATATTATAAATTACTTTTTTTCTACTATCCTTTTTTTACTATGTTATCTACATATATAATTAGGGGGGGATTTAGTTAAGAATATTGTGTTACAGCCTATTAATAATTTTACAATACCATATACAAAAGGATACAATTAGAATATAATGTAGACTTGATTTGTTACCAAATTAATTTGGACATATAATAGTTTAATTTTTTATATTAATTAACTTTATTGTATTTTTGAAAGATAAATACAAAATAAATTACAAGTGCTCGAATATTTTATTCATTATTTATTTTGTATACACATTAATAATCACATGTAAGTTTATTTAGAGATTACCCAACAATCGATTAAAAATTAAAGAACTTACTAACCTACTTAAAAATTATTTACTATAGTCATCTGTTTTATTTCTCTGTTATAGATTGATGGGAAATTTATTTTTAAAATAATACTTTAAATATAATATATTAACTTAACATTTGATAACGCTAATGTTAAATAATCTCTAAAATTAAAAAAAAAAGATGAACTTTATGTTTAGGCTATTTGTGTGTGTATATATAATATAAAAAACTTCGAGTATTTTTATGAGATCCGTAATATATAGTACATACTGTAAATATTATATTTTTCCTCTATTTTCTTCGATTTTAATTTTTGACGTTAATAATTAAAGTAAACAATATCACTATATACAGAATTATACAAAAATGAAGTAGATATATAGCTGGAAAATTGATTTATCCAAATTGTTCTTGAATAAAATCACACCCAAAATTGTTATTGCCAAAAACTGATATCGTAAAATTTTCATTTATTTATGAGAAGAAATGTACCTTTTGAAATCAGATTGAATTTTCTCTAATACTTAATATTATGCATTCGGGGTTACTCTATCAACCATTTTTATATTGAAATTAATTTGTTCAAAAATAACTCCAAAAGATGTTGATCGTAAATGAGAAGATTGGTTACGTGAAAAAACAAAACTAGACTTTTATTAAGATGCATGAGAATTATATAAGAAAAAAAAAAAACTTTGATTTATTTAGAGACATTACAAATGTCCTTCATTTAGACGAATTATTCATAGATGACTGCTTAAAAAATTAATAATTGTAATATTTTTAAATATAATAATATACATGTCCTCGGGGAAAAACACCCAAGCTTTGAAGACCAATGTGTAAAAGAAGACATATCTTTAGAAAGAACATATAAAATGTTTGTACACATTAAGTTTTAAATTTAAAGTTTTTAGTAACCACTTTTTATTAATATTTTAACTAAATATCAAGGAATTTAAATTATTGAATATTGTGTTAGATTCTATTAATAATTTATTAAACCATGCATCATGCATGTATAAAAGGGATACACTTGAAATGTAGCCTCAGTTATCAATTTGGACATAAGATAGGATATTTTTACAATTACATTTATTGTATTTTTTGAATGGTTTCACACTCACATCAAGAAAAATAAATATGATTGTTAAATTTCACTACACCAACATCTTTTTTGAAAATTGATTTTCAAGCCACAACATATTTGAATTGACGTGACAAGCAAGGTAGTGGCTAAATCGGAAAATATTTTGTATTAAAAAAAAATATGTATATTGAATAACAACCAACAGGGACGGACGCATGAATTTTGATTTGGGGGGCGAAAAACAGTTATAACGCGCGACACACACACACATACATATAATATATATATATATATATATATATCATAATTTTAAATTCATCTATAATTGACTCGGCATTAAAAGTCTCGATAATTTCTTTCTCAATATACATTGGGGAATGTAAAACCTTAACTTCAACTTATTGCAAAACTCCAACAAAAATTAATAAAAAAATAACTAAAATACACAATTTGAGCATAATGACACGTTATTATATTATAGGTAAATTAAAAAATCATAAAATATAAATAAAATCATAACTGTAAAGTCTTGAAGCATTTATTCTCAAATTCATAAATATAAAAAAATACCTAAAATATAATGAAATAAACTTAAAATATTAATAAGAAATATAACAATAAAATGAACTTACACAAGTAGTAAAGTAGCAATATAAAAAAAATGAAAATACTTTTGAATTTTTAAATAAAATTATTTATTTAGCATTATACTATTTTAGGCCTCTCACTACAACAATTTAAAATCTATACGAACCATACTTAGATATTAATAAATTAAATGTCCAAAAAATATTAATACTTGGGGGGGGGGGGGGGGGGCAAAAATATTATATTTATATAATAAAAACTTGGTGTTTTAATTGTATGTCTGCCTTTAAATTTATGTTAGATTCACAATTATGTCCAAAGTTCATGACTTTTAAGGAAATTGACCATTTTTAAAATATAACTACAAAATGAATTAATAGTGCTCTAATATTTTATTCATTCTTTATTTTGTACACTTAATAATAATCATGTGTCAAGTTTCTTAGAAATTATCCAACAATCGATTAAAAATAAAATAACTTAATTACTAACCCACTTAATTATTTATTATAATCTTTTTTTAATTTCACTATTATTTATTGATTAATGAGAAAATCAATAGATAATATATTAACTTGAATACTAATTTAACAAAACTAATATGCATATATACACACTGAACTGAAATGATGGATAACATTTAAAAAGAATTTTATGTTTAATGTTGTATATATAACATATAACATTTAGGTACTTTAGTAGGAACCTTATTTTATATATAGAATATTATTCAAATTTTAACTATGTATATTATTTTTAATCTACTTCAAAATTTAAAGTTAATAATGAGTCAATGACATATAATGGAAGCTTCTATATTTTAAAATTTCTTCTCGGACATTATAGCTATATATCCATGGTTCGGGCAAATTATTAGAAGATGAATGTTTAAAATAAATTAATAGTTGTAATATTATTAAATATTAATCACTTGTCCTCCCATGATGACACTCAAGCAGTGGAAATCCACATGTGAAAGAAGACATATCTTTAATTTTCTTTCTATAGTAGCTTTGTCTCATTCTCATTTAGTACGTATTAGGTATATTGCATTTATGGTAGAGTCTTTCATTAAATAATTACATAAGTATGGTGAAAATAATCATTAGAAAATTATATAGAATTTATTTATTTAGAAGAGTTTAATAATAATTTTATAACGACATATACATATTTATACAATTAAAAAGTAGATTTTTTTTATTAAAACAAACCAAAAGTGTCCGTTAAAGTTAAATACTTTAAGAATTATTGAAAATAATAAACATTATGAAAAAAATAAAATAAAATGTAAAATGCACTTATTAAGATTTATTTCGTAAAAACCTAACATTTATTTATGAAAATGATAATCTTATTTCAATTGTTATAAAAAAAATTGCACTGTTTAAAATTATTAAATTATGATCATCACTCAATCAATATATATTTTTTAATTTAGATAATTCTGAAGTATTTTTTCTCTCCTTTTATGCAAATTTGAATTCTATTTCATATATGATGAATTTGAACTTCAAAAGATATGTAAAATATTCAACATGATATTTAACACAATGACGAATTACTTATTATTCATTTTTATATAAAAGAATATATTTTATTATTCTTAATAATGTATTATTATAACTTATTATGCATTCAATAAGTATTTTATAATTATTACAAACCTTATAACTTTTATTTTTACCTTTTTTTTAAAATTTTGCATTGTAGAATATTTACACTATTTGAAATTATTAAATCGTGATCATCATCCAATCAATATATATTTTTTAATTTAGATAATTCTGAAGTATTTTTTTCTCTTTTTATGCAAATTTGAATTCTATTTCACATATGATGAATTTGAACTTCAAAAGTACGTAAAATATTCAACATGATATTTAGCACAATGATGGATTACATACTATTCATTTTTATATAAAAGAATATATTTATTATTCTTAATATTTTATTATTCTAACTTATTATGTATTCAATAAGTATTTTCTAATTATAACAAACCTTATAACTTTTAATTTTACCCTTTTTTTATTTTACATAATAGAATATTTTTTTAGTGAAATCATACAAATTACGTGCAACGCACGTCATCTCTGCTAGTATTTACGAAGTTCAGATTATATATTTTGTTACTTACAATATGAGACACAATTCGTGTTAGAGCATGACCTTCGTTACTGTTAACGGAGCCGATTTTCTTCTAAGTGACGAGAAAAATATATAATTATATCGCATCATATCAGTCTTGTACAACAAACCCGAAAAAAAAAAGAAGGAAAAAACCAAAAAAAATTAGTAACATTGGAACAACAGGCGCGTGGACGGGCGTGTAGTCTATCTGTTGGGACTCTTTTATTATTCTGGGCTGGTTTGTTGGGTATTTTTATGTGTTCTGGGCCGAATTTTGGGTATTTTGGGGTTTAATTTAAGTTTTATTTAACCCGTCTAACGAAGAGACCTGTTATACAGTCTCATTCTCATACAATTTTTTACTGAACAAAAAATGCAAGACCCTTGTATGAAAAAGTACACACGGTGGGGGTGGGGGGAACGAGCGAAAGTCTAACAATACTTACTAAACAAACATATCTTAAAAAGGGAAAAAAAATTGAGATACGAAAGTAAAAAATTGAGATACAAAAGTAAAGGCCGGAGGTAGTCCTAAATAATCACTAGATAGATCTTTGATATAAGAAAAAAAAAAGATTTGTCCAAAAATAAAAGTTGGAGAGTACAACATAAAAAAATCAATCTAATATATAGCTCGGGTAGAGCAAGCAAAAAAGTTGACTTTTCCATTAGGGAAATACGTTAGTTAATTTGAATAAGCATTGATATATACACACACACACATTGAACGCTCCCTTTCAAGTTTAATGCCCCCATGTAAAATAATGCAAACCCTGCAAGGCTTAACAATCAAATTGTAATTAAATATTATAGTCAATTAGCAATAGATTAACAATATATTAGCAAATCGCAATTTTATATTATCTGTTCAAAGTTGGCAGCCTGTCAAAATTATCATTAATTAATGAAGTCATCGTCAACTTCACCTAATTTGCTATAGATTAATTGGATTAATTAATGAAGTCGTCGGTTTCAGCTAATTTGCTAGAGATTAATTGGATTATTCTTGTGCTTGCTGCAAATTTTCCTGTCATTGTGATTTGTGAGTGAGAAAAGAGAGCAGAAAAATGTCTTACAATCTTCAATCCTTAATCACCATCCTACAACAAATCTTGAATCCTGAACAAGAACACTGGATTCTTGATGATCATAGCAAACCACAACTCGAATCCCTCCTCGAAAAAGCTGCTTCTTTGAAGAAGAAGATTCTTGAAAATTCTTCAGTTACCAAACCAGTAAGTTTGGAAAGTCGAATCAGAGATGCAGCACATAAAGCAGAAGATCTCATTGAATCCGATATGGTCGATCAGATGCTTAGTCATGAAGGCGCCAGATTCACTTTTGTGACACCAGATCTGCAGGAAGTAACGCAAGAGCTTGAGTCTGCAATGGAGAAGGTGGTGGAGCTCGTGGAAGAAAAGAAGATGCCAAGTGGCAGTTCATCTGGTGGTGCTGCATTCTTGCCTGATCCAATTTCTAAGAACGTTGTGGTTGGAGTTGATGAAGATTTGTTGCAGTTGAAGGATCAGCTCACTTGGAGAAAGAATAAGCTGGAGATCATCCCCATCGTTGGAATGGGCGGGATCGGTAAGACCACCCTTTCTCGAAAGCTTTATAATGATCCACTCATTGTTTCTCACTTTCAAGTCTGTGCTTGGACCACAATTTCACAAGATTACAATGTGCGAGCAATTCTATTAGGCCTTCTTCGTCGCCCAAATGAAAAGTTTAGCAATGAACTAATTGAATGCAAAGATCATGAACTGAAAGAAATTTTGCGGAAAAGATTGTATTGTAAAAGATACATAATTGTATTAGACGATATATGGAGCACCAAATTCTGGGATGATATAAAGTTGTGCTTCCCAGACACAAATAATGGGAGTCGAATTGTGCTAACCACTAGGGAATCAGATGTGGCGAGATGTGTGGGCACAGTGGGTTCACAACATGAGTTGCAATTGCTTGGAGATTCTGAAAGTTGGAATCTACTTCAGCAAACTGTGTTTGGCGAAGAGGATTGTCCTGATGTATTGCAAGGGATAGGTAGAAAGATTGCACGTGATTGTAGGGGGCTTCCTCTTGCCATCACTGTGATTGGTGGGGTTTTGTCTAAAGCTGAAAGATCAAGAGATGTTTGGGAGCATATTGCAAAGGATGTAAGAGCAACAATTGCCGAAACAGATGATCATGGGTTCTCTAATGTGCTGTCTTTAAGTTATAATCATTTGCCGAATAACCTAAAACCATGTTTCCTGTATATGGGAGCATTCCCAGAAGATTATGAGATCAAGGCCTCCAGACTCATGCAGTTGTTGGTAGCTGAAGGATTCTTGAAATCAAATGGAGATAAAAGTTTGGAGGAAGAGGCAGAGGATTCCTTAAGTGCACTGGTTGAGAGGAATCTACTTTTGGTTACACGAAAAAAGGCGAATGGAAAAGCATTGAGCTACGGAATGCATGATCTATTGAGGGAGGTATGCATTCGGAAAGCTCATGAGGAGAAGTTTCTACTACATGTGAAGAATGGTTCCGAGGTGAAATATGATAAGTTGAGGCGTGTGAGTGTTGACACATCATGTGAAATGGAAGATGTGGATGCTTATGCTTCAGCAGTTGCTCGATCTTTTATATATGCTGCTCCCAATCCTATGTTGTGTGAAGAACCGTATCTTTTGTTTTCCAAGTTAAGATTGGTGCGGGTGTTGGATGTATACGAAATGGGGTTTCCAGAGTTTCCAAGAGAAATATACCAACTGGTGAACCTACGATACTTGGGTGTCTCCTGCAAATCAGGCGGTATACCTACGGGAATATCAACATTGTGTTATCTGCAAACCTTGATTGCTCGGGTAGAATTTGGTACTGATGTGCCATCTGAAATATGGGAGATGTCAGAGTTAAGACATCTCAAGTTGGAAGGATCGATAATCAATATCGAAGAGGGTTACATGATAAAATTTGTTCGGAAGAAGCTGCAGACGCTTTGTTTTGTGTGGGTAACTCCTTCACTAATGAGGTTGGGTTTCTTTGAAAGCATTCCAAATATAAAAAACTTGGGACTCTATTTTGAAGAGTTAGCGTCGAGTAGTGAAGTAGTTGATCTTACCCATCTTCACAAACTCCAAACAGTAAGATGCCATTCTAAGGTGAATGAAGAAGCAGGTTGTCGTTTTCAGCTGCAGAAGCTCATATTTCCTTCGAGTCTTAGAAAATTAGGTCTGTATGATTGTGTAATATCTGGGAGATTCATGACGACTCTGTGTGCACTACCCAATCTGGAAGTGCTCAAAATATGGGGATGTGTCTTTGAAGATAATGAAGAGTGGGAGGCAGCGGAAGGAGATGAATTCAGGTCACTGAAGTTTCTGAAATTCGACATGTTGAAACTGGTGCGTTGGAGAGCCGATGAGACCAACTTCCCTAGACTCCGAGTGCTGAGTATACGATATTGCCGTTCACTAGAGGAAATCCCGAGCGGCATTGGAGAAATACCAACACTGCAACTAATTCAACTCTATAAATGCAACTATTCTGCAGTTGCCTCAGCAAAACAGATTCAGGAGCAGCAGCAATCTAAGTTCGACAACTACGACCTCAACGTTCAAATATTATATGATGATTGAAGTGAAGCTCACTTTCTGTCAAAGGGTAAATATATATACATATATATTGAGATTAATAACATATAACAATTATAATTTGGAGAAATACCAACACTCCAACTAATTCTTCTCTATAAATGCAGGCCTTCTGTAGTGGCCTCAGCAAAACAGATTCAGGAGCTGCAGCAATCTTACTACGGAAGCTACCACCTCCGAGTTGAGTTAGATGATGATTGAAGTGAAGCTCGATCACTTTCTGTCAAAAGGTAAATATAAAAACTAAGCTATACATGAATCTGCATGCCCTTCTCCCAAAACATGCATTGTTCGTTGATTTAGCATAATTCTGAACCAAACCGAATGAGTATTCAACTGGTTTTAATTAGTTGGTTTATTAGATTAATTTAGTTGGTTTTTCAAACTTGAGTTATATGATGATTGAAGTGAAGCTCGCTTTCTGTATTGATTTTAGATCTATATTGAGATTAATAACACACAACAATATAATTGGAATAAAATTCTCTTCATTAGAATTCATATAATAATTGTTTTCAACATATTAAAAAATCGAATTAATTGATTATAATTTAAAAAACTAATATGCGAAAAATGAGGTGATTACACCCGTGTTGCTAGGGATGCTAACTACTGCGCTACGGGTTGAAATTTCCTGTTACACTTTTTTACTCCGTCTTTCATTATCAAATTTATGATTTTAATAATATTTATTATAAAATAAAAATTATTTTTAGCATAAATAATCATAGTCAACATTTATCAATAAAAATGAATTAAAAAATTATAAAACATAATTTTGAAAAAAAAAAAACCAATCATAATAATGAATTATGAATTGAAAATAAAAAATTAGATATAAAAATATAATTATAAACCCTAATTGGGTGGGGTTAACCATAAAAACAATCATAAAATTAAACTAAATCACAAAAAAATTGAAGAAAAAAAATATAAAAAAAAACTCATAATTTGAAAATGTAACACAGAGAGTGTACGTAACAGAAAATTCCATGTGACTGCGCTACATGATTGCTGTCACAACCTCGAGGATATCCCGACGATTCTTAGTCTTCCTACGACCTATTTCTTCTGTTGTGTTCAATTTATAATTATGTATTGGTGATAAATTGTAAGACAACAGTAATTTTGCATAAATAAACTGGGTAACTTGAGAAGAAAGAAATGGGAGAAAAGTTTATGAGGAAGGGGAGGAAAGAGGCAGCAGGAAGAAGAGGAAATAAGGGTTAATTTTTCATACCCTAAAAGTAGCATCGATGATCCCTTTTAAACCAAGGAAAATTGGGACCACCTCTTCTTTTACATTATATTCCTAAGGACATTAAAACAAAACATTATAAATAAACTGTTACTAACTATCAATAAGGGATATATCCTTAAGCCCACAAATGGCCCAATAACAGCATTATGGCCCAACTGATCACTCTGAAGGTTCGGATCCTCTTCAGCCCGAAGGAGCCTCCGTAAACACCCGACCCGGCTTGCGATCTATTTCCCCAAATTCAACTCTAGTCTCAAAACCTAAAAATCGCATCTTTTTCCCTTCATAGTCTTTTTCCTTTCCTCCACCGTTCTCAGCTTCTTCATCTTCTCCGTTAGCTGCAGATCGGGTTACAACAATTGCATATCCATCTGAAGAAAGAATTCTCAACAAATTTCCGTTTTTTTTTAATAACTACATTGAAAATTGTCAATTTAAAAATATTTTTGTTAGCAATATTATTGTCTTCTTCGTGAGACAGATTTCAGCAAGCATCACCATTTTCTTTCATTCAAGATCTTTAAATGTACGTCCCTTCATTTGCCGAATCTTTCTACTAGCCTCCATCATCTCAAAATTTATTTCTATAATTTAACCTCCAAACCTTTCATCTGCGATTTCTTCACTATAAAAAGGTCTTCAATGATTCATTCTAAACACACCAAAAACATTCTTCAAAATATATCTTCTTCATAACATTTCAAGAGCATTAGATTATTCTTCAAGGTATATATATTAATATATGTATATATTTCAGTGTTTATCATTTCATTGGGAGCAGAGGGTATGAGAGAAAGTGAGCTAGAGAGCAAAGACCGCAATGGGGTGCTGAGTCACAGTGCTATAATAAAGTGAGCTAGAGAGCAGAGGGTATAAAAATATTTATAGACGGGCTCAAAGGTCTCATACTTGCCTATTTTTAAAATAAAACGACTTGTTATAATAGTTGTGCCCTAAATAAAAAAAAAAATGGGCTCGGATTTGATTTTGGGACGTACACATTGAATTAAGAATTACAGCTGACAATCAAATTATATGTTTTTCAAAAAAATGTAAACATTATATAAAATTTTGAAAAATATATTAAATATGAAACCTTGAACGCAATTTACCACAACAAACTATTAACCAAACTTTGAGATTTTATCATTTTTTTTTTATCATTGAGCAACACATGTTGCTATAATAATATATATATTTTTTTTATCTTTAAACACATGATATTTATACATTCAACACTATTTTAATTTAGTTAAGTTATTTTTAGTTTTATTTGTTCAATGTAGTCATTTATATTACAATTAAAAAAATAGTATTAAATGTATGTTAAGATAAAATACATACAAACCTCTCCTCAAATCACAAGGGAATAAGGACTAGCCCACAACAACATATTAAAACAAGTCAATTAACTAAAGGAAAATTCTAAACATAGCCCCCATTTTTCTCTCCACAGTGCCCACTGATAAAAAAATATAAATATTAATATAATAAGTCACTTTTATCCCCATAACCCCCAATCCTTAAAAACCTAACACAGCCTTCTAAATATCATAGTCTCTGCTTGTGTTTTATAATTAACTTTTAATTATCATAGCCCTTGTTCCATAATTAAAAAAAAATAAAGAGAGAACATACCACAGACACAATCTCGTATCATAGCCTCCGTTCATAATCTTTCTCTAGAATATTAAGTAGCTAAATATCATTAAGGCATGATTAACCATAAATCTTTCTCTAGAATATTAAGTAGCTAAATGTCATTAAGGCATGATTAATATTTGCTCACCTACTTTCTGATCGTCCATAATCTATGTAGATACAATTCAATTAACTACAATATTCAAGAAATTAATTAATGGTTTGCGCAATAAATTTATGTATGATAATTAAAAGTAAATTATAAAACACAAACAGAGACTATGATATTTAGGGGACTGTGTTAGGTTTTTAAGTATTGAGGGTTATGGGAGTAAAAATGACTTATTATATTAATATTTATATTTTTTTATTAATGGGGGCTGTAAAGAGAAAAATGGGGGCTATGTTTAGAATCCCTTAACTAAAATACAAATCTTTATATGGAGACTTCCATAAACAATAAAATTTGAAATTCACGTAGCTGACCTAAACAATAAAATTTGAAAATTGAAAATTTTCGATATATGACAGCAAAATTCAAAATTCTCAACACTCACTACAGAAAAATCAGAAAATTTAAGAATATGTAAGAAGATGAAGCGTGCGAATCAAAAGAGTGGAGACAACAATTGATGAACGAGATAAACTTACGGTATCTGCAGCCTAACCCATTTGCTTTTAACATAGGTCGTCTGAGCCTAGGTGGGTCGCCAACGTATTTTCGATAGAGACTGAGATGTATAAATCATAAAATCTTCTTTAATAAAAGAAACGAACTTCGATGATGCACTCCCCCCGGAAGATGACAGTAGCTGAACCGACGGTGACAAACGGATGGAGGAATTTTTCTCAAGATGAAAGAGTGAGAAGGGAGAAGGAGAAGAGATGCAGAATGCCTCCTGTAAAAGTGAAAAATATATTTGATATAATAATATTTTTACTAGTAAGAGAAAGCTATTGGAGCTTTAAAAAAATTAGGGTTTAGGCAAATATCAAAACAAATTAATTTTGATTATCAAATGATCTTCAAAAAATCTGAAAATATGTGGATCTGAAAGCTCACATGTCCCTCCAGATTCTGGCGAAGTTGCCGACGTGAAAAAATTCCGGCAAGGTGGCTGGAATCGGAAAGTATGAAGTTTGTCGATATCCACCGACGTTGGAGGTGGGGCCTTTGGGTCCTATTGAGACATTATTCTCAAAAGTGTCTCATTAGCCGGATGGATGTATTTCCTACAAAATATGGTGTATTTTAGGAATTTGGCATATTAAAAATTAATGCAAAAGGAAAATAAAAAATTGGGACACGTGTCAGCAAATAGTAGCCTCGGATAATGCTTGGGGGTAGCATAGAATTTTTCCAAACGGATACAGTCGACTATCAAACTATTTGGTTTGATTTTCAATTCTAAAAGGGAGGCCCTCGTCTTCAAATTATTCTTGAATTTCTCTCCCTTTCATTTTTAACAAGAAAACCGAAGTACTTGAAACTCTTACATTTTATAGAAACGTCTAGGGTTCGAGACCCATATCTCCCTATTTTTTAACGAAAAAAAGATGGAAATTCTAAACACAACCCCTATTTTGCTCTTTGTAGTCCCCATTATAAAAAAAAATAATAATAAATTAAATTTTCTATTTTGCCCTTTTAGCCCCTATCTTTTTTAAACTTGAAACTCCAATAAAAAAAACCCCCTCGCCATACAGCAACATCTATTCTTCTTCTACCAATAATATTGGAAAATAAAACCCACACCATACAACAATCCGTTTTCTTCTTCAACATGTACAGCAAAAAGAGGCTTTGAAAAGTAATTCAAAGCAAGAAAGGGTAAGGAAGATGGGGATGAGAAGCTGATCAGATATAAGCTAGCTAGTGACATTTTTTTTTTTAATTCTCTGCCTTAGCCTCATCGTTCATCTTGTTCATTTTTCTTTTATTTCTGACTATAGTTTTTTGATTGAATTAAAGGAACCATGGATAATCATTTTTTCATAGCTTCACCGAATGATCAATATAATTTTGCACAAATTTGATTTTTTTTTTATATTTTAGAAACCGGCTTCACTTTTTTCTCTTTTTCGAGGGAAAAGAGTTGTTGCTTGCATTTTGCTTTAGTTAATTGTTGATGTTTAAATATTTGATGTAGCACCCAAAACCCAGAGGGGTCAAGGTGCTAATGAAACATACACGAAAGAAGAAAATCTCATAGAAAAATTTCCAAATAGAACAATCAATTTAAAATTTGCTATGTCAAAGGAACTTACGTTTACTAGTCAAACACCAAGAAATAATATATTTGACTAGTCAAGAACCAATAGAAATAGACTTTAAGAAATTTGACTGATCAACCACATCAAAATAATAATAGTCAATTCATGGATAGCATAGCATGACCAAAATGCTCATGTGCGTACACGTGGCAAAAGTCAAGGTTCAACGGAAACATAGAAATTAAGAACAACTCAGTTGACCATCAACAAAGCATATAGTAAGCATATGAATTATATAATAGTTTGACCATAATTAATAAATTCAAAAGACGGTCAAAAATAAAACAAAAGATTTCCATTGGTCCACATCCGCCACCTGCCGTCATCAATTACATGAAAAATATTTTAAATAATGGGGCTGAGTGCCAGAAAACACTCCGAGGACATACTCATACATTCGTCCCACAATTTGCATTAAGAGTAAAAATAATCATAATAAAAACTTCACATTTGACGTCATAATTCATACGCTCATTAAACATAGTGGAGACCGAACCTAATGTGATTACATATCATCTATAGCATATTCATAACATATTCAGAAATCCTCATATGAGTCGTATCAAATCCACAATGAGCAACATAAACATAAATCATAATTCATTTTTCCATAATGGACGAAAGTTTAAATACATTTTCGAAAGAGTTTTGGTAAGTAAGCCCATCTTCTAGCTAAAAGTAGCTGTCGCTTTAATCTCAACTTGCACGTGCTAAACCTGCTGCCTCGGATTAAGACCTACACATAAAGACTATGCCTTAGAATCTTATTAAGGTCATTAACCTAATTCATAACGTAAATAAGGGTATAAGGGTAAGTTTATAGAATAAAGAAGCGAAGAGACGACACTTAAAGGTCAAACGGCCAATCCTAGTTTTAAGCTATACCCGAGCCCTTGATCGATTATAATATATCTTAATCACATGGATTAAAATCATAATACTTAAAGTAAGTTTTAGAAAAATAATAATATACCAATAAAGTATCACTTATAATATAATATGCTTAATTTGAATTTAATCCAAAATTAAATAAAAATAGAAAAAGAAATAAAATAATTATATACATAAATAAAATAGTAGTAAAAAAGATTTGAACATAATTTTATACAACATAAAACAAACTGTTTTAATTAAATAGTTTCATAAGTGCTTTGAATTAGATACATAAAATAAGAATTAAAATTGCATCAAATGATTTTGAACCCTGGATACCTAATTACAAACAGAACACTTAACCATTAGGCTAAGCCTTATTTTCAAAATTAATCATCCATAATTAATTATATCTATAGTCCAGAAAGCTCTTATGATAAAAAGATTAAAAAGGAATAAAAATTACTTCAATAGGATTCGAATCATAGACCTCTCAAGTATTAATCTGAACAATAACCATTAAACCATATACTATTTTCAAGAATTAAAAGGTGTCATTAATTATATAAGGTTTAAAATCATCTTAGAAAAAAATGATTAAAATGAATTAAAACTACATTAGGAAGGGTCGAATCCTTACCATTTTAATTAACGAATCTGAACATATCCATTAAGCTAGATACACTTTTCGAAATATATGACCTGATTTTAATTAATTAAATTTGAAACAGAAGCCACTAATTGTATTAAAAAAGATTTTTTATTTTCGAAATATATGACCTGATTTTAATTAATTAAATTTGAAACAGAATCCATTGATTGTAATAAAAAAGATTTAAAAATGCATGATTTTAATACATAAATTTGAAACAGAAGCCATTGATTATAATAAAAAATATTTTTTCTTTTCGAAATATATCACCTGATTTTAATTAATTAAATTTGAAACAGAAGCCATTGATTGTAATAAAAAAGATTTAAAAATGCATGCAAGAAGATTTGAACATTAGACCATTTTAATATTAATTTAAATATCAACCATTGGGCTACACATCCTTATAAAAATATTAACATATACTCTTTATTAAATAGTTTCATAAATCTAAAAAAAATAAAAATAAAAATAAAAACACACACAAACACACACCCAAACACACACACACACACACACACACACACACACACACTCACGGCAGAACACACACACACACACACACACACATCTCAATTTCAATTCAATCTTATTTTATTTTATTTTTTTCTTTTCTTTCCCCATTTCATTAATCCACCATTTAATCTTTAAAGTGTTCAAGAACACTATAAATAAAATTAAAAACATATGTTAAAGTTAATAATATAAAACAGCCCGAAAATCACAATATATATATACTAAATCGAAAATGAAGATGAAATATAAAGAAAGAAATGAAGTATTGATAGGCTAGGGGTTAACCCATTTTTAGATCCGAAAATCGAAAGCCTAAACCTCAAAATTTCTTAAAAATAACCAAATAATAAGAAAGAGGAGAAGAAGAGAAGTCCAAAAATATAATTGCATGTTAAAAAAAAATCTTGCCTGAAAATTTCCGACCGGTGGCTCCGGCGGAGATGACGGTGGCGCCGGTGCCGGGGAGACGAGAGGGAGAGAGAAGAGAGGGTTGGGGGCTGACCTAAAAGAGGGATCCTCAAGAATGACCTAGCTAAGGAGTGAAATGAGTATTTATACCCCTCCCTATCTTAACCTAAAATTTAATTAAATCCCTAATTAAATCATAACTTGGTCAAATGAAAGTCCCACTTAGGTGAAATCAAGTTCTATGGATTCGTATCGACGAGCACTATCATCTACCACATTCGATCATCTCGTTTCGATAACTATAGGTATCGAAAATAATTAAAAACGTAAATGGGCCAAAAAACTCATAAATTGGGCCTCAACATTAAAATGCCCAAATTTAGATATTTGGGCCATGAAATCATAAATAAAATATAATTGGGCCTATTATTTAACTTTGGGGTGTTACAATTGATCTCTTGAAATTAGTTTCATTAATGTTGAAACTTTGACCAAGTAAGAAAAAATTGTACCACACGAATGATTAAAATTATAAGCTCAAGTAATTATTTGTTCTGCTGAAAAAAATTATTCTTACATCCTTTGATGTATTTTGGAGAGAAAATAATTAAATTGTTTCTTTTGTTTTCTGGAATTCTGGGAATTTTGAAATTTAATTAGGGTTGGGGGCTATGATATTTTTTGTTGGGGTTTTAAATAAAGGGCAAAAAAGTATATTTAATTATCATTAATATTTTATAAGATTATGGGAGCTATAAAGAGTAAAATGGGGACCGTGTTTAGAATTTCCCAAAAACGATTATGATGATGATTATTGAGGTAGGCCCAGGATCTTATCAAAGAAATGGGCAAAGGTCCAAATTGTATTTGAAGTGTAAATCAGCCCAATATATTGAAATGCATTCACTCTTAATCTACAAATCTACAAGGCTAAATTCTTTATTTCAATCAATGATAATAGCATCACCTCTTCTATTGCAATATGTCAATATCATCAATATTAATATTTACGAAGTCATGAATTTTGAACTTTTTAAAGACAATTTTACCCTTGTACTTTTTCTTTAATATATGTAATAAAATTTTAACCGACTTTTTTAATGATAATTTTACTCCTACGATTTTACTTTATTATATGTAAAGATTTCTTCTTTTTTTACTAATATATATTTAATTTTTTTATTCGGCAGCTCGCGCATTGCTCTTGCCCAACCCTAAAGTGTAGGCTTGTGCACTGCGCTCGATAATATATATATATATATATATATATATATATATATATTAAATAAATATATACCATAACATAAAATTAGTGAACCTTAAAATTAAATTGAATTAATTTAATTTTTTTAATCGGTGTCTCTTTGATGCACTAAATATTATACAATAAACTGCAACTAACATAGATCATGCAATATAGCAAGTGAATCGAGTATCGTATATGTAACACCCCGAAAAATACAGTATTTCAATTTATTTTATAAGTTAGAAATTTCATGAAAGTAGAATCCAAATTATTTGGGCTAGTTAATCATAGGCCTAGTGACATTATAAGACCAAGAAAAGTCTCGACCTTAGTTGTGCTTTCTAATTAATATTAGAAATCATATTATAAAAATAGATATTAATGGGATCATTTTGGTACCATGATTATCCAAATCAAACTTCATTTAACCTCCGAATGAAATTTATTTCATCCAACAATTTAAAATCAATTTATTTCTCCAAGTCCAATTAATTACCCACTTCATGCCCCTTTATTTATGCCAATTTCAACTATTTTATAATTAAAATACATATAGGATATATCTATTGTTGGGCCTATTTATTGGAGAAGAGAATAAGTTTAGATCAATTATTAAAGTCCATTTGAAAAGTTTGAAACGTTAACCTATTGTTGTCATTTGGAATCTATTTAACAAGGTAAGTGTACATAATGTACATGTGTGCATATATATATATATATGTATATATATATATATGATAGGTTTGATGTAGTAAAGGAATGATCAATGGAAAAAAAATAATAAAAGTAAGTTAATAAACTAAAATTTTGCAACCAATCAAATTTAGCCAATTGGGAAGCAATGGAAATAGAATAGTGTACTAGCTAGAGTACACGTGTGGGACGTGTATTAAGAGAACATATATATATATATATATATATATATATATATATATATATATATATATAAGGGTGGGTTAAAATGAGAACCATACCCTGTGTAGGAACTAGGAACCATTTACATCCACAGATCTTGACAATTTGAATGGACAAGATTGATTTGGAATTTTAGGGGTTAAATTGCAAAATGATAATTTTGTACCTAAATTTGAAACATAATAAGGGTATTATGGAGAAGCCAAATCACCGTGTATCTAGAAAGTGGAAACAATTTTCATTTATTAATAGCAAATAAGAAAACCTAGAAAACAAATCAGAAACTGACGCCTACATCTTCAATCTCTCGCCGCCGTCTACCGCCTCTCATCGCAACCGCTCGCGCACCGGCGGCCAGACCTCTGTCAACTACATGCTCTCGCCGCCGCCTACCGCCTGTACACCATACGCCGCCGGACGCCGCCTGCACGCCATACGCCGCCCAGACGCCTTCCGCACTCCACTTTATTTGAATTTCAAGAATTAATGTTGCTGGGGTCGGACTTTTTTTAATCATGTTTTGTGAATCCTTTTTATTTGAGTTTGTTTGTTTGTTATGCTGGATTTGGATAGGAGTATTTGATTTTGATTCGTGAAGAAAATTTAAATTTATCAAAATTACTCCTGAAATAGCTAGAAACTTGAGTGATGGATTTTTTATCTGTTGTAAAAGTGTAGAATGGATTTATTCACATCACTTTGATGAATTTTAAATTGCCGGATCTGAACTGTACAACTCTGGAGTCAGCTATGAGAATTATAGCAGGCACTGCAGCAAATATGGGGATTGAGTATTAGCAAATTAAATGGGTATGATTAGCAAATTAAATGGATATACTTAGCAAACGTTTTTTATTTATTGATTCTGATCTGATTTGATTTGTATTGATATATTTAGCAAATAAGTAAGTTGTGATTAGCAAGTTAGTAATGTATATTTAGCAGATTAACTTGATAGGTTGTGGTTTTATGAATATTTGTTATTTATATCAAATTGAGTTTGTTTATAGCATATTTATATTTAGTCTATAGCAAATTTTGAATGTATAATTAGCAAATTGAGAGACTGGATGATTATATAGGTGAAGAGAAACCATTCAGTCTTGCGTTCTAGCAATTTAGTACGATATGATTAGCAAATATTGCATCTGTGAAATTTTGCTACTGGAATTCATGTTTTAGCAAATTGATGTTTTGTTTAAAGCAAATTAGTGATATAAGATTAGCAAATTATTATAGCATATTAGCAGATTAGTAAGATGCTTTTATGCGTATTGGCTATTAATAGGAAATTGTGTTATTTATATCAAATTTTCATTATATCTGTAGCAGATCGGTATTGGTTTATAGCAACTTAGTAAAATAGGATTAACAGTATTTGCAAATGTAGATCTTCTTTTTAGAAAATTGATAATTTATTTATAGGGATTTGACATGTTGTTTATAGCAATTTGACATGTATTTATAGAAAATAATTTATTGTTTTGCAGCCATTAGCAAATTGAGAGGGTGGATGATTATAGATGTGAAGAGAAATCATTTTAGCAGATTAGTTAAGTAATACATAATTAGAAAAAATTAAGGATTTTGTTTATTGTGTAATCGTTTTATTCGTTGGTTTGGTTTGATTGGATTTGACATTTTTAGCCAATTAGTAAGGTTTGATTAGCAAATTATTAATATATGTTTAGCAAATGTTGCTACCGTTAAAAATTTGCTACAATGTTTCGTGTTTTATTAAATTGATCATTTATTTATAGCAAGTTAGTGATACAAGATTAGCAAAATTTGTGATATGTTTTTGTATTGTATAATGTTTTTTTTTAAATAATGTTATTTCATAAAAAAAATATCATATTTTTTACATAAAAAATATTATCGATTTGCTATTAACAAATATATAATGTGCTACTTACAATTAAAAAAGTTGCTAAACGTCGTACACACGCGTTACTAACAGATTCTGCCCATATTCCCTACACCTACAAAGATACCTTAATGGATAACGTAATACTTGTATCTTGGATAATCAGACGATAACCGGCGTGATAATAATATAAGATGGAGTAAGAACTTGTGAAAAAAAAAACGTTCTTATTTTACTCACAACAATTCATGCCATTTTTTTTCTTAATAACTTGAAAACTTCGACAACCAAATACGAAAATCATCTATCGTCTATCATAAATATGAAATGCCCATTCTCTGCAAACATCTCACTATCATGCAAAGCACATTGAAACCATTTAAAAAAAATTAAATTTTCACATAAAAATATTACCGATTTGCTATTAACAAATCTATAATTTGCTAATTCCGCATACAAAATTCGCTATATGTCAGACATACGCGTCCCTACCAGATTCCACCCATATCCCTACGCATACAAAGATACATTAACAGATAACACAATACATGTATCTTGCATAATCAGACGATAACCGGCGTGATTATAATATGCAATGGAGTAAGAACTTGTGAAAAAATACATTCTTATTTTGCACAAAACAATTCATGCCATTTTAGCTATTTTTTTAAAAATAACTTGAAAACTTCCACAACCAAATACGAGAAAGCATCTATCATCTATAATAAATATGAAATGCCCATTCTCTGCAAACATCTCACTATCATGCAAATCACACTGAAACCATTTAAAAAAAAAATCAAATTTTCACATAAAAATATTACCGATTTGCTATTAACAAATCTATAATTTGCTAATTCAGTATAAAAGTTTGCTAAATGTCAGACATACGCGTTCCTACCAGATTCCACCAATATCTCTACACCATTAATGGAGAACACAATACCGGTATCTTCCATAATCAGACGAAAACTGGAGTGAGACCGATGAAATCTGACAAATATAACTTGTCTATAATCTGCAACAATTCCTTTGACCGTAAGAGACCCAAGCAATAAGAATGTTGAACAGGTGTGTGATGAATTAAAATATGAAACACTGATAGATACAACTCTGTAAAAAAAAGATTTGTAAAAATCGTCCAAAATTAAAAAAAATGTCCAAAATTAAAAAAAAAACGTTCCCATATAATCCCACTATATATGGAACAGATATATTTACTGCAGATAATTGATATGCAATACAATGACATATATACCTTAACTTAATATAATTCTTAAGATATTGCATTTTTGACCCCATTTTTTTGAGATTGATCTGAGCCTTAGAAAATCATTGATTCAACGCTCCATATTAGTTCCTAGTTCCTACACAGGACATTGGTTCTCATTTGATCTCTCTCTATATATATATATATATATATATCACTTGGAAAAGAACTCATGTGAGGAAAGCAATATAGCAAAAGTAGAAAAGCTGAGAAGGTAAGTAGACTGTTCTCTGTTCATGGCTCTTCCGCCAACTTCTTTATTCTATTACCTTAGTTCATCACTTTTAATCATGGACAACTCATGGGCGGATTTGGAGCCCGGTGCAAGCCCAAATTTTTTTTTACTACCTATATGTTATATTTAACCCCAATTAGATATTTAGCCCAGTCCAACTTTAAAAAAAATTAGCCCAACCCAAAGGATGAAAAAAATTAAAAGAAATTGCTTTGCTTTACTGCCTCAATTCTCCTTCTCAGCGCCCCTTCAATCAGAAATAGCACCATTCATGTAATACCCCGAAATATTTTAGAAGATTTTATTCAACTTATGTTACCCTCTGGTAAGTTAGAAAATAAGCTGGGTCCTTAAATGACTCAAATAAAGGAAAATCGCAGCCAGGAAAATCTGTTAAATCTAATTTGGTCAAAAATTACCTTAAAAATAAGTTATGATATTTTTCTCGGGTTGATAGAAAATGTTTCAAGAACCATGCCAACCTTTGAAATTTCAAATTTCGAGTTCAAATGAACTCTTGGCACAACTTTAAGTTGGAAAATAATAAATTTAATAGAAAAAGGCACATCCGTCATTATCCAATTTCTTTTTCAAAAGATTATCTTATTCGTAATTATCCTATTTTTTTCCATCATTATCCTCTTTCTTTTATTCGTTATTATCCCATTTATTTTTCCTCTATAAATAGGAGCTTAAGGTTTCATTTTTCATTCATTTTCAAAATCGAAACGCCGAGCAGCTTCCAGAGAATGTACGACTCTAGTTTTCTATTTCAATTATGAAATAGTCATTTTGAAGGTGTCAACGCGTGGATCACGAATACATGATTGAAATGATGACACGAAGGATGATCACGATAGAAAATCATCGTGACCGCCGCCAATTCCTCGGAGAAGGTACTTTCTCCGATTCTGGTCATTCGGACCAATGAATTTAGAAATTTCAAGTTCTAAATATGCTTATATTTCGATTATCTTTAATTCTACCGATTCCGATTTTTGATGTTGTGAGTTTTCGGTATTTTTCCCCATTTTCATTTTATGTAAATCTCAGATCTACTCTTCCTGGATAGTCGTATTAGAAATCTTTTTTTTATAAATAGTCTTTGATCATTTGGATCTTGTAGTTAACCGGAATAGATTTTTGATTTCTCGTCGTTTGAAATCCGGATCCGAATATTATATTATAAATCTGCCCAGTTCGAATTTATGTTCTAGCCGTCCGATCTTTGATCTGATTACACCATTAAATTCCTTATTTTCTGCACTATCAAAAATTGTATTTTTGAGCGAAAATCCAACGAGTGTCGAGCTCGATCGAGACCGATACATTTTCAACTAAAATATGTGAATATTGTTACCGAAACTCCCGTTTCACCCATTTTGGGTCGTCAAATCGAAAATGTTTCTTCTCGAAAGTTGCTCCAAATATTATTTCCTATAAGCCTGCCATGTTTCGCGATCTCGTTGCGAGTTTTGAATAATTTCGATTATTTAAAGTAGACAGTTATTTTTATACCAGGAGCATGTATTATCGAAAAATTCTAAAATTCTCATTCTTTAGTCTTGGCATATATAGTATCATCCCTGAATATTTTCGTAATTTCCGAGCGGTTAAAAAGTGTTGTGGTGAATCTGGTAAAATTTGGATAAATGACAAGGTTTGGAAAGAGACCTCTGTCAAATCAGTTGATCCCAGTAAAGCAAGAATAACGTTTTGGAATTTATTTCCTTCTTTGTCAAAATTATTCAAGGTCTCTAGAGTCGCGCGATCTATTTTAGAATAGAATAGAATTAATAATAGTTCCGTTTATAGTAGATTAATTCCCGAAAATATAGCGATTATCCTGAGTTGAAGTTTACCTTCTGTAGTACCAGCTGAGGTAGAGAAAGAGTATCAGGGTTGATTCTTCAGAAGTTAGCTTTTCAGAATCCCGAGAAAGGTGGGTTATACTATACTATATCTTTGCAAATTGTATCTTTCGAGTTATTAAGCTCTGCTTTTGTCAAAATTACATATGTGACTATCTGTGTTAAATATTTACATGCTACTGTATGTTGTCGGAGTCTCATAAACCAGCGCTGTGTCAATGTGAGTAGCTACAATATGCATGCATTATTTGTCCTGCCCTATTCCTTGTCGGTGAGACTAAAATGAAACACTTATTGGTTATACTCTTTGGGTATACTATGGCCATACTCAACGTTTTGCGTTGGTGATGTAGTTTGGGTTGCGGGCAGTGACGGGTTATACTCTTAAGCGCTTCACGATAAAATATTTTGGTGAACTTAGGTTGCTTCCAACTTTTAAACCTTCTAAGTTTCACAACCTGCATGAACACAGATAGATTACTTTAACAAAATGATTTGCATAACTTGAATTGTAAAACTTGCCCACTGAGTGCATTAGTACTCAACCCAAATCTTTTCAAACATTTTCAGGTAAGTAGGCTGGAACGTGGAGGTGACGATGCTGAGATATGGGCTATTATGATTTACATATTTTTCCGTTGTCCCTTTTTGTTAGTATTCTATTAAGAATTGAGCTTTCGCACTTATGATATTCTTTTACTAAATGATAAGAACTCTGATCTTAGTATTTTATTGATATGATTCTGCTTCTTTGATCCTGAATATTTGTTGACTTCCTAGTTAACATGTATCATATGCTTAGCTACATAATTATTCCAAAGGGAGGAAGCCCGTCTTTCGTTATGTCTATTTGGTCATTCATTTAAGCCTATGGAAGGGCTTCATTTATTCAGCATATTGGTGTCTGTTTCTTTTGTCGACCTATGAATAGGTCTATTGATTGTTGGTATCTGGTTATTTGTTTCCGTTTGGCCTATGAAAGGGCTTATTGAATTGTTACAGCTTCCATTCTTCTCTTATGAGCCGTTATAAACGGGGATTCGCTCTAGTTACAGAGGTTATGCTGTCTAATTTTCCGGAAGGCATAACCTATCTTTGGCATACTCGGTTGTTAAATTTTATTCCAAACATTAATCCTTTTTAGATTATCACCCCGTCGTTAATTAAATTACCCCTTTCTTTCCCGCTTCTTAATTTCAACCCCCGTGGCGTCCATTTCCACGATCTTTCGGGATCGAGGCGCTACAATTCACCACCGTCCGGCTCCCGGCTCCGGCATCATCGCCGTCAACTATTTTGATTTCTTGGTTCGTCTCTCTTGACTTTATCCTTCACTCATATATGAATCCCTAAATTAAAATTTAGGGATTAAAATTCAGAATTAACATTGTTATTATGTTGAACCCACAAAATCTGATCTTTTATCCAGATTACTTTTTCGTTATGGGAAGACAAAAATAAGGCTTGTTTGCGAGAAATTGTAGTATATTCACCTCAATTTTGGATGGTGAAAATGCAGCAAAGCGTCAGGTGTGGAAGCAATAATTTTACTTGTTCGATTAAGCAGGCTGGCTGCAGGCAGCCCTTGCTTGCTTTGATCATCATCCACATTAGATTTTGAACATCATTTTATCTTGAGCTTGAATATGGCAGCCGTGATTGCAATTAAAAATCACATCCAATTTGCTATGGATTGATTATATTTCCTTACCACAACTATAGAAGCATGTAGATGCAAATCTAAATCTTGTTAATTGGTTTCTAGGATTTTGAGAATTTGCTCTTTATTTCTAGGTTGTTTATTTGGTGTCATGTGGGATCCCAAAGAAGTAGAGAAATTGTAAAATGGTTAAAGAGGTACCTGGTTTTCTGATTTTGTTTTGTGGTTGTTGGTGGATATTGCTTGTCTTTTCATAAAATTTATTATACGAAATCCTCTTGTAGTCTTGTTTTAATATCAATTGATAGTTCAAATACTAAAAAGCAAATGTCATAGAATTCTTGTTTTTGTTTACCTTTGCAGTTGAATGATATGGAGCAACAACCTATTGCAAAGAAAGAAAAGAGACTTATATCATCTTTTTTTAAGAAACATGATCGTCAAGAGACTCAAGATAATGAACGTAGCTCGGAACCTTCAACTATGGCCACCCAAAATCAAACTCATCAATCTCCTCCAACACCTATAGAACAAAATCCAGTTCCATCTATTGAGCGTGATCCGGGAAAAAGAAAGCAAGTGTGCGAATATTCTGTTAATGTGCGAGATGAGATAAGACGTGCATATCTTAAAGTTGGGCCTTATCAACCGAAAATGGAAGTATATCCTGGTACACAGTTTGGCAAGCAGAATCGTAGTTTTCAGAAGAAATGGTTTGACAAGTTTTATTGGTTGGAGTATTCACCTTTCACAAATAAGGCCTATTGTTTTTATTGCTTTCTTTTCACAAGTGATGTTAGTATGTCTGGTTCTTCGGCATTAGTCAATGAAGGCTTTGACAATTGGAAAAGGGTAAACCAAGGAAATAAATGTGCATTTCTTACTCATATTGGTTGTGCAGCTACATCACCACATACTATGTGCCTAAGATGTGCAAAAGACTTGATGAGACCATGTGGGCACATAGACAAAGTTATGCATTCTCAGACAAGAATTGAAAAGGAGAGAAATCGTCTACGATTAAAGACCTCAATCACAAGCCTTCATTGGCTTGCACTTCAAGGTTATGCTTTTAGAGGTCATGATGAATCTTCATCTTCATCCAACCGTGGAAATTTTATTGAATTGGAAGGGTCGATGGTTTATGTTATGTTAACTAGACTGATTCATCTAGTTCTGACGTTGCCTGTTTCTACTGCTACAACTGAACGGGCATTTTCCGCAATGAAGCATGCGAAGACGGCACTTCGTAACAAGATGGGGGATGATTTGCTTAAAGATTCATTAATGCTTTATATTGAGAGGGATTTTGTTAAAGATATAGATATAGATTCAGTTATTGATGAATTTTATGTACTAAAGTCTCGTAGAGCACAACTTATGTAAACTTAACTTTAATATATTTTGCTATGTATAAAATTTATTTTTCAGCCCACCCCACTCTCGAATCCTGGATCCGCTCCTGTGGACAAGCTTTATGAAATCCATATTTAAACTCTTTCCTTTATAAATAGATTACATATATGTATAAATATGTCTTAGTTAATGTTCGAAAAGTTGTATCAAAAAAAAATTGTTGGTAGTTATCGTATGCTAATTCTCATCGGTGTGGTTGTACGAGGCCACTCTTAGCTGACCGAACTACTGGTTTTTAATTAATTTTACATTGTTTGAACCATTCATGACATGCTTCATATATTCAGTTTGGAATCTTTGATCGAACATTAATTTGTTTATTGTATTTGTACCAAAAGTCCTTTCGAAAACCCACATTCAGAAGTTATTTTCTTTTGTTATTTTCCTTGAGGTTCCTTAATGTCTTGAGGTTCTAGGAGCTGGTGTAAGTAGCATGAACTGGTGGTTGTTGGGATGATTGTTGGCTAACAGAAGTTGTTGGTGATAGATTAAGAGAGGTGAGGGAAAGGTAGTGGTAAAGGGGATGTATATTTAAGATGCATTATTTGAATAGTATAAAAAGATTTTGGCTTAACTATTTGATTTGTAATTTTTTTGGATTGACCGTAAGTTTTTAGGGTCCGTGGGGTTAAGTAGAGATTTTTTTTAAAAAGAAAAAAAAAGTACAATTAAGTTCTATAATTTAATATATATATATATATATATATTAAACTCCAAAAGAAATTATAAATATTATAATTCACCCCTAGGTATTAAACCAAACTTAGTCATTGAATTCAGTTCAATTCATATTTATCCATTCAATTCTGTCTGTGAAGTTCAATAAATTCACAAACGAGATCACTAAGTTGATCCAATCCGTTAAATGCACATTATTCGTCCATTTGACTCTATTTCAATTCCAAACGATCCCAAGTTATAGGAAATGATTATTTAAGTTATTTAGGATCTAAATTATTACCTCTATGACCTATTTGAGGATTCTAAGTTAGAATTTTAATTTTATAGGTCGAGACGAACGAGAAGCATAATAGCATCGCATAAAAATTACACTGCACTTTGAGATCATCCAGGTGGGTTTTTCTATAACTCACAACTATATTTTTTAAATTCTCCATGGAAAGCATGTTAAATGTTTTAATAGCATTGTTTACGCAATGATTGGATGTTTTGAGACTTCATGCATAGAGGAATTCCGAATTACAAGCATAGACGGTTTACTTTGTGTCTAAATGTCTAGATAAGTAATCGTAAAGTATTCATGTGATCACATTGAGTCCCTCATCAAATGAAGAAGAATAAACTATGTTATAAAGTATTTTTATGATTGATTTTAAAGCATGAAAGTATGACTTGGACGAATGTTAATGCCCACTAAGTGTTTTCTGGCACTCAACCCAAATATTTTCAAATATTTTCAGGTTCTGGAGATCAAGTTGGTTGGTGACGAGTTGCTGGATTGGGTTTTGATGGTTGACCCTTATGTGGTTTTTGTTTGAAACCATCTTTAAATTTATGTTTGTATATTTAATGTTAAATGCTTATGTTGATACTCTACCAAACTTATAAGTTTGAAAGTTGCTGACCCCAGTGGTCAATTTTTGATTGTATATACAAATATTTTGAATGTATATAAGGCTTGACCGTGGTGTTTTTAAATGTGTGACCCTGATTGGCTATGTATATTGCTTATTGACATGTCATAATTTGGTTATGTGTGAGTTAGTGATTTCGAAAAGCCTTGTTGAAAATTGACTTTGAAAGCACCTCAGTGTGTGGTTTGAACATTTTTAAGTTGAGGTGCTGCCGGTTTACAAATTATTTATAAAGTTAAATCTAATTTATTTCAAAAAGTGTATTACGTAAGCATGTACGTATGTCTTTTGGTGACATTTTGGTCCTACTGGGACTGAGGCTTTACAGTATCCACAGAGACTGAATTATTAAACACATTGAGTACTAAGCTAACAACTCCCTATTATTCAGGCTACCTATTTCTTTGGTTTGAATTATTCTTAGACACACATGTAAATTTAACTAGAATAATTAATCAAGAAAAGATGAAAATAATTTAATCAAACTGAATTAATTCAATGAAATCAAACAATCAATTAAAAGAGTAATCCCAGGGAATGCATGCACATGTATCCATTATGTATTAATTCAATTCTAACAATTTCTACTTGTAATCCGATTATTGGTGGAGAATCAGAAATGTCGCTTCCTATCTCCATCCGGTCTCAAGGTAGTTGTGGATTGACAAATTAACTATCACTTTCGTCTCTGGATTAATTTGTTAACTCTTTAAAGCATCATATTTAATCTCCAACAGATTCTACAGAATGTGTATCACAATGTTCAATTAATCTCACTAGTTAATTATCTCCGTCAGGTCTCAAATCACCTAGCTAGCATCATTGATTATGGCTACTAATCTATGTATGAAATCAAAAGTACTTGAACACTTGAACACAATAATCAAAAGGGAAAATTGACAGAATTAAAATTAATTCACAACTTCAACATGTCCGCAAACCCTGGAATTAATACGAGTCTAGCCGCTCATCGTAAAACTAGAATCTAACAAAGTTTGAATTACAAAAGTCATGATGAATTTAAATTAAAAACATAAAATAACTTATTCCAAATGTTTGAATCTTCTCTTGTGATAATCCTCCGCTTTCTCAGCTCTTATAGGGTCAAAAAGTGTGTGAAATTTTGTCCAATATGATCCCTTAAATAGTAGACGGAGTGGAAGCCCACAAAAGGGAGGAAAGCCTAATCAAGAAGGAAACTCGCCGTCGGTCGCCGATTGGAGCACGGTCCCGCGTGCTCCCTAGAGCATGGTCCGTGCTGTTTTTCACCTCAATTACTCATCACGGCCGAGAAGAGAGCACGGTCCGTGCTCTTATGCAACACATTGGAACCGTTGTCTTTGTGGAGCACGGGCGTGCTCTGCTTGCACGGTCCGTGCTCTCCTCTTCTTATCCGGAACTTCACTTTTTCGACTCATTTCACCTTCCAAGCCATTTCTAACCCATCCTCGGGTGCCTCCAACCATTCTCTCACTTCATTCTCTTCCAAAATCACTTGAAAAGGCCATTTTCCTGTCAAAACTCAATAAACCCTTGATAGAATCCTACCACATCAAAACAAGCAATTAAACCATAAATTACATGCAATCGACACACAATGAACACAAAATGGCACCCGAAATGCATGTAAACCCCAGATTTATCACTCGTGTAGTGCACTCGCCCGATACTAATGTGTGGATTCATGTCCTGTGCTTGAGACAATTTAAAGGTTAAAAAAATTAAAAAGAAAAATAAAAATTGAAACAAAAAAAAAAATGGTGGTTGCCCAGACACGTGGGCTTCACGTGCCGCGCGTGAAGGGCACAAGTCTGGGCATGAAAATGCAGTTGGGGAGGGTTTAGACTTTATTTGACTCGTCTAACGCAAGAGATCCGTTGGACGATCTCATATAATTTTTTGTGAAACAAGAAAATAAGTCCCTCGTATGAAAAAGTACACACACCGAGGGGGAAAAACAAACGAAGTCTAAATATACTTATACATAAATGAACATATCTTAAAAAGGGAAAAAAGATTTGAGATAGGAAAGAAAAGGCCGAGGTACGTTCTAAATAATCACCAGCTCTTTCATATTAAAAAAAAAAAAAATTTGCCCAAAAATAAAAGTATGAGGGCTAGATGGAACAATAACAAAAGTTGGAGGGTACAATATAAAAAAATTAATCTAATAGTTCGGGGATAGCAAAAAGCTGAGTTTTCCATTAGGGAATACATTAATTAATTAATTCTACAATTAATTTGAATAAGAATTAATATACACGCGCGCGCGCACGCACACACATTGAATGCTTCCTTTCCAAGATTGATTCCCCATGTGAAATAATGCAAAATCCTCCAAGGCTTAACAATCAAATTGTAATTAAATATTACAGCCAATTAGCAATACATGATCAATATATTAGCAAATCGCAATTTTATATTTTCTGCTCAAAGTTGGCAGCCTGTCAAAATTTTCATTAATCAATGAAGTCGTCGGTTTCAGCTAATTTGCTATATGTTAAGGCCTTGTTTACTTTGGATGATAGGGATATCCCACTAATGCAAGGCTAAAATTATACAAAGTTTTGTTGAAATGAATGTGTATAACACAAACATTTACATATTTTTCCTTGTGAATAAGGACTAATTGAAGGATTCATATCCTTTCATAACAAGTGGGTTATGAGTTATCCTTCATCTCCTTCATTTTATTCATATGTTTATATATTTTATCACACCATATATTTCATGTTTTGTAAATTTAACTTTAAATTCATGGGATATCACACCCAATCCCATCCACCGAAGTAAACGAGCCCTAAATGGATTATTCTTGTCCATGCTGCAAATTTTCCTGTCATTGTGATTTGTGAGCGAGAAGATATCAGAAAAATGGCTTATAATCTTCAATCCCTCATCACCATCCTACACCAAATCTTGAATCCTAAGCAAAGTCGTTGGATTCTTGATGATCATAACAAACCACAACTCGAATCCCTCCTCCAAAAAGCGGCTTCTCTGAAACAGATTCATGAAAATTCTTCACTTCCCAAAGTAGAAAGTTTGGAGACTCAAATCAGAGATGCAGCATATAAAGCAGAAGATCTCATTGAATCCCATATGGTCGATCGGATGCTTAGTCACAGAGGCGTGAGATTCACATTTTTCACACCAGATCTGCAGCAAGTAACGCAAGAACTTGATTCTGCAATGAAAAAGGTACTAGAGCTCAATGAAGAAAAGAAGATGTCAAGTGGCAGTTCATCTAGTGGTGCAGCATTCTTGCCTGATCCGACTTCCAAGAACGTTGTGGTGGGAGTTGATGAAGATTTGTTGCAGTTGAAGGATAGGTTGACTGGGATGCAGAGTCAGCAGCTGGAGATCGTCCCCATCGTTGGAATGGGCGGGATAGGTAAGACCACTCTCGCTCGAAAACTTTATAACGATCCACTTGTTGTTTCTCACTTTGAAGTCTCTGCTTGGACCACAATTTCGCAAGATTACAATGTGCGAGCAATTCTATTAGGCCTTCTTCGTCGCCCAAATGAAAAGCTTAGCGATGAACTAATTGAATGCCAAGATAATGAATTGAAAGAAATTTTACATAAGAGATTGTATTTTAGAAGATACATAATTGTATTAGATGATATTTGGAGCACCAAATGTTGGGATGATATAAAGTGGTGCTTCCCAGACAACAATAATGGGAGTCGAATTGTTCTAACCACTAGAGAATCGGATGTGGCGAGATGTGTAGGCACAGTTGGTTGGCAACAAGAGGTGCAATTGCTAGAAGAGTCTGAAAGTTGGAATCTACTTCACCAAATTGTGTTTGGCGAAGAGGATTGTCCTGATGCATTGCAAGAGATAGGTAGAAATATTGCACGTGATTGTGAGGGGCTTCCTCTTGCCATCAATGTTATTGGTGGGGTTTTGTCTAAGGCCGAAAGATCAAGAGATGTTTGGGAGCATGTTGCAAAGGACGTAAGAGCAACAATTGCTGAAACAGACGATCACGAGTTCTCGAATGTACTGTCTTTGAGTTATAACCATTTGCCGAATAACTTGAAACCATGTTTCCTGCATATGGGAGCATTCCCAGAAGATTATGAGATCAAGGCCTCCAGACTCATACAGTTGTGGGTAGCTGAAGGATTTCTGAAATCAAAAGGATATAAAAGATTGCAGGAAGAGGCAGAGGAAAACTTGAGGGCTCTGGTGGAAAGGAATCTACTTTTGGTTAGAGAAAAGAAGTGCAATGGAAAACCAAAGAGCTACGGAATGCATGATCTATTGAGGGATGTATGTATTCGGAAAGCTGATGAGGAGAAGTTTCTACTACATATGAAGAAACGTTCCAAGGTGAGATTGGATAAGCCGAGGCGTGTGAGTGTTGAGACAGCATGTGGAATGAAAGATGTGGATGCTTATGCTTCAGCAGAGTTGTTGTCAGTTGCTCGATCTTTTATATGTGCTGCTCCTATGTTGTGTAAGAAACCATCTCTTTTGTTTTTCAAGTTAAGATTCGTGCGGGTGTTGGATGTATACGAAATGAAGTTTCGAAAGTTTCCAAGAGAAATATACCAACTGGTGAACCTACGATACTTGGCTATCTCCTGCAAATCAGGCGGAATACCTTGGGGAATATCGAGATTGTTGTATCTGCAAACCTTGATTGCTCGGGTAGAATTGGGTGATGTGCCATCTGAAATATGGGAGATGTCTGAGTTAAGACATATCAAGTTGAGTACACCAATCTTTATCGAAGAGAGTTATATGATAAAATTTGTTCGGAAGAAGCTGCAGACGATTTCCTTCTGTGTGACGATAAGTTGTCCACTAATGAGGAAGGGTTTCTTTGAAAGCATTTCAAATATAAAAAACCTGGGAGTCTATTTTGTTGAGTTACCATCCACTACTGAAGTAGTTGATCTTTCCCATCTTCACAAACTGGAAACATTAAGATGCTTTTCTCAATTCAAACTTTCATTGATGCTGCCGCAGAAGCTCAGAAAATTAAGTCTATTTAAGTTTGTAATATTTGAGAGAGTCATGACGACTCTGTGTGCACTACCCAATCTAGAAGTGCTCATAATGTGGCGATGTGTGTTTGATGAAGATGAAGAGTGGGAGGCAGCGGAAGGAGATGAATTCCGGTCACTGCAGTTTCTACAACTCCACAACTTGAAACTGGTGCGTTGGAGAGCCGATGAGACCAACTTTCCTAGACTCCGACACCTGGTTATAGCACGTTGCCCTGTGCTAGAGGAAATCCCGAGTGGCATTGGAGAAATCTCGACGCTCCAACGAATTCATCTCCATAAATGCAGCCCTTCTGCAGTGGCCTCAGCCAAACAGCTTCAGGAGCTACAGCAATCTGAGTTCGACAACTACGACCTCAAGCTTAGTATATATGATTGAAGTTAAGCTCACTTTCTGTCAAAAGGTAAATATATATATCTAAAAAAAAACTAAGCTATATTCAGGCATTAAGCCATTTTGTTCACCCCCTGCATTTTTTGTATATATTGTATCATGCCACCATTTCCAAATCTTCCAAAAAAAAACACTAGGACTTCAGCAAAACAGATGCAGGGTTGAGCTATATATGTGCCCTTCAAGTTTCTATCTTAGTTCTATTTTGCCAAATATTCAAAATTTCACAAAAACACTCTTTTTGGTTAATTTGTTGCTTCTTCAATTCATCTTCTTTTCAGTATTGCTGCTTCTTCTAAAGTATAGCAATTTACAGCTCATCTCCAAAATTTCAAGAAATTAAACAAAGGTTAAACTAGCTTACATCTTGCAAAAACAAAACAAGAAGACAATGATTGAAATATTATATGAAATTTTATGTCTATAGAAGCGAAGAACCGATGATAAGGTAGCTAGCTATGTACGTATCATGCAAAAACACAACAATTTCATTTGTCATCAATTCGTTAAAATTTTTCAGCTTCTGCTACAATTTTGCATGTTATTTTCCTTAACTTCTTATATTTGTATATGTATGCATGCCTCCATCTATTTTGTATATTTAGTCCCATAAATTTGACAATATCAATTTTGGTCCTGGGAAATTTAACGCCAGTTAGACGAATTAACGGAGGCGGTCACACGTGACTCACGTGCGCCTCTTTTCAGTCGAGATTCTGAACCAACACAGTCAAATCCCTAATTTCATAAGTCATACCCAAAATTTGAAGGGGAAATCCCAAATTCGCACCCAATTCTAATCCCTAATTTGCTTCCTAATTTTATCGGGGGCTTGGGCGGGGTCGCTAGGCTGGGAATGAGTGATAGAGCAGAAATCGCGCACAGCTTGGTTTCTTGCTCTTTGAAGAGAAAGAGGCCGCTGACGATCAGGATCCCAAATGTTCTGTCTGAAAATCTTGTTAATGTTTTGAAGGAACGCGGTGGCGATGATGGTCTCGTCTGCTTTGCTGATTCTGGGGTCGACGTTTATTCGTTGAAGGGTAAGAAGAAGTTCATGGAAGATTCGTACAAAGGTTTTTTGCTTCTGCAAATGGTGATAAGGTAGGTACTCGTAAAAATCGTTTCTTGTTTTCTGTTTTTGTTCATTTTATGAGAGTTGATGCTGAGGTGGCATGTAGACTCCTTTTGTTCCGAAAGTGATAGTGTTCTGAAAAAACAAATGTAGAGGTTCTTTGGGGTGTATGATGGGCATGGAGGAAGCAAGGCAAAAGAGTTTGTGGCTGAGAATTTGTATCTGAAGATTTTTGAAATGTTGGAGACCTAAAGAAGCAGCTTGTAAGGTAGGGTATTTGAAAATAGATGAACAATTCTTGAAACAGGTAACTTTTTTTTTTTAATTGTAAAAAATTGGAGATAAGTTATATGTGTTTCTTGAAATGGAAAAGATGATGAATTTCTGCATATAGCTCTTACTCATGAAATCAATAATTAGTACGTCAATTAGAAAGTTCTTCCTTTCAATGTCCATCTTTATTAGCATTATAAGAAAGCTAGTTTAATTCAAAATAAGCACATGGTGTGAAATCTTGATTAAACTCAGTCTATTCTTTTCAGTAACTATGAAGGAATTTCATGAATGAGTTGAAATTGCAGGGCTTGGATAGTGGTGCTTGTTGTGTCACTGCATTGATTGAAGGGAGGGAAATAGTTGTCTCAAACTTGGAGACTGCAGAGCAGTTCTGTGCAGGGGAGGTGGGGCGGGAGAAGCTCTCACAGCGGACCATATACCAACACGGGAAGAGGAGCGAAGAAGAGTAGAGGAAAAAGTATGTATTTCTTTAACTTGAGCCTTTTTTATATGCACAAAATGAGTGGAGCTGGAATTGATTTGATGATCATATGATAAACAGGGTGGATATGTGGAGCACAAGTAGATTTCCATCACGAGAGTCATTAGAGTTGGATGATGAAACAGTGGCTGAGGTTGAGAAGTCACGGCACAATCATCGCTTATCGTTTTTGGGCTCAACCAACATTGCAGTATGCAAATCTCAATTTGGTATTTACTCCTTTGTCAATCTGTAACTTGGCAACATTATTGGATTTTTCCTTATGCTTCTATTTAAGTTTCAACTTGAAGTGAGGAAAACCTAATGGAATCTGCACCATTTTTTTTTGTAGATGCACATTATTAAATTGTCAATTAGTTCTGAAACTCATATCTTAATTCACAACTATGGAAGTCCCTCGTGCCTACTGCATATTGAACTGTGATAGGGAATCATTTTCTGTCTCTCTTTGCCATCCCGAAATGTATTTGCACTTGCCAATCATGGTATGTTTTATTGCTGCTTAGTTTTTAATTTTTATCTATTTTATGTTCTACCTTTCTTTATCTTCTTTTCCTTTTTTTAGCCGTGGAATTATGACAGCTTTTGTTCTTTCTTGATTAAATTGCTCGATTGCTTTGTCTTTTTTTTTAACAGGATTCCAATTGGGCTCTCCGACAGCCCAATTGCAGGGCTTAATCTCCATTATAATGTATTAGCATTGCTCTTTCACTGCTTTATGGGACTGGACATATGTTTGCTGATTCAATGGTTATAGGTTAGCAATCAAGAAGCAGTAGACGTTGTGATGCAGTCATAGAGGCTAGTGCTATTTATTTGGATAGGATGTTTATTGTATTTATGAGGGGTTATTTATTGATGTATATAGGTGGCAATTCTCTCCAATGAATGTTACTGTGATTTGGTTAAGTTTTCATTTGGGATCGAAATTGATAGTGAAATGGGACCAAAATTGATAGCATATTTAACGGAAACCGTAACGCCGAGGTCAAAACTGATAGTTCGTAACTTTTGGAACCAAAAGAGGAGCAAGACGTGTCCTATGGGACCAAAAGTGAAATTTTCTCAAAAAATATACATCTCTTAGAATTTTCTCAAAAAATATACATCTCTTAGAATTTTCTTGCATATCTCTTCTTCTTCTTAGCAGCTATTTAATTTCTGTATTTGCTACAAGCTGTCTCCCATAATTCCATTACTATTTCCGAGCTCAGGGCGAGGAAAAGATCAGAAGATACATGGCTTAATTAATTATGTTTAGAGATAAATGATTCATGGCCGGGTTAAGATAAATTGGCAAATTAATCGTATTAGATTTGGATTAGGTTGTGTTCGTGTTCATGTTCGAGTCATGCCGATGTCCCTCAATGATTTCATCAAGGGTAGCCAGTAGCCTGTCTGTCAGGTAGTACGTATATTTAGTTAGAGACATCTTTTTTATGAAAAGTTACAAAGTGAGCTAAAATGATGTATGAATATTTAGTTGAGGAATAAAACAATATATTTATAAATAGTTGGGATAATAATGATGTAGTAATAGTAATTAGAAAGAAATTACAATCTATACATATATTAAAGCAAAATTGCAGGGGCAAAATTGTAATAAAAAAAGTTAGTACAAAATATATTTAGAATACATCTTTGGCCAAAAGGTTACATAACTAAGTGATTGGTTTAGTGGTTGGTAGTTTGCATAAAAGTCATTTTCAGTAACAGCGCCTGTGATTGATTCCCGCTGAGTGATTTTCATTCTTTTTTTCACATTTCCCCTTTTGTTTTGTTTTTGTTCTTTATTCCGCCCCTGTTTCTTCATTCGATTTTTCTTTTATTTTTTTTTTATTTCATTTTAGTGTTTATGTTGTTAATTTTATTTAAATAATAATCATTGTGTTTCTTTTCCTTTTGTTCCATTTTTTTCTTTTTATTCAATTTTTTTTCTTTTATTTCATTTTAACTCTTTTTTTTTTAAATTTTTTTTCCTATTATTTTATTTTAAAATTTAGGTTATTAAATTTTAATTAAGTATTAATATTATATTTAATTTTTCTATTAAAAGTTTGACAATAACTTAGGCTTAAAGTTTGTTTTGCCTTCTGTTTGATTTTTTTTTTCTTTTATTTCATTTTTAACCCTTAATTTTTTTTTGTGCATTTAACTCTCTTTTTTTTCCTTTTCCTCAACTTTTTCCTTTTATTCATTTTTTTCTTTTATTTCATTTTTAATCTTTACGTTATTAGTTTATATTTAAGCAATAATCAATGCATTTAATTTGTATAGAACTTAAATTAAAAAAAAAAAACCGACGCTTTGCAACCATTTAAAATATGAAAATATTTAATTTGAATTTTCCACTCTAATATTGAAAGTTCTCATTAGGTTGAAGGTTAAGCAAATTCATTCACTCGTGTGTTTTCTTTTAACAATCATTAAAATATGACTCTAAGTTTTTTAATGGCTAAACAAATTGAGTATTGAAATTCTATATATTTTTCATTCCGTTTGAGCCGTGTCTTTTTTCTATATTTAATGTTGCCCCATAATTTTCATATTCATATTTTTTTAACCTAATTTATAAGTTAGACATTGTCCTGCAACTGAATAATAATATTGAAGATCATTGACATTTCAACACGCATGATAATTTTTATTTAAATTTAATTTTAATGTATAGTATTCAACATATTATAATGACAAGCGTTTGCTCAAAATAATTACAATATTGATATTGGAACTTCAATCATTTTTATAATAGAATTACTATAGAATTTTGAATTTACGATTCAAAAGTAATAAATTTGCAATCATTAAATATATAATAATTAGTTCTCACCGCGAAATTATGAGTTTGCTAAACTTTCAAAATTAATTTGTACAAATAATATGTGATAAATAAACAATGAAAATAAATAAGATAAAAAAATATATTCCATATGCATGTAAGCACAATCTATATTCATAACCCCTAAAAATGTAATACATAAATTGCATTCAAAATATGTTGTCACATCTTTATTAATTATTATATATAAAATATATATAAATCATTTTACTATGACTCTATAAGTAATGATGACGATGTCGATAACACTTTTACTAAAATGTTATATATAAAGAAGTATTACAAAATTTATATGAATTTCACCGATTGTGGTATTTTTATTGTAATTTACTTTCATATAATTTGACTATTTTATATGTTATATGATACTCATTAAATTTAAAAGTATAGTCATTTAGTTATTACATTATCTATATATATATATATATATATAGTATAGCGTGTCCGTAAATCGTACGGGAGATACACTAGTAATATATATTTGGTTTAACTATCTAAAATTGAATTTATACATTTTATTCGATTCTAGTTTTATAAACTGGAATCACCCATTTTATGACACCAGAAGATATATGCATTTGCAATAGAAACCTTATTACGACATCCTATACCTAAAGTATGAAAAGAAATTTATCTTTTATTTTAATATCTTATATGTAATTATCTATTCCAAAAAAATAATATAAATGAAAATTTTGAGTCTAAGAAATTTTCTTACTAATTTCCAATTCTTGGAAATTGCAATAATTTTGGGCATATTTTGAGCAAGTCGTCTGAGCAACCGCACATTTAATAATTGTTGCTTCTTGTTTGAAGCAATTTTAGTTAATCAGGTATGATGCATTATAGATTAATCGTCATAATTTTGAAGTGTCAAGGGTGAAAAAAAAAGAAAGAAAAAAAGAAGGTGTCAATGCTTGATTAAAAAACTTTAAATCGAACCAACCAAAATAATATATATAATCGAACCAAACCAAATTATAATTCTTTGGTTAGTTGAATTTTCAATGATTATTTTTATTTTTCAAAAATAATTATATTTAAAGAAAATAATATGCACTCAATAAATAACAAATGATATATTAAATAAGTAAATATTTTAAAAATTCTAAAACTAGAAAATTGAAACTAAATATTAGAATTACCAATATTATCTAGGTATACAATACCTTTTAAATTTATTAATTTAGATATAATTAATATTAGAATTATAAATCATAAATTATAAATATGGTTGGTTCAGTTTTAATCAAAATATTTTTTACTTAAACCGAAACAGAACCAAACTATATTTTAGTTTTAATATTCAAAAAAACCAAAATGAAAGAAAAAAATGACTAAACCAACCGAACCAAATAACTCGGTTTGGTTCGGTTTTTTGGTTTTAGTTCCGTTTTGCACACCTCAAGAAAAATGGCTTACAATCTTCAATCCCTCATCACCATATTGCAACAAATCCTAAATCCTGAACAAAAACACTGGATTCTTGATGATCATAACAAAACACAACTCATGAAAGAATTTGATTCGATCATGAAAGGAAAGAAGTGTTCTACTTCTAAACCAGATGATCTGCAGCAAGTAGTAGTGAAAGAATTTGAAGCGGTGAAGCTCACAGAAGGAAAGAGGATTCATGTGGTTGGACTTGATGAAGATTTCATGCTGTTGAAGGATCATATCGTCTCCATTGTTGGAATGGGTGGCATCGGTAAAACAACTCTTACTCAAAAGCTTTATAACTCTTCTTGATTGCATAAATGGAAGTGCTAGCGATGAACTGAAAGATAATGAATTGAAAAATCTTTTACATAAAAGCTTGTACCTAGAGGAAATCCCCTGCAGCATTGGAGAAATCCCAACGCTCAAAACAAATTGAGGTGTATAAATGCAGCCCTTATGCGGAGGCCTCAGCAAAACAGATTATGGAGGAGCAGCAATCTGAGTTCGACAACTACGACCTCCAAGTTCATATAAATGGTAGAATCCCGGTCTGAATATGTCTTTCTGCTTCATGGCTCACTGCCAAAAGGTAAAAATGCTATACTTCTAATTATAAATGAACTAAGCTATATTGTTTTCCATATACTTCTTGTTGTTCTTTTGTCCTTCTATGAAAACATGCATTCTTTTTAAAGAAAAAACTTGTTAAAATAGCTTGCATATTGTTCAAGTTCACACCTCTTCTCATGAGCAAATTGCGGACATCTTCACCAAAGCTCGATCGGGGCAAGAAACTTTTCCATCATTTCCAAAGCAAATCGGGCAAGTTCATGCTCCAACTTGAGGGGGAGTTTTGACAGATTCATATCAGTTTCCTTAATGTTATATTGTGTTTATTCTTGATTTGTCATTTGTTAATATGTAATTTTTCATACTAAACTTCTTAGCAGCTATAGATTGCACTGTTTTTTTCCTGTCATTAGTTACTATTTTTCAGCATTTTTAAAAAGGAATATGTCTCACAAGTTGTAATATGGGTGCAATTTGAGTTTATGGAGCTTAGAAATGAATTGAAAACAAAAGTCTATAGTTTTTTTTGCTGCTTCTTTGCTGGTTTATAATTTTCTTGATTTTGATTAACTGTGGTTATTCAACTGCATTTTTGTATCTTTTATCTTGTAATTATTTCTGAAACTTGAAATTTTGAATCCAGGTTTTCTGCTGTGGTTTCAGCAAGACAGATGCAGAAGGAGCTGTTTGGGCATGAAAAATTGTCTTTTTTATTTCAGAAAATATTCAGAATTTCTTGTTATATTTGATTCTTCATCTTCATCTTTGTGTTTTTATTTAAAAGAAAATCGAAGACTGATTCATGCATGCATGGCCTTCCGGTTCTAATTAGTGAATGAAGCATTCAATGTGTGAAAAACCCCAAATGTCTAATCCTTCATTATATATATTATCATCCTTCCAACTATTTAACATCAATTCAAGTATCCCTCTGCTTAATTTCACAATCCAAAATTCGAGAAATGAAGCAGAAACTGCTGGTGCGAACAATGTGTACTCCTGCTCAAGCCCCGTGAGAACATACAATTGTTTAAGTTTATTTGAAATAATATTAAATTTTTAAAATTTATGCTCGAGGGGTAGGGATTGTAAACGAGTCAAGCTAAGTCAGAACATACAATTGTTTAAGTTTATTTGAAATAATATTAAATTTTAAAATTTATATTTGAGCTTGTTTGATCAATTGGACTTTAATTGAGCTAAACACAAGTCGAGCTCAAGTAGTATGGTATTTTTCATACATTTTTATTACTTAGATATTTTCATGCATGTTTGCTCTATTTTTATTTATCGAGCTCGAGCTCGAGTGAAACTTTAAATCTTATTAAACATAAAATTATATTAAAAAAATCAAGCTCAACCAAATGTTTACCAAATGAACATGAGTCGAGTATCGAACTATTTTGTTTGATTTTCAATCCTAAAAGAGGAGGGGCATCTTTAAATTATTCATGAATTTCTCTGATCTCTTTCATTTTTTTTATAAAAAAAAAACAAACAAAGCAATGAAAACTCTCTCGTAAAAAGAAAATGTCTCGAATTCTAGACCCATAGTTTCCTCTTTGACGGAATAAATCTTATGATGATTATTGAGGCCAGATCTTATCAAAGGAATGGCAAATTGAAGGAGTTGGTTAAATATCATTTGAAGTTTAAAGGGTTAAGGCCCAAATAGGCCCCTGAACTTATTTGGGGGGGGACCAATTATGCCATCCAATTTTTTTTTGTCTCAATTGAGCCCCTGAACTTTTAATTTAGGCTCAATCAAGTCCTTCCATCAAGCACCTCACAAACGGACGTTAGTTGTCACACAAAACGACGTCGCTTTATACAAAACGACATCATTTTGTGTTTCTCCCTAATATCAAAATCACAAGCCGAGCAAGAAATCCGGAAATGGGGTCTCTTTCTCTCCCATTCTCAAACTCACAAGATCAAGAAATGAATTTATCACAAAAATTGGACAAAACCCATCTGCTCAATCTCTTCAAATGCCAACAGAATTACCTCAACCATTTCTTCCAAAATCTCGAGCTTTCCCAAACCCTAACATTCACGGAGACCCTCTTGGAAGCCGAGGGCACCATTTTCTTCTCCGGCATCGGGAAATCGGGATTCGTGGCCCAGAAGATCTCGCAGACACTGGTGTCCCTCGGCATCAAATCCGGCTTCTTGTCGCCGGTCGACGCGCTTCACGGCGACATTGACATTTTGTCAGTGAAGGATTTGCTTGTTTTGTTCAGTAATTTTTTTAGACAAACACAAAACGACGTTGTTTTGTATAAAACGATGTCGTTTTGTGTGACAACTAACGTCCGTTTATGAGGTGCTTGATGGAAGGGCTTGATTGAACCCAAATTAAAAGTTCAGGGGCTCAATTGAGATAAAAAAAAATTAGAGGGCCTAATTAATCCCCCAAATAAGTTCAGGGCCTATTTGGGCCTTAATCTAAGTTTAAATCAGCCCAATACATTGAAATGTGTTCACTCTTACCCAATGGGCTTGATGAGGGCCCATCTCATTCCAGTCTAATCTACAAATGTACAACGCTAAATTCTTTATTACAAATTATAATCAATTATAATAGCATAATCACCTCTTCTATTGCAATATCATCAATAATATTTACGAAGTTCATGATTATATATTTTTTTTACTTACAATATGAGACACACAATCTATATATATATATATATATATATATATTATAACACACTCATCCAACCCTCTTTTTCCCTCCCATTTATAAGGTTATTTTAGACAATTAACAATACAATAATTTAATAAGTATTTAATTTAATATTACATGCAAATTTCTATCATTAATATTTAAATAATTAATGCAAATTATGTGCTACTAAAATTAACATGTGTTTATTCATTCAATCCTAATAAATTCCATTATATTTTATATAACTAATTAAAATATTATCATATAATTACATTAATCACGTCTATACAAAATAAATTACATATCTTACAATTACTTTAGTCAATCTACAATAATATTATTGTTAATCAAAGCATGTAATCATCAATTTATATAAATGCAAACGATCTTCAATTACGTTAATCAAGTAATATTGTAAGTTTTCATAATAATAATAATAATAATAATAATAATAATAATAATAATAATAATAATAATAATAATAATAATAATAATAATATGTTTACAAAGTTTTGTTCATTTATATTTCTTTGAAGTCTTTTTTAATATAATTACATTTATTTCTTTTCTTTTTTTTTTTGCTATCTTTTTTATCTAATTTCTATGATGTTGTAAATTGAAAGAGTGATGGCCGTGATTGTTTGAAGTAATCATTTTTATCATATTATATATTTTCCCTTTATCATTATCTTTTTTTTTAACTTTGTTTCACACACGCAAGCCCACACACATATTAGTGTATATATATACATATATATATATATATATGTTAATTATTAGGATGATGAATTGAAAGATATAAGATGAAATTGGAATAAACTATTGGGAATTCTTAAATTGTATTTGTTGTTTATATTGGTGCTACAATATTATCACAATAATTATTTAATTTATATTTGTTAATTGAATTTTATATTTTAGGAGAAGGTCAATTGGAGCCAATTAATTCAATTATTTTTTATAATAGCGGGATCATCCAAAAAGTTTCATTTGGATGGCATGTTTTTTAATTTGCTAACTTTAAATTTTAACCTTTTTTCTTCTAATTTTTTTCATTTTGTAATGGAAGATTTCTCTATGCAGTTTTGAATACTAAAGAATTTACGTCGGGATGATGTGATTTTTTTTTTTACTGTATGCAGTGTAACTTTTACTCTTTTCATTTGATCATCCACATATTTCTTTTGACCAAGATATATATTTGTGGCCACTACGTTGGTGTTTTGAAGGTATTTTATTTTATTTTTAATCATATTTTCCTCTTCTATTCATATTCAAACTAACATAAATTACTATGATATTCTATTAAAACATTTAAATAAAATTTACATCAATTGATTGCATAAGCTTACGAATAAAATTTGAAATTACTTTGAACAATAGAATTAGTTTTTCAAGAGCATGTGAGCATGTGTATAAGTTTTGAAGTCATTATTTATGTTTTTATGTTCAACTATTCACAATTTCAATTTTTTAGATTTTCTTCATTCTTAATTATTTACATGTTGTTCTACAAAAATCATTTTCATATTTAAGCAATTCTTCAAACTTTTAATAGTATATATTTATATTTAGAAGTTATTTGCATTTTTCAACATGCATTACACCTGTGAAGTCAGCAACAAAAAAAAACACGTTTTTAGGAAAAAAAACCGAAAATTTACTTATTAATTGTCCAAAAAATATTGTCTTCCTTTAAAGTAAATAATCATATTTTCTATTTTATTTTCATTCAAACTTATAACATACAAATTTAATTTGAATAATTTTTCATATTTTTTTTTGTTTTTTTAGATAATCCGCCTCCAAATGAATTGTATAGATAAAGAAAAATGACAAAACCTAAAAGTCCCGAAGATCACATAACGATAACTCAGGGGACCTGGAGCCTCATCAAAACCCATATGAAAAATCCAGAGTAGGAAAAACCATATGGGAAAAAGAGTACTCCTCTAAACAAAACGAAAATAACCAGGAGAACAATAATCCTGTAATACCTTAAATTTATTACTTTAGATATAATTAATATTAGAATTATAAATCATAAATTATAAATATAATGTGTGTGTGTGTGTGTGTATATATATATATATTGGTTGGGTCGGTTTTAACCACAATAATTTTTACTTAAATCGAAACTGAACCAAACTATATTTTGGTTTTAATATTCAAAACAAAATCAAAATTAAAGAAAAAATGACCAAACCAACCTAACTAAATAGCTCAATTTGGTTCGTTTTTTATTTTGATTTAATTTTGCACACCCCTACTTATATCCAAAAATCACTTATACTATTTTAATATTTTTTATACTTCACTTTTGTAAAAAATATTTATTTGTATTTATAAGTAATTTGTATTATTCAAACCTAAAATGCATAAAATGATCTCCGTGCATTGCACGGAAAAAATACTAGTTTGTGTTAAAGCATCACTTTCCTTACTATTAACAGAGCTGATATTCTTCTCTTTTTCTTCTTAGTGACGAGAAAAAATATATAATTATATAGCATTAGATCAACCTTGTAAGACAAGCCAAAAAAAAAGGAAAAGTGAAATAAATAAATAAAATCGGAATAACGAGCGCGTAGGCGGGCGTGTGGTCTATCTGTTGAGCCTCTTTTATTACTCTGAGCCGGTTTGTTGGGTACTTTTTATGTGTTCTGGGCCGGATTTTGGGTATTTTAGGGTAAAATTAAACTTTATTTGACTCGTCTAATGTAAGTGTAATACCCTAAAAACATTGTTAATTGGATTTTATTTTGGTTTGGGCCAAAACAATGGAATTTATAAGTTTGTATCAATAATGGGCCAACCTAGACTAAGTGGGCTGTTCTCGGATTAATAAAGCAGGCCCATATCTAGGATATTTTATTTTTTTTTGGTCTTGGGCCTTCTAGCCCAATTTAGATAAATATAGATACACAAAAATTCATTTTGAAAATCACTTTTTCCTTCATTTCAAAGGTGAGCTCCACACCTTCTCAAACCTTCTCCCTTCTTGGGTGATTTCCGGCATGGTGGCCGGAGGCGGAGCGCCGCCGCCGGACCACCGTCTGCCGCCACCGGGAAATTTCAAGTTCAGTCAAATTGTCTAAAATTCAATATTTAAGATTCTATTTACCTTATAAAAATGTTGAAACATGCCACCATGGCCGCAAGTCGGAGTTTTTCCGGCGACCTTTTCCGGTGGCCAGATCCAACATGCAATCATATCATTTTCTTTATCTCTTCTCCCTCTATCTTTTCCCCTAATTTATTTCATGATTTACGGAGCTTTAAGGTTCCATTTTAAGTTTAAACTCAAAGGATCAAACATTTGAAAAACTCCCCAAAATTCTCCATTGATAATAGATCTTATTCTGCTTGAGAATCTTGTTGATGTTTTTCCTGAATTGAGTAATAAATAAGTAAATGAGGTTGCATGTATGAAATAAAATGAACAAATCTTGAAAGGAATATATGCTTGTGTGCTGTGAAGGGCAGGTTAGAGGGAGAGTGAGAAAAGAATTTTTGTTTTTGAGTTGTTGCTGCTGTGCGTGTGTCCAGATCGATCGGTGGTTTCAAAAAGAAAGAGGGAGGGATGGTTGATTTTATTATGATGTTGATTTAATAAATTGGTGTAATGAATAAATATTTTGGGTTTGAATTTAATTGTTGTTCTGAACAGAGGGAAAAAGACTGATTTATTATTTTAATTATAAAAAAAAACTGCTTGTGAACACAGTGAGCCGATGAGTTTCAGCAAAGAAAGAAGTTTGGTTGATCATTGTCAAGAGCACGACTGTGCTGTTGTGCAGAAGAGAAATAATATATTAAATGTTGATTTTTGGGAAATGATGTTTGATACATAGAGAAAGATACATCAGTTTATTTTATTTTATTTTGTTTTGTTTACAAATGAAGTTGTTGAGAGAGAGAGAAAGGGGATGTTTGACTTTTAAAATGGCAAATTGAAAAGAGTGCATGAGCAGTGTATTAACTAAAATAGAGAGGAGAGAGAGTGTGTATTTGTTTTAAATGGGAAGTTGTATGTGTGCGTGAGTTGTACTTAATTCTATTTACTTTCATTTTGTTAATTAAATTATTAAAAAGGTAATAAGATAAGTTTTACAATCATTAATTATATACGTATATATAAGTATGTGTATATGTATAAATTGGGTAATTCCATTCATTCATGGATTTATTCGCAAAATGTTTCAAATAGTCGAGACTCTAATTGAGTTCCTTAAATTGATTTAAATCTATCAATTTTCCGAGAGTTATCTGTTTGAGGCAAAAGTTTCGAGAGCTTGTTTCCTAGGCCAAATTTATTGTATGATACAAATTAAGGCCTAGCATGGTACTAATAGGATTCCTCAATTTGTAGGCCCAAACCCGAGACCTCAGGTATAGGAGGATAAGCAGGATAGTCGAATAAAGCTACAGCTATATACTAGCTACAAGGTGGGTTTTGCTACTAAAACCTTTACGAACATGTTTTAAATGCTTTCGTCCATGCTTAAAATGTATTGAGATTTTACTTAATATGAATACAATGTTTTCGCTCTTCGTGGATGTGATTTGACCTGCAAGATGAATTTAGGCATTGTCAATTCTATTGAAATATAGTTATGTGATCACATAGGTTCTGTCTCCACGCATGATTAATTGAGCGCATTGATCTCAAATGAATGATAAATTGTTTGGCCACATGAGATGAAAAATATTTATATGTGCTTGGACAAACATGATAAGCATGCCCACTGAGTGTTTTCTGGCACTCAGCCCACGTTTTTAAAATGTTTTTCAGGTACGAAGTGATGGAGGCTGCTGACGTGGACACATATTTTTTTGTTTTATTTTGAACTGTGTCGTTATTGTATAGTTTGAATTTTGAATATTGACTATGGTCAATATTGGGACATGTTATGCTTCCGCTACTATTTGGATTATATTAAAATATCCTAATTAAAACTCTTATTTTATTTCGCCGCTATTTTGGACTTTGAAATTAGTTAACTGTCAACGTTGACTGGTCGTGAGTTGAACTTGCATGTGATTGACTGTTTGAATAGTCTTCTCAAGTCGTGATTGGTTGGTTTTAAAATTTGAGGATACTTATTGTATAAATATATATTCTAAATACGTAATTTTTGTAAAATTAGGAATTCTATTTTAACCTTTTGTTAGCATCTTAATTCTCCGGAATTGGGGTGTTACAGTAAGAGACTTGTTTAGACGGTCCATATAATTTTTTGTCAAACAAGAAATATAAATCCCTCGTATGAAAAAATACACACAAGGGGAACAAGCGAAGTCTGAAAGTACTTATTAAACGAACATATCTTAAAAAGGGAAAAAGATTTGAGATAGGAAAGGAAAGGCCGAGGTACGTCCTAACTCCTAAATAATCACTAGATCTTTGATATAATAAAAAAAGATTTGTGTCGCACTGTCAATTTCATTATTTTAATAGTGTTTGCTGATTATAAGAGATTGCCGTTCACTAGAGGAAATCCCGAGCGGCATTGGAGAAATACCAACACTGCAACTAATTCTTCTCCATAAATGCAGGCCTTCTGTAGTGGCCTCAGCAGAACAGATTCAGGAGCTGCAGCAATCTGACTACGGAAACTACGACCTCAAACTTGATATTATTTAGGTGGATCAGTTTCTGTGAAAAGGTAAATATAAAAAGTAAGGTGTACGTATATGAATCTGCTTGCCCTTAATTCTCCCAAAACATGCACCAGACCAAATAATGAGTAGATTGCCAATGATTTTAATTACTTGGTTTATTCCATTAATTTAGTTGCTTTTTCAAATTAATTATTTTGGTTGAGCTTCACTTTTACATATGTGATTTTAGATTTATATTGTAATTAAATAACATATTACAATATAATAAAGCCATTTAATTTGCTCACCCCTGCATTTTTTGTATAATTTCTATCGTGCCACCATTCCAAATCTTCACAAAAGAATTATATATGTGTCCTTGAAGTTTCTATCTTAGTTATATTTCACAAAATATTCAGAATTTTCACAAAAACACTCTTTGTGTTTGTTGCTTTTCAATTCATCTTCTTATTACTATTTCTTCTTAAGTATTACAATTTACAACTAACTATATATCTTGCAAAAACAAACAATTTCAAGTGTTCATCAAATGAGAAGATCACATAAAAATGATTAAATATTATATGAAAACTTATATTTATAGAAGCAAAGAACTGATGATAAGTGGATTGAAATTTCCTTTTACACTTTTCGTGTTTCACTTCGTGTTTCATTATTAAATTTATGATTTTAATAATATATTATAAAATAAAAATTAACTATAACATAAATAATCATAGTCAACATTTATCAACAAAAAAAAAATGAATTAAAAAAAACATAATTTTGAAAAATTCAACCATAATAATGAATTGTTAATTGAAAATTAAAAATTAAATATTAAAAAATAATTATAAACTTTAATTGGGTGGGGTGAACCCTGAAAACAATCATAAAAATATAAAACTAAATCATGTTTCACTTCGTGTTTCATTATTAAATTTATGATTTTAATAATATTTGTTATAAAATAAAAATTAATTATAACATAAATAATCATAGTCAACATTTATCAACAAAAAAAATGAATTAAAAAAAATAAAACATAATTTTGAAAAATTCAACCATAATAATGAATTGTTAATTGAAACTTAAAAATTAAATATTAAAAAATAATTATAAACTTTAATTGGGTAGGGTGAACCCTAAAAACAATCATAAAAATATAAAACTAAATCACAAAAAAAAAAAAAAAACAAAATTGAAGCAAAAAAATACAAGAAAAATTCATAGTTTGAAAGTGTAAAACTGAGATTTCATGTGATGATAAGGTAGCTAGCTATATATATCATGCAAAAAAAAAAAAAAACAATTTCATTTGTCATCAATTAGTTATATACCATTTTTCAGCTTCTGCTATAATTTTGCATGTTATATTTTCCTTAAATTCTTATATATGTATGCCTCCATATTTGTAACAATGTATCTCTCTTTTTCTTTTTCTTAGCAGCTATTTTTCTGTTTGCTACAAGCTGTCTTCCAATATTTCCGATCAAGCTCAGGGTGAGGAAAAGATCAGAAAATATATGGCTGAATTATGTTTAAAGAATTAAGCTATATTCATGGCCGGGTTAAGATAAATTAATTGGTCAATTAATCATATTAGATTTGGATTAGGTTGTGTTCATGTTCATGTTCGAGTTGATATCCTCGATCAATGATTTCATCAAGGGTAGTACGTACTGTTACGCAATTTGAATAAAATTATCTTCATTTCAATAGTTGCATATTTTTTAGTTAACAACCCACAAATTAATACTTTAATGTCTCTGTCTAAAAAAAAAGTTTAATATAATGATGTAGTAATAACAATTAAAAAAAAAAGAAAAAGAAGAAAAACACTGGATTCTTGATGATCATAACAAAACACAACTCACGAAAGAATTTGATTCGATCATGACAGGAAAGAAGTGTTCTACTTCTAAACCATATGATCAGAAGCAAGTTGTAGTGAAAGAATTTGAAGTGGTGAAGCTCACAGAAGGAAAGAGAATTTATGTACGTGGTTGGACTTGATGAAGATTTGATGCAGTTGAACAATTCTTATAACCCTTCTTGATTGCATAAATGGAAGTGTTAGCGATGAACTGAAAGATAAAAAATTGAAAAATCTCTTACATAAAAGCTTGTAACTAGAGGAAATCCCCTGCAGCATTGGAGAAATCCCAATGCTCGTACAAATTGAGGTGTATAAATGCAGCCCTTCTGCGGAGGCCTCAGCAAAACAGATTATGGAGGTGCAGCAATCTGAGTTCGTATAAATGCTAGAATCCCTGTCTGAATATGTCTTTCTGCTTCATGGCTCACTGCCAAAAGGTAAAAATGATATACTCCTAACTATAAATAAACTAAGCTATATTGCTTTCCATATATGATCTTCTTGTTAAAATAGCTTGCATATTGTTCGAGTTCACACCTCTTCTCATGAGCGAATTGCGTACATCTTCACCAAAGCTCGGGGCAAGCAATTTTCCATCATTTCCGAAGCAAATTGGGTATTGCAGGCAAGTCCATGCTCCAACTTGAGGGGGAGTTTTGAGAGATTCATATCAGTTTCCTTAATGTTAGATTGACTTTGTTCTTGATTTGTCATTTGTTACTGTTTTTCAGCATTAGTATATAATTTTTCATACTAAACTTCTTAGTTAGCAGCTATAGATTGCACTATGTTTTTTTCCCCCTTATCATTGGTTACTACTTTTCAGCATTTTGAAAAAAGTATGTCTGGCAAGTTGTAATATGGGTGCAATTTGAATTTGTGGAGGTTAGAAATGAATTGAAAACAAAAGTCTATAGCTTTTGCTGCTTCTGTGCTGATCTTGGATTGATTGTGCATCAATGTCTCACTTATATGATAAAACTTAAAAGGTATCTGATAACATAAATCGTTTATAATTTTCTTGATTTTGAACTGTGTGGTTATTCAACTGCATTTTTGTATCTTTTGTATTGTAATTATTTCTGAAACTTAAAATTTGTCTTTTTTATTAATTCAGAAAATATTATTCAGAATTTCTGATCCGACTGCCAAGAACGTTGTGGTGGGAGTTGATAAAGATTTGTTGCAGTTGAAGGAGCAGCTCACTTGGAGAAAGAATAAGCTGGAGATCATCCCCATCGTTGGAATGGGCGGGATCGGTAAGACCACCCTTGCTCGAAAGCTTTATAATGATCCACTCATTGTTTCTCACTTTCAAGTCTGTGCTTGGACCACAATTTCACAAGATTACAATGTGCGAGCAATTCTTTTAGGCCTTCTTCGTCGCCCAAATGAAAAGCTTAGCAATGAACTAATTGCATGCAAAGATAATGAGTTGAAAGAAATTTTGCATAAAAGATTGTTTGGTAGAAGATACATAATTGTATTGGATGATATTTGGAGCACCAAATGTTGGGATGATATAAAGTGGTGCTTCCCAGACAACAATAATGGGAGTCGAATCGTCCTAACCACTAGAGAATCGGATGTGGCGAGATGTTTAGGCACAGTGGACTCGCAACATGAGGTGCAATTGCTTGAAGATTCTGAAAGTTGGAATCTACTTCAGCAAACTGTGTTTGGCGAAGAGGATTGTCCTGATGCATTGCAAGGGATGGGTAGAAAGATTGCGCGTGATTGTGGGGGGCTTCCTCTTGCCATCAATGTGATCGGTGGGGTTTTGTCTAAAGCTGAAAGATCAAGAGATGTTTGGGAGCATATTGCAAAGGATGTCAGAGCAACGGTTGCTGAAACAGATGATCATGAGCTCTCTAATGTGCTGTGTTTAAGTTATAACCACTTGCCGAATAACTTGAAACCATGTTTTCTGTATATGGGAGCATTCCGTGAAGATTATGAGATCAGGGCCTCCAGACTCATGCAGTTGTGGGCAGCTGAAGGATTCCTGAAATCAAATGGAGATAAAAGTTTGGAGGAAGAGGCAGAGGATTCCTTAAGTGCACTGGTTGAGAGAAATCTACTTTTGGTTACACAAAAAAAGTTGAATGGAAAACCAAAGAGCTACCGAATGCATGATCTATTGAGGGAGGTATGCATTCAGAAAGCTAATGAGGAGAAGTTTCTACTACATGTGAAGAATGGTTCGGAGGTGAGATTGGATAAGGTGAGGCGTGTGAGTGTTGAGACATCATGTGGAATGAAAGATGTGGAAGCTTATGCCTCAGCAGTTGCTCGATCTTTTATATGTGCTGGTCGTCCCAATCCTATGTTGTGTGAGGAACCATCTCTTTTGTTTTGCAAGTTAAGATTGGTGCGGGTGTTGGATGTATACGAAACGGAGTTTGCAGAGTTTCCAAGAGAAATATACGAACTGGTGAACCTACGATACTTGGGTGTCTCCTGCAAATCAGGCGGTATACCTACGGGAATATCAACATTGCGGTATCTGCAAACCTTGATTGCTCGGGTAGATTGGGGTAATATTGTGTCATCTGAAGTATGGGAGATGTCAGAGTTAAGACATCTCAAGTTGAAGTATACAGCAATCAATATCGAAGAGGGTTACATGATAAAATTTGTTCGGAAGAAGCTGCAGACGATTTCCTATGGGGTGAGGATAACTCCTTCACTAATGAGGACTGGTTTCTTTGAAAGCATTCCAAATATAAAAAACTTGGGACTCTATTTTGAAGAGTTAGCGTCCAGTACTGAAGTAGTTGATCTTACCCATCTTCACAAACTCCAAACATTAAGATGCTTTTCTCAATTTAATGAAAATGGTTGCCGTTTTCTGCTGCAGAAGCTCATATTTCCTTCCAGTCTTAGAAAATTAACTCTGTGTCAGTCTGTAATATTTGGGAGATTCATGACGACTCTGTGTGCACTACCCAATCTTGAAGTGCTCAGAATATCGGGATGTGTCTTTGAAGATAATGAAGAGTGGGAGGCAGCAGAAGGAGATGTATTCAGGTCATTGCAGTTGCTACACCTCGGCCTGTTGAATCTGGTGCGTTGGAGAGCCGATGAGACCAACTTCCCTAGACTCCGAGAGCTGAGAATAGGACATTGCTATGAGCTAGAGGAAATCCCGAGCGGCATTGGAGAAATACCAACACTGCAACTAATTCAGGTGTATGGATGCAGCCCTTCTGTAGTGGCCTCAGCAAAACAGATTCAGGAGCAGCAGCAATCCGAGTTCGACAACTACCACCTCAAACTTGAGTTATATGATGATTGAAGTTGAGGTGGATCAGTTTCTGTGAAAAGGTAAATATAAAAACTAAATCACACACACAAAAAAAAAAATGAAGCAAAAAAATACAAGAAAAATTCATAATTTGAAAGTGTAATTAACAGCGAACTGGTGTAACACAGCGCGCGAGAGTAATTGGAAATTTCATGTGATGATAAGGTAGCTAGCTATATATATCATGCAAAAACAAAACGATTTCATTTGTCATCAATTAGTTATATACCATTTTTCAGCTTCTGCTATAATTTTGCATGTTATATATATTTTCCTTAAATTCTTATATATGTATACCTCCATATTTGTAACAATGTATATCTCCTTTTCTTTTTCTTAGCAGCTATTTTTCTGTTTGCTACAAAGCTGTCTTCCAATATTTTCGATCGAGCTCAGGGTGAGGAAAAGATCAGAAGATATATGGTTGAATTATGTTTAAAGAATTAAGCTATATTTATGACCGGGTGGGTTAAGATAAATTAATTGGTCAATTAGTCGTATTAGATTTGGATTAGGTTGTGTTCGTGTTCGTGTTCGTGTTTCGAGTCCATGTCCCTCGCTCAATGATTTCATCAAGGGTAGTACGTACACGCAATTTGAATAAAATTATCTTCATTTCAATAGTTGCATATTTTTCAGTTAACAACCCACAAATTAATACTTTAATTTATATCTGGTGTGTTGGAGAGCTGATTATAGCAGATTTCCCTGAGCTAGAGGAAATCCCGATGCTCCATGAAATTCTTCGTTATAAATGTAAATAAATATAATCAAATTAAAACAAGTAGCAAAAAAATATATCCCAAATAAAATAAATATCTCAATAAGGTGAGCGAAACCCAAAATTAGGTGGATTTCCCTTCACCGAACAAAAATAAATAAAAAGGGGAAAAATGGATAAAAATCACAGCAGTCTTCGTCTTGTTGATTATGCAATCTTTTTGCATATTCCCATGTCCCACCTTCTACTACTTTTATTATTATTATTATTTGGAAAATTGCGTTTTTAGCCTCTCAAACTTTTAAATTTTATTTTATAGGATATTTGAACTAGCTATATTTTAAGTTGAGCTCGATCACTTTCTGTCAAAAGGTAAATATAAAAACTAGCTATATATGAATCTGCTTGTCCTTCTCCCAAAACATGCACCAGACCGAATGACTAGATTGCCAATGATTTTAATTAGTTGGTTTATTGGATTAATTTAGTTGGGTTTTCAAATTATTTTGGTTCAGCTTCAATTTTACATATGTGATTTTAGATCTATATTGTAATTAAATAACATATTACTATATAATTGGCTCAGGCATAGAGTCATTTAATTTGCTCACCCCTGCATTTTTTGTATAATTTGTATCATGCCAACATTTCCAAATCTTCACAAAAGAATTATATATGTGTCCTTGAAGTTTCTATCTTAGTTATATTTCACAAAATATTCAGAATTTTCACAAAAACACTCTTTTGGTTTGTTGCTTTTCAATTCATCTTCTTGTTAAGTATTACTATTTCATCTTAAGTATTACAATTTACAACTAACTATAAATCTTGCAAAAACAAACAATTTCATGTGTTCATCAAATGAGAAGATCACATAACACTACAAAAAAAATGGTCTTTAGAGACAAGATTATTAGCGACGACAAATGTCGTCATCAATACTAGACTTTTAGTAACGACATGTCGTTTCTAATTATCATATGTCATCTCTAATAAATTTTTTGTGATGACATTGTTGTCACTTAAAAATATTTTTTGCGACGACATGATGTCGTCGCAAATAGAGCGTCCCTAAAAGTTTGTCCCAAATAAGTTAAAAATTATTTTAAGTGACAACATTGTCGTTACAAAAAATGTCATTAGAAATGACATGCAATTATTAGAGACGACATGTTGTTACTTAAGTCTATTATTAGTGACGACATTTATCGTCGTTAATAATATTGTTACTAAAGACCGTTTTTTTGGTAGTGTAAAAATGATTAAATATTATATGTTTCATGTTTTGTAGGATTTCAGCAAAACAGATGCAGGTTGAGCTATATCTGTGTCCTTGAAGTTTCTATCTTAGTTATATATTTCACAAAATATTCAGAATTTCACAAAAACACTATTTTGGTTTGTTGCTCTTCAATTCATCTTCCTGTTAATAGTTTTGCATGTTATATTTTCCTTAAATTCTTATATATGTATGCCTCCATATTTGTAAACATGTATATCTCCTTTTCTTCTTCTTAGCAGCTATTTTTCTGTTTGCTACAAGCTGTCTTCCAATATTTCCGATCAAGCTCAGGGTGAGGAAAAGATCAGAAGATATGGCTGAATTATGTTTAAAGAATTAAGCTATATTTATGACCGGGTTAAGATAAATTAATTGGTCAATTAGTCGTATTAGATTTGGATTAAGCTTTAATTTTGATGTATTGAAGACTCAATGCATGCATATTGATAATTGAGCAAAATATGCAACTGATTAGTTTCTAAACATAGTTTCCCAAAACGTATCTCAATATACTACTACTACTACTGTCTACTGCCACTACTAACTACTACGACTATTTTTACGGCAAGTCGAGGAGAAAAATAGACAAACCATGTCATTAGCTACTAATGTCAATCAATTCCCCTAAGTGTGAAATTGTGAATGTGTGATGCAACCAACTCCTTCTCATGCATTGTTGTAGCCAACTTCTTCATTGTAAATGATTGCCATATTCTCGTTCCAACAACCACCCCCATTCTCATCTGTTTCAAGCTAATGATATATCTTTAATTTATGTTATAGCTCAACTACTAGGTAAAAAAAGAGTGATCGATCAAAATATGGTTAGATACTAGAACCAGTGTACCTGTTTCTCACAACTTCGATTAAGCAATGTCCTATCAGCTGCAGAATTCATGGGCCATGGCTATTTATAACTAGATAGAATATACAACGTACATGTAATTTGAAGGTCCAAATAACTAATGATCTCAAAATAAATAAAAGAGAGACAACAAAAGAGAAAGTAATACGATGACAGAACTACAGTACACATACCGAAAGTATAAATGACAGGTTTTCTATCACAAAGAGCACGTCCAGCAGCAAGACCATCCATATTCATCATGGTATCAAGCATAAGAGCTTGTCTATGTTCTTTCCTTAACATTTTTTCCTTCCTCTGTACAAAAATACATCTTAATTAGTGCCAATAAAACCCGAATGAAAAGTTATTCGCCATCCACATTACTTAAAAGAGCCTAAAATTGTTCAGAGGGAAAAAGGATACACAAACTTGAGAAGCTAAGATCAGTAAAAGTGTAAATGCAGAGCAGATAATCTAAATAATCTTTCAATAAAGTAGTAGAGGTAGACCACCTTGTGGACCTCAATTTTCGGAAGCATGTCATTTTTCAGTTTCTTCCCCATAGAGACCTCTGTTCTATTTTTACTTGAAACTAGCTTCTCCTGCAAACAGCGAGGTGCACAACTCAAGTTTTGATTTATGTCAAGCATAAGAAATAGTCCTTTTTTTTTTTTTTTTTTAACTTCTTGAATTCTTAAAAGCTTATCAATTTGATAGATCCAATCATAGCCAATTTTCTGATATGCTACCACAACATCACACAATCTCACATTTGAAATTATGGTTGGGGTTCTCTATGCCTCTGCAAACCAAAAAAATGCAAATATTAGTTTAGCTATCACATTCCAAGAATCCACAACTATGAAGAAATCGATAAAAGAAGCAACGACACCAATTTAAAAAAAATTCTAGTAATATTTTAGTATTTTGCATTTCCAAAACTATCAAAGAGCTGAATGGAAAGCTTTCCAGCTCATATGTGGTTGAGAGTAACAAGCATTTTCTCCTCGTGACTGCATAATTGCTCGATAATATTCTTAACCAGTTTTTCACTCTTTCTCTTCCTACAAAAAGATGTAATAAGAATTATCTGAAATATTGTCCTAATCTAAGGTGAAATTATGTAATAATTTCCATACATGATCTCCCTTCAAACTGTAGTGTAAATATCTTTCAATCTTATCAACACTTCCGGCATTTTCTGCACAAGGTTAAAAAAAAAAAAAAAAAACTCCAAGTCCTTGCCATATAAGATAGAGTTTTAGTTGGGATAATATAATGATGTTGTAATAATAATTAGAAATAAATTACGATAATATATATTTTGTTTAACCATCTAAAATTTACTTTATATATTTATTTGATTCTATTTTTATAAATTATATTCACTTCATATTATAAATGAATAACATCGCATTTAAAATAGTAAAAAGTGAATCGATTAAATTTTTTTAGACAATCATATAGGTTTAAAATTACTCGAGTAATTATATATTTATTAAAAAAAAATCAAAAGTAAAATTGAGTTATATATATGATTGAATTGAAGCTCACTTTAAATATATATGTGCTAAACTGTTTACAATAAGAAAAACTAAGCTGTGTTGATTTTAGATCTATATTGAGATTAATAACATATAATAATATAATTGGGCTAAGGCATTAAGTCCTTTTTGCTCACCCCCTGCATTTTTGTATTTTTTGTATCATGCCCTATTTCCAATCTTCCAAAATAAATAAAAAATACTCTGGGCCGGTTTGTTGGGTATTTTTTGTGGTCTGGGGCGGATTTTGGGTATTTTGGGATGAATTTGAATTTTAGTTGACTTATTTAACGTAAAAGATCTGTTATACGACCTTAGTCGAGCAAGAAATATAAGTCCCTCGTACGGAAAAATATACACGCCCGGGAAAAAATAAGCAAAGTCTAAAAATACTTATACATAAACAAACATATCTTAAAAAGGGAAAAATATTTGAAATAGGAAAGAAAAGGCCGAGGTATGTCCTAAACGATCACTAGATCTTTGATATAATAAAAAAAAAAGATTTGCCCAAAAATAAAAGTTGGAGGGTACACCATAAAAAAATTAATCTAATAGTTCAGGTAGAGCAAAAAGTTGACTTTTTCATTAGGGATTAATACATTAATTAATTATGGTTTGCATGTTAATGCCTTGCCTATATTCCCATTAGGAAATACATTAATTAATTTGAATTGATATATATACATACATACACACACACACATACATTGAACGCTTCCTTTCAAAGATGGATGCCCCGTGTAAAATAATGCAAATTGCAAGACTTAACAATCAAATAGTATTATCTCAAAAAAAATACAATCAAATTGTATTACCTCAAAAAAGAAAAAAATCAAATTGTAATTAAAAAACTACACATAGCCAATTAGCAATACATTATCAATATAATAGCAAATAGCAATTTTATATTATCTGTTCAAAGTTGGCAGCCTGTCAAAATTATCATTAATCAATGAAGTCGTCGGTTTGAGCTAATTTGCTAGAGATTAATTGGATTATTCTTGTGCTTGCTGCAAATTTTCCTGTCGTTCTGATTTGTGAGTGAGAAAGAGAGCAGAAAAATGGCTTACAATCTTCAATCCCTCATCACTATTCTACACCAAATCTTGAATCCTAAGCAAAGACGTTGGATTCTTCATGATCACAACAAAGCACAACAGAAAAGGTAATACAAGATATAGATCGAATCACCCTTAATGTAATACAAGAGGATTACAATGCACATATTATAATGTTCGAAAGGTTGCATCAATATTTATAGGATGCTCCATATAAGAATATCTAGCATCAATCAGCGAGGTATTTGTTAGTTTAATACGAACTTTTTCGATGACAATTAGACTTATTTTACAGTAATAGTTTCGCCAAATTTTAAATACAACTTTTCAAACATAATTTTATGTGTTATTGACTTACAAACTACCACAACATTAATAAATATGAAAGTTTGCTTGTAAATTTTCATATTGTATTACTATTTTAAAAACATCAATAGAAGTCTTCATGACAAACCTATGGAATGAAAGAAATGATGAAAGGGGAAATATGAATATTGTATCAACTGCAAAATTAAAAAAAAAAAAAAAAAGTGACACAATTGAAGACTCTAAGTTAAATCTAAGTGGAAGAAAGAAGAATTTAGCTAGAAAGATAAAGAAAAGTAAAGTGGTAGACAAGCAAGATTCAAGTACAACTAAAGTGACAAAAACAGCATTCAATTACTCAGACCTCAGTTGAATTCTATTGAAGGCCAAGTACATGAAAAAAAAAAGAATGTCAAGAAAAACGGTTAAGGAATGCATTGAAATTCTCAGCAACAACGATCAAACGTTGGATAAATTTATCTTAGAGACCATTAAAAAGAAGTATAAAACTTCAAAAAAATAGTGTCAACAAGAAGACGTACAACTTTTATTTTTGCATTTCATGAATAGCATTATTTTTCAAATCTTGTAAATATTATATATATACCTATATGCCTCTTACTACATTGATATTCATATATATTTATTTGAATGTTTTCGAAGTACTATGAATATTTATGCAGTTTATATGAATTAGTCAAAATATTAATTATTAAGTACACACACATTATAACAATAAATATTGAAAATACGTGCAATACACGTTTTCTAAGCTAGTATTATTAAAATCAAATCATAAACTTGACGCTAGATACACAATGAAAAATGAAGGGGTTCAACGAAAAAAAAAAAAAAAAAAACAATTAGTTTATCGATGATAAGAGATGCGATGGCAACCACAATTTTATATTCTTCGTTTCAACGGATAAGTCAACTAAGTCAGTAGCTAACTTGCAATAGATTGGATTATACTCTCTGAGTTGTTTGAGTGAGAAAGAGAGCACAAAAATGGCTTACAATCTTCAATCCCTCATCACCATCCTACAACAAATCTTGAATTCTGAACAAGAACACTCGATTCTTGATGATCACAACAAACCACAACTCGAATTCCTCCTCGGAAAAGCGGCTGCTCTGAAGCAGATTCTTGAAAATTCTTCAGTTCCCAAACTAGGAAGTTTGGAGAGTCAAATTAGAGATGCAGCACATAAAGCAGAAGATCTCATCGAATCCCATATGGTCGATCAGATGCTTCGTCAGAGTTTCACTTTTGTGATACCAGATCTGCTCGAAGTAACAGAAGAACTTGGTTCTGCAATGGAGAAGGTGGTGGAGCTCGTGGAAGAAAAGAAGACGTCAAGTGGCAGTTCATCTAGTGGTGCTGAATTCTTGCCAGCTGATCCGACTGCCAAGAACGTTGTGGTGGGAGTTGATGACGATTTGTTGCAGTTGAAGGATCGGCTGACTGGGATGCAGAGTAAGCTGGAGATCGTCCCCATCGTTGGAATGGGTGGGATCGGTAAGACCACCCTTGCTCGAAAACTTTATGATGATCCACTCATTGTTTCTCACTTTGACGTCTGTGCTTGGACCACAATTTCACAAGATTACAATGTGCGAGCAATTCTTTTAGGCCTTCTTCGTTGCCCAAATGAAAAGCTTAACAATGAAATACTTGAATGCAAAGATAATGAATTGAAAGAAATTTTTCATAAAAGATTGTATGGTAGAAGATACATAATTGTATTAGATGATATTTGGAGCACCAAATGTTGGGATGATATAAAGTAGTGCTTCCCAGACAACAATAATGGGAGTCGAATTGTGCTGACCACTAGGGAATCGGATGTGGCGAGATGTGTAGGCACAAAGGGTTCACAACATGAGGTGCAATTGCTGGAAGCATCTGAAAGTTGGAATCTACTTCACCGAACTGTGTTTGGCGAAGAGGATTGTCCTTATGCATTAGAAGAAATAGGTAGAAAGATTGCTCTTGATTGTGGGGGGCTTCCACTTGCCATCAATGTGATTGGTGGAGTTTTGTCTAAGGCTGAAAGAGCAAGAGATGTTTGGGAGCAAGTTGCAAATGACGTCAGAGCAACAATTGCTGAAACAGACGATCATGAATTCTCCAATGTGCTGTCTTTGAGTTATAACCATTTACCGAATAACTTGAAACCATGTTTCCTATATATGGGAGCATTCCCAGAAGATTATGAGATCAAGGCCTCTAGACTCATGCAGTTGTGGGCAGCTGAAGGATTCTTGAAATCAGATGGAGATAGAAGTTTGGAAGAAGAGGCAGAGGATTCCTTAAGTGCTCTGGTGGAGAGGAATCTACTTTTGGTTAGACGAAAGAAGTCAAATGGAAAAGCATGTAGCTATGGAATGCATGATCTTTTAAGGGATTTATGCATTCGGAAAGCTGATGAGGAGAAGTTTCTACAACATGTGAAGAATGGTTCGGAGGTGAGATTGGATAAGGTGAGGCGTGTGAGTGTTGAGACATCATGTGGAATGAAAGATGTGGATGCTTATGCTTCAGCAGTTGCTCGATCTTTTATATGTGCTGCTCCCAATCCTATGTTGTGTGAGGAACCGTCTCTTTTGTTTTGCAAGTTAAGATTGGTACGGGTGTTGGATGTATACGAAATGGTGTTTCGAGAGTTTCCAAGAGAAATATACCAACTGGTGAACCTACGATACTTGGCTGTCTCCTGCAAATCAGGCGGTATACCTACGGGAATATCAACATTGTGTTATCTGCAAACCTTGATTGCTCGGGTACAATTTGTTAGTACTGATGTGCCATCTGAAATATGGGAGATGTCTGAGTTAAGACATCTCAAGTTGAATAAAATATTCAATATCGAAGAGGGTTACATGATAAAATTTGTTCGGAAGAAGCTGCAGACTATTTTGTATGCGATTATAACTCCTTCACTAATGAGGAGGGGTTTCTTTGAAAGCATTCCGAATATAAAAAAGTTGGGACTCTATCTTGGTGAGTTAGCGTCCAGTAGTGAAGTAGTTGATCTTACCCATCTTCACAAACTCCAAACATTAAGATGTGTTTCTCGATTGAATGAAGAAGCAGGTTGCCGTTTTCTGCTGCAGAAGCTCATATTTCCTTCCAGTCTTAGAAAATTAATTCTGCTTAAGTGTGTAATATTTGGGAGATTCATGACGAGTCTGTGTGCACTACCCAATCTGGAAGTGCTCAAAATATGGAGATGTGTGTTTGAAGATAATGAAGAGTGGGAGGTAGCTGAAGGAGATGAATTCATGTCTCTGCAGTTTCTACTACTCCAAGAGTTGAAAGTGGTGCGTTGGAGAGCCGATGAGACCAACTTCCCTACACTCCGAGAGCTGATTATAGGCAATTGCCCTTCACTAGAGGAAATCCCGAGCGGCATTGGAGAAATACCAACACTGCAACTAATTCAGGTGAATGAATGCAGGCCTTTTGTAGTGGCCTCAGCCAAACAGATTCAGGAGGTGCAGCAATCTGACTACGGAAACTACGACCTCCAAGTTCGAATATTATGATGATTGAAGTTGAGGTGGATCAGTTTCTGTGAAAAGGTAAATATAAAAACTAAGCTGTACGTATATCAATCTCCCAATTAGAATTTATTATAATTTTTTAGCATTTATTTTTAAAATAATCGATTAATTTTTTTTGTTGTTTTCTTTATTTTTAATTTTTTCAAAATATACCAATTAAAAATTTAAAAATAAAAATTAAGGGGTATTTTAGTAAGGGTGACTAAAATAATTTGTTAGATAAAATTTGTGTAATTTGAATTAAATTATTTGAGTTTGATGATAATAAGGATTAAATTGCCTTAAAATATACAAATTTTGAAGTGTTTTTTTATTTTCACACATTTTTCAAAAAAGTAGTTTTAATAACATGATTTTCAAATTTCGACCAATTCAATCTAACGTGGTCAATTTTGGCCTAAAAAAAGAGAGAGAGGAGGATTTATATCCCAACATTTTAGTTGTTCTCTAATATTTTTTTAATTTTCTCTTCATTTTTTTTTTCAATTTCAAAATTCTAGTGCTTTAGTTTAGTTTTGCAGTTGTTATATTAGCGTTCATCCTACTAAATTTGGTTTGCTATAATTTTTTTACCATTTAATATTAATTTTTAATTATTAATTGATGATTTAAAATTTTATTTTAGTAACTCTACTAAAATATCTCTCAATTTTTTTTTTAAATTTTTTATTTTGTATATTTTGAAAAAATTAATTGATTATTTGAAAAATAAATATTAAATTTTTTTAATGAATTCTATTTGGATAGGATGAATTATTATAAATAACATGTATAAATTAAAATAAGCACAAGAAATTGAAGTAAAAAAAAAAATTTAAAAATTGAAATGTATAGTTTTGGTTCCAACTGTAAGCTTTTATGTTTGAAATTTAATTTTACCGACGTTTTTAGTCCCAAATAATATGTTTTGACATTTTTAGTACCAAAATTTAATGAGCGTTAAGTGTTTGGTTAGTTTTGGGGCCAAAAATGTAGAAACATATCATTGAGACAAAAAAAATGTCCGTAAAAATTCTCTTGGGACCAAAAAAGTTACAATTGTAACTAAAAGTATTTTGATTCTATTCTAATGAAATCAAAAATGAAATTTAGCACAATATATATGATTGGGCTCAGGCATAAAGTCATTTAATTTGCCCACCCCTGCATTTTTGTATATTTTGTATCATTCTATCATTTCCAAATCTAAAAAAATCCACACAAAAAAAAAAAAAAAACTAGGATTTCAACAAATCAGATGCAGGTTGGGCTATATCTGTGTCCTTGAAGTTTCTATCTTAGTTCTATTTCACAAAATATTCAGAATTTCACATAAACACTCTTTTCGTTTGTTGCTCTTCTTCAATTCATCTTCTTGTTAAGTATTACAATTTACAACTCATCTTCAAAATTTCAAGAAACAAAGGCTAAACTAACTATCTTGCAAAAACAAACAATTTCATGTGTTCATCAAATGACAAGATCATATAACAGTGATTGAAATATCATATGAAACCTTATATTTATAGAAGCGAACAACCAATGACAAGGTAGCTAGCTATATATCATGCAAAAACAAAACAATTTCATTTTTCATCAATTACTTACCATTTTTCAGCTTCTGCTACAATTTTGCATATAATTTTCCTTAAATTCTTATATATGTATGCATGCCTCCATCTACATATTTGTAATGATGCATAAAAAGTATAAATCTCAGAATTTTCCTGCATATCTCTTCTTCTTCTTAGCAGCTATTTTTCTGTTTGCTACAAGCTGTCTTCCATTAATATTTCCGAGCTCAGGGCGAGGAAAAGATCTGAAGATGGCTTATGTTTAGAGAAGCTACATTCATGGCTGGGTTAAGATAAATTAGTGAAATCGTAGTAGATTTGGATTGGGTCGTGTTCATGTTCGAGTCAAGTCTATGTCTCTCAATAATTTCATCAAGGGTAGCCTGTCAGGTAGTACGTACATTGTGTGGGATTTGGAAACTATGGCTTGGAAGTTTGTATCTTTCATTTCTGAAAATATTCACAAATATTTCTACATATCTTTTTTGAATGTCATGATCAATAATTGCACATTATGGCCAGCTAGCAACCCATAAATTAATTAATAAGCTACCATGATTTTTTACATAATCTCCAAATCACAAGTCAAGTGCTGCTCACTTGCCATGAATATGCTTATTCTGGTTATTGCTGCAAATATTCAAATTTTCTTTTCTCGAGAGCTTACAATCTAATTGAGTCCCTCATCACAATTCTAAACCAAATCTTGAATCCTGCTGGAGTCTTGATCATCGAAAACCTCAAATGGAATCCCTCCTAGAAAAAGCTGCTTCTCAGAAGCAAATTCTTGAAAATTCTTCACCAGCAGCAAGTGGTGCAAGAACTTGATTTTGCAATGGAAAAAGTGATGAAGATCATGAAAGGAGATCAGATATCGAGTAGCACATCATTGTCCGATGCTTTGTCATTGCCCGATCTAAGTTCCAAGAACAATGTGGTGGGACTTGGTGAAGATTTGATAGAGTTGAGCTTGAGATCATTTCCAATAGTAGGAATGGGTGGTATAGGTAAGGCAACTCTTGGTCGGAATCTTTATAATGATCCACTCATTGTTTCTCACTTTTGACACTCGTGCTTGGATAATTTCACAAGACTATAATGTGGAAGCCATTCTATTAGGCCTTTTAGGTTGCATTAATGGAAAACTTCCTGATGTACAAGTTAGAAAGAAAAACAGAGAATTGAAAGATAGTCTGTATAAAAGCTAATTGTATGGTAGAAGATATCTGATCGTATTAGATGATATGTGGAGTACGGACGCATAGAACAACGACAGAATTGTCGAATCATGTTAACCACTAGGGAATCTGATGTGGCCAAATATGCAGACTCACAGACTAATTAAGCAACATCAGATGCAATTGTTGAATAAGTCAGCTGAAAGTTGGGATCGATCTACTTCAAAATAAAGTGTTTGGAGAAGAGAATTGCCCTGCTTCATTAGAAAGGATTGGAAGAAAGTCGAATGGAAAAGCATTGAGCTACGGAATGCATGATCTATTGAGGGAGGTATGCATTTGGAAAGCTGATGAGGAGAAGTTTCTAATGAATGCCAAGAATCTTTTCGACACGTTATTTAAGAAGGTGAGGCGAGTGAGTGTTGACACATCTAATCGAATGAACGATGTGGATGCTTGTGCTTCAACAGTTGTTCGATCTTTTATATGCGCTGCTCCTATGTTGTGTGAGAAACCGTCCAATATGTTTTTCTTCTTAAGATTGGTACGGGTGTTGGATGTATACAGAATGAAGCTCCGAAAGTTTCCAACAGAAATATACCAACTGGTGAACCTACGATACTTGGCTGTCTCCTGGAAATCAGGCGGTATACCTATCAACATTGTTGTATCTGCAAACTTTGATTGCTGGGCCAGTAAGGGGTGATGTGCCGTCTGAAATATGGGATATGTCTGAGTTAAAACATCTCAAATTCGGTGTAACTATCAATATCAAAGAGGTTTACTGGATAAAAATTGTTCAGGAGAAGCTGCAGACGATATCCAATTATGTGAGGATAACTTCTTCACTAATGAGGAGGGGTTTCTTTGAAAGCTTTCCAAATATAAAAAAGTTGGGAGTCTATTTTCCAGAGTCAGTGTACAGCATTGAAGTAGTTGATCTTACCCATCTTCACAAACTCCAAACATTAAGATGTAGGTCTGAATTGAAAAAAAATTCAGGTTGGTATTTTCTGCTGCAGAAGCTCAGATTTCCTTCTTGTCTTAGAAAATTAAGTCTGCATCAGTATGTAATATTTGGGAGATGCATGACCACTCTGTGTGCACTACCCAATCTGGAAGTGCTCAAAATATTCAAATGTGTCTTCGGATATAATGAAGAGTGGGAGGCAGTGGAAGGAGATGAATTCATGTCACTGCAGTTTCTACACCTCTACGACTTGAATCTGGTGCGTTGGAGAGCCGATGAGACCAACTTCCCTAGACTCCGAGAGCTGAGAATAGGAGAATGCCTTTCACTAGACGAAATCCCGAGCGGCATTGGAGAAGTACCAACACTCCAACTAATTCATCTCTATAAATGCAGCCCTTCTGTAGTGGCCTCAGCAAAAAAGATTCAGGAGCTGCAGCAATCTGAGTTCGATAACTACGACCTCCAACTTCATATATTGAAGTGAAGCTCACTTTCTGCCAAAAGGTAAATACATATATATATGCTAAACTACTTACAATAACAAAAATTAAGCTATATTGGTTTTAGATCTATATAATGAGATGAATAACATGCAACAGTATAATTGGGCTCAGGCATGAATTCAGGTTGAGCTATATTTCTGCACTTAAAGTTTCCATCTTAGTTATATTTCACAAAAACACTCTTTTTGGTATGTTGCTTTTTCAATTCATCTTCTTTTTCAGTATTACTGCTTCTTCTTACGTATTCCAATTTACAACTCATCTCCAAAAATTTCAAGAAACAAAGGTTAAACTAGCTTACATCTTGCAAAAACAAACAAGAAGATCATATATAACAATGATTGAAATACTATACAAAATCTTATATTTATAGAAGGGAAGAACCGATGACAAGGTAGCTAGCTATATATCAATATCATGCAAAACAAAACAATTTCATTTGTCATCAATTTCATGAAAAGCTAAAATGCTCATCTATTCTGCAGTCATCACCAAATAGCGGCCTTCTGTGTAGTCTCCGGCTGCCTCCTTCTCTGAAGAAACTGACTCTAAATGAATGTGTGATCACTGCAGAGTTCATGACGACGACTCTTTGTGAGTTGCCGAATCTTCAAGTTCGTATTGATATATATATATATATATATACACACACACATGTGTGTGTGTGTGATGAATTCATTGCTAAAAAAAGGTAATTAAACTCCTAATTTTAGTGTTCTGTCTTTCTTTCTTCATATACATGTGTTTTTGGTTGTAATAAACAAAATGGTTTGTTGATCTTGCGTCTTCATGCATTGTTTGTATGTACATTCAAATTGAGAAGAGAAGAGACATGACATCTTCTGCTGTATGTGCTGCAACTCCAAACTTTCTAGTTTCGAAACTGAAGAATTTTCAATTACAATTAAGGTTTAGAGTTTAAGGGTTTACTAGGGTTTAGTGTTTTTTAAGATTTCTAGATTTTTTTAGTTTGTTTTATGGTTTTCATATATTTTTTTAGTAATATTTTTTCGCTGGAATGTTTTAATATTTTTTATTTATGATTTTTTTGGATTCCAGCGGTATTTTTTGGCTGGAATATTTTTATATTTTTTATTTATGATTTTTCGGATTCTAGCAATATTTTTTCGCTAAAATATTTTAGCGAAATTTAAATAAAATTCCAGCATTACTTTCGGCTTGAAAATTTGAAATTTCATTATTTTTTTATTTTTTAGTGTATATCATAAATCAATATAAATTCATATAAATAATACTTTACAAAATTAAATATTAAAATGTACTTTAGTCTTGATAATAGAAGATGAACTTGAGATTTATCTAATAATTGGATCTTGTTCTTTTAGAACTTATAAATAATTAATCAAGTAAAGTTTATAAAACTAATATATTAAATTTAATATTAAGGTTAAACATTATATATCAAGTGAATAAAAAAAAGCGTTGTAATTGCGTTCGACCGAAAAAAAAAAACGATGCGGAAAAAAAATGTGCTGGAATCATAATCCAGCGGAAAAAATTCGATGGAATAGAATTTTCGCTGGAATTCGCTTGAATTTTTCAATTCCACCGCACCGTTTTTCAGCGTCCGAGATGCGCTGAAATACCGCTGGAATTGACGATTCCAACGGAAATCGGTGCGCAGGAATTTATTGGTTTTCTTGTAGTGTTTGTGCCGGCATGAAATTCAAGAGATGAATATATACCAAGAACTGTCGCGGACAATGTGTACTCGTGCTCAAGTCCGGCCCGTACGTGAGACGGGCGAGTGTTGTCCCGTCTCATACTCATGTTTTCAATGCTCAGCCTGTTGCTACATTCCTGTCTGATCCGACTTCCACAAGCATTGTGGTGGGACTTGATGAAGATTTGTTGCGGTTGAAGGAACGGCTAACTTGGAGAAAGAGTAAGCTCGACCACTCATAGTTTCTTACTTTGAAATTCATGTTTGAATTACAGTTTCACAAAAATACAATGTGCATGCAATTATATTAGGCCTTCTTCATTGCGTAATTGGAAAAGCTTAGCGATAAATTAACTCATTAAAATGAAAGATAATCATGAACTGATAATTATTTCGCATAGAAGCTCATATGGTAAAAGGTACTTGATTATACTAGATGATATATGAAGTGGTGCTTCACAAACAACAATAATTGGAGTTGGATTATGCTCACCACCAGAGAATCGAAATACATTACTAAAAGTTGGAGGGTACAACATAAAAAATTGATTTTTTCCATTAGGGATTAATACATTAATTAATTCTGGCTTGCATGTTAATGCATTGCCTAGTTGCCTATATTCCCATTAGGAAATGCACTAATTAATGGGATGCTTTTCGGTGCACCAACCGCACCCCATTATCACTAAGTCCAACGGGCGTAGACCCATGCGCGGCGCGTGGGTCCGTCGATTTGTATTCTTTTCTGATTTTTTTAATTTCATTTTTCTTCAAAAATTATATATTTTAAAATAAAAGTGATTTAATTTAATTATTTTTATTCAACGACTCGTGATGTACCGTGTAATCGTTCGACGCTTTACATTCTCTAAAATGTAATTAGTGAATTCTAAAATTAAAATAAATTAATTAATTAAAAATTTTTATTCGGCATCTCGCACTGTGCAATCGTCCGACGTTAATGCGTGGGCTCGTGCAATACGCTCGATGATTAATTATTTTGAAATACATCAATACTCTAAAATGGATTTAGTGAATCATAAAATCAAAATGAATTAATTTAATTTTTTGACTTAATTTATTTTTTTATCCAGTGTCTCGTGCATTGCATTCATCACGTGTGAGCTCGTGCACTATGATGATAATTAATTTTTCAAATTAAATATAAGCCCTAATTGGGATTAATAAATCCTAAAAAAAAATTAACCCTAAAAAAACTAAAAAAAATCTGAAAACCTTAAAACAAACTAAGAAATCTAAAAATCTTAAAAAACACTAAACCCTAGTAAACCCCTAAACTCTAAACCTTAATTGTGATGGAATAAACTCAAATTTGAATTAAATAAATTCATTAAAGACAAGTAGCAGACCTGATACTTTTAAGACTACGGGTCATACTTTTGGACATTATGAATGATATTTTTTAGTATTATCGGTGATGCTTGTTTGGGTGATTTTTTTTAATGGGGCGGGTCAACCAAAATTTAACTCTCGAATTTAATATATATATTTTATTGGGATTAATTAACTCTCGAATTTAACCAAAATTTGATATGTTGTACTGAATAACTCAGTACACCACATATATTGAAAAGTTGGTATTAATTTCTTTTACAATTAATTTGAATAAGAAATCTATATATATTGATTGAACGCTTCCTTCCTAGATTGATGCCCTGGCCCCATGTTAAATAATGCAAATCTTGCCAGGCTTAACAATCAAATAACAAATATTCTAATTCAATATTATAACCAATTAGGAATACATGATCAATATAATATATTAGTAAATCGCAATTTTAAATTATATGTTCAAAGTTGGCAGCTGTCAAAAGTATCTTTAACTAATGAAGTCGTCAGCTTCAGATAATTTGTATAGATTGAATTATTTTTGTGATTTGTGAGTGAGAAAGAGAGCAGAAAAATGGCTTACAATCTTCAATCCTTAATCACCATCCTACAACAAATCTTGAATCCTGAACAAGAACACTGGATTCTTGATGATCATAGCAAACCACAACTTGAATCCCTCCTCGAAAAAGCTGCTTCTCTGAAGCAGATTCATGAAAATTCTTCAATTCCCAAACTAGAAAGTTTGGAGATTCAAATTAGAGATGCAGCACATAAAGCAGAAGATCTCATTGAATCACACATGGTCGATCAGATGCTTAGTCAACAAGGCACGAGATTCAATCGTATGCAAGAACTTGATCCTGCAATAAAAAAGGTGCTAGAGCTCATGGAAGAAATGGAGATGGTTACGGGGATGCAGCGTAAGCTCGAGATTCTTTTTTTTTTTTTTTCATGCTTAGTCACAGATGCGTGAGATTGACATTTTTTCTACAGCAGATGATGATCAAGCAAAATCTGCATTGAAAATGCTCCTCCTCCTAGAGGTCATGGAAGAAATGAAGATGTCAAGTGGCAGTTCATCTAGTGGTCCTGCACTTACGGGGATGCAGAGTAAGCCCGAGATTCATTTTTTTTTTTTTTTTTTTCATGCTTAGTCACAGATGCATGAGATTCACATTTTTTCTACAGCAGATGATGATCTGCAGCAAGTAGTGCAAGAAAAATCTGCATTGAAAGAGCTCCGCCTCCTAGAGGTCATGAAAGAAATGATGTCAAGTGGCAGTTCATCTAGTGGTGCTGCATTCACTTTTGTGACACCAGATCTGCAGGAAGTAACGCAAGAACTTGATTCTGCAATGGAACAAGTGGAGAAGCTCATAGCAGAACACCAGATTTCTTCAACTGTCAGTTCATCTAGTGGTGCTTCATTCTTGCCTAATCCGACTTCCAAGAACGTTGTGGTTGGCGTTGATAAAGATTTGTTTCAGTTGAAGGATCGGCTTACAGGGATGAGTGAGCAGCTGGAGATCGTCCCCATCGTTGGAATGGGCGGGATCGGTAAGACCACTCTCGCTCGAAAGCTTTATAACGATCCTCTCATTGTTTCTCACTTTGACGTCTGTGCTTGGACCACAATTTCACAAGATTACAATGTGCGAGCAATTCTATTAGGCCTTCTTCGTCGCCCAAATGAAAAGCTTAACAATGAACTAATTGAATGCAAAGATAATGAGCATTTAATAAAAAGTTTGTATCAAAGATTGTATGCTAGAAGATACTTGATTGTATTAGATGACATATGGAGCACCGAATGTTGGGATGATATAAAGCGGTGCTTTCCAGACTACAACAATGGGAGTCGAATTGTGCTGACCACTAGGGAATCTTATGTGGCTAGAAATGTAGGCACAGGGGGTTGGCAACATGAGGTGCGATTGCTGAAAGAGTCTGAAAGTTGGAATCTACTTCAGCAAACTGTGTTTGGCGAAGAGGATTGTCCTGATGCATTACAAGGGATAGGTAGAAAGATTGCGCATGATTGTGGGGGACTTCCTCTTGCCATCAATGTGATTGGTGGGGTTTTGTCTAAAGCTGAAAGATCAAAAGATGTTTGGGAGCATATTGCAAAGGATGTAAGAGCAACAATTGCTGAAACAGATGATCATGGGTTCTCTAATGTGCTGTCTTTAAGTTATAACCATTTGCCGAATAACTTGAAACCATGTTTCCTTTATATGGGAGCATTCCCTGAAGATTATGAAATCAAGTCCTCTAGACTCATATGGTTGTTGGTAGCTGAAGGATTCTTAAAATCAAATGGAGATAAAAGTTTGGAGGAAGAGGCAGAGGATTCCTTAAGTGCACTGGTTGAGAGGAATCTACTTTTGGTTACACGAAAAAGGTCGAATGGAAAACCAAAGAGATACGGAATGCATGATCTATTGAGGGAGGTATGCATTCGGAAAGCTCATGAGGAGAAGTTTCTATTGTATGTGAAGAATACTTCTGAGGTGAGATTGGATAAGCCGAGGCGTGTGTGTGTTGACACATCATTCGGAATGAAAGATGTGGATGCATATGCTTCAGCAGTTGCTCGATCTTATATATGTGCTGCTCCCAGTCGTATTTCGTGTGAGGAACCGTCTCTTTTGTTTTCCAAGTTAAGATTGGTGCGGGTGTTGGATGTATACGAAATGGAGTTTCCCGAGTTTCCAAGAGAAATCTACCAACTGGTGAACCTACGATACTTGGCTGTCTTCTGCAAATCAGGCGGTATACCTACGGGAATATCGAGATTGCGGTATCTGCAAACCTTGATTGCTCGATTAGAAAAGAGTCATTATGTGCCATCTGAAATATGGGAGATGGCTGAGTTAAGACATCTCAAGTTGGTAAGAACTGGAATCATTATCAAAGAGGGTTACATGATAAAATTTGTTCGGAAGAAGCTGCAGACGATTTCCAAACTTGTGTGCGTAACTCCTTCACTAATTACTAGGGGTTTCTTTGAAAGCATTCCAAATATAAAAAACTTGGGAGTCATTTTTGGTGATGAGTTAGCGTCCAGTAGTGAAGTAGTTGATCTTACCCATCTTCACAAACTCCAAACATTTAGATGCCTATATAATTCATATGAAGATGCAGCAGGTTGCCGTGTTCTGCTGCAGAAGCTCATATTTCCTTCCAGTCTTAGAAAATTAATTCTGGTCAGGTGTGCAATATCTGGGAGATCCATGACGACTCTGTGTGCACTACCCAATCTCGAAGTGCTCAATATAGGGAGTTGTGTATTTGAAGATAATGAAGAGTGGGAGGCAGCGGAAGGAGATGAATTCAGGTCACTGCAGTTTCTACTACTCTCTTACTTGAATCTGGTGCGTTGGAGAGCCGATGAGACCAACTTCCCTAGACTTGAGCAGCTGCTTATATACAAGTGCTCTTTCCTAGAGGAAATCCCGAGCGGCATTGGAGAAATACCAACACTGCAACTAATTCAACTCTATAAATGCAGGCCTTCTGTAGTGGCCTCAGCAAAACAGATTCTGGAGCAGCAGCAATCTGAGTTCGACAACTACCACCTCCGAGTTCGAATATTATGATGATTGAAGTTGAGGTGGATCAGTTTCTGTGAAAAGGTAAATATAAAAAGTAAGGTGTACGTATATGAATCTGCTTGTCCTTAATTCTCCCAAAACATGCACCAGACCGAATGATTAGATTGCATGCGAATGATTTTAATTACTTGGTTTATTCCATTAATTTAGTTGGTTTTTCAAATTATTTTGCTTCAGCTTCACTTTTACATATGTGATTTTAGATCTATATTGTAATTAAATAACATATTACAATATAATAAAGTCATTTAATTTGCTCACCCCTGCATTTTTTGTATAATTAGTATCGTGCCACCATTCCAAATCTTCACAAAAGAATTATATATGTGTCCTTGAAGTTTCTATCTTAGTTATATTTCACAAAATATTCAGAATTTTCACAAAAACACTCTTTTTGTTTGTTGCTTTTCAATTCATCTTCTTGTTAAGTATTACTATTTCTTCTTAAGTATTACAATTTACAACTAACTGTATATCTTGCAAAAACAAACAATTTCAAGTGTTCATCAAATGAGAAGATCACATAAAAATGATTAAATATTATATGAAAACTTATATTTATAGAAGCAAAGAAATGATGATAAGTGGATTGAAATTTCCTTTTACACTTTTCGTGTTTCACTTCGTGTTTCATTATTAAATTTATGATTTTAATAATATATTATAAAATAAAAATTAATTATAATATAAATAATCATAGTCAACATTTATAAAAAATGAATTAAAAAATATAAAACATAATTTTGAAAAATTCAACCATAATAATGAATTATTAATTGAAAATCAAAAATTAAATATTAAAAATAATTATAAACTCTAATTGGGTGGGGTGAACCCTAAAAACAATCATAAAAATATAAAACTAAATCACAAAAAAAAAAAAAAATTGAAGCAAAAAAATACAAGAAAAATTCATAGTTTGAAAGTGTAAAACTGAGTGTAACACAGAGAGTGAAAATAGAAATTTCATGTGATGATAAGGTAGCTAGCTATATATATCATGCAAAAAAAAAAAAAAACAATTTCATTTGTCATCAATTAGTTATATATATACCATTTTTCAGCTTCTGCTATAATTTTGCATGTTATATTTTCCTTAAATTCTTATATATGTATGCCTCCATATTTGTAACAATGTATCTCTCTTTTTCTTTTTCTTAGCAGCTATTTTTCTGCTTGCTACAAAGCTGTCTTCCAATATTTCCGATCGAGCTCAGGGTGAGGAAAAGATCAGAAGATATATGGCTTAATTATGTTTAAAGAATTAAGCTATATTCATGGCCGGGTTAAGATAAATTAATTGGTCAGTTAATCGTATTAGATTTGGATTAAGTTGTGTTCGTGTTCATGTTCGAGTTGATGTCCCTCGATCAATGATTTCATCAAGGGTAGTACGTACTGTTACGCAATTTGAATAAAATTATCTTCATTTCAATAGTTGCATATTTTTTTTAGTTAACAAGCCTCAAATTAATACTTTAATGTCTCTGTCTAAAAAAAAGTTTAATATAATGATGTAGTAATAATAATTAAAAAAAAAAAGAAAGAAAAAGAAGAAAAACACTGGATTCTTGATGATCATAACAAAACACAACTCATGAAAGAATTTGATTCGATCATGAAAGGAAAGAAGTGTTCTACTTCTAAACCATATGATCAGAAGCAAGTAGTAGTGAAAGAATTTGAAGTGGTGAAGCTCACAGAAGGAAAGAGAATTTATGTACGTGGTTGGACTTGATGAAGATTTGATGCAGTTGAACAATTCTTATAACCCTTCTTGATTGCATAAATGGAAGTGTTAGCGATGAACTGAAAGATAAAAAATTGAAAAATCTCTTACATAAAAGCTTGTAACTAGAGGAAATCCCCTGCAGCATTGGAGAAATCCCAATGCTCGTACAAATTGAGGTGTATAAATGCAGCCCTTCTGCGGAGGCCTCAGCAAAACAGATTATGGAGGTGCAGCAATCTGAGTTCAACAACTACGACCTCCAAGTTCGTATAAATGCTAGAATCCCTGTCTGAATATGTCTTTCTGCTTCATGGCTCACTGCCAAAAGGTAAAAATGATATACTCCTAACTATAAATAAACTAAGCTATATTGTTTTCCATATACGATCTTCTTGTTAAAATAGCTTGCATATTGTTCGAGTTCACACCTCTTCTCATGAGCGAATTGTGTACATCTTCACCAAAGCTCGGGGCAAGCAATTTTCCATCATTTCCGAAGCAAATTGGACAAGTCCTTGTTCCAACTTGAGGGGGAGTTTTGGGAGATTCATATCAGTTTCCTTATGTTAGTTTGTCTTTGTTCTTGATTTGTCATCAGTTACTATTTTTCAGCATTACTATGTAATTTTTCTTACTAAACTTCTTAGCAACTATAGATTGCACTTTTTTTTTTCTCCTGTCATTAGTTACTACTTTTCAGCATTTTTAAAAAAGAATATGGGTGCAATTTGAATTTGTGGAGGTTAGAAATGAATTGAAAACAAAAGTCTATAGCTTTTTCAGCATTAACATGTCTCATTTTTTTTTTGTTATTGAAGAAGGTGTCCCAGTAGAACTTTTTAATCTGGACAAAGAGAGAGAAGAGGGCTACTTTGATGAAAATGGAAATTAATATGTCGAATATGTAAATCAGAATGAGATTAAGGTAGTAAAATTGTTTACAATGTAATTATGTTGTTACTGCATTATCCTCACATAAACTCTTATATCAATGTAGAATGTGATTGAATAAGAATATTTGTTTTTTATTCCTTACCAGCATGGGATAGCTTCTTTGCTCTTTCATTTCCGCATGACACTTATTTTTGTCGTCTGGCATAGGAATATGGTTAATTTATTTTGAAATAATGTGTTGGGTTTTTTGTTTCCATGAAAATATGCATCATGTCAAATTTTGTTGTTTCCTGTTATCTTCACCTTTAGTAACGTGGTCTCTTTGGTGAACTTGTGTGCATGAGTGCTGAGCAAGATTCAAAGATTAAGAGACCTTTCACGTTATGTGCAGACTGCAGATCGATATGACATTACAAAAAATAGATACTCTTTATATATATTTGGTATTTTGAAAGAAATGAGATAACCATTTCTAAGATAGTGAAGAAATGAAGAAAATTTTGCTTGGAATAGTAAATTTGAGAGGTTGAAACTGGAAATGAACTGTTTGAATCCAGCATATGATTCTTAAAGTAACTGTTTCTAACGTATTCGATCGGTTCATTTTGTGCTTTATACTGAGAGAGTTGGGTATCAATTTCAATTCTTATCTGAATTTTATCAATCATAATAAGTTTTGTACATTTAACATTTGTTATCTGAATCTCATTGGTATCTTAACTTCCTTTTTTTTTTGTGTTGAATACCTTAACTTCCATTTTTTTGTATTTAGCCAAATTTTAATTTATAAAGATTTAAAACTTGGAATCTGCTATTCTGTGTGTTTAGGCTTACTTTGGAGTTTTGGTTGAATTCTGATCATGAACGTTTCTAATTCTAGTTCTAGAGATATCAATTACTTGGCATGCATGCATAAGATCACAATGTTTAACATATATTTTATTTTTTGGAACAGGGACAAGAATTCTGGTTAGCTTTCTAGTTAATGAATGAAGCATTCAATGTCGCAAAGAACTCCAAACTCTAATCTTTCCCTATATATATTCTCATGCATCCTTCAAAATGGAAACATGCGCAGATAACATTTTTTTTTTGTGACACATTCTGAAATTGAAGAGATGGATACTGAGAACTGCTGCAGAGGATGTATTACTCGTGGTGAGACGGGCGAGTGATGTCCCGTCTCATGCTCAATGTTGCTGTTGCAGTGAAATAGGAAGAAACGGTCAATTAATGCAGCCGTTGCAACAATGCCCGAGGCTTCGGCTGCTGGTGAAGAAAGAATAAGTGAGCTGCAGCAGCACTAACAATCTAACATGCATATGGTGCAGATATATTTAGAGGTGGCGACGGTTCCGGAACCGCCGGTTATGGTTCCGGAACCGCCGGTTCCCGGTTCCAAATATGTGGAACCGGAACCGAACCGTGAAAACACAGTTACGGGACAGTTCTGGAACCGGAAACCGCCGGTTTCGGAACCGGCTGTTCCACGGTTCCAAACGGTTCCCACCGTGTCAAAATTTTATTTTTTTAAAAAAATTAATATTTAAATTTCATTTATAAAATAATTACAAAATTTAAGTAGAAATACCCACAAATTAAAAAACATCCAAAATTATGAGATTATGAGAATTCTCTAAGAAAATATTAGTGTAATGATAACTAAAGCTTCACTATCATTTTATAGGATAAACCAAACTATTAACTTTCATAAAAAATTCGATGTGGGAAATTTGATTTGAGGTATATATATAAATTGACAAGTAATAAAAAAATTTATATTGATAATTTAAATAAATTATTTTTATAAATATGATGTACCCACAAATAAGGAATTGGAAATCTCAACAAATAATGAAATTTCTAATAAGATAAATTGGTGTAATGAAAACTAATAACCTAATATCCTTTTATATGATGAACCAAATCATTACTTTTGATAAAAAAATCGATGTGGGACATTTGGTTTGAGAGTTGAAACTTGAAAGTTAAGAGTTGAGAGTTGAAACATATCTTTTTTGTCCCACATCGGTTTCATATCAAAGCAATGAGTTAGACTTTTCTTATAAAAGAATATTGATTTTTAGTTCATTTCACAAAGATTTTTTTTTTTCTAATAATATGTGGTTATGAAAATCTCATATTATTTTTTGAATTTCTAAATTATGAGCATTTTTATTCAAGTTTGTACAAGTTTAACATTAATAAAAATAAAATTTAAAAAAAATTGGCGGTTCACGGTTAGAACCGCCGGTTCTAACCGCCAGTTCCTGGTTCCAAAAATTTGGAACCGGAACCGAACCGCCAAATGACGGTTCCGGTTCTAGAACTGCCGGTTCCGGTTATGGTTTTAACCGCTGGTTCCGGAACCGTTTGCCACCTCTGGATATATTGGACTATGATTGAGATGTTGGAGTGAGAAGAGATCATAAAAAAATGGCTTACATTCTTGATCAATCTCTCATCACCATCCTACAACAAATCTTGAATCCTGAACAAACCACAACTGGATTCTTGATCATCATAACAAACCACAACTCCAATCCCTCCTCCAAAAATCTGCTTCTTTGAAGAAGATTCTTGAAAATTCTTCAGTTTCGAAACTAGGAAGTTTGGAGATGCAGCACATAAAGCAGAAGATCTCATGTCTCTTCTCAATTCTTTTAGCATAACATACCACCTTTTTTTTGTCAGTACATATTGGATTGTGAAAATTGAAACCACAATTTCTTGTTGTTTTTCTTTAATTTCATTTTTATGCAATTTAGTTTAATTTTATGATTGTTTTTGTTTATTATGATTCACCCACCCAATTAAGTTTATAATTATGTTTTAATATTTAATTTTCAATTAATAGTTCATTATTATAATTGATAATATCATAATGAAAATTTAAAATTTGATAATTCTTTTTTTGATAAATTTTAACTTTGATTATTTATATTATAATTAATTGTGAGGTAAACTGTTAAATTTGAGATCAAAAAAGTTGAAAAAATAAATTTTGGGATCAAAAATATCGAGTAAATGAATATTGGGATAAAAAAAATGTGGAACTAAAAATATTTTAACTCTCTAAATATTATTAAAACCATAAATTTGATGCTAGATACTGAATGAAAAATGAAGGGGCGCCACAAAAAATAATTAAACCCAATAAAATTTATTATAGTATAACCGATCATAATAAAAAATTATGTACCCTAATTTTGAAATAATCAACTTTATTAATCAATTATATTAACTAAAGAAACCAAAATAATTATTAAAAATTAAATATAAATCCTAATTGGGTGGAATGAGCCCTAAATAATAACTATAACAAATTTAACTAAATTAAAATCAATTGAAATTGAAAAAAATAAATGGATGAAAATTTAATAAAAATAAAAATGGAATAGATAGATTGAGATAATTATTTCATTTTAACAATGAAAGGGTCCTACAGAAAAGCAATTAGTTTATTGATGATAAGAGATGCGATGGCAACCACAATTTTATATTCTCCGTTTCAACTTGCAATAGATTGCTCCTGAGTTGTTTGAGTGAGAAAGAGATCAGAAAAATGGCTTACAATCTTCAATCCCTCATCACCATCCTACAACAAATCTTGAATCCTGAACAAGAACACTGGATTCTTGATGATCATAGCAAACCACAACTCGAATCCCTCCTCCAAAAATCTAATTCTTTGAAGCAGATTCTTGAAAATTATGCAGCTCCCAAAATAGAAAGTTTGGAAAGTCAAATCAGAGATGCCGCACATAAAGCAGAAGATCTCATTGAATCACATATGGTCGATCAGATGCTTAGGCACAAAGGCACGAGATTCAATCATTTGCTAGAACTTGATTCTGCACTAAAAAAGGTCCTAGAGGTCAGGGAAGAAATGAAGATGTCAAGTGGCAGTTCATCTAGTGGTCCTGCACTTACGGGGATGCAGAGTAAGCCCGAGATTCGTTTCTTTTTTTTTTTCATGCTTAGTCACAGATGCGTGAGATTGACATTTTTTCTACAGCAGATGATGATCAAGCAAAATCTGCATTGAAAGTGCGCCTCCTCCTTGAGGTCATGGAAGAAATGAAGATGTCAAGTGGCAGTTCATCTAGTGGTCCTGCACTTACAGGGATGCAGAGTAAGCTCGAGATTCTTTTTTTTCATGCTCAGTCACAGAGGCGTTAGATTCTTTTTTTCATGCTTAGTCATAGATGTGTGAGATTCACATTTTTTCTACAGCAGATGATGAACCGCAGCAAGTAGAGCAAGCAAAATCTGCATTGAAAAAACTTCTCCTAGAGATGATCGTGGAAGAAATGATGTCAAGTGCCAGCTCATCATCTAGTGGTCCTGCACTTACAGGGATGCAGAGTAAGCTCGAGATTCAGGAAGGCACGAGATTCACTTTTGTGACACCAGATCTGCAGAAAGTAACGCAACAACTTGATTCTGCAATGGAACAAGTGAAGCTCATGGCAGAACACAAGATTTCTTCAACTGCCAGTTCATCTAGTGGTGCTGCATTCTTGCCTGATCCGACTTCCAAGAATGTTGTGGTGGGAATTGATAAAGATTTATTGCAGTTGAAGGATCGGCTAACTGGGATGCAGAATCAGCAACTGGAGATCATCCCCATCGTTGGAATGGGTGGAATCGGTAAGATCACCCTTGCTCGAAAGCTTTATGATGATCCTCTCATTGTTTCTCACTTTGACATCTGTGCTTGGACCACAATTTCACAAGATTACAATGTGCAAGCAATTCTATTAGGCCTTCTTCGTCACCCAAATGAAAAGCTTAGCAATGAACTAATTGAATGCAAAGATAATGAGCATTTAATAAGAAGTTTGTATCAAAGATTGTATGCTAGAAAATACTTGATTGTATTAGATGACATATGGAGCACCGAATGTTGGGATGATATAAAGTGGTGCTTTCCAGACTACAATAATGGGAGTCGAATTGTGCTGACCACTAGGGAATCTTATGTGGCTAGAAATGTAGGCACAGGGGGTTGGCAACATGAGCTGCAATTTCTGAAAGAGTCTGAAAGTTGGAACCTGCTTCACCGAACTGTGTTTGGCGAAGAGGATTGTCCTGATGCATTAGAAGAAATAGGAAGAAAGATTGCGCGTGATTGTGGGGGGCTTCCTCTTGCCATCAATGTGATTGGTGGGGTTTTGTCTAAAGCCGAAAGAGAAATAGATGTTTGGGAGCATGTTGCAAAGGACGTGAGAGCAACAATTGCTGAAACAGACAATCATGAGTTCTCTAATGTGCTGTCTTTGAGTTATAACCATTTGCCGAATAACTTGAAACCATGTTTTCTGTATATGGGAGCATTCCCTGAAGATTATGAGATTAAGGCTTCTAGACTCATATGTATGTGGGCAGCTGAAGGATTCTTGAAATCAAATGGAGATAAAAGTTTGGAGGAAGAGGCAAAGGATTACTTAAGTGCACTGGTTGAGAGGAATCTAGTTTTGGTTAGACGAAAGAAGTACAGTGGAAAACCATATGGATACGGAATGCATGATCTATTGAGGGAGGTATGCATTCGGAAAGCTAATGAGGAGAAGTTTTTACTACATGTGAAGAATGGTTCTAAGGTGAGATTGGATAAGGTGAGGCGTGTGAGCGTTGAGACATTGTGTGGAATGAAAGATGTGGATGCTTATGCTTCAGCAGTTGCTCGATCTTTCATATGTGCTGCTCCCAATCCTATGTTGTGTGAGGAACCGTCTCTTTTGTTTTGCAAGTTAAGATTGGTGCGGGTGTTGGATGTATACGAAACGGAGTTTCCAAAGTTTCCGAGAGAAATATACAAACTGGTGAACCTACGATACTTGGCTATCTCCTGGAAATCTGGCAATATACCTACGGGAATATCAACACTGCGGTATCTGCAAACCTTGATTGCTCGGGTAGAATGGGGTGATGTGCCATCTGAAATATGGGAGATGCCTGAATTAAGACATCTCAAGTTCGATGCACAAATGTATATCGAAGAGGGTTACGTGATAAAATTTGTTCGGAAGAAGCTGCAGACGATTTCCTATTGGGTGAGGATAACTGGTCCACTAATAAGGAGGGGTTTCTTTGAAAGCATTCCAAATATAAAAAACTTGGGACTCTATTTTCATGAGTTACCTTCCATTACTGAAGTAGTTGATCTTACCCATCATCACAAACTCCAAACCTTAAGATGTACATGTATTTCTGGATTGGAAGAAGATGTGCTGCAGAAGCTCAGATTTCCTTCTAGTCTTAGAAAATTAACTCTGTATAAGTGTGTAATATTTGGGAGATTCATGACGAGTCTGTGTGCACTACCCAATCTAGAAGTGCTCAAAATAGTTGAATGTGCCTTTGATGAAGATGAAGAGTGGGAGGCAGCGGAAGGAGATGAATTCGGGTCACTGCAGTATCTAGAACTCCAGGACTTGAAAGTGGTGCGTTGGAGAGCCGATGAGACCAACTTCCCTAGACTTGAGCATCTGCTTATATACAAGTGCTCTTCACTAGAGGAAATCCCGAGCGGCATTGGAGAAATACCAACACTGCAACTAATTTCTCTCTATAAATGCAGCCCTTCTGCAGTGGCCTCAGCCAAACAGATTCAGGAGCAGCAGCAGTCGGAGTTCGACAACTATGACCTCAAAGTTCAAATATTGAACTGAAGCTCACTTTCTGTCAAAACTCAAAAGGTAAATATATATATATACCTTTTGATTTTAGATCTATATATTGAGATTAATAAGATTTAACAATTATAATTTGGCTCAGGCATTGAATCACTTTTCTCACCTCCTGCATTCATGGCTGGGTTAAGATAAATTAATTGGTGAATTAATCGTATTAGATTTGAATTAGGTTGTGTTTGTGTCCGTGTTCGAGTCCATGTCCCTCGCTCAATGATTTCAACAACTACGACCTCCAAGTTCGTATAAATGGTAGAATCCCTGTCTGAATATGTCTTTCTGCTTCATGGCTCACTGCCAAAAGGTAAAAATGCTATACTTCTAACTATAAATGAACTAAAACTATAAAATGGTAGATTGCACTGTTTTTTTTTCCCCTATCATTGGTTACTACTTTTCAACATTTTTAAAAAAGTATGTCTGGCAAGTTGTAATATGGGTGCAATTTGAATTTGTGGAGGTTAGAAATGAATTGAAAACTAAAGTCTATAGCTTTTGCTGCTTCTGTGCTGATCTTGAATTGATTGTGCATAAATGTCTCACTTATATGATAAAACTTAAAAGGTATCTGATAACATAAATCGTTTATAATTTTCTTGATTTTGAACTGTGTTGTTATTCAACTGCATTTTTGTATGTTTTGTCTTGTAATTATTTCTGAAACTTAAAATTTGTCTTTTTTATTAATTCAGAAAATATTATTCAGAATTTCTTGTAATATTTGATTCTTCATCTTTGTGTTTTTTTTTTTTAAGAAAAAAATCATAGACTGATTCATGCATGCATGGCCTTCCGGTTCTAATTAATGAATGAAGCATTCAATATGTGTGAAAAACCCCAAATGTGTAATCCTTCATTATATATATTATCATCCTTCCAACTATCTAACATCAATTCAAATATCCCTCTGCTTAATTTCACAATCCAAAACTCGAGAAATGAAGCAGGGAACTGCTGCAGTGGATGTGCTGGTGCGAACAATGTGTACTCCTGCTCAAGCCCCGTGAGACGGGCAAGTGTGGTGCCGTCTAATGCTCAATGATGTCAACACACAGACTGTGAATATCACTTTCCGCATAATGAATCACTGCCAAAATTAGGTAAATAGATATATGCTAAAGTACTCGTAGTTATTCAACTGCATTTTTGTATCTTTTGTATCATGTCACCATTTCTACAACTTGAAATTATGAATTCAAGTTTTTGGTGTGGTTTCAGAAAGACAGATGCATGTGGAGCTGAGCAATGTCGGGTTGGTAACTATGCTCGGAATGATATAAAAAGGCTCATTCCTCTCCCCCGTTGGCCTTCGCCATCTAAATAAACTCGAAAAACTAAATGTTTTGCCTGTACTTTATGGTATGCCCTTGGATTATTCATCAACTCTGCAGAACTGTCCACATTATTATGACTTCAAAGTACACACTCTCCTGAACCTAACATTTTTCTGTTCATTTTTTGTTTGTTATGGACAATATTCTGTTTTAAATAGCTGTGCTTTACCAAAAAATTAACTAAGAACATTTTCATCCGTGATTTGGATGTTTTATGTATGCCTCTTGCAGTTATTTTCTTCCATCTCTCAAATGATTCTTCTCTTTTATACTTGAGGCCTTCCGCCTTCGTTTTCTTATAGCTCATTCTCCGCTCACCTCTAGGTTGATTTCAGGGCCTTCTTGTTTTTGGTTATTTTACTTGGATTAGACTTGAAATGAGATAACCATTTCTAAGATAGTGAAGAAATGAAGAAATTTTTGCTTGGAATAGTAAATTGAGAGGTTGAAACTGGAAATGAACTGTTTGAATCCAGCATATGGGTATCAATTTCATTTCTTATCTGAATTTTATCAATCATAATAAGTTTTGTACATTTAACATTTGTATCTGAATCTCATTGGTATCTTAACTTCCATTTTTTTTCATTTAGCCAAATTTTAATTTGTATAGATTTAAAACTTGGAATCTGCTATTCTGTGTGTTTAGGTTTACTTTGGAGTTTTGGTTGAATTGTGATCATGAACGTTTCTAATTCTAGTACTAGAGATATAAATAACTTGGCATGCATGCATAAGATCACAATGTTTAACATATATTTTATTTTTTGGAACAGAGACAAGAATTCTGGTTAGCTTTCTAGTTAATGAATGAAGCATTCAATGTTGCAAAGACGTCAAAACTCTAATCCTTCCCTATATATGTTTCCATGCATCCTTCAAAACATGCATCATACACCAATTCAAAATGGAAATATGTGCAGATAACATTTTTTTTTGTGCCACATTCTGAAATTGAAGAGATGGATACTGAGAACTGCTGCAGAGGATGTACTCGTGGTGAGACGGACGAGTGATGTCCCGTCTCATACTCAATGTTGCTGTCGCGGTGAAATAGGAAGAAACGGTGAAATGCAGCCGTTGCAACAATGCCCGAGGCTACGGCTGCTGGTGAAGAGAGAATAAGTGAGCTGCAGCAGCACTAACAATCTAACATTCATGGTGCAGATATATTGGACTATGATTGAGATGTTGGAGTGAGAAGAGATCATGAAAAAATGGCTTACAATCTTCAATCTCTCATCACCATCCTACAACAAATCTTGAATCCTGAACAAAAACACTGGATCATCATAGCAAACCACAACTTGAATCCCTCCTCCAAAAATCTGCTTCTTTGAAGAAGATTCTTGAAAATTCTTCAGTTTCAAAACTAGAAAGTTATTCATGTTTGAAAGATAAAAAGAGGTATCACAATTTATTTAGTTTTTCAAATTTGAAAAGAGGGAGGCATATTTGCTAGAATATGTTAATAATTGTCATGTATACTTTGAATTTGTAATAAAAATGTGATCATGTATGTTCAAAAATGTGTTCAACTAATTTTTTTCCTAAACTATTGATCATGTATGTTCAAAAATATATTTTTAAACATAGTCTTGTATGAAAAATATGTGGAGTATTTAAAAACACACTGAGAAATTAAAACCAACATAACCACAAAAGAGATGTCCTTTTTTGAAACCATAATGAATTTTGTTAATATTAAAATAATGTATGGAAAGTTTTTTTTTAATTATCATCAAAGGTTCGCCCAAAAGTCATTAGTAAAAAAGCATTATGTTCTATTTAAATATAAAAATATATTAATTCAAGAAGAAGTTCAAAGGGATGTTGGTCGTAATAAAAAACTTAGTTATTGTATTCACATATATGAGAATCTACACTCACCCAATATATATATATATATATATATATATATATATATATATATATTCTTACTCTAATTATTTATTAATATTTTCTAATTATAATATAGTTTATAACTTTAAATTTTACACTTTCAAAAAAACTTTTAATTTTACAATTTTTTTAGTAAAAAAACATATAATTTACGTGCAACCCACGTGATCTCCGCTAGTATTATTAAAATCATAAATTTGATGCTAGATAATGAACGAAAAATGAAGGGGTGCAACACACACACACAACCAATAAAAAAGCAATTAGTTTATTGATCATAAGAGATGCGATGGCAACCACAATTGTATATTCTTCGTTTCAACGGATAAGTCAACTAAGTCAGTAGCTAACTTGCTGTAGATTGGATTATACTCTTTGAGTTGTTTGAGTGAGAAACAGAGCACAGAAATGGCTTACAATCTTCAATCCCTCATCACCATTCTACACCAAATCTTGAATCCTGAACAAGAACACTGGATTCTTGATGATCATAGCAAACCGCAACTCGAATCCCTCCTCCAAAAAGCTGCTTCTCTGAACCAGATTCATGAAAATTCTTCAGCTCCCAAAATAGAAAGTTTGGAGAGTCGAATTAGAGATGCAGCACATAAAGCAGAAGATCTCATTGAATCACAGATGGTGGATCAGATGCTTAGTCACAAAGGCACGAGTTTCACTTTTGTGACACCAGATCTGCTCGAAGTAACACAAGAACTTGGTTCTGCAATGGAGGAGGTGGTGGAGCTCGTGGAAGAAAAGAAGATGTCAAGTGGCAGTTCATCTAGTGGTGCTGAATTCTTGCCAACTGATCCGACTGCCAAGAACGTTATGGTGGGAGTTGATAAAGATTTGTTGCAGTTGAAGGATCAGCTCACTTGGAGAAAGAATAAGCTGGAGATCATCCCCATCGTTGGAATGGGCGGGATCGGTAAGACCACCCTTGCTCGAAAGCTTTATAATGATCCACTCATTGTTTCTCACTTTCAAGTCTGTGCTTGGACCACACTTTCACAAGATTACAATGTGCGAGCAATTCTATTAAGCCTTCTTCGTCCCCCAAATGAAAAGCTTAGCAATGAACTAATTCAATGCCAAGATCATGAATTGAAAGAAATTTTGTGGAAAAGATTGTATGGTAGAAGATACATGGTTGTATTAGATGATATATGGAGCACCGAATGTTGGGATGATATAAAGTTGTGCTTCCCAGACACAAATAATGGGAGTCGAATTGTGCTAACCACTAGGGAATCAGATGTGGCAAAATGTGTAGGCACAGTGGGTTCACAACATGAGTTGCAATTGCTGGAAGATTCTGAAAGTTGGAATCTACTTCAGCAAACTGTGTTTGGCGAAGAGGATTGTCCTGATGCATTGCAAGGGATAGGTAGAAAGATTGCACGTGATTGTAGGGGGCTTCCTCTTGCCATCACTGTGATTGGTGGGGTTTTGTCTAAAGCTGAAAGATCAATAGATGTTTGGGAGCATATTGCAAAGGATGTAAGAGCAACAATTGTTGAAACAGATGATCATGGGTTCTCTAATGTGCTGACTTTAAGTTATAACCATTTGCCGAATAACTTGAAACCATGTTTCCTTTATATGGGAGCATTCCCAGAAGATTATGAGATCAAGTCCTCCAGACTCATGCAGTTGTGGGCAGCTGAAGGATTCTTGAAATCAGATGGAGATAGAAGTTTGGAAGAAGAGGCAGAGGATTCCTTAAGTGCTCTGGTGGAGAGGAATCTACTCTTGGTTAGACGAAAGAAGTCGAATGGAAAAGCATGTAGCTACAGAATGCATGATCTTTTAAGGGATTTATGCATTCGGAAAGCTGATGAGGAGAAGTTTCTAGATCATGTGAAGAATGGTTCGGAGGTGAGATTGGATAAGGTGAGGCGTGTGAGTGTTGAGACATCATGTGGAATGAAAGATGTGGAAATTAATTTATGCTTCAGTTGCTCGATCTTTTATATGTACCGCTCCTAATCCTATGTTGTGTGAGGAACTGTATCTTTTGTTTTCCAAGTTAAGATTGGTGAGGGTGTTGGATGTATACGAAATGGAGTTTCGAGAGTTTCCTATAGAGATATACCAACTGGTGAACCTACGATACTTGGCTGTCTCCTGGAAATCAGGCGGTATACCTACGGGAATATCAACATTGCGGTATCTGCAAACCTTGATTGCTAGATTAGAAGAGGTTCATTATTTGCCATCTGAAGTATGGGAGATGTCAGAGTTAAAACATCTCAAGTTGAATAAAATATTCAATATCGAAGAGGGTTACATGATAAAATTTGTTCGGAAGAAGCTGCAGACGATTTACCATTTGGTGAGGATAACTCCTTCACTAATTAGGAGTGGTTTCTTTGAAAGCATTCCAAATATAAAAGACTTGGGAGTATGTTTTGATGAGTTAGCGTCCAGTAGTGAAGTAGTTGATCTTACCCATCTTCACAAACTCCAAACATTAAGATGTTTATCTCAATTGAATGAAGATGCATGCCGTTTTCTGCTGCAGAAGCTCATATTTCCTTCCAGTCTTAGAAAATTAACTCTGGTCAGGTGTGTAATATTTGGGAGATTCATGACGACTCTGTGTGCACTACCCAATCTGGAAGTGCTCAAAATATATAGATGTGTGTTTGAAGATAATGAAGAGTGGGAGGCAGTGGAAGGAGATGAATTCATGTCACTGCAGTTTCTACACCTCTACGACTTGAATCTGGTGCGTTGGAGAGCCGATGAGACCAACTTCCCTACACTCCGAGAGCTGTTCATAGGATGGTGCCCTTCACTAGAGGAAATCCCGAGCGGCATTGGAGAAATACCAACACTGCAAGTAATTGGGGTGTATGGATCATACAGCCCTTCTGTAGTGGCCTCAGCAAAACAGATTCAGGAGCTGCAGCAATCTGAGTTCGACAACTACCACCTCAAAGTTCGAATATTTCATGATGATTGAAGTTTCTTAGTTCTATTTCACAAAAACACTCTTTTTGGTTAATTTGTTGCTTCTTCAATTCATCTTCTTTTCAGTGTTACAATTTACAACTCATCTCCAAAATTTCAACAAACAAAGGTTAAGAGAATGAGGTGATTACACCCGAATTCATTATAATTTTAAAAACTGAAATGGAAAAATGAGGTGATTAATTACACCCGTGTTGCTAGGGATGCTAACTACCGCGCTACGGGTTGAAATTTCTTGTCACACTTTTTCGTGTTTCACTCCATGTTTCATTATCAAATTTATAATTTTAATAATATTTATTATAAAATAAAAATTAATTATAACATAAATAATCATAGTCAACATTTTTCAACAACAAAAAAATGAATTAAAAAATTATAAAACATAATTTTCAAAAATTTGACCATAATAATGAATTATTGATTGAAAATCAAAAATTTAATATTAAAAAAGAATTATAATTCCTAATTAGGTGGAGTGAACCCTAAAAACAATCATAAAAATAAACTAAATCACAAAAATATAAAATTGAAAAAAAAATACAAAAAAAAAACCCATAGCTTGAAAGTGTAACAGGAAATTCATGTGACTGCGTTACATGATTCCATATTCATCTAAAGAAAGAATTCTCAACAATTTTTCGAAAGTTTTTTTTTTAAATTTAACTATTTTTAAAATTGTCAATTTAAAAATATTTTTGTTAGTTGAGTAAAATTATAGTCAAATTATTATTTGCTCAAAATTAGGTTAATTTTGATAATAGTTATAAAATATCAAAATATTACCATATTCGAAAAGCATTAAAGAGACACGTGCATGTCTTTGAGTTGGTAATTATAATCATTGTTTAATGAAATTGTTTTAGAATGTGTGATCATTATGTATAATAACAAATGTGAGAGTTTAATTATAGTTATAATAATAGAACTAGATTGACTCCCGAGCGATGTACGGATGAGATATGTATAATTATATTTATTAGAAATTATAATTATGAAAAAAATGATGAAAATCATTATAACATAATAGAATTAATTTCTAATTAAATTAAAGAATTTTTATATTATTCATTTTCTGGGTTAATTATAGCATATACTCGAGATTGAGCCTAGGGACGAACGCAGAAATTTTAGTTTGGCCCGCAAACTAAATTAAAATAAAGCAATATTTATTTAAAATTATGGCATCGTAAGTTGTACTTGACGTTTCTTCATAATTTTTAATTCATCTATGATTCAGTCGGCATCAAAAAAGTCTCGACAAGACGACATTTTCTTTCTCAATGTATATTGGGGGGAATGTAAAACCATAACTTAAACTTATTACAAAACTTCAGTAAAAAATAATTAAAAAAAACTTAAATGCACAATTTGAGCATAATGACACACTATTATAAGCATAAAATATAAATAAAATTATAACATTAACTAAAGTCTTGAAGCATTCATTCTCAATTCTATATATATACTTAAATAAACTTAAAATATTAATAAGAATAAAGAGGGAAAAATGTAACAATAAAATGAACTTATACAAGTCGCAAAGCAACAATATAAACGAAATTATTATATTTTTGAATTTTTAAATAAAATTATTTATTTAGATCCTCTCGCTGCATCAATTTAAATTCCATGAGTCTTACTTAGATATTAATATGTCTAAAAATATTAATATTTGGGAGGGAGGACAAAAATATTATATTTATATAATAATTATATATACCTATATATAGTATTTTTTTTTTCAAAAATTTGAGGGGGGAGGGCGGCTGCCCCCACCAACTACGCCTTCGGTCCGTCTCTGATTGAGCCCAACCAAAAATATGGAAAAGAAAAATGATGATTTAAACTTATTTTTGAAATTCAAATTCGGTTGTAATTACGAATAAAATGCATTGAGTTCGACATTATGCAACAATTCACATGTGAAATTTTTGATAAAGTGATTCATCATAATTAATAATAAAATATTATTTAGTGGATTGTTGAACTTAATAATAAAAAAATTAGTTTCTAAAATTAGAAATGATTTTAGACGAAAAAATTATTTTTGAGAACGATTTTGTTATTAAATAGATAAAGATTTATATATCATATAGCATTTAAATAGATTTCAATAAAATGATTATATATATCTACTTTTAGAACTAAACTTAAAATAATAATAAAGAAGCCCATTCTTTTAATAGTGTGCGGACATAGCAAATTGTGGAACCCTTAGTTTTTTAATGGGATAATGGGAAAATGATAGATATAAAAAGGAAAAAATATGTAAACTTGTGAATATATAAAGTTACATAAAATATACAACTAATACCATCATATATACCATCATGATGGAGAAAGTAATAAATATATCACATAGTTAGATACCACGAGTTTAATTTTCACTAATATCTTTTAAATCAAGTTATGAACATGTTTTAACTTTCACCAGTGACTACGAATTTTTCCTCATCACAAAAAGAATAGAAAAATAAGTATACATACATGCATACAGACACACACACACACACACACACACACACATATATATATATATATATATGTATGTGTGTATATATATGTCTGTATATACATATATAGATATAAATTAAGTAAAACTGAAAAAGTGTCTTAAAATTGGGCTTGTCATGGTTAGTGCCCACCACCAACCAAATAAGGGCCATGTCTACTTCATGATGTCTTTGTTAAAATAATTATCATAGTTACAATATTACATTTAGTCATTATTGAAGAATCAAAGTGCAGGTGTGGATAACTAAATGAGAGTGTGACATTCTTGATTTAACAAGCCACCATATATTATATGGTGTCCAAATCTTTGTAGGGTTTTTCCAACATATTTTTAGATAATTGATACTTATTACACAATTTTCCTATGATGTTACGCTTATGATCTTCTCATCGAGTCAAGGGAATATTAAAGAACTACATATTAATATAGGAAAACGATTTAATGTATAAGATGAAAGTGATAAAATAAATTTATACGTCAACATATGGGTCTAAAAATAAAAGTATACATCTGTCAAATTTAATAATTGCACTCATATTGAAGATAAGATAGTAGTTGCATCTATCTTCTATAATTTACATACTATTATCGTAATTTTTACTCGTTAAGGAAACAGAAAATGTTATCTAATTATTTTTAAAATATTTGTTTGAAAGAGATTGAACTACTTTAAAAAATATATAATTGACAATGAATGGACTAGAAATCCAAATGGACAGACATCATTTCTTAAAGTGTTTGTGTGTGTTTGTACATAAAAAAAAAAAAGAATAAAAGAATAATGGGCACCTTATATTATACTCCCTTTTGCCTAATTACTTTCTAATTAAATGGCTTTTTTGGGGAGAAAAATTAAATGCTAACATGGACCCAGTATAGGATGGGATCCTCTATTTCAAATTTAGTGTTACAATCAGTATTCCACGATCGAATTTACCAGTTTTATAATAAATATAATTTTAAAAATAAAAATTAATTATAACATAATCTACGTAGTCACATTTATCACAAAAGATTGAAATTTTAAAAATTATAGATTATATTTTTAAAATAATCAACCATAATAATTATTTTTTTGAAAATTAATTATTAAAAAAATAATTATGAACTATAATTGGATTGGGTGAACCTTAAAAAAAATCATAAAATTAAACTAAAATATAATAAATTAAAATTGACGAAAAACATGAAAGAAAAATTTATAAATTTAATCGTGGAACATGAGTTGGAACATCAAATTTGGAATAGAGAATCTCAATTCTTGAATTATAAATTTAATCGTGAATAATAGGTGAACCTAGTATTCATTGTATAATTTGTATTCTTGAATTAATCACAATTCGTTACCAGCCTAGAAAACCTTCAAATTTTTTACTAAAAAAAAAAGAGAAAAAGAAAAAGAAGAAGAAGAAAAGCTTGATTTTGGTCGGCGAATGAAATTTGTCAAAAGGTTCTTTTAGTAATTAACATTTTCCTAATTCAAGAAAAATTACCATTGCCCAATGGAGAATGGTTAAAGTCAATAAAGCTCTAAATGCTTTCAAATTTGTATATTTCAAATTATTACCTAATTGATCATTATCAGTGTATATGTATTTGAAGAGTTGAGGTCGATAATTTCATAAATAAATATAATAAAATCTTCCTCAATTAGTTTATTATTGCTTGATAAATTCACATGATTTTTCACAAAATATATCCCAACAAAAATAAAGGGGAAAAAGTGACAATAACCGTAAAAATTAAACCACCTTCCTCCTTTTTTTGGTCGGTGATGATTGTTGCTATTCAACTTTATCATGACTAGTGAATCAATTTTATTTTTTATTAAACGATTGGAATCGATTAACATACGTCTTCTTTTTTACATACGATTTTTCATTGTTTGGATGCTCTCGAACGTATGACTACTTAATCATTTAGATAAACATTTATCTATGAATTCAAATTATGGTTCAAATATTATTGGGAATCGACTTTCTTGAAGTAATATACTTACCATTAAACTTTTTAGTTTTGTTCTTTGCGATCTCTCTTTTAACTAAAAAAGGCAACAATTTAACATAAAAAAAGTTTTAAAGAACAATCTCTGAAGTAAATCTTTCATGTACTAATAAGTTGTTCAAATCCTACAATCTCGAAGTAAAATAAACATATTTGTCTAAATTAAACTTCAAAATGTTTAAGAAATAGAGAAAAATAAAGGTTAAATTTGACAAATTTGGCTACCTCATTATTGAAATTATAAATTATTATTTATGGAATTAGATTTTTAATGCCCATTTTAACGTTACCGTGTGAAAGCTCTTTTAATTGGTCCACGTGTGAACTGCTTTTATAAAAAGCCAGGCCATCAAGCTGACCATCATGAAAAATGAATAAAACATGAAGTATAAATGAATAATCAAGAAATAATAATAATAATAATAATAATAATAATAATTTTTATCTATATAATAATAAAATCGTTGCTAAAAATAGTTTCCTGCCAAAAGTCATTTTTAATTTTAGAAATTAATTTTTTGTTCTAATACCAATCCATTAAGTAATATTTTATTATTAATTATGAATCATTACGTCTTAGCAAAAAAATCACATGTATACTCCGGAAATAAAAAATAATGTTGCATAGTGTAGCAATTCATGCATTTTCTTTATAATTCGAACTTAATTTAAATTTCAAAATTAAATTTAAATAATTATTTTTCTCTTTTTTATTAGACTTAATCTCAATAACTATTAATAACAAATATAAAAAATAAATAATTCACAATAGTTGTAAATTAATTTTATTTTGTTATGATAATTTTCTTAGTTTTTTTCATAATTACAAATTCTAACAAATAGAATTATATATCCATCTCTCGTTCGTTTGTGCATCGCACGAGAGATACTCTAGTAATAATAAATAGTTCAAGAATGAAATTGACAAAAGTGCCCTCCATTATGAGGAGCCATTGAAAGTAAAATAGTAAAGCTGTCGGTGCTAAACTTTCCCAATCTCAAAAGTGACACCAAATCAAAAATGTTGGATTCTCATCAATTGAAATAATATTTCACCTCCTATTATTATTATTATACATGTCACCTACTAATGAAATAAAATACTAGAATTACGAAAAATCGGAAAAAAAAACCCTTCAAAAGTGAATAAAGGTGGGCAATATTAACCCAATTCATTCCACTTTATTAATTTAGTCCCTTTTTTAAGTACCTTTCTTAATGAAGTCATAAAGACACATTATAGTGTTAGCTTCAAAGCCAAGTGACTCTCAAAACTATTCCCACTCTCTCTCATCACAATTTTACAAAACTCCAATCTCTCTCCTCTCTCTTTTATTCACTTCCCACTTCATGAAATTTCCCATTCAATTCCCATCAAAAATCCATTCACATCCCATCAAATCCCACAAATTCTCTTCATTTATCAAGAAATGGTGAGTTTTTTTAATCACAAACTCAAATTATTGTTCCTAGCAATTCTATTTCTTGATGAATCAAGAAATGTGACATCCAAGAATGCAACGTGGGAGGGATCCAAATACCAGATTGAATGCACAATGTGCTCCGCTTGTGACAACCCATGCAACACCCCATCACCGCCGCCTCCGCCGCCGCCAACCCCGACCAACATCTGCCCTCCACCGCCATCTCCTCCTAGCTCCGGCGGCAACTATTACTACTCCCCACCACCTCCATCACCCCCCACATCATCATACTACTACCAGCCACCGCCTTCCGGCGGCTTCTACAAGCCTCCGCCGCAGCTCCCCACCGGCCCTACGCCTCCGCCGCCGAACCCCATTGTCCCTTACTTCCCATATTACTACTACAACCCCCCACCATCTTCTCTCTCATCATCACCATCCAAGAAACTTCCCTTAGCTTTCTCTCTCATCACTCTGCTTTTCACCAGCATCTTTTACTACTAAACAAAATTATATATTTAATCTTCTTTGCTTTTCACCTTTTTTTTAGAAAAAAATCAAGAATTTAAAAATAAAATGTCAGGTTCTCACAGATCTTCAATATGCTAAGCAGCTGAGAAGAGAAGAAAAATGCCACGGCTGATTAAAATCGGCCAATTTTGTGAATTTCCAGGAATGCCCCTTCTGCCAGAGCTGATCATGAAGAAACAGAGAGAAATGCTGAGGGCTTTTCCGGAAGAGAACATTGAAAGAGTGAAGTAATGTGTAAATTCTTGACAAAATTTAATATTTAGGTCTTTTTTTTTTTTGCTTTTCTTTTTTCAGTTATTATCAAAAATTTAATAGGTTTTTGTAACAAAATCAGACAATTTTACATGATCTATGAAGTGTTAATTGTAGTATTTACACACCTCTTTCATCATCTTTGTTTTGCTCTTGATTTAATTTTGCACATTAATATAAAAACTATATATATATAATTTGCAACAGTGAAAATTATTTTACCTTTTTATTTTATATTGGTGGAGATTAATAATGTTTTCAACCATATATTTCAATTTCAACCAAACATTAAATTCCAACATACCTGTCATAATAAAAGCACCATATGTCAATGCACTGTATAATTGTTGTCTGTGCCCCTTTGTCCAGTTAGTTTGTTGAACGATGTAATAATATCTCGTATTTTATTTTATATTATAAATAATGTAACACATTTTATATGTATACATATATATATCTGATGCGAGGGATTAAATAAGACCGCCGTGGCTATGAATTATAATTCAAGATTTATATTAATTAGATTAATTTTGTACCACATTACTAAAGTTGTATCTTGGATCATGTAACATTAATATATATGTATGTATATATATTAATAAATTGGAAGCGTTACCTTTACAGCTTGGCTATATATGTTTGCATGGCTGGCTCCAGTTATTATAGCCAGAAGCTTCAATTTAATTATGTTTATAAACAAGTTCAATATTTTATTTATTTATTTGAGGGTAAATTACACTTTGATATTTACATTTTGAACATTTTTTCAAAAATGACCTACTTTTTCAAAATTAACAAAATAGTACCCGCTTTTTCAAAAAATTTGCAAATCTAATATTTAATCAATTTTATGGCCTGAAAAAATCATATGTAATTGATTATAATTTAATATTTCTTGATTGGATGAATTTTTTCTACGTAGTTCAGAAAATATGAGTATTAAAATATAATCAATTATGCAAGATTTTCATGCCGTAAAATTGATTAAATGTTAGATTTGTATTTTTTTTTTAAAAAAAAAGTAGGTACTTTTTTGTTAGTTATGAAAAAGTGGGTCATTTTCGAAAAAATATCCAAAATATAAGTATTAAAATGTAATTTACCCTTTTTTTGACAAAGAAACAGGTTCAATATATTAATTGTGTGTGTGTGTGTTGTGAACATTTTCAACTACAAAGTAGCTTGGAATAGAACGGGAAGATTTATGCTAGATCATTTTACGGGTCAAAATATGTAAGAGGCGTTCAAATCCGAATCATAACACGATCAGTTAACAACAAAAGTATGATTTTGTTAGTGAATATAAGTTTGGATTTGGATCTTGATAAGTAGTGTTACGAAAACCGTCTTACACAAGTTTTTGTGAACCCCTTCCAAATTGAAGAAAACATATTTGGTAAAAATTCGAATTGTGAATATTCTACTTTGTTGGAATCTCTATCGAAAAAAAAAGGTTATTCCGCATGAATATTTGTTGGATTTTTTTTTATTCCAATTGCTACTTTACAACACAATTAAATCATTTGTTTCAATAGAGTTTCCTCTGGAATCATAAAAATTCAATTAGTGTTTTCATTTATTCCAATCTTTTTAATATAAATCCATATGAATGTGTATATGTATGAGGTATAATTTTTTTTACTATATAAACTTTGTCATATATAATTATATTTGAAAACCGTTTTAAAACGTTGAATTTAAATCTAATTAATTTGTCCAAGAATAAGATATTTATTGAGTGAGACAAATTAAGCATATGTTAATTAGTGCGGCGGAGCGTCGTTATTAATATTTGTAATTGAAAGACGTTGGGTTTGGTGGGCACTATTATTTCATGAATGTGGATGTTTGGATAAATTCGTGCGAGAATATTTTACGGGTCAAAAATTAGATTCAAACTCATTTTCATAAAATGTTGGATGAATGTATAGATTGAGTGAAAATTTAAATTCAAGCATATATATGCAGCGATCGTCTTATAGATTTTGACCTTTCATAAAATATGACATGAATCACCTACTTCAAATTTTAGATACCATAACTTTTTTTTAGTTCATTTATTGTATTTTATTTGCATTTCGATATATAATGAAATGAAATAATTTTATTTTTCAAGTATGATTTACTTTTTTTATTTAATTAGTAACATATTATAAAAAAAATAAAGTTTAATCAATATGTATCCTTAGATAGCTGTTGTGGTTTAGCCTTTAGGCACGTTTACAAAATATTATATTGCAATTTATATTTATAAATCATATTCTTCTGTCCCGATTATATAATCTCTTTTCTACTCGCACGTAGATTAAAAATATTAATAAAAACAAGAAACAAAAGCTAAATTTCCAACTTTACCCTCATTTAATGAAAATTAATAAAATTTATATTTTAGCTCAACTTTAATTGTTTTGTTTTTTTGAAACAAACAAAATATACAATTAATGATATAAATCAAAACTAACAATATCGAAAAGTCTAAAAAATTATATACTATTGAAACTCAAAAAAAATTCTTCAAAAATCACATCATCACTCACATCCTACAAAATTTCTATGAAATTCAATTTTAAATTTTTATAAACTTTGCGCTAAATTTTCATTATTTTTCTTAAAAAAAATCATGTGCCAAAAATCATACATGCATAGAAGACGAAAAAAAAAGTGTTTTCTAGTTTTTATTTCCATGAAGTGCAAATACAGTGAATTTCAATAGAACGGATCAGATTCAATTTACATGCAAATTAAATTAGTCAATTTTAATTAATGTTTCTCGTTTTTTGAAAAAAAATAATATTTAAGATTCACAACTTTCAAAAATTTAAATATTTAATTTTTTTAAATTTTCAAAACCTAATAACAGTATAACTGTACATTCCTATTAAAAATAACATTACTTATAATAATGAGATAATATAATCGAAATTATTATTATAATCGAAATACCTCAAAATAGATATGATGACTATATAATTGGAACAGGCGGGTATATTTTTTGCACACATATAAAAAGGGGTGATGAGTAATAATTGAAAATAAGGAAAGGTAGCCATTAGGCTTTAGCTGGAAGGCAATGAATTATGTGTGGGGCCCAATGTAAAATGACAAGTGGCCACGTTAAAAAGTAGAGATTTCAATCACACTTTATGCTATTACTAATTTTGTATTTTTCTATAAATTTCTCACTTTAGCAAAACTTTTATTTTCATGCTTTAAATGTATTTTAGTAAAAAAAAATAAATCAAGAATGGAGTTTTATTAATTTAGAGCCCCAAAATAGACAATTATCAACACAAAATTTGGAAGATGAAAAAAAAAAGATTCTCAATGATTGAAACTATTAATTTAAAGCCTAAAAAGCATTTATTTTGATTATCATTTTATTTTTTAATTATTTTGAATAAATTTAATAGATAATTATGAAAAAAATAATTAAAAATAAAACCAGAATCAAAATGCATAATTTAAAAAGTCTTAAATTGAAAAAAATTATCTTCTACAATTCGGATTTCAGGTTAATCTATTTTTCGAGTTCTAAATTGATAAAATTTCATTAAAAATTTAGAAGCTGGTTTATTGGATTCTCATAATTGGACTATAGGCCCAAAGAAAATAATTTTTAAATTTTGGATCTAGCCCAAATAGGCCTATGAAAAGTGAAAACCAAATTATCAGCCCAATATCGTAATTAAATATTTTACTGCAGTTAAATTGAGTTGTAAATCTGAAATTCAATACCTAATGCGATCAAATGTTTAATTTGTAGCATTAGGGTATGAATATACACATAAATATAATCACAATCATTACTTGAAAAAACATTTTGATCGAAATCCTCATAAACGTAGACAACAAAATTAGGATCTTTACCCCTCTTTGGATGGTCCGGTAGAGGTAATAAGTTTTACGCCGACGATCACGAGCTCAAATTTCAATAATATTTTTTAGGTCGAGTTAATCACATAGAAATTTGCATCGGAAAATTTACCTCTCTTTATGATTTACGGGAAAGCACATGAATGAGATGTACTAACACATATTGTAACCAATTGGTTTTGTATTTTCCTAGTAAGATTATAATTCAAAATTGATGTTTTATTTTTATTTTTTTGTTCATTTATTAATGGTGCTTACATCATAAAATATTTCGGAATAAATAAATCACTAATGCCTATAAATTCACTAGATGAGGGAAGTATTAAAATATTGTGGAATAAATAAATCAATATTGATTACTTATTTTATAACGATATAATACTATGTTTTTTTACTTTCGTAATATCTAAAATAGATATTTCATTGTTCACACTTTAAGTATTCATGGGTCCTATTGATGTAGAAATCTTCACTAATTTATATTTCTATTCAATTTTTATTGCAAAATGGCCTTCAACTTGTTATTTTATTTAAGAACTTACTTGCAAGGACATTTTTTTTAAAAAATCACGTAAATGATTTCGAAGGAATCTCGAATTTTAAAGCTACAATTGGTATGCACTCTATTCATAATAATAAAATTGTTTATAAGGTAGGTAGGTGGGCTACATTAATAAATGAGAAACCAAAAATTTGAATTTTCTTGGGAGGGAACAACATTAATGCAATTTGCAGTTTCCAATCTCACTCCTTGCATAGTATTATCAAATATCAATAGAACCTATGGGGGTCTTTTTTTTTCTTGAAAGTCAAAAACCTTAAATTAAATTACCGAACAATCTAAAGAAACAAGATACTCAAGCTAAAGTGAGACTGGTGGGTAATTCGGGACCCACTTGACTGCATCCAACAAAAAAAAAGTATATACCGTGCTGGATTATGAGCAACCATATGATAAATTTTTAAAATCAAACTCTCACCAACCATCGCCATGATATCTCGAAGGTCAGCATCGACAATGTATTCATCAGCATTCAAATTTGTGATCTTACTCAAACATCTCCGTTATAAAGAGATGGAAAGACGAATTAGTTTCGTTTGAAAATATGATTTTTTTTCTCTCGTCGAACTTTCTTATTTGTTTCAAGTTTCAACTACTAGTGAATTATGAATATGCGCATGAAATAGTTAAAAGTAATGTGAATGCTATATTCTATGTTTTGATTCGAGTGCTTAGTTGTGTTTGTGATGTTTTGAATTGCTTATGTGTTGATTGAATTGTTACTAAATTCTTATATTTGACCACCTATTAGTTTAATATGAGCCACTTAATCTAATAAATGAACTTTTTTATTTTTTTAAGGGAAACATTAAATGATCTAATAGTGAAGGAAAGATGAAAATATGTTCATTGAAAAATCGAAAACGTTCTAAAATAAATTACTAGTTATACAAAAAGAATTCAAAGTCGAATCAATGAATTTCATCATCAACCCCCAAATCCAAACTAATTAAAGAAATATGAATCATATAATCATTAAAAGAGTCCAACTTGTTAGTTAAATAGATTATGAAAAACAAATAACGGCTGAATTATTTGACTTCAAAAAACTTCTGTTGATTTGTTGAAAATAGACAGAGATCCATAGAGGGAATATTGGGGTGTCACCTAAGATTTTATAGGGTGAAAAATTGACTATTTTTGGGCTATGAAATCTTTGCTATTTAATGTATTCTTTTTTCTTTTCTTTTTTTCACACAATCAATCAATCATATATGTATGATCAAGATGCTATACTAATATATACTAGTAAAATAAAATACAAAAAAATTAAATAAAATATCCAACTGAAAATCTGAAATTTGGGAATTGGGAGGGAAGAATTCAAGATCAAATGTGTGAGGACCAAAATGTTTTTCCCCAAAACAATTTCAAGATTAATTTTGGACCAAACATCTTCCCCCCAATCTTGCCAGTAGATAAAGAAAAGAAAAAATTTGACATCTCATAAAAAATTTGTGATTTTTCATTTAATGGTCCTTGCACTAGACAACAACACTTCATCAATCTTGAAAAAAAAAATTCTAATTTTTACCATTGAGCAAGAAAAACAAGATTTAACTAGCAAGAATCTCAAAAACAGAGAATTTCACTAAAGAAATTTATAAGCAAAATTAAATGGGAACAAATTTCATTTATGCTCTCAAAAGGGGGTGTTACACTCCGAAAAAAAATTCCCATTTGAGCCCTCTCTTCACTTATCTTGAAATCTCAAGGGGGGCAAAAAAGGGAAGAGTTGTACAACAACTAAAGCACAAGGCACAACCCCTCTCAAGCATAAACAGAGCCACACGACAAAGCCATCAAGAGAAATGCAGCTTGCTCTTCCTCTCCCAATTTCCTCCTCCTATTAGTGTTTGATCTTGGTCTCTGCAACGCTACATCTCTACCAAAAGCCCACAATTTCTTCTTGAATGAATCCCCAATTTTCCCGGTACTATCCCCACTGCTGCTGGTACTACTGTTACTGCTCTGGCTTTGATTGCTAATTACATTTTTACCACTCGTAGATTTCTTCGTCTTCTTCTCCTCCTTCGCCACTCCCATCAATGCCCTCCTCTTCTTTCTGCTCCTAATCCCACATGCATTGCAGAGTGACTGCAGGCAAAAGTACAAAAATTTCTTGAATCAAAATCTTGAATGAAATAAAAAACAAAGATACCCTACCATACCTAACCCCAAATGTGTCATTGCACCAAATATTTAAATCCTCTGTCACACCCTTTAACATAAGATATGATATAAAGATCGCATTTTTTTAAATGGGTCCTAATTTGCTAAACAATGTTTTGTCAACACACATGTGTATCACGTGATATGCCCTAACCCATGTGCAATCGTCAGTAAACATCATATCTAAAATATTTTAATCTTCACATATTTCACTCGATGTGATGTAGCATCTACGAGACACACGAGGCAATATAACTGTATTAAGTAATCAAAATCCAAAAACAGTAAAAAAAAAATTACCTTGGGTCCAGCTGGACCACCACGCCATAGAGGGGTTTTGGAGGTACCACAATCAACACATGTCTTCACATTTGAGCCGTCAGATGAAACCCTATCTGGAGTAGGCGTTTGGCTACTCATTTCTTCACACTCGGATCCCTGCAAAAACACGCACAAAATCCAACATCAGAAACTCAGATAAACACGATCATCACATTTTAATCGAGCTCGACTCGATCATGCACCTTAAAAAAATTCAAAAAAAAAAAACTGTTATTAAGAATGGCGATCACTTACTTTATCACTCAGATCCATCATTAGCTCGCAATTAATCGAAGATCTGAAACGGCCTCAGACACAATTAATGGATCAAACAACTAAAAAACTAAACTCCTCGCTCACGAAACACCTGATCACAACTAAAACTACTGAGATCACACACCGGAAACACGAAGTAGAGATTTTTAACTCGAAACTCTCTACGATCAGACCTCGATCAAGTTCGCGTCGCAGTGAAAAACTCTCCGCACTGAACTGAACTAGACGAAACCCTTGAACTGCCGCTGCTTTCTCTCTCTACCTCTATAGATATATATAGATACAGAAGGAGAAGAAGGGGGTGTAGGGTTTGCTCGTTGAGAGGTTGGGAGTGAGGAAGAATTCGGCTAAGGTTGAGATGAGGAGAAAACCGACAAGCAGGAATTCTAGAGAGAGAAAGTGGAGTTTGGGGGGGCGATTGTGAAAATATTTTTGTTGGGGGGTATATATATAAGTTTATGAAAACCCTAAGGCGCGCAGGAGGGGGAAATGACGGAAAAGGGCCTGGGTTCCAAAACATTTTCTGTCCCCGCCAAATTATTGCGAAAAAAAGGCGCCATGATAAATTTCTTGTTTTTTGGAGCGGGGTGTTTTCGGGAATTCGCTGGGAAACTTTTGGTGTTTGCCGCCATAGTGAAATTTTTGTAGGGTTTTTAGACACGCACACATACGCTTTAGTGTGTGTCAAAATTTGAACAACTTTTGCTATAAAATTTAAAAAATAAAAATAAAAAATACATACATATATATATATATATTTGCTGTTTAGGTGTGGCTTGCCTCCCACTCCTTTATGTATATATCTGCAAGTATTAATTAAGTTGCAATAAAACATAAAATAATTTGATTTTAAATTCATTTAATTGAAATTTGTAAGTACATTATATTGAAAACAATAAAATAGAAATAGAAGATTAAAATGACAATTAATAAATAGGATTTTCGGGATAAGAAATAAAGTAAACGAACAAACCATGGATGAATCTAAGCGACCTTTTCTTAAATCTAAGCGATCTTTTTGTAGGTATTTTGTTATAGTTCGATTCCATAAACATATCTAATAACGGACGACTTTAATAATATCTTGTTTTGATTTTAGCATCATTATGTTAGAGTTTTCTAATATGCTTTAATTTGTTTGTCAAAAAAAAAAAACACGAGTTGAGTGGTTGTCATACTTAAATTTCGCATTATTAATTCAAGAGTTTCTGATATATATGAAGGTTGATTCAGTTTTTATTTATTTTATGTTTTCTCATAATATCTTTTAGGTCGAATCTAATAATGAAAATTGTCTAATGTGGTTAAATCTCGGGTATCTTGTGGGATGCAGTTCATGTAGCTGAGTTTACTTAGAATATGCCCATGAATAACGACTACGTGTATGTATCTTATTGTCTCCCCAAAATAAATTAAGATATAGTATTATATTATGTTATATTATTTTTTCTACATCAACCAGTCTAAGTATACTAGATCATTCAAAGTGCAAAAAATAAAATTGAAATATTGTTGATACCCCTTAAATTATAAATTATATACAGATTGCGGGAGTTTTCCACATACAATATCTATCGTGGTGCAAAAAACATTGTGCACAATTCATGACTTGGTTTGGCTTGAAGGTTTCGGGTTGGGTCAAGTGGACAAACAGTTTTCCACAATAGTTGTTAGATATATGATGTTTGCTTAGGGCTGTTAAATTTTGACACGATATAAACACGTACGAAATTAACGAGTCAGTGTTTAGTCTTATCGTATACATGTTTGTGTCCCTATCGTATCGGGTTCGTGTAACCCTTAATATTATATAAATATATTAATTATATATAATAATTTAACATATAATTATTTAATCTATAATTTTAGTTAAAACTCAATTATTTAATTTAAAATTTATTTATTTAAATTATAGTTTTAATTTAATATGTACTATTAGTTATTTTATATTGTGTCATTATTATATTCGTGCTCTTATCGTGTCATGTCGGCACGATAACAAATTCATATTTTCATGTTCGTGTGCGTGTCATGTCCGTATTTGTACATAACAGGTCGTGCTCGTGTTCGTATTCGTGTACGAGTTGAGCATATTCTTAACGGATTGTGTTCGGATTTAATCTTATCATATCATATTGTTATCGTATCAACCCGTTAATAACCCGACACGCACTAATTGTCACCCCTATATTTGCTTATGTGGATCTTGGTTATGATTAGGATTGTAAATGAACATAGTCGCTCGTGAGCTATTCAGAGTTTATCTTGAAAAGCTCGTTCAAAGTTCATTCATTTTCCAAACGAGTCGAGCTCGAACCTCGAATCGAGCTCGATAAAATTATCGAGCCGAGCTCGAACATAGTAGTATTCGGTTCGGCCTGCTCGCGAACATGTTCGAACTCGAGCTTAATCTAACATGTTCATGAATATTATAAGTATTTCAAACGGGTAAATAAAATAAGTTTTTTTTCAAGCTCGAGCTCGAATACGCAGAATAAAAGAGCTTTTTTTCGAGCATTCGAGCTCAGGCTCGTTTAGTAAATTTTCGAGCATTTAACGAACCGGGCTCAGACCAAATTCGAATATGCTAAATATTCATTAAGCCAAGCTTGAACAAGAGGAAAAAAGCTCGAATCGTCGAGCTCGAACTTGAATATTTCTTAATGAGCCGAGCTTGAGTATCAGGATGTTCAACTCGATTCACTTAAAACTCGATATATAGCTTGTAATTTGGTTCGTTTACAACCCTAAGCATGATTTTTCCTTCAAATCAAAATTCACTTAAAGCTTGATATATATATCTCGAGAGAACAATCGTGCACGTGCTTGATTAAGTTAATAAATTGATAAAGAAGTTACAATTGGTGCATGATTTTATTACCAAAAAACTTGCCAACATTCCAACCAAATCTAAAGCATGCAATTGTTATGTGTTATTTCGTTATATATTCATTTATTGAATCACTCATTAAACATATTTTTATTGCTTTAAAAGGTTGCTATGAATAAATGTTCAATGTTAGTTATAGTTTGATATAATAATATGGTAATTACAACTTCAACTTTTTACCCATTTGAGTAACAAATTCGACAATGGCAACTAATATGAAGAGTTGAAATCTAAAATTTACTAGTTTGTATTAGTTGACAATGGCAACTAATTAATATAAATAGTTAAAATCTAAAATCAACTTAAATTGTTGTGTTAAATCTAAAATTTACTAGTTTGTCATATGATTTTATTTTTATGTTTTTTTACTATCCATGGCCACGTAGCCATTCTAATCTCGATAAATTTCACTCTCTACACCCGAACAAATTTCATTGCAACCATGTTGATAAAGACAAAAACTTGTTTATACAAGAGTACCGTCAAAGAAGTTAAAATTCGTAAAATGGGTCAAAATCAGAATCAAAACTCATATTCAATTGCACATTAATTTATAATTTTATTATTGTTTGAGTGTGTTTTGATTCGAATCTTAACCCTCCTTACGAATTTTGGCCCGTAAGACAGTCTTATATTATAAAACTCTCTCAGCTTGTCGATGAATGAGTGGTAAAGGGGTAGAACGCGAAGTCGCCACACATAATAATAAAAAACGGTTTTATTTATTTTTTAAAAAATTGATCTCAATTTTTACTGGATTTTTGAATATGCATGTTTTTTCACTAGGTGAAAGTAATAATCAAGAAAGGAAAAATAGAAAAGCTACTTTCTCTGAGTACACATCCAAATTTGGCTGAACCAAAAACTAAATATTTTTTTAAATAGGACTTATGGCTATTCACTATTTGTGTTTGGGTAAAATTACTAAAACAAACTTAATACTCTATAAATTTATCATCCACAAAATTCAACAAATGAAGGTGCATAACAAATATGCCCATAAATATGAGTCACCATATTATTTTACATAACTTCGAATATTCATATATAATTCAATAAAGTTTGTCTATGCCTAAAAAAAGTTAGAAATTCAATTAAGAAGGTTATAAATTAAGTTGTTCACAAATTTATTTGAAAATGATTGGACTGCAGCCACACACCTCAATCCCCATAATGCTCATTTGATGATGAGTAGTAAAGGTCAAACAAAGTTCAAGTTTGGCATTTTTTTAATAGATATATATGATGTTGATAGTGTGATTCAATTTTCAGCAAACAATTACTAGAAAAATACAAAATAAATTTAAGATTGGCAAATCTCTTTGGTTTTGCTATTTAGTTTGTATTCATTCTCATCTCATTTTGGATAATAAACTCCAAATTAAAAATACAAAATTAATGCTAAGTTCTTGAGTGGCGTTCAACTATCCAAGTTGATGGCTATGAAACCACAAGAAAATGATCAAAAAATTTCGAGGTTATCCATCTAATTTGTAATCATGGGATATGATTAGTGGAAACTTTTGTAAAGGATTAGGAAATAGCTAGGAACAAGGATAATGAGAAATTCAATTTGATATATAACTTTTATTTATGGATTTGATTGATTTTTTTTGGATGTTGAGAGTGACTCACAGCCACTACCGTGATGCGTACTGTGTAAACTCCATCCCTGTATAATATTTTGTAAATCTACACAGGGGAGGTAAACCATACTTGGCAGACCAGGTGTAACATGCTCACACCTAGTGGTGTTGGTGGTAGATCGAATAGTGATCGAACATGGGTTTAATATGTGAATAAATATTCTGTATTTATAACTAGGGCTAGAAATCAAGCTAAGTAGCTCAATACTCGGCTAATGTTCATCGTTAAAAGCTCGTTTGAGCTCGATTAATTTGAGATGCATATCATACAATTGTGAACATAATTTCGTGTTTGATAAAAGTTAAAGCTCAGCTCGAACTCGAACTCAAGCTCGATAAATAAAAATTGAGCAAACATGCATAAAAATATCAAACTATTCGTGCTCGACTCGATTAAAGTTCATTTGAGTCCGCCTCGATATGTAATCAAACAAGCTCAAACATAAATTTTTAAAACTCGATATCATTTCAAACAAGTTTGAATATATGTACGTTCGAGCTCGACTCGACTCATTTACAACCCTATTTATAACTCGCAAATTAACTTGCCGTGCAAGATAGTTAATTTGATTTTAATTGGATGCAATATTAGTATTTTCACAATTATACGAGTGATCTAAGCCTATTTTACTGCTGATCTCGCTGAATCTATTGGTTGGGTGGTTTTAATTAGATAAATCAATCTCACAATTATGAATTATAAATGCAATATTATATTCTTTATATTTTATTAATTCGTTATGTACGTTAATAATATGACACACATCTTGTTGACTTCTTGTTCACTAAATTAATTTTAAAGAAATATAGGCAGACAACAGGAAAAAAAAGTGGATATAAAGAAATTCAAAATCAAAATATTAATCTCCTACAAAAGTATCGATTTTTTTAAAGAAGTAAAAAAGTTAAAAGATTTAGAAGCAAACCTTTAAATAATAATAAAAATAATAAGAAAGATGAAGTAATAGGTCCACAAAGTATGCGACCGTAATTTCTTGTGCAACTGTGTTTCAACTTTCGGGTTGTATCAAGTTTTTTTTTAATCTTTATTTTCGTTGAAATAATTTAATCCTTGCACTGTTTGATGTTAGGTTAGAATATTTTGTATTTTGGGATTGAGAATATTTTCGTATTTATGCATTTATTTTTCTAAAAAAAATCAACAAATTTCCTCGCCCGATTAAAAGAAAAAAGGTAAAAAATAGCAGACGAGATCTTCTATTTTAATGAGATTAATGATCTAGTGGTGGATACGGATGCATGGATGACTGTAAAGTAATCGAGTTATTCATGAGCTACTCAAATTTCAACTCGATAAAAGCTCATTCGAGCTCGTTCAGTATAATTCGCTAACTAAGTGAGTCAAGTTTGACCTTGACTCTACTCGGCAGTCTCGATTCGTGAGTAAGTTTTGTTTAGTTAGTTTGAAAATATAATAGTATTAATTAGCTTGATAAAACTTGCAATTTTTATATTTCAATATCAAGTGTATAATTAACTTTATTTATTATAAGAAATGAATGAATTTAATAAATATAGTATTGTTTGTAAAAAAAAAAATTAATAGTTAAATTTAAATCTAAATTTAGAAAGTTTGTTTTAGCTCGAACACACTCGCGAGCCTCGTACTATCCAATAAATAAAGTTCGAAACTCAGCTCGAAAATAAACAAGTCTAGCTTAAATTTCACAATATTCGGCTCGGCTCAGTTCGATTATATCCCTAGATTCACGCAAAGATAGATATAATCATATGAATTTATATTAATATTGACCAACATAAAAAGTTTTCTAGTATTCAAAATTAAAATTTATTCAAATTCTGGAAGAATCGAGGGCGTTCATGACCCATTTTTCCCTTTTAGATTGTAACGTGACACTTGATCAATAAAATTTCATATCTTTGTTGGCGTAAGAAGAAAAAAATATATTTTAGTTAAGACTATAGATAAAATAAAAATGGAGCAAATATATTTTTTCTAGATATTATGATGACAGCAAATTAATGAAATGGATAGGTCAGGAAACCATTTTGTTTCTTGGTGAGACATATACAAAAAATAAAATAGTATTAAAGGACCACTGCCTTCAAATATCCAACTCACTCCCATGCAAAGTTGTACATATCATCAATCTCATATTTAAATTTTATTTCTAAATGTTTAAATATTACGTGACATTCACTTATTTTCCCGCTAATAAATCAACACTTTTATACCAGTTTGGAATGTTGTTCGTAGTAGTGGAGTGAATTAGTTTGTGGTTTGACCAATGCATTAATTCTATGTCGATCGAGCTCGTCACATGAGGACCGAGGTCTGTTTATAGTGTTATTATTTTTTCTGTGTAGTTTGTGGTTATTATACGGTAGTATATTTTATTATAAGAGAAATGTTATACGAAGTAATTATCATCCAAGAGAAAAAATTAATTAACTTTAAAAAAATAGGGGAGGTTAATAGCTATGGTGTTGTGGTGGGATGTAAAGGTTCGAAAATGGCCCGACCTGTCCCGATTTTGGGCCAGGTTGGGAATTGGTTTTATGGGCCCGAAAAAAATGGGATCGGTCCATTAGCTCAGACAAGATTGGACCGATCTATAAAATTTAGGCTTGATCCGACATGAGCCCGAGAAAACGTCCTCAGCGGCGGATCGGGGGCTTAAGTCCCATGGAAAGGGGCGCCGGAGAGGGTGAGAGCCCCGTCGTGCCCGGACCCTGTCGCACCACGAGGCGTTGTTGGCGAGTCGGGTTGTTTGGGAATGCAGCCCAATCAGGCGGTAAATTCCGTTCAAGGCTAAATATAGGCGGGAGACCGATAGTGAACAAGTACCGCGGGGGAAGATGAAAAGGACTTTGAAAAGAGAATCAAAGAGTGCTTGAAATTATCGGGAGGGAAGCGAATGGGGGCCAGCGATGTGTCCCGGTCGGATGTGGAATGGCGAAAGCTGGTCCGCCGATCGACTCGGAGCATGGACCAGCGCGGATTGTGTCGGCGGCCAAAGCTCGGGCAGTTGATATGCCCGTGGAACGCCATCGCTGCAATCGTGGCGGATAGCACGTGCCTCGTGCGTGCTTCAGCAACTGTAAGCTCCCGGTATTGACCTACGGGCTCCCCATTCGAGATCCATAAAAGTGGTCTGAAAAATTTGGGCCGGGCCTAGACTAGGCAATTTTTTGCATCGGCTCATAGGCCCAGCCCGGCCCAATTGATAGTACTAGTGGGATGGGTCCATTATATTTTAACCAAGATCAGCATAATTGTTCAACCAAAGCTAGTAACAAAAACTTTGCTTTGATTTGATAGTATCAGAGTGGGTTGGTCTCCCATCTTTTCTCATTTGTAATATATATGTATATATAATATAATGGCATATGTGCATTACATATGTACATGATATGTGTCTCAAATCCGAGACGTATGTTTTTCATTGAAGGATCTTCATCGTTTGGGTGTTCTCGAGGGGACTAAAAGAAATATAAATTAAGATATCAAAATCAGCCGAAAGAGAACTATAGAGAAAACAAAAGGAAACAAACAAGTGAATTAAGAAGTCGAAATGGCAAAATTTACAAAAACTGGAGGGAAATAAAAATTAATAAAAATAGAATTTAATAAAATCATCAAAATGGCAAAATTAAGTAGTATCGATGTTATAAATGAGGGTCCAATTTGAGTTTTTGCACTATGATATATTTGGGCCCAATTTAATAAAAAAGTAATACTTCAAATTCAATTTGGGCCTTTTGATATTATATTTTAATATACATTTCGTCAACCGACACTTTTTTTAGAGTAGTTATTTTCTCATAAATTAAGAATTCAACATAGTTTAGTTTATACGAAAATTCAACATAATTTTACTAGTAATGTTATGATGGATGTAAGAAAGACATATTAAATCGTCATACGAGAACACATAATTTACGTGGTTTACTGACAGTACGTTAGCTACACCCACATATATATTATTATTTGAGAAAATACAAAACATAACATATAAATACATTATACAGAACATACACTAAGTTAATATTATGGAGTTTATCTATACTCCATAATCCGAACCAAACTATATTTAAGTAATAAGCTCAAAACAAATAATCAAGCTCAAACATAAAACAAATCTCAAGGCATTCCAACAAGTAGTGCATATATACTACCATGTATATTAATGTTAGGGTTGAGCGCAAACCGATCATATACTCGTTCAAGTTTGTTTGAAATGATATTGTTCTTTAAAATTTATGTTTAAATTTACTTGATTATCTATTGAGTTGAGCTCAAATGACAAACGAGCTTTAATTGATCTGAACTCGAGTAGCCTGATGTGTTTGTACATGTCAGCTTTATTTTTATTCATCAAGCTCGGATTTGAGCCGATCTTTAAATCTTATCTAAGACAAAATTATACTTAAATTCTAAAGAATAAATGCGAATCGAATATCGAACCATTTTGCTTTCATTTTGAACCTTAATTAATATGGAGTAAATAGAGATTACAATAATGAGGAATAAAATTGTAAAAATAAAAATAATAAAGTTACTTTTAATAAGGTATGACTTAGGAGGGATGTAAATAATATTCAACTGTAATTGTATAAGATGAAAATAAAAAAAAATAAAAAAAATAGCAAACCATTATTGTGTCAGTGGTGACATTAACGGTAGGTTGGGTGCAGCAGTCGTAAATGATGATGGAATTATGAATATTTCATTTTTAATCTGTCAATTTAATTGCTATTTATTTAAATAATAAATACAAAACAAACCAACTAAGTACAAAATAGTGGAGCCTACTATGTTAATTGCTTTAAGTTTAATTGCTATTTATTTTTTTAGTCAGTCACTTTAATTGCTATTTATTTAAATAATCACTATGGCACATCCATTTTATCGATCAATTCATTAGAAGATGAAATTGGATCGAGATTACCCATTGTTTTATTTTCATTTCAATAACTAATACTATAAAAATGAACCATTAAATGAAATATCATTTCACAAAAAATAAAATAAAATAAAATCACTTTTCATGGTTCCCAACATAAAAAAAAATCAAATCTTATCACCATTAATGAATTTTTAAAATAATGCAAGATAAATTACACTTTGATACCTATATTTTGGGTTTTTTTAAAAAAAATACTCACTTTTTCAAAATTAATAAAATAGTACAATTTTTTTCAAAATAATTACAAATATAATATTTAATCAATTTTATGGCTTGAAAATCATACATAATTGATTGTATTTTAATATTCTTAATTTCCCAGCCACATAGACAAATCCCTCCAATCAAAAAATATTAAAATACGATCAATTATGTATGATTTTTCAGGCTGTAGAATTGATTAATGTTAAATTTGTAATTTCTTTTAAAAAAGTGGATATTATTTTGTTATTTTGGAAAAAGTAGGTCATTTTTTAAAAAGTGCCAAAATGTTAGTATCAAAATAAAATTTCATTTTGAGATAGTGCATCTATTCTCTAAATCCCCAAAAAAACCACATCATCAAGAAAATAATACAAGTAATTAATAAATAATCAAGAAACAAACATATTCACCAATCATCCAAAAAAAAAAATTAAATTACAAAACCAAAAGGCGGGCTTTCCAAGCCCGTGGTCTGCCCCGTCCCGCCAACCCGTTTCGACAAATTTAATTTAGACCTCGATCACATCTTAAGTTTCCTATTTTGATGTCCAAATTTGGAGAAGAAATTGGCAAGAATTGCGAAGAATGAAGCAATGCAGCTCATTATCCACGACCAAAACATTACAATCGAATCCTTAAATTTCCTCTTTGGCAGATGAGATCTGTCTGAAATTAGTAAAGCTCTGTAAACAGCTTCTGTCAGTGCAAATGCAGTAACTGGATCACATTCCTCAGCAAGAATTCCTTGCTCCATCAAGCATGCCACGTCGTAGGCCCCGCTCGTCTCGGGTATTCCCAAATATTCGCATATTTTCACCCTCCCTCCCACCCTATCGTCGGGTGTTAGAGAATCTCCGTGCGTTAGAATCAAGATTGGATTCTCATCTGTAAAAAAAAAGGCAACGAGCTCAGATTAAATGAAAGGTCATGTGTTCGTATCTCACCGACACCTATTTATAAATAAAAGTAACAAATCTAGGGTATGTGTTGTAAGTCATTAGAATAAATATATCAAAATAATACCCCTCTCTCCAAGTTGAATGTATTAAACATAAAATAGAAAAATAAACTGAAATGAATGTCATCAAGTAGGCCTAATCGATCATTTAATTAGTTAGCATTTTTGCAGGTTTCTATCTCTCTCTCTCCCCACCATTATAAAAAAAGTAAAATACTATTTTGAGTCCCCGTACTTTTAATTTGTTCGGATTGAATCCTTCTACTTTATTTTGTTAAAATAAGGTCTATGTACTATTAATTTAGTTAAAATTGGTATTAATACAGAGACTTGATTTTGACTAAATTAATAGTACAGAGACCTCATTTTAATAAAATAAAATAGAGGGACTCAATCCCCAAAAAATTAAAAATTCAATCCACAAAAGAGGGCCCTCAACTCTCTGTCTTCATCCACATCAATCCACACATTATGAAAAACATACAATATTCAATCCACACATGATAAAAACACACACAACATTAATTAGTAATTTAGCAAAAAATAATGAAATAATAAACTTACTCGAATTCTTGACACACTCCAAACAAAAGAGGGCCCTCAATGCTTCAATCGACTTCAAATCACCACATTTGAATGCTTTAACAATCTGTGATAAATCAGCCACAACCATCACACAGTTAACTTTTCTCTTGACAAATCTCGAATTATTCACCACCGTTGATCCCTTAAATCTACGATCGCGATCATCTCCCGATCGATAGCAAGGCTGGTTATGCTTAACGCCGTCAGCCATCCACGTCGAAACCTCGTCCAACCCCTCCACAATCCGATCACGGACGTCCAATCCCCTCGTGTCAAAAACGCACAACTCGCTCCTCGGCGATCTCAACACATTGTGCTCTTCTAGATACATTGTCGTGTAGCGCGACGATTCGCCTAGTGTGTGTTCGTGTGTTGAAAGATACACTTGTTAACGATAAGTCAACACGTCTATAGTTCATCAACAAAATTCCTAGTAATTTAAAGTAGTCCGCACGACTTCATGTTAATTAGTGTAGTTCACCGAGTGTAACTTGCTCTTCTAATTACATTGTCGTGTACTCGTGTAGGGCGGCAATTTACCTAGTGTGTGTTCATGTGTGAAAAGATATATCCGTTAAGTTACCACGATTATCATATTTATCGTGTGTATAGTTCATCAAGTGTAGCTAGGGGTGGCAATTCGAGGTACCTAGTGTGTGAAAAGATATATTCATTAAATCAGCACGATTATCATATTTATCATGTATAGTTCATCAAGTGTAGCTAGGGGTGGCAATTCGGGACACCTAGCGTGTGTTCGTGTGTGAAAAGATGTATTTGTTAAGTCAACACGACTACCATATCTATCGTGTATAGCATCAAGTGTAGGCCTAGGGGTGGCAATTCGGGTCGGGCTCGCTATCCGATGGAAAAATCGAACCCAACCCGACCTGAAAATGTTCGGGCCTATAGCTTGGGGGCCTAGTGTGTTTTCTAATTTTTCGGACCAAGTGACCCGGCCCATTCAGACCATCTCTCTTTTCGGGCCTTATTTTTTTGACCATCCCAGCCCGAAATATGGCCGGGCCGGGCCAAAATTGCGCATCAACAAAATTTGTAGTAAAATAATCTACTATCGGGATACGTACCTGATGTCTGAGCAAAAGGGATGAGGCCCGATCTTCCAAGAACGCTGTACATCAAATTGATCAAGGAGCTCTTGCCGGAGCTAACAAGTCCGACCAAGAGGATTGTGATGATCGCCGGAATATCGATCTCTTCTTTCTTGATTCCGCCGACGGGAAGCCAGAAATCACCGGCTCTGTAACTCAGCAGTTTATGCCGGAAATCATCCAAACCTTCGACGGAGACGAGGGCCAATCTCTCCATCTCTCTTAGGACTTTGACTCTCGGAGTTAAGCTCGAGATGTCGGAAATCTCGACCTTAAAATTGCCATTTTCGTCGAATTCCTCGAGCGTTCTCCACCAGAAAAATGCTGGTTTTGGAACCCCGTTTTGGTCTTCGTCTTGCAAAAAGGAACGGTTTTTCATCATCTGTTGATGCAATTTCTTGAATTGGGGTTCGTGGGCTTGCTTTTTATGGTTGAATTTGTGTGTGTGTGTGTGTTTTCTTACTTTGAAGAATTGATTTAGTATTATTACCATCACATGGTGGGTGAGGAAGTAATTAGGATTTTAAATTTAAATTATATATATATATATATATATGTGTGTGTGTGTGTGTGTGTGGTGTGACTTAGGTCATCTCCGACAGTCTGCACACTATCACTAAAATGCAGCAGATTCTCAATTTCATGGCAAACAGTTTGCACTATAATTCTACACCAAAAAAGAATATTCCAGAATATTTCTTTTATTTCATTTACAATTATTATTTTATAATTGATAACATATAATGATTTATGAAATTTCATTTAATAAATATCTATATTTTGTAACACCCTAATTTTATAAACATAGAATGCTATTTATTTTATAAAATCTAACATGAAAAATTATACCTGAAAGAGAATTTAAATCATTTTCTCAAATATGTAATAAAACTAATGCTAGAAAATCATAATAATTCATATAACATAGTGCGGAAGCGATTTTACATATTTCAAACATCTAAACATTTTTAAAATAAGAAACACATAATCCAACAGAAATATCAACTAAAGTTTAGTAGTCAAACGAGTTTAATAACTTAGAAATTTAAATAAAAACTCATAACACATCCATCACCTCTTTGCCATCACCGAACTCCTTAACTTGAAATGTTGTATTATAGGGATGAGTATAACGAATACACTCAGTGGAGAATACGCATTATCCAAAACATATTAAACGAGTAACTCATATTCAGACATTCATGCCATGTCACATAATACTAATTGTTTGAACAGTGGGGAGTCAGCCCAAAGGTAACTTATCACGGCCTCAGACTTATTAACGGTCTCTGAACAAGTATATGCATATACACATGCACGGTGGGCGACCCAAGGACAACTTTTACAGTCCCGGACCTATGAACGGTCCCTGGCATACTTTAACTTTAACTTTCACATAAACATTCAGTCGAACAATAAATCACAAGATCAATATATAATGGATAATAAATAACCACGCGTGTATAACATTCCCCACCTTTACTTTGAAGACTTTTGACTCGACTTTTCAATACAAAATGATAAGTATTTGCAGGAATTAACTCGCCTTCACCTAGCAGAGAGTATAATTAAAGTTATTAAGATATAAAATACTTAATTTTATTAAAAGATTAAAGTCTTAAAGTTCTTAAGCTTTACGTTTCTATAAAAAAAAATATGTGAATATGTTAGTTATAATTAAATTTATTTGATATGATTGGATATAAAATTTATTTAATTACTCTTCTTTCTAATTTCGTGACTTTGATGTTTATTGGAACATAATAGTTTTATTATTTAAAAACCAATTAAAGGTCATGTAGATTGGAGGCAGACTATTAATAACCTAGGAATTGGTGTACCTATTTAAATAAAATAAACTATGTTTCAAAAGTAGAATCCCAAAACCAATATACCTTTTCTTAAATACCTAATAAGCCGTCTCTCTCTCTCTCTCTCTCTCTCTCTTAATCTTATCTGCCTCGTCTGCACTCTGCTTTGCTTCTGCTTCTGCTCTCTTCTCTATCTTCTTCTTTATTTTTATTTTTTTTTACTTTCATCTCTATTAATTTCTTCCCAAATCCTATTCTTCAATATCAAAATTTAGAGATATTACAGGTACTATAATACTTATATATTTCTATCTATTTTTAAATTGACTTTTCTATTAATATTCATGGTAATTGAGAAACAAAATATAGTGAATTGATGCAGATCGTTGTTGGAGTTTGAAGCCTTACCAGTTATTAGAGTGATTGAAATTTCTTCGCCGATTGAGTTAGAGTGTTTCCAGATTCCTCTGCGGTAGAATAGGGAAAAAAATTGAATGTATGGAAAAGGATACTATCCAGAAATTAGATGGACTTTGTTCGAGTGAATACTACCTCTGATTTGGATTTTTGGTTTGAAACTTAAATTTTCAACTCTTAGTTCGAACTGTTTCTTGAACGAATTGATAGACTCTTCATCTTGATTCAAATGTAGAAATGTGTGTTTGGATTGTAAGGTTTGATGTGAACAGAGAGATGCTTCATTGTTGATTGAGGATGTGTTTCTCTGAATACTGGCTCAAAAGATTTCAATTGGAAGTTTTTGACGGAAAAGAATAAACTGCTGTTCTGCGGTTGATTTTGATCGTGGAATTAAGGAGGAATTAACTATTATTATTATTATTATTATTATTATTATTATTATTATTATTATTATTATTATTATTATTATTCAGTTTCTATTTTAGAATAATTATTGTATCATAATTTATTTAATTCCATAAGGATTTGTGGATTTACATATCTTATTCAATATCTTATTCCATATGATTAATCTGATATTAAAATTTAAATTTTCTCTGCCGGCAACGCAATTAAAAAAAATATAAATTATTTTATTTGAGGTAATATTAACGACAAGACTGAAAATACTATATTTATAAATAATAATTTTGAAAAATGGGTCGTTACATATTTAAATTCAAATTTTCATAATATTTATGAAAATATTTTTTTAACAAATATATTTGAATTAATATAAAATTAAAATACAATTCATTAAAATATTACAAAACAAACATAAAATTACATGATAATATATTCTAACAACTTTTAATATTAATTACAACACATTATTTAAAATACAAAACAAATAACAAATAACATACACAAAATAAAAAATAAAATACTAAATAAAAAATAACATAAAAAGAAAATGAAAAAAAATAAACATTATGCCGCTGTTGGAGAGCGTTTCTCTCTCCTCTCCCTTAAAATGCAGTCGATGATGCAGTCTCCTTTGGAGAGGATTTCGACGCTAATTTGCTGATATGCAGTCTCCTTTGGAGATGCTCTTAGTGGCAAAATATCGTGATAGAGAGTTGCGAAATTTGCCATTATTAAAGTTTGACTTAGATGGTTGCTTTCAAGTGTTCACAATATATATTATGCTTGTTCATACCTATCAAATAAAGGAAAGGATTTCATAATCCTTATAATCCAAGGAAGAAGTGTTTATCATGTATTGTTTAATTTAATCAATATATACCAAGTGTGTGAGTGTATATATATATATATATATATATATATATATATATATATATATGCAGGGGTTGGTTATAATAGGGAATGTGCTTGGTGTGTAAATGTGAAAATCGACTTGTTTATTGTAATGTTAGTGAATTAGCACCGAAATACAATAAGAAAAGCATTAAAAAAACCAGCACCAAAATATCATGACTTATAAAAAGAAAAAGAGAAATGAAATATTATTTTTAGATAAATGCAAATGTATGCTGGGCTAATTGTTAAGAGTGAGTTTGCTTATAAAACAAATGTTACGAATTTAAATCACATAAGTGTCTTTTTTAAGATAACAACTATGGTGTTGTGGTGGGAAGTACAGGTTCGAAAGCGGCTCAACCTGGCCCGATTTTGGGCCGGGCTGGGAATTGGTTTTATGGGTGAAAAAATTGGATCGGTCTATTAGCTCGGCCCAAATTGGACCGATCAATAAAATTTAGGCTTGAGCCCATATGGGGTCCGGAAAAAAGTGCGCATTTTGGGCAGGTTTTGATGCCATAAAGGTTGCCCGGAATTTTTGGGTCGAGCCTAGATTAACAAAATTTTTGCATCGGGTCATGGGGCCCGGCCCGACCCAATTGACAGCACTAGTGGGATGGGTCCATTATATTTTAACCAAGATCAGCATAATTGCTCAACCAAGCTAGTAAGAAAAACTTTGCTATGATTTGATAGTATCAAAGTGGATTGGTCTTCCATCTTTTCTCATTTGCAATACATATGTATATATAATATAAATGGCATATGTACATTGCACGTGTAAATGATATATGTCTCAAATTCGAGATGTATATTTTTCATTAAAGAATCTTCATCGTTTGGGTGTTCTCGAGAGGACTAAAAGAAATATAAATCAAGATATCAAAATCAGCCGAAAGAGAACTAGAGAGAAATAAAAAGGAAATAAACAAGTGAATTAAGAAGTCAAAATGGCAAAATTTGCAAAAACTAGAGGGAAATAAAATTTAATAAAAATCATCAAAATGGCAAAATTAAGAAGTACATATGTTAATAGTGATGGTCCAATTTGAGTCTTTGCACTGTAATTTATTTGGGCTTAATTCAAATCAAACTCAATTTGGGCCTTCTGACATTATATTTTAATATATATTTCGTCATTCGTTTTTTTTTAATATACATTTCGTCAACCGATGCTATTATTTAGAGTAGTCGTTTTCACATAAATTAAGAATTCAACATATTTTAGTTGATATGAAAATTTAAATGAGGTAATCTCTTTGGGTGGGAGCCAGATCGATTATTTTATTTAATTTTGTTTCTTTCTAATTTGGGGAGGGTATAACACTAATTTACGTGGTTTACTAATGGACAATACGTTAGCTACCTCCACATATATATTATTATTCGAATAAATACAAAACATAACATATGAATACATTATACAGAACATAGACTAGGCTAATATAATGTAGTTTATATACTATCATGTATATAAATGTTAGGGTTGAATGAGTTGAGCGCAGACTGATCATACATTTGTTCAAATTTATTTAAAATGATACGGATCTTTAAAATTTATGTTTAAATTTACTTGATTATCTATTAATTGAGTCGAGCTCAAAAGAGCTGTAATTGATCTGAACTCGAGTAGTATGATATGTTCGTAGATGTTTGCTTTATTTTTATTTATCGAGCTTGAATTCGAGTCAAGCTTTAAATCTTATCTAACACAAAATTATACTCAAACTTTAAAGAACAAATACGAATCGAGTATCGAGCTATTTTCTTTTGATTTTGAACCTTAATTAATATGGAGTAAATAGAGAATACAATAATGGGGAACAAATTTGTAAGAATAAAAATAAAGATACTTTAAAATTTTAATATGGTAGGACTTGGGAGGGATGTAAATAATATTTAATCACTAAGATGAAAAAATTATATTAAAAAATAAATAGCAAACCATTATTTTGTCATTGGTGACATTGACGGTAGATGATGATGGAATTATGAATATTTCATTTTTAGTCTGTCACTTTAATTGCTATTTATTTAAATAATAAATACAAAACAAACCAACTAGGTACAAAATAGTCGAGTCTACTATGTTAATTGCTATTTATTTTTAGTCAGTCACTTTAATTGCTATTTATTTAAACAATCAATATGGTACATCCATTTTATCGATCAATTCATTAGAAGATGAAATTGGATCGAGATTACCTATTGTTTATTTTCATTTCAATAACTAATATTATAAAAATGAACTATTAAATGAAATATCATTTCACAAAAAATAAAATAAAATAAAATCTCTTTTCATATGACCCAACATAAATAATCAAATCTTATCAGTATTAATGAAATTTTTAAATAAAATAAAGTAAATTACATTTTAATACCTATATTTTAGGGTTTTTTTTAAACCTCACATTTTTAAAATTAACAAAATAGTACCAATTTTTTCAAAATAATTATAAATATAAGATTTAATCAATTTTATGGTTTGAAAATTGTACGTAATTGATTGTATTTTAATATTCTCCAATCAAGAAATTACGATCAATTATGTATGATTTTTCGATCTGTACAATTGATTAAATATTAAATTTACATTTTTTTTAAAAAATGGATATTGTTTTGTTATTTTGAAAAAAATTGATCATTTTTTAAAAAGTGCCAAAACGTAAGTATAAAAAAAAAAATCATTTCGAAATAGTGCATCTATTCTCTAAATCCCAAAAAAACCACATCATCAAGAAAATAATACAAGTAATAATAATAATCAAGAAACAAACATATTCACCAATCATCCAAAAAAACAAATTAAATTACAAAACCAAAAGGCGGGCTTTCCAAGCCCGTGGCCTGCCCCGTCCTGCCAACCCGTTTCGACAAATCTAATTTAGACCTCGATCACATCTTAAGTTTCTTGTTTTGATGTCCAAATTTGGAGAAGAAATCCGCAAGAATTGCGAAGAATGAAGCAATGCAGCTCATTATCCAATACCAAAACATTATAATTGAATCCTTAAATTTCCTCTTTGGTAGATGAGATCTGTCTGAAATTAGTAAAGCCCTATAAACAGCTTCTGTTAGTGCAAATGCAGTAACTGGATCACATTCCTCAGCAAGAATTCCTTGCTCCGTCAAGCAGGCCACGTCGTAGGCCCCGCTCGTCTCGGGTATTCCCAAATACTCACATATTTTCACCCTCCCTCCTACCCTATCATCAGGTGTTAGGGAGTCCCCGTGCGTTAGAATCAAGATTGGATTCTCATCTGTCGAAAAACAACACAACAAACTTAGACTAATTGAAAGGTCACGTGTTCGTATCTTACCGACACTATTTATAAATAAAAATAACAAATTTAGGATATGCGTTGAAGACATTAATATATCAAAATAATACACCACTCTCCCAAGTTGAATGAATTAAACATAAAATAGAAAATATAAATTGAAAATAAATGTCATCAAGTAGGCCTAATCGAATCATTTAATTAGTTACAGGTTTCTCTCACTCTTCTCCCATTATAAAAAAAAAGGCAAAACATTATTTTGAGTTTCCATACTTTTAAACTTTTTCGAATATGACCCATCTATTTTATTTTGTTAAATGAGGTCCCTAAACTATCAATTTATTTATTTTTAAAAAATATTTTTTATTTTTGTTATCGAATTGGATTTCCGCACTTTCAATTTAATTAAAATCAAGTCCATATACTATCAATTTGGATAAAATCAAGTTTGAAACTTGATTTTATACAAATTAATAATACATGGACCACATTTTAACTAAATAAAAATAAAAGGACTCTGAAAAAAATTAAAAGTACATAAACACGAAACAATATTTTGCCTAAAAAAAACCACACTAGTAATTTAGCAAAAAATAATGAAATAATTAACTTACTCGAATTCTCGATACAATCCAAACAAAAGAGGGCCCTCAACACTCTCTCTCTCTCTCTCTCTCTCTCTCTCCACATCAATACACACATTATGAAAAAATTCAACATTCAATCCACAAAAGAGGGCCCTCAACTCTCTCTCTCTCCCCCTCCACACCAATCCACACATTATGAAAAGCATACAATATTCAATCCACACATTATAAAAAAAACACACAGCATTAGTAATTTAGCAAAAAAAAGTAATGAAATAATTAACTTACTCGAATTCTTGACACACTCCAAACAAAAGAGGGCCCTCAACGCTTCAATCGACTTCAAATCACCACATTTGAATGCTTTAACAATCTGTGCTAAATCAGCAACAACCATCACGCAGTTAACTTTTCTCTTCACAAATCTCGAATTATTCACCGCCGTTGATCCCTTAAATCTACAATCACGATCATCACCCGATCTATAGCAAGGCTGGTTATGCTTAACGCCGTCAGCCATCCACGTCGAAACCTCGTCCAACCCCTCCACAATCCGATCACGGCCGTCCAATCCCCTTGTGTCGAAAACGCACAACCCGCTCCTCGGCGATCTCAACACATTGTGCTCTTCTAGATACATTGTCGTGTAGCGCGACGATTCGCCTAGTGTGTGTTCATGTGTGAAAAGATATATTCGTTAAATCAACACGACTATCATATGTGCTATTGTGTATAGTTCATCAAATGTAGCATAAAACCAAATTCATAGTAATTTAAAATAGTCCGCACAACTGTCTGTTAATTAGTGTAGTTCACCAAGTGTAATGTGCTCTTCTAATTACATTGTCGTGTAGGGCGATGATTCGCCTAGTGTGTGTTCGTGTGTGAAAAGACATATTCGATAAGTCAGCACAATTATCATATATATCTATCATGTATAGTCAACAAAATTCCTAGTAAAGTAAAATAGTCTGCACGACTGTATGTTAATTAGTGTAGTTCACCGAGTGTAACGTGCTCCTCTAGTTTGCATTGTTGTGTAGGGTGACAATTAGCCTAGTGTGTGTTCGTGTGTGAAAAAAATATATTCATTAAGTAAGCACGACTATCATATCTATCATGTATAGTTCATGAATTGTAGATTTAGAGGTGGCAAGTCGGGCCACCCGACCTGGCCCCGCTGGACCAGTGGGAAAAATTAGACCCGACCCGAAAATATTCGGGCCTGGTGTATTTTGAGATTTTTTCAGCAAAGTGGCCCGGCCCATTCGGGCCACTCTCCATTTTCGGGACAACTCAGTCTGATATGTGGGTCGGGCCGGGCTGAAATTGCCACCTGTAAGTTTAGCATCAACAAAATTCATAGTAAAATAGTCTACTCGAGACTATTTATTAGTGTAGTTCATCAAGTGTACCATCGATTCTAATTCCTAACACGTACGTTCCTAACACGTACGATAGAGTCGGCACGACTCTATACAGTGTAGTTCACCGAGTGTAGCATCGAGAGATATCGGGATACGTACCTGATGTCTGAGCAAAAGGGATGAGGCCCGATCTTCCAAGAACGCTGTACATCAAATTGATCAAGGAGCTCTTGCCGGAGCTAACAAGTCCGACCAAGAGGATTGTGACGATCGGCGGAATATCGATATCTTCTTTCTTGATTCCGCCGACGGGAAGCCAGAAATCTCCGGCTCTGTAACTCAGCAGTTTATGCCGGAAATCATCCAAACCTTCGACGGAGACGAGGGCCAATCTCTCCATCTCTCTTAGGACTTTGACTCTCGGAGTTAAGCTCGAGATGTCGGAAATCTCGACCTTAAAATTGCCATGTTCGTCGAATTCCTCGAGCGTTTTCCACCAGCAAAATGCTGGTTTTGGAACCCCGTTTTGGTCTTCGTCTTGCAAAAAGGAACGGTTTTTCATCATCTGTTGATGCAGTTTCTTGAATTGGGGTTTGTGGGCTTGCTTTTTATGGTTGAATTTGTGTGTGTGTGTGTGTTTTCTTAGTTTCAAGAATTGATTTAGTATTATTATCATCACATGGTGGGTGAGGAAGTAATTAGGATTTTAAATTTAAATTATATATATATGTGGTGTGACTTAGTGGCAAAATATCGTGACAGAGAGTTGCGAAATTTGCAATTATTGAAGTTTGACTTAGGTGGTTGCTTTGAGTGTTCACAATATATTATACTTAAATACCTATCAAAGTTTATCATGTATTGTTTGATTCCATCATCATATACCAAATATATATAGAGGAGATATTATGCGTATATGTGTGTGTGTATATATACATATCACTTTCTTGGGATGGCATAATTTAAATGAGAACTTCCCCTACAAAAATGATGTTTTTTCTTTTATTTAAATTAGTATTTCTTATGTACGATGCACAAATAATTATTATTTTTTTAAATTTGTAATATTATGTTTATTTTTGAATTTTATATGTTGTGATTAATTTTTAAGATTAATAAAATAATATACACGTGTATTAATTAATTAGATAAGAAGATCAATTTTGTGTAGTTACGACAAATAAAAATTAAATTAAATTTTAGGAGCTAAATGACAATCAATGTTAGAAAAAGATTGAATTGAAATATTTCAAACAACACGATTTTATAAAAAGCAATGCATAATTATTCAAGATTAAAGAACATTTGATTTCTTTGAATATATGATAGGTATAAAAAATACAATTATTTAATTATTTTAAATGATGAAATTGAAATAGAAAAAACTATTATTATTATTATTATTATTATTATTATTATTATTATTATTATTATTCAACATATATGAAATCTATTTTTTGTGTGACAAATGTAGAGTACTATACAAATCATCCAACTATGCATAAAAAAATAAAATAAAAAATGTTATAAATCTTCAAGTTTCAAGTAAAAAAATAATAAATAAGATTTCAAAAATTTGTTAAAATACAACAAATAATCTAAACCGTTATTAAAAATGAAAAAAGAAAAAGAAAAATTTACAACAATAAATGTCACTACTTTTGTCTATTAACTCGAAACTGTTGTCTATTGTTTAAAATATAATTATTAAATCATGTGATATACAACGGTTTATAGTAGAACTATTGTCTATCACATGATTTTGCCTTAATATATGTATAGATTATTTGATTAGCGTCACGTGTATTTTGAAATATTTCATAACTAATAATTAAATATTACTTCTTGTAGTGATAATTAAGTAATATTTAAAATATAAATGGTGACAATTTAATAGTTAGAACAGACGATGAAACATCATAAATCATCACTGGAAAAGGAAAAGGGAAAGATGAAATATATTTTTTGTGGACATAGGCACATGTATGCTAGGAGTGAACGATCTTATAAAGCAAAAGTTGCAAGTTTGAATTACATTAGTGTTTTTTTTAATTCGAACAATTTGCCAATTTTGTTTCTTTTACTAGTTATATTTCACGAAATGAAGTTCATTTAAATAAGGAATGCGATTTGTTTTTTTGTGGTGATAAATGTGTGCGCTCCCACACACATTTAAATATGTATCACGATTTTACTATAGTGATTCACATGTTGTGATTCATGGACATGAGTGGGAATTATTTTTAATATGGTGGGTCAACTATATCTATGCAAGTTTATATATAGTGAGTGAGCTTTAGATAAAGTTGTCAATTGGGTCGGGTTGGATTAATTGTTATGAGACGGCTCGGTCCGACCCGGTCCGAAGTGTTTCGGGCATAAAAGGTCATGGCTCAGCTGGGCTCAAAAATCGAACAAGGTCGGGGCTGTCTGTGGGCGAAAGGCTTTCTTCTCATGCTTTTGACTGGACGATCCAGTTCATTCGGACCAATGTCCTTTTTCGGGTTGAAAATTACTTTGTAGGGTCGGATAACTTTTGTTAGCTCTTGGTTTAGATTATATAGCACAAAATCAAATCGAATAAGATTGGTTGTTGAATATTGAAATTATGAACTAGAATAATTTCCAAGTGATAAATCAAATATCGATTGTAGGTTTTCTAGTGAACATTTTTTATATGTTAATCCATAGCTCACTATCACATAGAAAATACGAGTTTCTTTTGTAAAAAAGATAGATGCATGTCAAACTTTTTTAGTTTAGTGCTTTGTATGTTGGGATTCGTGGACATGAGTGGCCTTTTTTTTTTTTTTTTAATGGTGGGTCAATTGTGTTTATAAAGTGTTTGCTTTAGATTATCTAGGACAAAATTAAATTGAATCTAACTTGATCTATATTGGTGATTGGATATATAAATCGATGAGAATTGACAGTTCAGGGTGTGAAAGATGAGTAATTTATCAATTCATGGCCTAAAAGATGAAAACTGTCAATTCAGGATCTGAAAAGATGAAAATTGTCAACGTAGGACATCAAACCTTCTGAATCGTGATCCGTAAGACAATCTCATATAATTTTTTGTCTTAATTATGATAATGAAAGATTCATCTATTAAAAAATAAATAATTAAGGACCATGACAATTATTTTCTTGATTATCATAGTTGTAATTTGTTGGTTGTATTTTAGTATAGTTAACTAGTTCTAATTTTTATCAATTCAAGCCCTCAAATATATCAAATGAAATCCTCTATCACACTTTTCTCTATTCTATTTAGTGTCCCATTTTGATTTTTATTCTATTTTCATCAAATTTTTTTCTTCAATTTAATTTGTTATGGCTTAGTTTAATTTTATAATTATTATTTAGGGTTTATTCCACCCAATCAGGGTTTATATTTAACTCTTGTTTTATAGTTAATATAATTGATTAATATGGTTGATTATTCCAAAAGTAGGGTATATAATTTTTTAAAATTTTAATTTTTAGCAATAAATATTGATTATGATTTGTAATACTATAATAACATTTATTTTTATAATAAATATTTTTAAAATATTAAATTTTATAGTGAACATAATAGTGGGAAATGAAAAATGGACTAGAAGATTATATCCCCAAATATATGGTAGTTGTCAATTCGAGACCTAACTGAAAAAAAATATTAATTTAGGGTGTGAATGATTGAAACCATACTTATAAGATCTATAAAAATAATGTATTTCAATTTTATTTTTAATAAATAATCATTAAATTTAATTCATGAAAGGATATTATTGACAATTAATTAATATAAAATAATTTTAAAAAAATAAAAGAACCGAAATACATCATATTTTTAGGTGTTCGATTGATATTATCAATCATTCATGTCCTAAGTTGATAATTGTTACTTTTTAGGTTACGTACTGATATAATTTTTTTTTTCTTTTTTCCTTTTGAACCATAAATTGATAAAACTCTATTTCAATAGAGTTTGCCTAGATGGTTTATCTTCCGGTGAAATCTTTACCTATATAATTATTTGACAATTACTTCATTTAAATTACTGTTTTTTTACTCACACACCCGACCTGTGATATTGAGGAGGTTCGAACCCGTGATCTTTGGCCTCCGAGCAACCTCACTCCACCACTAGGCCATCCCCTACTTTTAATTTAATTTCTAATAAGATTTTCCTTATTTCATTAAAAGTAGATATATAATTACTATTGTATATATATATATATATATATTTTAATCCTCTTATTTTAGGGTGGTGCATGGTGTTTCTATGATGAAGATTGCTTCAATAGATCCCAAAGAACCCATGGGAGCTCAAAATTATCGCAAAAATTAACTTGAGATCAAAATTATACATCTTGAAATTAAAAATATTTGAATCTTTTTCTTACGAGATCAAAAGGTTTCTACTGTTCAATTGATTGTCCGGATGAGATTTAACACAGTAAATTATGAGTTGAGTTATAAATTTCAAATCTACTTTATTACTCGTGAGAAGTAAACATTCAAAAATCATTTTAGCTACAAGAAATGCCTGAAATAGAAGCAACGTGTTTGGCTTTTAGATTGCCACGTACGTACGTCATCAATATATGGATCAGATTCTCTGTTCGTATTCGTATTATATTTCGTGTTTCATAATTAAATTTTTTTTTTAAATATATCTTAATTGGAGAGGAATGAACCATAAATAGAAAATTAAAATTAATAAATCATACTAAATTAAAATTAAAATTTTTTAATTTAAAAAAAAAATATATAAAGAGTTAAAACAGAAAATGCAATAGGTGATCCCATTTCGCAATATATATATGTGATGTGGTTTTTAATAGATTATTATCACTACCCGTGAACTAATTACATGGAAATAATAATGAGCACCACTCTTGGAAAAGTAAATACTTGAAAATGATGATCCATTGACATTAGTTTATCTTAAATAAGTATATACTATCTCCGTTTCGAAATATATATTTGTTATTTTGTTTTTTTTTTTATCTGAAATTAAGAATTAATTTTGTAGACAAATATACCCATCCCTCATATATGCCATAAAATCTAATTCATCTATATTTTCCTAAAAAATAACAATATTTTTTTTTCTCTCTCTCTCTCTCTCCATATATTTTTCTCTCTTCATAAATTATAGGTAAGTTAAAATCAAGAAATCTTGTAGGATTTGAGAGGGTTAAAATTGGGAGAGAGGATGTAAAATTATATAAAACAACAAACATTTTGAAACAAAAAAAAAACTTAAAACAACAATTATTTTGAAACGGAGGTAGTATGATCAAGAAATCAAGATAATTAATTGTTAAATATATATAAACTCTAAAATTTGACAATATGTATTTTTGAATAGTACACACAAAAAAATTATGTATTGAAACCAACGTTTGAGATACAAAAAACTCCGGTTTTTAATTCATACATGGTATTTCATGTTACAATATTCTTTGAGATTTTTTCTTCAATTTTCATTTTTTGTACTTTACTTTGATTTTACCATTAGGGTTATCCCACAGAATTACGGTTTATAATTCTTTTATCTAATTTAAGTTTTCAATTAATAATTATTTATTATTATGGTTGATTATTTCATAATTATAATTTCTAATTAAATGTTCTCTTGATAAATGTTGACTATGATGATTTAATTTATGCTATAATTCATTTTTATTTTTTAATAAATATTCTGAAAATCATAATTTTGATAATAAAATACGGAGTGAAAAAATACAAAACAAAAACTAAAATTGTGCATGAAATTATTTGAACCAAGTTTTATTCGTACCTATTTTTGTTGTGAAAAACATTAATTGACACGCCTATCCCCAATAAATTTCATAATCCAAATGAGAGAGAGAGAGAGAGAGAGAGAGAGAGAGTTTCTAATTCGATGAATGATGATATATCTATGAGCTCATCCAAATTAAATATATCATCATCTGCATTAGTCTCTCTCTCCCAAGATCACTCACAACCAGAGACGGACACATGAATTTTAATCTGGGGTGGCGAAATATAATAATCTTAATTTGGGAGGGGGAAAAAATAATATTACAATATAAATAAAATAAAATTTATATTATATTATATATATATATACATATACATATATAAAAAAAATTAGACAAAATTTGAGGGGGCGGGTGCCCCCACCAGTCCCCCAGGTCCGTCCCTGCTCTCAACGGTTTCTCTCTAAGTCTGTGTGTATATAAAAAAAATATGAAATTTTACAGTAAATTATATAAAAAAAATACTAATTTATATTTAATTTTTAAGTATATAATTTTATTTTTAAATTAGAATATGAGATTTTACAGTAAAAAAAATGAGCTAGTTATAATCTCGTTTAAAATTTAAATTAAGGTCTCGTATTTTTTTTTATTCCCCACGTGGACCTCATCTTCACGCTCATGAAATTATTTTTAATTAACACTTGTTACTTTTCATGTTCATGCTGGTTATTTTTCTCAATCCAAACTCACCATTTAGAGACTAAAATACATGATATTTTTGGACCCAATATAATAAAATCATTAATTCAATCAATTATTTAGGAACAAATTTGTTCATACGCCAATAATTATCTAATTTGAAAAGGAGTTATATATATATATTATAGGGAGAAAGTTTATCTAGACAATTTAATTCTAAAATTAGGGTAGTTGGACAAGTTTTAAGGGTGTAGGAGTTATATGGGCAATCTGTACTATATTATGTACACTTTACTTAGAGCGGGTCCCAGAAATCTCCAATTTCAAAAAAAAATTCTGAAAAGGTGTACTTTCAACTCTAAAATCATTAAAGATTCTGAATCTTTGGAACTTATCATCTGCCTTATTTTACTATCGTTATTTTCGTTCACTTCTCCAACTTCCGTTACATCAATAACGAGAATTAAATGTATCTATCGAAAATTTAATTTTATGAATAACCAATCTTTATTAGGTTAACGTAACGAAAATTTAATATTACATGAACGAAATTTAATTTTTGACACAACGAAAATGCAATTTAACAATAACGAAAATTTAATTTTAACCATAACGAAAGTTAAAGTTACCTATAACGAAAATTCTATTTTTTACATAACGAAATTTTAAAATTTACCAATAACGAAAATTTAATTTTATCAAGGACAAAATTTAAGTTCTAACATAACGAAAATTTCATCTAACCATAACGAAAATTGTAATTGAAACATGTGACCATAAAAGCTGAATATTCCCCACTTTTTCCGAAAAAGAATAAAATATTTATTTGGAATATGATCTTTCTCGATATTACGTTCTTAATATATCTTTTGGAAGAAAATTTATCCAAACTCAAGTTCAGTTTGAAAAATAAAATCGTGGAATCAAATCCTCTTTATTATGGCCTTAAATATAGTAACTACCCTCTTTACTCTATCTCTCTCTCTCTCAATTACATATTTTTTTCTTCTCTTCTTCCTCTCCACCGTTGCTGTGTATTTTTTTCTCCAAGTTCTGTGAAAATAATAAACTGAGAGATTGATTCGTGTTGAAGAGGATGGAGGAAGAACGAGAGGGAGGACGTGAAGATGTACGCCCACCGTCGGGAGAGGTTAGACTCATATCCTTTTAAGCGTTCGTCGAGTTGTTTAATAAATCGTTATGCCAAATTTAATAAATCGTTATGCTTATCTGAAATCGTTATGGACTTATTTCAGTAATCGTTATGTATTTTTTTTTAATCGTTATGCTTAGTTGATGAAATCGTTATGGACTTATTTCATTAATGGTTATGTATTTTTTAATTAATCGTTATGTATTTTTTAATTAATTGTTATGTATTTTTTTTATTAATCGTTATGCTTATTACATGAAATCGTTATGGACTTTTTTCAATTAATCGTTATGGATTTTGTATTAATCGTTATGCATTTTTTTACTAATCGTTATGCTTATTACATGAAATCTTTATGGATTTTTTATTAATCGTTATGTATTTTTTTATTAATCGTTATGCTTATTTGATGAAATCGTTATGGACTTATTTCATTAATCGTTATGTTTTTTTTAATTAATCGTTATGTATTTTTTCAATTAATCGTTATGGATTTTCTTAATTAATCGTTATGTATTTTTTAATTAATCGTTATGTATTTTTTTTATTAATCGTTATGCTTATTACATGAAATCGTTATGGACTTTTTTCAATTAATCGTTATGGATTTTTTATTAATCGTTATGCATTTTTTTACTAATCGTTATGCTTATTACATGAAATCGTTATGGATTTTTTATTAATCGTTATGTATTTTTTTATTAATCGTTATGCTTATTTGATGAAATCGTTATGGACTTATTTCATTAATCGTTATGTTTTTTTTAATTAATCGTTATGTATTTTTTCAATTAATCGTTATGGATTTTCTTAATTAATCGTTATAGATTTTTTTAATTAATCGATAACCAAATTTAAATAAATCGTTATGGCCTTTGACATTTAATTTAATTTAATTAAAAGTAATCATTAACGATAATCGTAGTCGAAATAATATTATTAGTAAGAAATAAAAATAATAAAAAAATATAATATAAATAATAATACTTTTTTAATAATAATAATAATAATAATATTATTATTATTATTATTATTATTATTATTATTAATAGTCTAAATAATACCATTAGTAAAAAAATATAATAAAAACAATTAATACAAATAGCTGGTTTATTTTTTAATAATAATAATACATGTAGCTACAAATTTAATTTAATAATTTAATAGCAGTCTAATTTTCTATTGTGAATATAAATAGTAATTATTATTTAATAAGAATAATAATAACAACAACAATTAATCTAATAATAATAATAATAATAATAATAATAATAATAATAGTAATAATTGTTTAATACATATAGCTACAAATTTAATTTAATAATTTAATAAAAGTCTAATTTTCTATTGTGAATATTAGATTCAGTGGATTAGACGCCCTCTCCAGAGGCTGAAGCCGAATATTTTGATGTACATGAAGCTGGAGCTAATAGAGAATATTAGGGAGGTCTTAGAGCATTTTGGTGGTCAGGCTACGATCCAGATGTTTAGATCTGGATGTTTTGGACATTTTTTAGACTTTAGGGGAGGTAGTATAGCACGCAAGGCGATGCATGCCTTGATCTGTCGCGAGGTGCGTGTCGAGGATCCTGCACGTGAGGGTAGAGAGTGTTGGTTCTATGTCAATGGAACCACACTTCGCTTTGGGCCCTCAGAGTTCGCTCTGGTGTCAGGTTTACAGTTCGGCCCGTCGAACTTCGATCCGAATGCGGCTCATCCCATTCCGCCTAACGGCATCTTTTACCGATTATTTGAAGGGAAAAAGACGACTGTGACACAGATGTATGATAAGTTCACAGATAAGAGGCTACCCAATCACCCTCCAGACTACGTGAAGATTGCGAACATCTTGGTCGTGTATCGGATCTTATTTTGCATAGACCCCTCACGCGCGATCGATGGCTGGGTGTGGGCCTTGGTGGAAGATGCTGATGCTTGGAATTCTTTTCCATGGGGGGGCTACACATTTCAGATGCTGATGCACTTTATCAGTCTCATCCCTAGAGTTCGACGGGCTATGGGCGGAGAGAAGGATGGAGCGTATCATTGGTATGGACCTGTTTGGACCGTTCAGGTAATTAGTTAAATTTACGTTTTAAAAAACTTGATATTTTAATCAGAAGATATGACAATTTGCTTTACAGACATGGGCCTGTGAGGTTTTCCCCGAGCTTGGACGTCGGTTGGGCGTCGTTGGAGGCCAGTTGACCACACCTCGCTGCTTGAAGTGGTCATTTTCATCCCGGAGCTCTGATTTCTCTAGATTATTTGATGGACAGGTAATTTTTTTATATAAATAATTTAGAATATTAAATTTGTGTGTTAATATTGACATGGATGATACTATGATGCAGTTGGATATCCAACTGATGGTGCCATCAGCTGATGAGCTTCAGAGACCATACTTTCAGAGTTCGGAGGGAGATAGTGTACTGGGTGTGAGGTATGTCGCACCTCGAGGACCCTCCAAGAAGAAGTTACTCACCGACGTTGCTTGCCGTGTGATCCCGAGGACATGTACCAGGTCCTCTGACGTCGTGGGCCCATCACGGCCTCGTAGGAGTACCCGGACTACACAGCAGCAGGCTCCACAACAACATCGATTGATTGATGAGCCGGATGAGGGTGTTAGACCCTCAGAGCAGGGGGTGGGTCAGAGGATCTCGGATGAGGATGGTCTGTCAGATCATAGAGTGAGCCCTCCTCGAGCATCAAGAGCTAAGCGGCCTAGGAGGACTGAGGAAGAGAGGAGTAGAGAGCCCGAGATGAGGATGCCGGGGCAACGTCCGGGGGAGTCGTCTGATAGCTGGTTCAGTCGCTTTGTTGATGCCGTCGCTGTAGCTGTAGAAGACCGAGTGGTACGTCGTGTGGGACAGATGTTTGATACATTTTCTACGCGGATAGAGAACATCATTCAGGATCGACTGCGTAGATCGCCCACCCCCAGAGGGCCCACGCCTCCCCCAAGAGGGCCCACACCTCCCCCCAGGGGGACCACGCCCCCCAGAGGGCCCACGCCTCCCCCAAGAGGGCCCACACCTCCCCCCAGGGGGACCACGCCCCCCAAAGGGCCCACACCGTCCCCTCCCAGAGAGCCCACACTTCCCAGACAGGCCACGACCCTTCGTACGAGAGGGGGTAGAGCTAGAGGTAGATCGTCTGCTGGTCGGTCGTCTGCTGGTCGGTCGTCCGCTGGTCGGTCGTCCGCTGATCCGTCATCTGCAGGGATGTCGTCTGCTGGTCCATCGTCGGCTGGTCGAGCAGCTATCATTGACCTACTGGAGGCACAGGATCGGCGTCTGGTAGAGGCTGGATACTCGGATTTCAGACGGCAGGGCTATGGTGCTAGTGTCCAGATTCTGGCCAACCACTCAGTACTCCCCCAGGCATTTTTTGAGCGGGTGGAGGACTGTACAGAGCTTATTGACGCAGAGATTGTTGATCACTTCTTGCTTGAGGTGAAGCGACGACTACACAGAGCGCACATGAGTGACGTTGTTATTTGTTCTCCATATTTATTTGTAAGTTCCAAATTCAGATTTTTATATTCAATTATCTTATCTGTCAGTTTAACTAATTTGTTTATATGTTTTTTCAGCTTGCCCTGCAAGCAGCATGGAGAGGGCTTCATCCTAAAGATCCTGAGTGTCGAGATGAGTATGGACCTGACAGATATTTGGAGTGGGAGCCTCTTGAAGCCTTACGGGATGTAGTCAAAGGTCAAGGTGGTATCTATGAGATTCCGTGGGCGAGAGCTCAATATGTAAGTGATCTTTCAATTACACTTATCATATTATTTATAATGATATGTTTTGACCTATCCGTTAAGTATTATTGTATATGTAGGCGATCATGATATGCAATGTTGGAGGTTCCCACTGGGTCACTGTCCGTATCTGCTTCGAGACTTGGAAGGTTGAGTTGTATGACTCATTATTGTTCCAGATGGATGATCCGGAGAACAAGGAGTTGTCATTGAAGCGTGATCGACAGTTGATACCACTCCTTCGTCTACTACCACGCCTTATGTCGGTATCTGGTTTTTGGGTTGGTCGGAGTAGGCCAGCTATAGCTTGCTATGCCATGACGCTGGACAAGTCTATCCAAGAGCAGTTTCTGCAGTTCGACAGTACTAGTTGTGGTGTTTATGCTATGATGTATGTGGATCGTTTGTTGTTTGGATCCCCTAGTCTTGACATCAGTCAAAATGATATTCAGATATACCGTCAGAATGTAGCTCGGAGGATCTATTCACTTAGTTATTCACGCCGACCGTCAGTTCGTTATTGACACTGGTTTCTATATATGTATTGTATTTGACATTTCTCATTTGTTATATTGAAATACATTTCTCTCTGCCAACCTCAACTTTCCACAGGTGTGCTAATGTCGTGCATCGAACGGGAAAACATCGTCCATGCTCAACATTCTTCGATAACTTGTTCACAGCTTCGGGAGTCAACACGTGATCCCAACTTTGTGCTGTAGCCCTTCGCTCAACAAACCATTCTTCGACAATACGCCTAAACACCTCAAGCATTGAGCAAATAGGCAATCTTCTTGCCCACAGTAGACGAGCATTGAGTGACTCAGCCGCATTAGATGTCATGAAGCTAAAACGCCGTGCGGGACACTGCGATCGGGACCAATGCTCTGGACCAATTCTACAAAGCTTCTGGTATGCCGGGTTGCTCACCAATTCCAATGCTGACATATGCCTCTGGAATACGTCTGTACGATAGGCATAAGCAGCCTCCTTAAACATGGCAATCACATGGGCACCGCGCTTCGCCATCTTGTTCTGTAAATGATAATAGCACAAACCGTGTGCCGCTCTTGGAAAAACGGATGCGACAGCATTCTTAATGCTCTGGTGCTGATCTGACACAATGAGGAGATCTTCAATCTCCCCCAGAGTGATATCCAACCGACTCAGGAACCACCTCCAAGAATCATCATTCTCGATCGGACCGAGACCGATTGCAATAGGTAATATTTGTTCATTCCCGTCCTTCGTCACAGCAGCAAACAGAATTCCCTTGTTCCTCCCCTTCAAGTGTGTCCCATCAATCACGACCACTGGTCGTGAACCCTCCTGAAAAGCTCTGATGCACGGTCCGAGTGCCAAAAACATATATTGGAACTGATTTTCAGGGGTCGTCAAAAATTCATACAATGTCCCGGGGTTCTGCAGCTGCACCGTGTGCAGAAACGCAGGTAATTGCGCATATGACTTATCATAGTCTCCATAAATCATCTCTATAGCAATGTTCCTCGAGCGCAAAGCGAAACTGTAATCGATTTGAATTCCGTACTCGCGTAAAAGCTCAGACATCATCTCTTTAGGCTTCAGAACAACCCCCTCATCCACCAGTTTGCGAGCAAAATGTTTTGCAATGACCCGGGCAGGCACCTGGCGTGGAGCAATGCGACTCATATCCATGTGGCAAGTGTGAGTGGAGTTGAACTTGTAGATTCTCCAAACAACTCCATCCACAACAGCACACAGCCTGAACGGGCACTCCCTGCCATGCTTGCACATGTAGACTAGTCGTGTCTTGTTCGATCGATACACGACATACTCCACTCGATTCTGCATGTGATAGAGTCCTACAGCTAGGGCCAAATCATCCTTCGTACGAAAAATAGCACCCTTGTAAAGTGTGTCCGTATGTGCTGCTGAAGGCTCACCCCAATCCAGTGGGCCAGCAATGTCCAGATTGGCAAGCGGAACAACCCAATTGCTCAAGGCCCTCTCAGGAACATCCTCAGACATAGTATTCGATGAGGCTGCTCCTCCCATCATACCCATCAATCGCCCCCTACCCCCTGTCGAACGAATCCAACCACAAAACTCCGTATACAATGATTCAAGCAAGGTCGATATGTCGTTCTCCTCTTCATCTTCATCAGTAGAGGGCATCTCTTCTTCTTCGTCGACTTCTTCTTCTTCCTCTCCTTCGTACGGGCCTGCATCGTCATCAACATTCTGCTCATCTCTAACCGGATCTCTATCTTCTGGCATGGTGTCAGGTATGACCCTTGAGCTGCTGCAGCCTCTTTGAACAACATACACAACCATCTCTGAGCTATGTTCGTGGAGCAAGTCAAGCAAATCTGCATCATCTTTCAGTCTTGTCTTGATCTGTCTGCCACTATTGGTGCTCGACATCCACGATAACTGATACTCGACAGATATGGGACTGGTCTCCAGTAACTCATGAATCTCTCTAATTAGTGACCTAAAACAGAAACCATCCGATGACATGATGATCTGCTCCTCTACACCATCTACGTATTGAGCTCTCTCCCATCGACCACTATGTCGTACAATAATACGATGTCTAACCATCTGTCATAACGAAAATATTCAAAAATAAGCATAACGAACCATAATGAAAATTTTAACAATAACGAAACTTAATTTTAAACATAACAAAAAATGAAAAATGAAATTTAACTATAACGAAACTTTCATTTTTAAAATAATGAAAATTTAATAAATATCATAACGAAATTTAAATTGAACAATAACGATAAATCTATTTAACCATAACGATATGCAAAAATAAGCCCTCACGAAAATTCAGTATATACATAACAATAATTAAATTTATACATAACAGAAAATTAAATTTATAAATAACTAAAAATAAATTTAAACATAACGAAAATTTAATTATAAAACAATCGTTATGAATAACAATCGTTATTATTATAAAACAATCGTTATTAATAACTTTCAATTATCGTTATTATAACTTTTAAACAATCGTTATTATTATTTTTAATTATACTTTATTATTACTTTTAATCAATCGTTATTTTTATTTTTAGTTATGGCTTTTTTTTAAATAATCGTTATTATATATAAATGATAATAACGATTGTTAAAAGAATAACGATAATTAAATTTATACATAACAGAAAATTAAATTTATACATAACGAAAAATAAATTTAAACATAACGAAAATTTAATTATAAAACAATCGTTATTAATAACTTTTAAACAATCGTTATTATTATAAAACAATCGTTATTAATAACTTTCAATTATCGTTATTATAACTTTTAAACAATTATTATTATTATTTTTAATTATACTTTATTATTACTTTTAATCAATCGTTATTTTTATTTTTAGTTATGACTTTTTTTAAATAATCGTTATTATATATAAACGATAATAACGATTGTTAAAAGAATAACGATAGATATTATGGCTTTTAATTTTCGATATGTTTTTCATAATAAACTTTCGTTATTACGGCTTTTAAATAATCGTTATCATGGCTTTTGTAAATGATAATAATATCGTTATTATGGCTTATAATTTTAATTATGGCTTTTTTAAACTTTCGTTATTCATATTTCAAGTATCATTATTATAAATTTTAAACAATCGTTATTATTATTTTAAATAATACATTATTATTACTTTTAATAAATCGTTATTTTTAATCAAACGTTATTTTTAATTTTAGTTATGGCTTTTTTTTTAAATAATCGTTATTATATATAAATGACAATAACGATTGTTAAAAAAATAACGACATATATTATGGCTCTTAATTTTCTGTATGTCTTTTTTACACTTTCGTTATTATGGATTTTACATAATCGTTATCATGGCTTTTGTAAATGATAATAATATCGTTATTATGGCTTTTAATTTTAGTTATGGATTTTTTAAACTTTCGTTATTATGGCTTTTCAATAATCGTTATCATGGCTTTTGTAAATGATAATAGTATCATTATTATGGCTTTTAAACTTAAAATCAACGTAGAAACGTAGAAACATAAAACCAGATAGCCTAAACTTAAAACAAATTCTACATTTCTTAAAGAAATAAACTCGAAACATACCTTTCAAAATTTAGGAACTTCTACTCGGCCCGTTCGTTGATGAAGACGACGTTGCTTCGTTCATAAATCTTCTGGATCAACCTCTCAATATATTTCTTCTCTTTTATTTGAGGGGAATCGATATTTTTTGTGTTTTATTGTTTTGGATGTTCCGCCCTGCCTTCAATATATGCATATTACGCTACCAACCTCTCTTACACAAAATTAAATGCATTAAATTTAATTTAATTTGGGTCAACTAATACCTACCTATGCAAATACATATTTATTCATTCTATCTACCTCATTTTGGTCGAAAAAGAAAGAGAGAATAATTGATTGATGTTCATTTAATGTTACGTGCATTAACGTTATTTTTTTTTAAAAAAAATCGTTATGCTTATTTTCATTTTCATAACGTTAGGATTCTTTTACGAAATTTTTTGGATACGTGCATTAACGAAAAATCGTTATGCTTATTTTCGTTTACATATTTTTGAACATTTTATTTTATCGTTATGATTCTTTTACGAAATATTTTCGATACGTGCATTATCGTTATTTTTTCAAAAAATTTTCATAAAAATTTCATTGTTTTAGAGTGTGGCACTTTCTAACCCTAACCCTAAAATTCATGAAATTGGATTTTTATATGTTAGGTGTGTGCATTTATTGGGTAGTTATTAAAAGTGTAAATAGTACACTTACACACAATGATTGGAATGTGGGGACATATGTGTCATAGGGGTATTGTAGACATTTACACTCCAAATTGCCCAAATAACTCCTATAGCCTTATATCTTGTTTTTTTTTCCCAATTACTATTTTGTTTTGCCTCTTTTTATTCATTTACACTATATTATATGTATATAAACAATATATAATACTACCTCCGTTTCAAAATGTTTGTTGTTTTATTTTTTTTTATCTGGAATTAAGAATTAATTTTGTGGACAAATATACTCATCCCTCATATATGCCATAAAATCTAATTCATCTATATTTTCCTAAAAAATAACAATATTTTCTCTCTCCATATATTTTTCTCTCTTCATATATTATAGGTAAGTTAGAATCAAGAAATCCTGTAGGATTTGAGAGGGTTAAAATTGGGAGAGAGGATGTCAAATTATATAAAATAACAAACATTTTGAAACAAAAAAAAACCTAAAACAACAAACATTTTGAAACGGAGGTAGTAATTAATTAGTAACTAAAATATAAAAATTAAATAAAAAAAATTATAAGATCTAATTGAAATGTAATAAATTATAGTAACAATATAAATACATATACTACGTTAACATTATGATAACCCTTCATTAGCACAGTGAATACAGTATGTTAGTTAGCATATAACAAATACTTCGTTAGCAACTTAGCATACGTTATATAATGCTGACGAACCATTATTAAATTTATCAATTCTTGTCTATCAGTTATACAGACACACACACACACAAATAATTCAAATGACTGTAAGCCTGCTATTCTAGGTAACTCGGACCAAAATGTTTAAAATTAATATTGTTGGGGTATTATTTTAACTAAACACTACGTTAGGCATCAAAATTGATAAGTGGTAAAATATAGAGTACCAAAATGACAATTTTCCATACGATTTTTAGTGGTTTATATGAAAAAGCCATTTGTTTAAATAGGTTTGTGGGAATAGCTATGACTAGCCACTTTTGATAACACTGTCATTTAAAAAGTATGAGTTAGTTATAATCTCATTTAAAATTTAAATTATATAAAATGTATGAGTTAGTTATAATCTCATTTAAAATTTAAATTAAGCACTCATCTTCACACTCTTAAAATTCTTTTTAATCAACCAATTATTGCTTTTCATCCATACACCAACATTTGTCGAATTTGAAAACGAGTCATATAATAAATTGAAAATGAGTCATTTATCATGGCGAATATCCGAAGTCGCAATGCATCCAAATAAATTGTGCCATATTTAAAACATTATTCGGTTTGGGGCAGCGGCGCGCCACGTCATCAATAATATCATACCGAAAGCAGTCGTAATCATTATTTTGGATTATGATATCGCAGCACTTCTCCGACACGTTTTTCCGACCATCCACTGAGCCACATGCCGTATTATAAACCTCCGTCCGACACTCGGTCGGGAATTCCTTGTTGCACCCTATGCATTCATGAACGAATATTGCTCCGATGATCACGAGGAAAGTTACGAGCTTAGATTTCAAAATCATCACGAATTTTTTTATGACTTAGGGTTAATTTCCTCCTACCACTTCTTATAGTAAAAAAAATTAATGAAGTTGTTACAATTGAATTTAATGATGTAAATTGAAACCTAATATGCATTCAAAATCAGAGTCAAAATCTTATTTAGTTGATTAAAGTACTAGTGTTGAACTAATTAAGTCACTGCTATAATAGTCGTTATGCTATATATTAATAAATATTCATGAAATTCATAATCTTTAATATGTAATTATTTCTTTCCCATCAAATTTAGTAGAAAACTAGAAAAAGTAAAAATAGCAACGGCAAGCCTAGAAATTCTTTCTTGATATGTTGATCATCTTCCGCCGCGTTACATTTCAGCAATGGATAGTCATTTTTTTCTGCTATCAATTTAACGGGGCTCCTATCGAAGTACCAATCGCCGATCGCTTCTGCAATTGTGTGCAAATTACGAAATCGAACATTACAATGCATATATACACATATACTAAATTATTTAAAGGAAATTAACTAAAGGGCAAAATCATCATCATAAAAATTAAAGGTAAATAATGAGCTATTGAATAGTACGTACTTCATTTTAGAGTGCGATAACGATAATTGTTCATGATCAAGTTTTGCGTTTAACATCATCAACTAATTGCATCGAGCCGCTCTATATATATAAAGTAGCTACGTATAAATTGAAATTGTATATATAATTAAAATGAATTAAGAGAAGTTATACATATATATATATATATTTACCTTGTTTTGTAATTTTGGAGTTCCTTGCCATTTCTCATTTTTAAGAGCAAAATCATGAGTGTAGCAAGAGTCAATGAAATAACCTCGAGATTCACTTTCATGAAGTCCCTCTAAAGCATTCAGAAATGCAGTGCCAAAATCTGGAATTAAATCCCAACAAATTTAGGTGTTAATTTTGGAAATAAATTTTATCTAGATAAGTAATAATTATTTAATTATATAGTAAAAAATTAACATTATTACCCTTTTTCTTAAAAAATAAATAAATTACCTTTTATGACTCGTAATTGACCTTGTGTGCAGCTCTGAATATTATTATATTGGTGCAATTTGACCAGCCTTGGTTGTCGACGGGATAAGGATCCAAATTATAGGTTATCTATCGGATTTTGACCCGTTAGTTAATTAATTATATATACAGTATATATAACACAAAAAAAAATTATAAGTTTGTAATAAATTATAGTATTGCTACAACAGTTTTTAATTAATTAGCTAGTTAATTTAGTTTAATTTCTGCAATTGATCGACTTACTCACCTGATTTGAATCAAAATTTGAGTTTAATATGAAGAGTGGCGTTTTGATATCTCCAGCCACATAATCCGAGAAGAGGCACTGAGTAAATTAATTTCATTTGTTTAACACGATTAATTGATTAATTAGTATATATTTCAAGTAACTATAGTTTATATTATATAATAAGGAAATTAAATTTTATACATATACATATATATGTATGTATATATTTGACATGCAACTCGACTTACCAAACCTGCATTCCTTCTTGATGTGCACGATTTTGGTAACATTCTGGCCAAGTCCTGAAAAAAAAAAATCATTTTAGGGTTAAATATTGTTTTAAAAAAAAAACAATTACATAAGTATTACAAAAATATAATTCAAATTACATGAAATTTGACTATACTAGCGCGTGACACTTCTCTGTGATCAGCTGCTCCGGGGAGATCTTTCCTATTAGCAACAAAATTATGGTATTAATTATACATGCGTCTTTCTGCATCAATCGAAAAGCTAAAATACATGTGATTTAACATAACTCGATCGGATTTTTATATACAATAAATAAATCTTACCCATAAATGAAGAAACCGGCATCTGAAATGCATTTCAATCTACCAATTTTATCGAAATATGATTGGAAAAAATCGCAATTTAATATAGTTGCCAATCCACCAGCGGAAGATCCAGCAAGTATAGCCTGCCAATTCAAGTTAATTAATTAATTAGTGAACATTATTGAAATATATATATATATATATATATTAGTGACACCATACATACATTAGTTGCATTTTTCATCCCTTCTCTCTCTAGAAATTCCTCCATCACAGATGTAAAAATCCTTCGGCCACGTCGATGAAGGTCGGTTCCATTAAACTATATATATACATATAATTGAATAGACTATATTTAAAAGAATATTAGAAACACAATCACATCACAAATTATATGATGAATCAATATATATATATAATTATATATATATATATAATTATATATATATATATATATGAGTTAATTACATGAAAAACTTCAGCATCCGCCTGAAAGGATGCACCATCACAATAGTGTATCACAACCTTATTCCAGTTGTAAAGATCTGAAATTAAAATAAATTTTGTTAAACTCAATTAATTGTGAATATATCCATATTCATATATATTCTGCTTCTGCACCACAAATCATTATACATATAAATCATTTTTCAAAATCTTTAATAAATAATCAAATTCGTATATCAAGCTATAAGAAAAAATAAAACGCACATAATAAAGACAATACATTAATATTAATTTCTAAAAAGCTAATCAACACTCACACACACACACATGTAGAGAGAGAGAGAGAGAGAGAGAGAGAGAGAGAGAGAGAGAGAGCAGATGATGATATCTGATTCTGGATGTTGTGCATTATAATTTATATTGCTCAGATGATATATATATATATATGTATATATCATCGAATTATATTCACTTAAAACATAATTTTATATTGGTTTTAAAAAACACTTAATTTTATATAATGATTATTGGATTTGGTCAGAATAATGAATTCCATTAGGTGAATGTTATTATAAATTTACATTTTTAGCTACCGCCTAAGGTTAATTCCATGACCTTTTGTAGGTGCCTTTTGTAGTATAGATTGATCATCTCTCTCTCTCTCTCTCTCTCTCTCTCTCTCTCTCTCTCTCTCTCATTTAGAGTATGAAATTTATTGGGGAATGGACGCGTCAATTAATGTTTTTCACAACAAAATTAGGTTTGATTAAAAATCGATTCAAATAATTAGGTTTTGTATTTCACTCAGTATTTTACTATAAAAAAATATGATTCTCATGATATTTATTAAAAAAATAAAAATTAATTATAATATAAACTAAATGACATATAGTCAACATGATTTATCAAGAGAAAAATGAATTTTAAAAAATTATAAATTATAATTATGAAATAATCAATCATAACAGTCAATTTATATATTACTTGAAATTAATTTGAAAGTAAAACGTAAAAATTATATACCGTAATTCTGTGGGATAACCCGAATTAATTATAATTGTCAAATCAAACTAAAGTAAAAAAAGTTGAAAATTATAGAAAAAATCTCAAAGAATATTGTAATTACATGAAACAACATGTATGAATTAAAACCCAAGTTTTTCCCTCAAACGTTGGTTTCATTACATAAATATTTTTCTCTGTCTACTATTCAAAAATATACATGATCAAGTTTATATATATTTAACAATTAATTATCTATATATATATTTCCTCAGTTTCTAAGCAGATGTCATTTCTAGATAAATGTACACTTATATTAATAAAATAATCAAATTATCTAATACACCCTCATATAAATAAATTAAATTAATCAAATTTGGATGTTTGAATGCGTTAAGTGAGGACAAATTCACCTCGATTGTATGGAATGACACTCTTTGTGAAACAAAACTAAAGTGTCAGAAGGACACTTGTTCAGAAACTAAGAGAGTTTTTTGAAGATATATAATTGATATTTTCGGAATTTTATTTAAATGGTTTAGATATCTTTTACATATTTTTCCAATATAAAATATTAAATGGTGTTTTAGCAATGCATGGCCTCCAAAACCAAATTATTTCGTCCCTTATATATTTTTAGTTTTCAATTTCCAAGTTATTTCAGATAAACTAATGTAAATAAAAAAGAAAAAAGCTAATGTCGTTGGATCATCATTTTCAAATATTTATTTTTCCAAGAGTGGTGGTCATTATTAATATTGTCATGTAATTAGTACATGGTTAGTGATAATCTATTAAAAACCACATCACATATCTATGGATGACGTACGTGACAATCTATATGTTATTAATTACGTGTACATTTATTTAAATTTAAAATGAATTGATAAATTCTTGATGAGAAAAATGAAAAATTAATATGCCCTATATATATACATATAGATACATACTAGTATATATATCAGATTTAGGGGGTGTATTCAATCCAGATTTCATTGGATTTTAAAGGACTTTTAAAATTCGTGTGTATTCAATCCAGACTTTTAAAAGTCCTTTAAAATCCTGGTGTATTCAATCCAGACTTTTAAAAGTCTTTTAAAATCCGGAGGTATTCAAAAATCTATGGACTTTAAAAAGTCATTGACTTCATTGGATTTCACCTCAAAATCACGTCAAAAATACAAAGGATGAAATCCGACCTCTGGACACAAGATTTCGATGGATTTGGAAAACCCAGCGCGCGCTGTGTCCCAGCGGCCGATGAGGAGTTGAAATCGGGCACCCCAGCCGTCACCCGACCCCAGCGGCCGCTGGCTTTGCCGATGATGGCACTCTAGCGGTCGCTGGGAGCAAGACGGCTGCTGCCCAGCGGACGTTGCGGTCCGATTTTTTTCCGGGTCCACCGATCGCTGTATTCCATCGAGCGCTGGCGAGAAGGATTTGAAATCCATTGAAATCGTCCAAAATCGGTACGAAATCCATACACGAAATCCGCCAGACTCTGCGTGGAGTTGGGAGACTTCATGTGGAGTCTATAGATGTTGTGTCGTTTTTAACCTCGCTGGAATTACAAAGGAAGTACAGAAGGTAGAAGTGTAGAGGAACAAACAATTACAATATTTAACTGAATTGAAATAAAGTAAAGAACCGATGTGTTCCGGCAAGCCGAGTCGAGGGGACCTCTCTCCGCAAGACAAATACGCCCCGACTAGTGCTCACGGTTTGGCGGTTGTCTTTCAAAGATGAAACGGCTTCGTCCTTCCGGCAGTAGCACCACAAATCCGGCAGTAGCACCACAAATCCGGCAAGGTTCCGGCGAACTAGACAACGTCGAGAACTGGGAGCTTTGACTCGAAAGGATTTCGTATGCTACAATATGAAGTGTGATCGATTATGCAGAATGTGGCGTTTGGATCCATGCAGGATGTCCTATTTATAGGCACATCTCCACTGCAGGGGACAACTAGGGTTTGAGGGCATTCAAACCTGGTATTGTAACCCCCCTGGAGTTATAGCTCTGCCATTAAGAGCTCCAGGAGTTACCTTCTGCAGATCCCGACAGGTGTCCCTTGTCGGCTCGGATCCCAACACGTGTCCAGGGCAGCTGCAGACTTTGACTCCCGACAGGAGTTACTTTCGGTTACTGTCCAGCCCACTAACTCCACCAGCTCCAGATGGCAGTTAACCCTTCAAGCTCCACCAGCTCCAGTGGTGGCTAAGCCCCGGAAGCCCACGTACGCCCAAAGAGACGGGCAAGGGCATGGCTCGGATCCCAACACGTGTCCAGGGCAGCTGCAGACTTTGACTCCCGACAGGAGTTACTTTCGGTTACTGTCCAGCCCACTAACTCTACCAGCTCCAGATGGCAGTTAACCCTTCAAGCTCCACCAGCTCCAATGGCAGCTAAGCCCCGGAAGCCCACGTACGCCCAAAGAGACGGGCAAGGGCACGGGCACCGGGCACGGGCACGGGCGGGCGCGCGCGCGCGTGTGGGCTCATGGCCCACATCCTTGTGCACTTGATTACTCCACTTAAGTGTTAATACACTTAAATACACTTCTTAATTTGATTAAGAAATCAATGTGGGATTATTTAATGTGTCTTAAACACATTATCCCACACACCATAAATGCCCAATCGTGTGACCAACTTTAACCATTTATTTCTCACTCACCGAAAATCGGATTTGAGCAAATAAAAATACTACGATTATCTACTCACGACATAGAGCAATCGTACGGTATTTAATTCCTCCAAAATTAAATATCCCGGTAACGAAAAATCGGATAAAATGAGTCACACTCACTTTATTAAATCCTATTTTCCAACAATAGATTTATAAAATCCATAGACATTTTAAAGTCCATCAAAATCCTAATTGAATACACCCCCTTAATTTCTGAATAAAAGCCAAACGCGTTATTGCTTCTATTTCAGGCATTTCTTGTAGCTAAAATGATTTCTGGCAGTTTATTCCTCACGAGTAATAAAGTATATTTGAATTTATAACTCACAACCATAATTTACTGTGCAGTAAATCTCATCCGGACACTCAATTGAACAGTAAAAATTAACCTCTATATAAAATATACAGACGTTTCGCAACTCTATAGAATAATATTAGTACTTTCATCAACTAAAGAGAATTTATATTTTGATTTTAAATGAATATTTAGGTTTCAATATAGATAATTAAATTCAATTGTAACAGCTTCATTAAAATCTTGACTATAAGAAGCGATATCATGAAATTAAACCTCAACTCATAAAAAAATTCGCGATGATTTCCAAATCTGAGCTCGTAACTTTCCTCGTGATCATCGGAGCATTATTTGTTCATGAATGCATAGGGTGCAACAAGGATTTTCCGACCGAGTGTCGGACAGAGGTTTATAACACGGCATGTGGCTCAGTGGATGGTCGGATACACGTGTCGGACAAGTGTTGCGATATCATAACCCAAAGTGATGATTATGATTGCTTTCTATATGATATTATTGATGACGTGAAGCGCCGCTGCCCCAAACCGAATAATGTTTCAAATATGGCACAATTTATTTGAATGCACTGCGCCAACGGATATTCGTCATGATAATGTTATATACATACATTTATATAATATATATATATATATATATATATATATATATATATAACTCCTTTTCAAATTCGATAATTATTGGCGTGTGAACAAATTTGTTCCTAAATAATTTATTGAATTAATGATTTTATTATATTGGATCCAAAAATATCATGTATTTTAGTCTCTAAATGGTGAGTTTGGATTGAGAAAAATAATCAGCATGAACATGAAAAGTAATAATTGTTAACTAAAAATAATTTCATGAGCGTGAAGATGAGGTCCACGTGGGGAATAAAAAAAATACGAGACCTTAATTTAAATTTTAAGCGAGGTTATAACTAGATATACTTTAAAATTAAATATATGTTATATTTTTTTAAAAATTAAAATTATATACTTTAAAATTTAAAATATGTTATATTTTTTTAAATAAAGAAAAGTTATATAATTTTTAAAAATAAAATTATATAATATTTTTAAATTTTAATTTTGATCCATCAACTTTAAAAAAAATGTAAAATGGCTCGTATAAACCCACTATTCCAAGTAATTGAGATCAAAATAATTAAATGAATATTGTTATGGGTATTATCTTAATTGAAACAATACATACGTACCAAAAATGATAAGAGATCAAACATAGAGTACCAAAATGGTCATTTTCCCAAATAATTAAATTACTACATATTTTACGTATGGTTAGCTACAAACACTTGAGATCCTCTAGTCTTAACTTGTTTGTACCAACCGTGTACCAAACTTCAAAATTATTACCTTTTATTTCATTTTTTTTCTTCAATTTTAATTTCTTTAGGTTTAGCATAATTTTACAATTTTATTTAGAGTTTATTCCACCCAATTAAGGTTTATAATTATTTTTTAATATTCAATTTTCATTTTTATTTAATATATATAATTGATTTTTCGGGTTGATTATTCCAAACTTAAGGTATATAATTTTTTTAAAATTTCAATTTTTAGAAATAAATATTAATTATGATTAGTTATAATATAATAAATTTTATTTTTGCAAAAAAAATATCATTAACAATATATGGTAAGAAATATTTAAGACAATTTATAAAAACGAAGAATATCACTAAATTAAAACACATGTTAAATGCACATTCTATACATGCATATATATGGCACTAAAAAGGCAAACTAATACGGTAAATATGTACAAATAAATGTCTAAACAAGCTCATAAGTTTGTTGATTTGAAACTATATATATATATATATATATATATATATATATATATAGTGGTAATTTTAAGTGTATATATACATAGCCAAAGTGAAGCTTCTACTGTTGGGGCTAGCCATTTTTATTTTCTTTTGAATTTTGGTGTTAATATATATGGTGAGCAAAATTGCTTTTTTCTTATATATATATATATATATATTACAAAAATAACCGTTTAATTCATCTTTTATTTTAAAAAGTTTCATTACCTATTATTATTATATTATTATTTTTTAGAATTCTTTATTGTTATCTAATTTGCACAAGTTTAATTTATGTTTTCCCATTGTGTGCAGAATGAATATGGATTTTCGAGCGATGATTGGACTGTTTTTGAGTGTACCGTTCTTTATTATTTTTATTTTTATTTTTATATTTTTTGAGGAGATGAGTTTGCTATTCTTGATGACCAGTCAAAGATACATTCATAACGACGAGATTAATATCAACATTACCTTGATTGAGAATGCAAAGGCAAAAGGAGCAGGTACAATGATTTATCGAGGGAGTTTTGTGTGAGACTCGTATCGTGAATGTGCAATTGAATATGAGTTTGAATCTGAATCTTGACCCATCTTATGAATTTTGACCCGTAAGATGATCTCACATAATTTTTTTATCTTAATTGTGAGAATGAGGGAATCATCTACTAAAAAAGAAGAAATAATGAAATATCAAAGCATTTATTTCTTGATTTTTGTAGTTGTAATTTGTAAGTTGTATTTTTGTATAGTTAACTAGTTTTTTTTAATCAATTCAAGCCCTCAAATATATGTTATCTGTCAATTCGAGATCTAAAAGAAGAAAATTATTGATTTCGAGTGTGAATGATTGAAACTATACTTCTAAGATCTGTAAAAATATTGTATTTCAATTTTATTTTTAATAAACTAATTATTAAATTCAATTCATGAAGGAATTTTATTGACAATTACTATAAAATAATTATAAACAAAAGAACCAAAATACATCATATTTTTAGGTGTTAGATTGATATTATCAATCATTCATGTCCTAAGTTGATAATTGTTATCTTTTAGGTTACGAACTTTTTTTTTTCTTTTTTCTGACCGTAAATCGATAAAACTCTCTATTTCTGTAAAGTTTGTCTCGATGGAAGTTCGGGAGGCTACTATTTTTCCAAGGGATTTGGAGATGGATTTAACAATTGGATGGTTTATCTTCCGGTGAACTCTTCACCTATGTATTTATTTGAAAATTATTTCATTTAAATTACCTTTTTCTAATAAGATTATTCTTATTTCATTAAAAATATTGTAATTTTTTGCTTTTTTTTTTTGGAATCCTCTTATTTTAGGGTGGTGCATGGTGTTTCTATGATGAAGATTGCTTCAATAGATCCCAAAGAAGGCAGGGGAGCTCAAAATTTTCAGCATATTATACTTTTGGAGGGATACTTAGTCCAAATCCATATGTTAATCCGGGTAATTGTCATTAAAGTCTCGTGTCAGATAGTTTGACGGGTAAAAATCTATCAGATGTCTGATCATCAAGATTCGAATCGAAACACTACCAAAATACCTGTAAAATTACAAATTATGCAATTAAATTTAAATTTGGGCCCGAGTCTTGAAAGATTCCAAAGATTTTGAATTTTGATCCGTCAGACGACTTGATAAACATAACTCACATCGATGACTATAATTCAATTTCAGATTTTTATAATTGGAATAAAGTAGTGATCCACTACTGTGATGGTGCATCGTTTATTGCAGATGCTGAAGAAGTTGTTTCTGTAAGTTTTATAATCTTTTATTAATTTCATTTAATTGGGTTCATTTTAATTATTAATTAACTTTGTGATGTTATATTTTTCTCTTTTTGTAGTTTAATAACACAATTTTTATTTATTTATTTATACTTTTATAGTTTAACGGTACCAATCTCTATCGACGGGGACGAAGGATATTTACAACTGTGATTGAAGAATTTCTTGCAAATAAAGGAATGCAAAATGCCAATAATGTATGGTAATTCCTATTTTAATAGATAATTAAATTTAAATGAATGGAAAATTTAATATTAGCAACATTGTTGGCCCCATACAATTTACAACTTCAAAGTTATCATTCGTTAATTATGATGTGTGCCACGACCTTTGAAATTTATACCCTAATTGTCGCGGCTTTCAAATATTTATAATTTGATACCGACTTTAAAAGGGTTTAACGATATGTCCTGAAGTCATTTTCAAATCTAAAATTAAAAGTTCGAATCGAGCTCGAAATTTAAAATTAAAAACGTATTCGAAAAACTCGTGGGGTAAAGAATCTAATTGGCGTAAGGAAATGGTTGAAAAGGTGACCATAAAAAGAGGCATACAACCCGGGCTTCTGCCCGTACCATCGGAGACATTTTCCGGACACCCTTTTGGTCATTTTTGTACACCGTTAGATTTCTTACCTCGTGAAGTTTTCAAAGGTGTTTTAAATTTTATGTTTTAGTTCGAGCTCAAATCGGCTTTCAATTTCAGTTCTGAAATCGATCTATGTGATTTAATCGATGAAATTTTTGAAAGGTCTGGTACTAAACTGTAAACGGTTAAAAATTGATATATTTTTATTAGAAGTATCGAAGGTCAGGACACACGGTGTAATTTACCCGATTATCATTAATATTGACTAAGAAGGTGTTCTTGAATTGATAGGGTGTACTCGTTGGAAATTCAGCTGGTGGGATGGCAACGATCTTAAATTGCGATTTTTTCCAATCATATTTCCATAAAATTGATAGATTAAAATGTATTTCAGATGCTGGCTTCTTCATCCATGCGTAAGATTTTGTTAATTTGTTATTAAATTTCGAATTATGTTAGTTAAATATCATGTATTTAATTTAGGTTTTTGATAGAAAAAATGATACAATATTGTATTAATTTATGACAGGAAAGATCTTCCAAAAGCTACTCAATATAGAGAAGGATCCCGTGCTAACTTAGCCAAATTTCATGTAAGAAAGAGTCTAAAATAGTATTTGATATAGAGAATTATCAATTCAGAATCTGAAATATGAAAACTGTCAATTCAAAACCTTAAAGATGAAAATTATCAATTAGGACCTCAAAAATAATGAATTTTAATTGCTTTATATTTTTAATAATTTATTTATTATATTTAATAGATAATAAATAAAGGAATTTTTATTGAAAATTAATATAAAAATAATTTAAAAATAAAAAGATAAAATTCATGATTTTTGAGTTCATGTATTGACAATTTTCAATTTCCAGGTCTTGAATTAATAGTTTTCATCTTTGAAATTCTGAATTAAAATATTACTAATCTTTTAGGTCCTGAATCGATAATTTTCCTATTTGGTATTTTACAATTTTAATCTTATTTCAAATTATTTGACATTTACTAATTTTCACACACTTTCTCTCAATTTTACCCCTATCATAAAAAAAAAAACTACAAAATCTCTTGCATCTAGGTTCGAATCTTCTCAATACACAGGTTGCGTGTGTGAGTAAAAAAAAAAATCTAGAAAGATTGTCCACTTATATTTGCTTCTAAATAATTGAGATAAAATTCAATCTTTTTTAGGACTTGGTAAGATTTTTACCAACATCGTGCACATCAAGAAGGAATGCAAGTTTGGTAAGTGGAGTTGCCTAACTATATATGAAATCTCCTTAATTATTCTTTATATATAATTAATTATGCTTCAAATTATACACTAATTGTGATTAATGAATGAAATTTACCCAGTGCCTCTTTCCCGAATACCTAGTTGGAGGTATCAAAACGCCACTCTTTATATTAAATTCAGCAATTGATCAAAATCAAGTAAGTTCTTGTTTTTACTTATTGAAATATATTGCTAATTGATAATGATATATTGAGTAGAGTATGAGCTAATCATGTAAGGAAGTTACATATATATTCAAATGGGAGGATTGAAAACCAAACTAAAAACATAGAAATTTGAGTAAAATCGTTCATTTCACCGATCAAGATCTGTCAAATGATATCTATCTCCGGATCTAAGCTTGTGTGAGACCATCAGATTTGTCAAAAATTTGTTGGTGTTTTGATTATGTTGAATTTGAATTTTGATCAGTCTAACAGATTTTAACCCATAAGAATATATTATATATAGGGCTGGCAATTTCGTCCTGGCCCACTTTTCGGGCCTGATCGGGCTAAGAAAAATAGACCCGAACTAATTCCGGGCCGGATCGGGCTAAAAAAATTAGGCTCGAAAATAAAAAAGGTTCGAACAGGCCGGACTTTTTAGCCCCAAAATACTGAAAATACACTAGGCCTGCAACCCGGCAGCCTTTTGGCCCGGGCCTAAAATAGACCCATATTAATTTCGGGCCGGGTTGTTTATTTCTATCACTAGCCCGACTTTCTGGGCCGGGCCGGGCCAAATTTGTCATCTCTAACTACGCAAGATTTACTCTTGTAATTTTACTAGTGTTTGAATTCGGATCTTGACCCGTCTAACTGTCAGACCCCAGATAACGATCATTAACTCGTATATTTTGCTTTAGATAACCTATAGTGTGAGTCCTTATGATGGTGACGACCAAGGCTGGCTGACTTGCACCGATAATATTGAAAAATGTACACCCAATCAATTACGAGCTATAAAGGGTAGTTTTTAAACTTTAATTTAAATTACAATAATTATTAGGTCTCTAAATTTATTTTAAAAAACTCATCACTCTTCTTATTTGGATTTGATTTTAGATTATGGAACTGCATTTGTGAATACAATAGAGGGACTTGATGAAAATGCAACAAGAGGGTATTTCATTACCTCTTGTTATGGTCATGGTTTCCTTCATGACAAGGGAATGTCTCAAGGAAGTCCCACCTTACAACATAAGGTAAATTCTCTATTTATCGAAAAAAAAAAAAACGTTTAAATAGGACGACTCTGAACTAGTTACGTTACCTCCTGCCATCAATTTTAACCGCCGAATAGTCCACATGTTCCGGAATTTTGAATCTCTTTTCCAATTTCAACATCTGCGCCAAAATTTCAAACTTTAACCCTCGTCTAGTTATTATGATCGATACTCTATCAACGAATTGAGGGTACCGTGAGAAAATTTAGGATGATATTTTTTAACATACTCCAAAGTTAAACTTTTTAGTTTTCTTTCAATGTGTGTAATAATGTTTACTGATAATTCATAATTTGCAGACAATTGCACGGGCCGTCGGCGATTGGTACTTCGATAGGAGCGACGTTAAACTTGTGGACACAATAAGTGACCATCCATTGTTAAACTGCAACTCAGCATAAGATAAGATGATCAAAATATATATCAAGAAGGAATTTCTAAGCTTGCAGTTGCTCTTTTTTTTCCTCTTTTTTTTTTTTTTTTTTTTTTATAACTTTTCTAGAGATGAGAAAACTTTTAATTTAAGAGTTTGTCATTCACTTAACTGTTCGATCAAATGCTTGACTGAGAATTGGCTCATGATATTCAATCTATGACGGATTATTCTTCATGTAAATGAACTTTTAAGAAAATATTTCTTTTGCAATTCTTGAATTTGAAATAAAGTAGATAAACATTTTTTTTAGAATTCCTTTCGGCTTTTACGTTGAGTAATCCCCACAATCAGTGGCGGATCCAAATAAAAATCTTAGGGGAGGGGGGCGTTATTGTATTGTGCATAATTTTTTTATGAAAATAAATAAATAAATATTAAAAACATAAATATAAATGAGATATAAATGTATAAATATTTCGTACATTAAAAATGATCTAAAAATGATCTAAATTTATACAAGGTTCTTTTCGGATACACATGACAAGTTGATTGACAAGCCCCCTTATTTAAGTACTCTCTCACACTTGATTTCGAATAGAAACATGAAACTCCTTAATTAGTTTTTCATAATCCTGAATCACTAACAATATCAATTCAATTTAGTTCTACTTGTATCAAAATTATTTTTCACTAATTCATTAGCAACAGGTACACACGAAGATGAGGAAATTGCACCTCTACTAATATTCTAAAAAAAACTCCATATTCTATATTATTTTTTTTATCTACACGTAAGATAAGAGAGATTTTTTTATTTTTTCTTGTTTTGAGGGGAAGAGAGAGAAGTTTTAATGCGAGAGAAGAGCATCCGATGCAATAAATTTTGGATCCATTGCTATTTTGGATTCATATTTCGAATTTAATTGGGGCCCCACGACAACTTCATTCAACCCCATCAAAATTCACATCAATAAATGGTACAAGAAATGCAATAATACTTCACAAATCACAATCCCTAGATTTTCATTCTTTGCAAGTGAATCTCAAAATTTTGCATTATTCAACATTTCTCAAATAACCAAATGATAAAAAATTACAAAGAAGATGGAATTTAGAAACCCAATGAAGTAAATTCCAAAACGAAAACAAATTAAAAATAGAACACATGAAGAAAGTAGTAGTATGATTCATGAATCATGAATATAGGTAGTGTCAACTTTCAAGCAACAAAATAGGGAAATATTGGTTCATATAGACAAACTTAGCCATGATCAAATAATAAACAAATACCGTCACGACACATCAAGACAACTAGGACTAGGACAACTAAATCATACATGCATAGATTAAGACTTGCATCGCCAATCTCATATTGAAAAACCATTTCATGTAGGATTCTTCCCCTAGACAACTCAACCATACAGGGGACACGACTGAATACAACGACCCGACCCGACCAGCCCCGTCTCTGCCCGTGCTGAATACCCCTTACTCTTCCTTATTGACCAGCACGGCACAGAGCGACGCATACTAGGAGGCACCTCCATAACCACGACAGACTCTTGGACCTGACTCACCAAACTCATTGAGGTGCTGCAAACTGACCAGACCCGAACTTGACCCAAGCTGCAACCCCGACCCTGACCGACTCATCGGTATCACCACCAACCGGATATACTGCTGTATACCTCACTGAAAAACCCAGAAATATATGTGTTAGCCTGATGATTCTTGGAGCCTAAAATCGAGGGAACACGCGCAACTCTCGTATGATTGTTGATTTTTGACATCCTTATAAATATAGCAAAAAATCCAGCAACCAGAAAACTGACCTTCAGTTAAAATTGAATCCACCGGGTGGAACTTGAAAGCCGTTTCCTCCAAAGTTAAATCCGGGCTGGCTTTCATCAACAGCGGGTAATGACTCATCTTCCTCTAGCCAATATGTCTCTAGTATTTTCACAGCCTTCTCATAAATTTCATTGTTGTCATGACTCTGCAAGTTTTCAATCTTCTCTAGCCCCTCCGCATCGTCTATTAATTGGCCAAAATAATTGACATCTCCAGTACTAGCCTTCTCCGATTCCCCAACCTTCAGTATGTTTTCCAGCCCCTCCAAACATACAGTCACAATTCTTGGGTCAGGGCACACCAGGAGATCACATAAGGGTTTTATGCAATTCTGATTTACCAAGTACCTACACAGAGAGAAAGTGTATGGTTTTAATAGAAGAAAATGGAGATTGACTGATCCACAAAATAAGTGTGAAAACTTTGAAATTACAGGATCTGCTCATTGGTTCCTCCAGATGTGGCATTTGAAATAGCCCATGCAGCTTCTTTCTTTATATCGAATTCGGCTGTCTGAAGTAGATTGACTAAGGGACCTATCAAGCCAGCGTCTATTACAGCCTGCCATTTGAAACATAAGAGATTATTACAACCCTGACACAGTCGACAAAATAATACCATCTAATCTTACAGGGGCAAATAACGACTTCCATAGGATACAAAATAAAATGGACACACACAATCATTCACCCTATTGAAGTATATCATCAAGATAAACATTTCCAACAAGTCAAAAGGTCTGTCATTTGAAGGAATTGAAGAAAATTAAGACAAGAAGATATCATACAATCGAGACTCAACCCATCAAATTGCAGAACATCAAGCCTACCTGTATTTGTTCTCTGTTTCCAGCAGTAATGTTTGAAATCGTCCAGCAGGCTTCTTTCTTGATGCTCTTTTTGTGATGGTGAGTCAACAAGCTTAATAGGCAAGGAAGTGCACCATGCTCAATGATAAACTAAAAGAAAAGAGAATGAAATCAAAAGGCAGATAAAAATATTCTTTATAGGTGCCTAATTTCTTCACATATAGTAATCACCAAATATTCAGGCTTCTCACAGGCAAACTACAAAGCACTAAAACGAGAATAGTTATCAAATGGAAAAGCAGCAGCTGAATGGAGAAGGAAATTTCATACCTGAGTTTGAACATCATCACCAGTCACAATATTTCCAACTGTTCGGAGTGCAGGGATAAGCACTGAAGGAGAGGGATGGCTGCTAAAAGAAATAAGTACATTCATATAATATCCACAAGATATACAGAGACCAATCAAACAATTATACATATGGAACTCACAGGAGGAGCTCAACAAGGCGTCGGCAGACACCTGCCTCGATCACAGCTTGAATTTTGTCATTTGTACCATCAGAGAGGTACGACAGAGCCCAACATGCATCAGTAAGTACCTCTTCATCATCTGAATGAACAAGACGCTCAAGGGCAGGAAGTGCTGGTTTTACCTGACAAAGCAATTTCACAGCAAAGACGAGGAAAAACATCTTCCGTTAGTCAAAGAAGAACAAAAAATTAAAATAAATATAATCCACTTCAGATAAACAAACATTAATCGCCAAGACCTGCTCGAAGGGAGGCTGTGGCTTGCCTCTGCAGAAGTTAGACAGTGTCCAAGTGGCATTTCTCAGCATTGACAGCTTAGTAGTATCATTCAACTGAGATAACAAGGGGATCAGGGCCCCATTACTGAGGACGAGGTCACGACATTTAGGAGAATCACCAGCAACATTTCCCAATGCCCACACAGCCTATAGGTACAAAAAGAAAAAAGAAATCAACACTTTAGAGATACAGACCCTGACATTGTAAAATGACGATGGTGATGACGAAGGTTTTGGTACATGAGAACCGCCATTTTTATGGACACAGAACGTCAGAACCAAACCCAAACCCAGCAGGTGTAAACCACAAGAGCCATTTTAGTTTTAAGAACACCAGAGCCAATACCCCACCCCAAACCTGTTGATGGGTCAGGTTTGGGTTCCAGTCTACGGCCATCATTAGTTAAAATTATATGTAAAAAGGGAGTACCTGCTCACGGACATCATCGCTGGGTGAACCTAGAAGCTTTACAAATATTGGGACAGCATCATGATCAATAACCACCCTGGTGTTCTCCGATGTACCAGATGCAATATTAGTCAGTGCCCAAGCAGCCTCAAACTGTAAGAGATCATACAGTGGATAAAAACATAAAAAAAAGCCCCTGATGTCCAGACATAAAGTAACTCTTTTATGGTAAAGCTTGCCACATGTACCTGGAGCTGGGGAAAGTCTTCCCGTGTAAGGAACTGAACGAATCGAGGAACAACACCAGATTGGATAACCTCTTCAATAGGTGGGCTTCTTTCTGTTAATTTATTTCATGAATAGCATAATAAGTAGTTGTCATCAAAGTGAACATAAAAAGGAACCAGGTACATAAATAGGATAGAAATTCTTACCAATTGACAGTAATTTGCGGAACTGTGTAGTTGCTTCAAGCTGCAAGTTGTTTTCCTCAGTCCAGATGCCAGCAACCAAAGAGGGGAGACTCTCCAACTGCATAAAAATGGAAATTTATAATTCTCCAAAAAAAAAAAAGTAGCAAAAACACAATCACATTCAGATAAAACCGGCAAGGAGGTTACCTACTCAACCAAAATAAACAATAAAAAAGGAATAAACACTCTTACAACATATAACAGAATAAACATTTATATCAATCAAATTAATTTTCTATCACTGAAAGAAAACAGTCCCCATATTTGGTCAGAAGGAAACTTCAGATGCATGAAAAAAGCACAAAACCATATATATCAATTATTCTATGCATAGCGATGGAACAATTCAGGAAAACACAGAAAACATAGAAAAAGCACAAGCACAAAAGCACACACAGAAGACATTATATGTAAACATAGAAAACTCGATCATGCATAACCTACTTTGCGGGCAAAGTTACAAAGTTTATCAACTATGGAGACTAGTCTCTTCCATAATAAGTTTAAATGCTCCAAAACACACTGCATCACATAGACTAATCAAACAATATCATATATCAAGCAAATATAACAAACCAACAAGCAAATTCCCATTCAGTTCAGCTAAAATTAGAGCATCAAGAGATTATTGGATCCAGTAAGAAAAGAATAAAAACATCACAGGCGCATAGTACACATGGACTCATAAAAAAAAAAATCAAATCAAATTTAGGCAAAACCCAAAACCCTACCCCCAAAAAGCTTCCAATTTCAACCACAAGCAAACCAACTCCATCTAATTACTAAAAAAAAAATCAAACCTTTTTCTCTAGGGCAGAGGAGTGAAGCGAAGCTGCGAACTGCTGCTGCTGCATCCCTTCTCTCCGCTTCTTAAGCAAATTCTCCTCGCGCTTGCTCTTTCGGATCTCCACCATGTTGTCCTCCCTCCTTCTCCGCCCCTCATCGGCGTCCACCGCCACCTTGTAGCGGCTCCGCCGCACCTCAGCCCTAGCGCCCGGCCTCAACGACATCGTATGAATCTGTAGACAACCAGACGAACACCTGAACAGTGATGAATACTTACATACATATATACATACACCAAATATGTACATACACACACTCAAAATACGCGCTTACCTGAGTAAATTGAGAGAGAGAGAAAGAGAGAGGAGAGAGAGAGAGAGAGGAGGGTTTGAATTAGGAGAATTCCTTTCTAACAATTTTCAGCCGCATGAGGGAAAATTGTCGGTACCGGCAACCGGTCCATCAAGTAACACGAACTATACTATTTTAATTCAACTTTCGACCCTCGATTACTTCATAATTACATCATAATACCCCCACCTCTTTTTCAATCCAATCCTCCAAATTATAATTTATAAATGTAAAACAAAGTAAATTATATTTTGATATCTGCATTTTCGATTTTTTTTACTAGTTCATTTTTTTTTAAAATTAACAGAATATTACTAATTTTTTATTTTTTTTATAAATTTAATATCTGATCAATTTTTCGGTCCGAAAATTTTATACAATTGATTATATTTTAATATTCTATTTTGCGTAAAAAAAAAAAATCATTCAATCAAATAAATCTTAAAATACAATCAATCACGTATGATTTCGGACAATAAAATTGATCAAATGTTAGGTTTGTAAATTTTTTTAAAAAGTTTATTGTTTTGTTAATTTTGAAAAGTGGGCTTTTTTTGAAGAATAAATAAAAAATATAGGTATTAAACTGTAATTTGCCCAATGAAAATATATGTACATATTATGTTATAAATTGCGTATGTTTCTATGAAAAAAATACAAAAAATAAATTATGTGTATTTTTACTAAAAAAAATGGAACACGTCTTATTAATTTAATATGTTCATCAAAATTTTGGAAAAAAACCTTATATACTTCCCAAATTGTTAAAACATAAATGAATTTTATGTAAATATGAGGAAAGGAAAAAAAAAGAAAAACCCCAAACCCTCTTCTACTCTTATATAATTTTTGTGTTTCTAGATTAGGGTCGGCAATGCTGGCCCGACACGCTTTTGGGCCGGGCCAGGCTAAAAAATTAGGCCCGAACTACTTTCTTTGAGCTGGGGCTAGGGTAAAAAAATTAGTCCCGAAATAATTTTCGGGCCGATCCGGCCCGAAAATGAGAGAGACCCGAATGGACTGATTTTTTTTTTGCCCAAAACATAGAAAATTACACTAGACCAGCTCGGCCCGCCTTTTCAGGTCAGATCGGGCCTAAAAATAGAGCGAATTAATTTCGGTCCGCGCCTCACAAAACGTGGTCCGAAAATTGTTGGATCGAGCCGCCCGGTTTGCCATCTCTAATTCTAGATATACACGTTGGTTGGTGCGTACGTAGCCATATTATATTTGAGAAAGCAGCAATTTTAGTAAATTATTTAAGGGTTATTTTTGTCTTCAAAATTTTTAGGGTTGTTAGTAGCTAAACCCACTCGTTATTTTATTTTATTTTATTTTTTAAGGGCAAGCTAAACCCACTTTGAGAAGCAAAATATATAACATGTTTGGAAAATTTACACTTTGATACCTACATTTTGGACACTTTTTCAAAAATGATCCACTTTATTAATATTAGCAAAATAGTATCCACTTTTTCAATTTTTTTGCAAATCTGACCTCGATCAAATTTTCAGTCTAAAATATCTACGTGGCATGCCAACAAGTTTATTTTATTTTTAGTTCATAATTGATATGGAACATCCAAGTAATATTTTTTATTGGAGCAAAAAAATCACGGAAGAATTTAGGCGTGCCACGTAGATATTTTAGGCTGGAAATTTGATCGAGGTCAGATTTGCAATTTTTTTTTAAAAGTAGGTACTATTTTGCTAATAATAATAAAGTGGGTCATTTTTGAAAAAGTATCCAAAATGTAGGTATCAAAGTGTAAATTTTCCTAACATGTTTTTAGGTGAGCAACAATATATATTTAATTATATGTATTGATACATGAGTTAGAATAGAAGATAAAATACAATTTAAAATACCTTATAATGCGCCAACTTTATTTAAATACTCTAGTTATCAATTAAAAAAAATAAAGAAAGATATTTTATTTGATAATAAATATTTAATCTTGTATTATTTCTTAAAAAAACAAATAAATCAATTTATGCTCATTTCACAATCTCAATCCCATCTAGTGACTTATTGCTAAATAATGCCTTTCACTTTCTTGCAATATTCTGTGTTTGCATCTCCAAGAAAGTAGTCAATGTTTTATATCCCAAAAATATACTCCATAAATCATATTATATTATGTTTCTTTTTCTTCATCTTTTTTCTTATCCTCATTTTTGTAGTGGTAGTATATTTCTTTAATTTGTACAGTTGTTGTGAATTTCTTATTTCTAATATATATTTAAATCATACAAATTATAATTTGGCCTAAAATTAATAATAAAAAAAATTAGTCAATATATCTATCTATATATATATATTGATAAATTTCTAACTTTTTTTTCTTATTCTCATTTTTGTACTTATATTATGTTTCTTGAATTTCTAGAGTTGTTATGGATTTCTTATTTCTAATATATATTTAAATCATAAAAATTATAAATGGGCAGAAAAATAATAAAAAAAAAATTAGTCATTTTGTATTGATAAATTTTAATTTTAGAAGACTAGAACCCAAGCCATTCTCCTTTTATCAAAACTTCTAAGCACTAGACCAAACTTCACATTCATAATAATTTCACACACACACACACATATAATACTATAAAAGAATAAAATTTGGGTCCCTTAAAAACTTTTATATTTAGGGCCTGAGGCGCTCGTCTCGTTGGCGCCCTTCAATATAGGAGGGGCTCTGCTCATACTGATTCATGCATATGAACTTTAATTTGATAAACGTGCTAGTTTACAATATCTCGTCGCGTATTAAATCTGTATCGGCCAGAGGCAAGCTAGAGCTAGCCTTCCATTAGACCAAGTATATATACTCCTGCTCAAAACAACCTGCAACATTAATTAAATTTAAGACTCGTAGAAATCTGGTTATAAATTATAATTAGTCACTTACCAAGAAAGAAAGAACTGTGATCAAAGCATTCGCATACTGAATAATCTGCCAGTTTTGTTCGTGTTTCGTGTCGACACGAAGCAAAATCCATCTGCCCATGAATATTATTCTTCATGAAAAGAGAAGTGATCGTTGATCACCTCAGCAGAAAAATGCCTGCATATATAATATATATATATATATATATATATACATGATTTCCACATGTTAATTTCTTGCAAGATTTGGACATGCAGGATTTTCAGACATGCATGGAATACTAATCTTGCAAGAACTGTAGTTTTTTAAGATTAAACCTTTGACAACTCGAAGAAAGGGAACTAATCATATTCATGAATGATAAACGTGTGAAAAAACATCATTAGATTTTTTTAATATATTATAATAAATATATAAAAATCAATATATATATGATCTGTACATGAAGAAGTTCCTGTTGAAGTAGTTCTTGATGCATCACTGTCATAGCTGTAAGAGAATGAAGACACCCAAAATGGGAATTTCCACGAAGCCACTTTCATTATAAGTTGTCTGACAAATCTCACATGCAAATGTTGTGTGTGCTCATCTACATATATATCTACCCTTCCATCATCAAACTCATGAAACTTTTTTTCTCCTGCCTTTTTACTTTAATCATATACACATATATACCTCGAAAGATTAATTATACCGTGCTAGCATACGTACGTAGTTCATTTGGTGTAGCATATTTGGTATAAGTCAGCAACGATAAAAGACCAAGATTAGTCCATGATGACGTAATTCTTGCGTACAATTGAAAATTCTTAGCAATGATCACATCATGCCATATTTCTTCATTGCAAGAACGTTATGGACTAATCGGGATTTTTTTATTCGTTGATAATATTGAAGATATATATGCTACATGCACTAAATGGACTACTTTTCCTATAAGTAGTCCATCTAGTGTAGTATATATATTTAATATTAGCAATGGCAAAAAAAAGACGATTAGTCCATAACATTGTTGCAATCAAGAATGAATGGCAAGATCGAACAATCAAGGGTTTAATTATTATACGAAGATTATCATGTAAGAATTATTTCTGAGGGTGTGATTGAGGTACGTACAGGCAATCGGACATCCTCCCCACCACGCGATTTAAGCATTAGCACGCCCTCAATAATGCTAAGCATGGTACGGTGTCGGGGTCACGTTGCTACGCCCCACACGTACCCGAACACGAACACGACAACGTGAGAAGTGATTCTTAGAGGGACACTGCAATCCACACTAGGATCACATAACAACTCATGGAGGAAGAAATGGACAGACAGAAAGGGCCCTTTCACTCGTGCAAATTACTTTCGTTTTATAGCAAAAGCAATTATTTTGTTTTGGACGTCACTTCTGATTAATTGCTAGGAGTTGTTAAGGGCAGCACCATGCACCTTAAAAGGCCTTAAAAACCTATCATGGCAGTCTTATCTTTGCTGCACATACATGACATGAGGTACACTTTTGGAGTCATCTCTTAGGTATCTAGCTTCCCATTAATTAATTTCTAGGCGCGACGCGACAAATCACTATAAGCTCTTAGTTAATCGTACGTGATCACAATCAATTAGAAAGAAAGAAAGAAAGAAGAGATAGATGTATACGTACATTCTATGATCAATCGTGTGGTCTGATTCTACATCGGGTCTAGTTAGCTCACCCGATTGCTCGTGATCGCATAGTTGACCGTAACCCCGGCAAGCAAATCAATTGCCCAATAAGGTGAAGTGACTAGATGCTTAGGTGGACCATCACTTTGATTCTTCAAATCTTGTGATGTAACTCTCTTGAAATCCCTAGGTGAATGTGATGACAAAAGCAAACATATTCCTCCACTAATCCCAACTATATCCTTAGCTACAGCAAAAACCCTAGAGCCCGAGTCACGCCCTCGTTATCAGTCTGACAGACTGACAACGAGGCCGGGCTTCTCTCTAGCAAGATAATAGACAACGGTTTTGACTAAAACGTGAAAGACAACGGAAGCCACTTCTCTCGAAGAACAAGGCTCATAGACAACGGTTTGAATAAAAAACTGTGCGGGCCTTGTAGTAAAAGATAGAGATCGGAGCACTACGGTGAGGGTGATGATGAGCGATCAATGGCTAAGGTTCGTCAACCTTAAGGTCACGTCGGCCGAACTATTCCTCGGATTAGGCCACTCGCCACAAGTCTCCGTCTCCCCTTTCATGTGTTTCGTCGTATGCAAGCAAAAGATGTCGTCTTGTCGACACACCTGATGTGCCATCATCCATCACGCTTGAGGGATAAAAAAACAAGCTGCCCTACTCCTCAAAATTGTGAATCTAAGCTTAGTGGGACAACTTGTTGTGCACACACATGTATTATATTTATGATAAAAGCTAGAGAGAGAAGAGAGAGAGAGAGAGAGAGAAATGAAAGAAGGGGTAGTGTTCAATTATCAATGTGTTAGAATTGTTTGTACTTGTTTGACAACATTAAAACTTAGTACCACAAAACAAGGTTTGCAAACAACAAAAGCAAGTTATATATATATACATATATATGTACATAATGGAATGAGTTTTGATGCTTATCTCCTGCACACGACAAGGCGACGTGGTCCGACCCCATTCACATGCCTTAGAAAAAGAGTCTCAAAATATACAAGCATATGCCATTTGCCATCATATATCATCACTACAAACATATATATGATCATGCATTATCATGTGCTGTTTAGTTCAAGTTTGCAGCATTATTTAATTCCTTTTGCTTGAGTCGTTGCTGTTTGATCAAGACAAGAACGTACTGGATCGAGCTGTAGCCCTAGCTAGCTTCCTACAGTTCAAGAAATTAACTCAAATGTATAATGCATTAATCATGCATATATATATATAAAAGGACTAACTGCAGAGGGAGCTAGACTGCACCATTTTTAGCAGTTTTCTTGAATAACTTTTTTGGACTTCTGCATTCACACTAGCTAGCTGATGAAGTATTCATGTACAAGTATTAATTAATTTCTTTGTTGGAAAGCATAGGATATATGATGAAGTAGAGAGAGAATTACATAGCCAAAAAAAAGAAGAAGAAAAAAGCTTTGAATATTTTGCAGAAGATATGGTCATCATCATCTGTGGACATGATAGGGCCAACCGCATGTTTAGTGTTTTCACACTTAGCTTTTTAAATCATTGAAGGTTGATCATGCATGCTCACACACATTTCATTTTTTTTTTTACTGCAATAAAAAATACTTTCACTTCCAAATTTTTGGTAATTATTCTTGGAAAAGTTAGAAATCACACGACAGAAAGTCGAGATGTGCACCCATTGAGTAGCGGCCACGTGCCAACAAATAAAAGAGAGAGAGAGAGAGAGAGAGAGAGAGAGAGAGAGAGAGATCTTAGCCTAGGTGATGAAGTAGAAAAAATAATAATAAAAACTCAAAATGCTAGTTAAAATCTAGCTTTAATACCTTCTTTTACAGGTATATTTAGGCCTTGATTCTTGATCTGACTAACTTTTTACAATATGTGTTTGCTTTTTCATGTAGGGCTAATAGTGTCTGTCCCATTCTACTCTCTCTCTCTCTCTCTCCATATATATAAACCTCTCCTCCAAGATTATATGAATCAAACTTTTCCCTCATACAAAAACTTTGATGGATGAGCATTCATCATCTGCAGCTGATTCATATGATCTTGATCACCAAGATTATGCACCAACATCATCATCAGTGATGAAGATATTCGGCTTCGCGGTGCGAAATTACGAAAATGTCCCCGTGCTGCACCAGCAGCTAGACCTAGACAACAAGAGGTTTGAGTGCCAGCATTGCCACAGAAAATTTGCCAACTCTCAAGCATTGGGTGGCCACCAAAATGCACACAAGAAGGAACGGCAGAGGGCGAAGCGGGCCCACTTCGTCGCTGATCACCGGCGTCTAGGAGCCGCGGTGCACATGATCGGGCCCCACGGGGCCCGGTCAGGCTCTGCCTACGGTCCCGGTGCGAGGTTCCTCCTCCCACAACCTGATCATCATCATCAGCAGCAGCATCAGGGTGTTGTACCTCACGTTTTGTCGGGGGTACCTCTGAGGTACCCCGGTGGCGTCCAAGTGGCGCTGCCACGTCAGGCCGCGTACGCCGGCCGGGGTGAGGTGGGCCCCCCAAGGCCGGCGCCGTTGACAGATGTCAATGAGGGATTGGATGTTGATCTACATCTTTGATGTGATGATGATTTTGTATTAGATGTGATGTTGCATGCTTTGTAGTTCATTCCAATGAGTTAAAAGATCAGTTATTTCAAGATTCAAACTTTCACAATAAATTTCATCTTATTTAATTAGTCTTCCAAACTTTGATTCATGCCATATATATCATAGTCAAATCAAATTTCCCTTGATCAAAATCATTCCTCTAAATTGTTGAATTCATTAATTAATTACTACTTAATTATATTCATAGCTAGCTAGTCCATATATATAGAGAACAAAAATCAAAATTTCCCCCAATAAAATTAAAATAAATCTAATTTATTTACTCTTTAATATAATACATACGGACATGTCTTGTGTGCACTAGGTGCGTATCACTCTCAATGCGGTGACCAAAAAATCATTCAAAATCAGTATAAATCGTAACACTAAAAAGTATTACTTGTATCAATAAAAAGTATCGACCAGAAAAATAAATAAAAAAAAAGCTGTCAAAATCAGTATGAATGGTAACATTAAAAAATATTACTTAAAATTCAAAAAGTATTACTTGTATCCCTAAAAAATATCACTTATTTAAAAAAATATAGTCACCACATTGACCGAATTAACACGTATTGACTCGGTTGATACGTTGACCGTTTAATGTACATCTTATGTACAAGAGAATTTATGAACACGTGTATATATATATATATATATATATATATATATAGAGAGAGAGAGAGAGAGAGAGAGATAGCTTGAAAGTTGTAATTGATATATAATTTGTTATAAGCAAGAATGAGTTTCGGATAATATATAATATTTATTGAAAAGGCAAGGATGACATATATATAGTTGTAGGCCCTCATATGTGACGACAATGATATATATATTTCACGACACTCACTAAATTTGTACATCAACATATAGAATGTTTGCAATGTAATTATTTTATTTATTTATTTAAGGAGGGAAAGGGTACCGATGGAATTTGACTATTCTAATTTCTATGTCATCCTTTTTTTTGTTTTTTTTAGGAAAATTTCTACGTCATCCTCAACAAAGGAAATACCGTCTTTTTTGAATATCTATGAAAATAAAATATATATTAAATATTGCAATCTTCATTAATTTTACTACTAAACAAATATATACCTATCAAGATTATTTTTCCTCATTTTTTTTTAAATTTACATATCAAGAATTACATTTTTGAACACAATCAAACCTAACATCATATATAACATGTCCACTTTTCATTCCAACAATTTTTAGTTACAAATCCACCTTTTTCTTTTTCTCTTCCGTTCTTCTTCTTCTTCTTCTTCTCCTCCCTCGTATCTTCTTCTTTGTCTTCTTCGTATTCTCTCTCTATCTCTCTCTCTCTCTCGTCAATAGAATTATACATTATTGATGTAAACATGATATGATGAGAGAGATGGACAAAGCTAATAACCCTAACCTCATTCATCGTAGACGTAAAGTTTCATACCCGAATACGTACACATTGTCGACGGGAGAAATTGGTGGAACATCAAGAAGGAAGAGAAAAGAGAGAATTATGCACTATAATTCATTTGCCATCGAAGCCGAAATGAAGGCCTCCATTCGTAGGGCCTTTCGATGGTTGAAGAACAAATATTCAACACTTGTGCATCGTTATTAATTATTAATTTAATTATTATTCACATTAATCAATCATGGATCTAACCTAGCTAGCTTGCTTACATTAATCAATCATGGATCATCTTCTTCTTCTTTTCAATATTTTGTTTAAAATGTCTAGTTTTTTTTGGGTTGATGTTTAGGGTTTCACATTGTGAGGAAATATTAATACTTTTTCAAGCCTTTTTGTAATTTTTTTCCTTCATATATATGTATATTATGCTTCTTGATGTTTGATCTTTCATATATGTATTCGGTTTTTCAATATATATCCTTTTTTTTTTGTCTACGTACAGGTAGGGGTGTGCAAATGGTTGGTTCGGTGCAAAACCAAGTCAAACTAGCAAAACTAAATAAAAAATTTCTTAAAAGAATTCAAACCTAACCAACCAAAATAATATATATAACCGAACCAAACCATAATTCTTTGGTTAGTTTGGTTTGGTTTACAGTTTAACCGAATTTTCAATGATTATTTTTGTTTTTCCAAAACAATTATATCTAAAGAAAATAATGTGCACTCAATAGATAACAAACGATATATTAAATAAGTAAATATTTTAAAAATTCGAAAACTAAAAAATTGAAACTAAATATTAGAATTATTGATATTATTTAGGTATATAAATACCTTTTAAATTTATTAATTTAGGTATAATTAATATTATAATTATAAATTATAAATATAGTATAATATATTATATATTTTGGTTGATTCGATTTTAACTAAAATATTTTTATTTAAACCGAAACCGAACCAAACTATATTTTAGTTTTAATATTCAAAACCGGGCAAGTATCCAGTACATAAGATGTACATCAGACGGTCAACATGTTGACCCGGTCAATGCTTTGACCAAAAAATCCGTCAAAATTAGTATCATTCATAATACTGAAAGGTATCATTTCAAATGCCCAAAAGTATCATTTGTATCAATAAAAAATATTGGCCAGAAAAAAAAAAGAAAAAAACTGTTAAGATCAGTATCAATCGAAACAATAAAAAGTATAATTCAAAATTAAAAAAAGTATCAATTGTATCCCTAAAAAGTATCACCCGTTTTCACGATTTTTTTGGTCAACGCTTTAACCGAGTCAACGAGCGTTGACTCGGTCAACACGTTGACCATCTGATGTGCATCTTATGTACAGGAATATTTGCATTCAAAATCAAAGCAAAATTAAAGAAAAATGACCAAAACAACCAAATCAAATAGCCCGGTTTAATTAGTATATATATCGAGATTTGATTTCATGAGAAGGCATATAAAACACTTGTACGAATTATAAATTAAAGAGGGGAATATTTAACTATTGAGGCAACTTAATTAATTGCACTTATAAAGGAAAACATTTTAAAGGAAACTTTCATTAAAATGTCGAAATCAATTTAATTTGCAGAAGTGTTTTGCAAAGGAATTTTATAAGTGTTTCTTAAAGGAAGTTTCTAAACAAATCTTAAGTTGTTAAAATTTGGTTTTCATCAAAAGGAGGTGAGATTTTTGTTTAGTTTAAATGTTAAATCAAAAGGATATATAGAAGGAAAATATAGAACTGATTGATGTGATTTTTTTCTTTTTTCTTTTTTATACAGCGACGGATGAAAGTCTCTATTCTAATTCCGTATTTCACTATTAAGTTTATGATGTTAATGATATCTTTTGTATACATAAAAATTAACTATAATAAAATGGATCCTACTTCACATTTATCAACAAAATAAATAAATTATAAATTATAATTATGAAATAATAAACCTTAACAATAAATTATTACTAAAAATTAAAAATTAAATACTAATAGCTAAAGTCCTTTTAATACGATCATGCACCAACATTTAGAGATATATATATATATATATATATTATAAAAATGAAGATTAAATATTGCATTATGTGGAATCCAACTATTGTACGAAATATAAAGTACATAAAAATAATTTTATGTCAATTATATTGCATCAAGGTGCTTTTTTTTTTTGAGAAAGCATCAAGGGTACTTAGTACAATTAATCTTTTATTTTCTTTTTCAATATGTTTTTTTATATAACAATGAGGTTTAGTTAAAGGCATACCAACATAATGAAATGACACACACACACACACACACACACATATACAATTAATAAAAAATCTGACATATATACACATCAATATATGTATTTGTGCATATATAATAAACTAAAATTAAGTTTAAATCAGTTGGATCAAAAGTCGTGCTCAATTTATTCTTAAAGATACACTTCAAATGGTGGAACATGCATATCTTCTTAAAAAAGAATTTTACATGTTTCCCTTCTATACTACGTCTTCTTTTCTAATAAAAATATGATTTATGAGTAATATATATAATACTATTTCCCAGTTTCTCCATTTTTCCTAAACTCCAAAATATAAAAAGATAGCATTTTCACAAAAAAAAAAAAAAAAAACCCTTGATTTAAAAGTCAAATCGAATATTTTTGGGTTGTATTGTGAACTTCAAAATATTTCCATAAATACTTAACAAGATTTCCACATTTTGTAAAATGACCATCAAATTTAATTTTCTATGTCGGATTGCTAACAATGCACATCAGAGTCCACCGTGTAAAATGACATCAAAAATCATATACCACGGTAATATGAAATACGATATTTTATGACATTTTACATATACGACTCAGAGCCGGTGATGAGGGTGTGCGAGGAGAGCTTCTGCACAAGAGCCCCTCAAAAAGCACGTGTATTTTTTTTAATATTAGGGGCCTATATTTTATTAATAAATTAAAATATAGTTTTTTTTTTAATATTACACGCTAAATTTTTATAATTAACACAATGACCCCAAAATATTTAAGACGACCCTGATATGACTTCAAATCTCCAATAACAACTCTATAGAAAATCAAGTTCCAATATTTTTTTTTTTAAAAAAAACTCCTTATCCTCAAATAACTTTGTTTGAACAACAAACAAACAAAACATAACAATAATAATAACAAAAACAAAAACTAAAAGAGTCATTTTAAATCTTTGTAAGCAATTAATAAATAAATAAATAAATTTTATTTTATCGTATACCGCAAAACACCCAATCAAAACCCTCGACCCCATAGTGGGTCCCTCCTTCAATTCCATTTGGAATTTGAAATCGCTCCCTCTCACCAAAGAGACCGTTACAATCTTTTCTAACCTTTTCTGTTATTTATTTCATTGCTTTTCCACAAAAAAACATTTTTCAAGAATTTAAAAAACGAAACTTTCTACGCAAATCAAACGTATATATAATATTTTTGTCTCTACTTTTCTTTAAAATCACTCCAAAAATCCAATTTTCCCACTGTCTCATTTATTGCTGCTTCAGGGAGTTGTACCACTCAAAAACACCACCTCCACTTCACTCACCGCTATCTCACAACATTCCTATCTGAAGCTCTCAAATTTTCTACCTTTTCTTGCAGTGAGGTGTGCATTTTCTTGTTAAAGATAGGATTTTGGCTCATAAAAATTAATGCTTTGTGAAAAGGGGAGCTCAAACGATCTTCATTTCAGCTCGGCTGCGTGAGTTTTATTGATTTTAACGTTGTTTTGCTGCTCTTACGTTGAGATTACGAAAAGGGTCTGTTTTTTTTTTGGGGGGGGAGGGGGGGGGGGGGTTATTATAATCTGTAGAAATTTTGAATTTTGTGAGTTTAATTATCTGTTTTTTTTTTCTTTTTGGTGTTTATAGTTTCAGTGGTGTTGATACATATTGGGTGAATTGGTGATCATTTACGTGATTTTGTTATTTTTCCTTTTCACAAAGTAGAGTGTGAATTAAGTTTTTATATTTGAAATGATGATGATGAGAGAGAAGAGAGAGAAATGGGAGAAATGTGAAAAAAAAGAGATCTTGAGAAACTGCATGAGAGAGGAGATTCTGCTGGTTCTATAAATTTGGAATGCAATTGAGCTGAACTCAAATTGCAATGATAAAATGTTTTCAAGAATCATAATATGACATGGGATTTTAGGCTTGTAGATGAGTTTGGGTTTTTAGAGATATGGCGTTTGGAGCAGAAGTCATTGGTTTGCAAATGTATTTTTCATTGAAGAAGTTGGTATGAATATGAACATCAGCATTATGTAGTTAATGTTTATCTGCATTTTTGGTGCTAAAGCATTGTTTTATGATTTCTGGTTTACATAAAAATGGTGTTCAGGTAAAGATAGGTCTAAGGGGGAGGCTGGTTTCTTGTGAGCATGGATGTATTAGCTGTGAATTCTTGCAATTGCAGAGGTAATTTTTTAGTAGGTAGTTGGGATTATAACTTCAAGACGAAAAATTGTTTTCATGCAGGTAATTTTTTGGTTCGATGCAGTGTGATATAGACATATAGGAGAACATTTAGTGCCACTAGAAATATTTGCTTGCATTGTTACTAAGCATAGTTGTAGCAGAACCCTTGAAATATCATTCTCCTCTAGTTGCACTTGATAATTTGTCTAAGTTTTCGTCTTCGTAGAATGCAAACTTTTGATATTGAATGACCTTATCTATTACTATTGCAGATGCAGTGTGTGATGTGCCATATCTTCCTTTAAGTTGTAAAAGTTGAATGTGTTGTGACATTGGATTGCAAAAATGGGAATCGAGAAGCAGGGCTCCAAGGGTGGAAATTATGTAGGTGGATTCCTCCAGCTGTTCGACTGGAATGCAAAATCTCGAAAGAAGTTGTTCTCAAGCAAGTCGGATTTGCCCGGTATGAAATTCGGATGCTAAAAATCAATAGCTTCATGCATTTTCCTTGTAGATGAAAACTGCATTCAATATTCATGTATATATGCTGATTTCTTGTCTATGTCTAGAGTTGTTTCAGTTGATTTGCTATGCTGTTTTTTTGAACAAGTTTCATTATGCAGAGAAATTCAAGCAAAAAAAGAGATTTGATGGCAACTTGCCAACAACACACCTTGAAATGGTAAGGCTATTGATTTCAAGGCATTGAGCTTCTCCAGTTTATAGTAATTCATAAAAATTATGACATTTCTCTTTCTGTAGTTGAATGAGGATGAAATTGCAGCTCGACCGAGTATGAAAGGAAGTAGTGATTATAGTTGTGCTTCATCTGTAACCGATGAGGACTTGTATGGAAGCAAGGCCCCCGGAGTGGTTGCAAGGCTTATGGGGCTCGATTCCATGCCAAAATCGAATGCTCCTGATCCCTACTCCACTCCATTTTCTGAATCTCGTTCTCTTCCGGGTTCTTATTACCAATCTAAAAATATTGATTATCGTCAAGACCCTCAAATCATGCACTCGAGCAGTTTGCAGAAGCTAGGTATCCGAGCTGACATGGAGCCTAAGTATCAGAAGGTAACACCAAAGCCGATTGAGAAGTTTCAAACTGAAGTTTTGCCTCCGAGATCAGCTAAGTCGATCCCATTCACTCATCACAAACTTCTCTCTCCTATAAAAAGTGCCTCTTTCATCCCACCTAAGGATGCTGTTCACATAATGGAAGCAGCTGCTCGGATCATTGAGCCGGGGCATCAGGTCAGTAGAAAGCCAGTGCTGCCTTTGGCCGGTTCATCTTCAGTGCCTCTGAAAGTAAAGGATTTGAAAGAGAAGGTCCAAGCAGCACAAAAGCCTCCAAAGCCTTGTGAAGGTTCTCAGAGGCCGGGTGAAGCACGAGGTGTGAAGCAGCTTAGGGGAAACTCTATGACTAAGAGCTCGAACAGTGGCTCAGCAGATGCTATGTCAGTGACAAGTTTTCAAGATTCTGTAGAAGTTTCTTCTGCTGTGAAGAGTAAAGGAAAATCCATTTCACTTGCCCTGCAGGCTAAGGCCAATGTCCAGAAACGAGAAGCTCTAAACTCGAATGGCAGCAAGATGTGTGTCAGCAGCCATGCAGAGACGAATGAGTTCAGTCCAAACATGTTGTTCACGAGTCAGGCCGGGACACAGAAGAGTAGTACACTTAAGAAGGGATCCACACAGAAAAGTTCTAGTGTGCTTCGACAGAATAATCAGAAGCAGAATTGCATTGTTGATAGAGGAAGGTTGCCTTTGCCTTCAAAGTCCAACTTACAAGGTGGAAAAGCAGTTAGTGGAGATCTTTCCTCTGCAAGGCGACATAACTCTAGTAAACTTGTAGGCACCTCCAAAGTAAGTTCCGGAAAATTGAGTTCAGACGTTAAAGATGATAAAAGCAATGCATCATCTTGTAGCTCAGAAAGAGTTACTCGTAAGAAGAGGTCCATTGAAGGTAATTACCACTCGGAAAACAGTCAGGCTGCTCACAACCTTCGGAGGGATAAAAATGGGAAAGTTGTCCAGTCTACTTCGATCATGGATACACAAAGTAGTTGGGATCGAGATAGTGGAAAGGCAGGAGCAGATGTCATTTCTTTTACCTTCACTGCTCCAATGAGGTCTACTGAGTTTCAAGAAAACTGTAAGAACTTCCCTGTAGATTCTCCTAGTAAAAGGATGATGCTGAATTCAGATGGTATGGCTGCTTCAAAGTTCTCTTTCTTGGGACATAACATCAAAGGAAGTGATTCATTAAGCTCGTTTCTGGAGCTGCAACTTAAAGAGTTAGCTCATAAGGTAGAGTTCTCCCAACAGAAATCAGGGGCAGTTCCTCTAAAGAACTCAAGCTTGCCAGGAGAACATAAGACGAAAGATGGAAATCACTCGGTTGATCCAGTAGGCCAGCCGGGATCTAGTTTATACTCCCTTCGAGACCCTAAGGGATTCATAGCTGGTCAACACTTCGAGGTATGTTAATTCCATCTGATTCTTTTTAACTGAATTCATGAGAACTTTGTGGATAAGTATAACAAGAAACAGTTGATACAGAACTTTTTTGCCATTTGTCATGACCTAACTTTTGAGCACAAAAAGGCTCGTTTGGATTTCTTGATTACTTTCTAAAAGCTAATCAAATGAACTTGATTTAGGGACAGGGAGAAAAGGGCATGAGTAGACGAACCATATCTGAAGACGGAACATTCCTTAGTTGCCGGCTTCCAAGTCCAGTTTCTGTTTTTCAACATTCTTCCTTCACAGAGAGCTACAATTCATCAGATGGTGCAGATAGTAACCATGTTACAGGAGGTACAAATACATGCTTTTCGACATTGTTTATGTTGCATGCATCACAGATGTCTTAGGTAGAACTAACTATTACTATTCACAGGTGGTAGCAAGTGTTCATCAGTTCAATTTGAGGGCGCGTTGAGTAGGTATTCAACGAGCACGTTCGTTCCATTTGAAGGAGATGCTGAGCTATCAGACTCATGTTCTTCAACCTCGTCCAAATATGGGAAGTCGAGAAGCTGGGAACTCGAGTATGTGAAGGACATGCTATGCAACATCGAGCTTATGTTCACAGATTACACAACGGGAAGGGCTAGTGAGATCATTAGCCCTCATCTTTTTGATCAACTAGAAAGCTGTAAGAAGTACTTCAACGGCTGTGGGCTCGTCTCAGGCACGAATAGAAGGCTGATGTTCGACTGTGTGACAGAGTGCCTGGACATGAGATGCAGACGACTTGCTGCAGGAGGCTACGAATTGTGGGCCAAGGGTGTGGCGGCGGTCAAGAGAAAGGACAGACTAGCTGAAGATGTCTACAAAGAGATTTCAGGTTGGAACACGATGGGAGACTTCATGGTCGATGAGCTCGTGGACAACGACATGAGCAGCAGTCCACATGGTAGATGGCTCGACTACAACATTGAGGGATTCGAACTCGGGATACAGATAGAGTCTCGCATTCTAAATTCTTTGATAGATGAAGTAGTTGCTGATATATTGGTTCTTTAATTACTTAAACACACATCATATAGTTTGCTTCCATTTTATTCTGTCGCCGATGTCTCTTGTGTGTGGAGAGAGAGAGAGAGAGAGAGAGAGAGAGAGAGATTCACAATACTTTTCCAGATAAGTTTACAGCTGAAAATTGCACAAACGAAAACAAGATTCCAACTAAGCATTGCAGTTTGCATAAACAAATCATACAAAAAATGCAATAGGAAATAATAGTATAGATAATTACAGCAGGGTCATGTCAATGACAACAAGTGCCTAAATTCCTCATGAAGATCGGAGCCCGATTCGATCGAAAAAATATAGCAAGAGTTGATCTAGTTTTACAAAATTCTGAAATGAATCTACAAAGCCATCAACATAAAGTAAATCTGTATATAACCTGTACAATCTCTCAAATGCTCCTTTTTTGGATACCTTGATGTAAGCTCACCGGAGATCGACCACATCAAACTTCAATTTGGAGTTCATATAAACGTGGGAGCAATGCTCGTATATGGGGCTTCCATCCTCGGCCTCTTCATGAGGATGGAAACCACGCTGTTGGCAGCTTCGAATGACAGAAACACCGCCGGGGTCGGAAAGGTGGAATATGCCATGAGGACTGCAGAAATAATAGTCAATATTCATGTTACTGATAGATAATATATGATTTCCATGGAAGATTGGCTAGAAGAAGTTACTCCAGGAGAATATGATTTTCGAAAGAAACAAAATGGAATTTCTTTGTCGAAAACTTTTTGAAGTTGAAAAGAAAATCAACCTTTGTGTGTCCGTAGGAGCCATGACAATTGCAATTGCTTCCGGCAACATGACCTAGATACAAGTCGAAAATGATTCATTTACCAAATATGCAAAGATAACAAAAGAAAAACAAATGAACTTTGGAAGGATAAAAGTCTTATAGAGCGTCTCTAAAGTAAATTGACTGTCTAAGAGATCTCCATTTTTCCCGATAAACCCGCTCCAACTATACATCATATTTCTTCAGAGAGGTATTTTGGCAGCTAATCTGCTGTGTAAGTAATTTTGGCAGAAGTTACAAAATCATCCATCTTTCTCTGCATTTTGCTCCTTTATCCCCCAAAAGGTGAAACTTTACAAAATTGGCCGAATGGGATCAGATCAACTATCATAAATGCACATTTATATTACCTGATATGAATAATGAGTGTGAAGATCAACGGAAGACATGAAACACGTTTGTGTTGGATGTGTCTGCAAAGCAATAGAAAAAAATAAACTAAATTTAGAATATGATATCTCCATGCTAATTACACAAACTAAAACTGAGTAATTCACATATGTGTTTGCATGATTTCTATCTGTTTCCTTCCATTTGCAATTTTGCTTTTATAAATTCCATGTTTCTTTCCACATAAATTGCACTTATAAAAGTAGCATAATTTGACTCTTCAAATGAAATTAAGATGAATTTCATACAAGAATGATCAGATTACAATAAGCAGACAAAATATTCAGTGCTCTCCATGAACAAAGAAGACAGAAATGAGAAACCATGGTGCTCAAGTAAATTAGCTTAAAAGATGAAAAGTGAAACCGACTGACAATAAAAATTATTCTGCAATGCAAAAAAAGTATATTATTGGATAGTTAAGTGTATTAAATGCTCAAGTGCAATGAAATGAGACGAAAAATAACTTAGTGATAAACAAAGTGTGCCATCCAAACTTACTATTAACACTTACGTGAATCCATCCAAGAGGAAAGAGGGAGCGTGTGTCTTGAACCTCAAAAATCTCTTCTTCATTCAAAGTTTGACACTGAAAATAAATAAAAAGAATTTTAAATAAGATAATATACAACTACACAACACAAGCTGTCAGCTTGATTATAAGTTACTTCTAACTAAATCTCATTGGAAAATATGCCACTTGACTGTAAGCAATAGTGGATCATGAAGCAACTATAAGCATATCATGGTATTCCCCAGTAGCATCCAATTTACAAAGCATAAAATATATGGAGGTCAGTGTACAGCAAATAAGCAAGATTCTCCTTCTCAAAAAATATAATGTGTTGGAATCTAAGTATTTGTCAATAACAAAGTTCACAATGAAAGGCCTTTTATAATAATTTACTTTAGATTTAGAAGAAGATTTCCAGTATTTCCATTTTATAACAGATCATTTGCAGCTAGATCAAACTACCAAAAGCGTGTCTGGAATATTGTAAAATTATAACGATGAGACAATCAGAGAGGGGTTTGAAGTGAAAAGCTGAAAATTACAGATCAAAACATAAAGTTATATGTAATACCGAGTCTGAAGTTGACTCCTGCTTTGGAATAATGAGCGTCGTAATATGAAATACTCTATTCTTCTGCAAACCAACAATACGCAAACATTAGTTCAGCTATCATATTTTTCCGCTTCCAAAAGCAGTTATGGAAACTGAAGACTTACAAGTGAACCAGCAAGAACACCACATGTTTCCAAATTTTTTGCAGTATTTTCTCGTGCCAATCTCAAAAAATCCTCCATTATCTTCACTGGCTACAACATAAGCAAAACATATGGGTATCATCATCCAGCAAAACTTATGGGCATCATCGTCCAGAAAAACAGTACGCCATATAACAACAATGACACCTTCAGTCTAACTTAAAAGTTAAAGCTACTAAGAAAGGGTTGCAATTAGACTCTGACATGTACAAGGTTAAGAATAGAGTCAACACACTCACAATGTGAAGATCTTGGTAAGCATTGGAAGTAGGCAATCCATCCTGAGAGAGTTTTGGTGGTCCTGGCCTTGGGTCAGCAACTCTTGATGGAGAAATTGGACGACGTTCAGGCATTACTTGTGCCAGGACTGGAGGTGGAGAAGGTTGCCTGATATTGCTCAATTGAAAATCATTGCTCTCCACATTCCCTTGGAGAAGTCCAGATTCCTCACCAAGCCATCTACCATCATCCAAAGATAGAACAGACTCCATAGATGACTTTTCAGCATTTGAATCACTACCTTTTGTTGCCACAAGTTCTTGTTGCCCAACCTGATTCAGGCTATAAAAGTAGTGATACAAGATTGAGATGTTATAAGCATTCAATTTATAGTAGACATGGCAGAATGTTTGTGTGCCAGTCTAGGCATCCAAAGCAAAGACATATAACAAAGAAAGAAAATATGAGCCTTATTCCTACCTTAAATGGCCACCAAACAACAAGGAAAAGGGGGCAAAAAGAAAAGGAAACACTTATTTAACATAAGTAGACCCCATACCTTGAGAACTCACTAGAATCCATAGCAATATTAGTTGGATAATTAACCTGGGAACCAAGAACAGAAACCAACAAAATTTGACTACAACAGAAAGAAGTCTTGTTCATGGGAAAAGTACAACAAAGAAGATAAGGCTCACCTTAACCTCAGCCCTAGGCCCAAGCCATTGACCACGAAGACCAGTTGGTCCTAATAATGAATGTCTGGATAATGTTTCCTGCTTTGGAAGAGGTAAACTAAGAGATCTGCAAAACGCAGAAAATAATCAGTAGATGTAACTTAGTCAAACATATATTCTATAAGATCAATCTTCTTCAAGAATTTAATTATTCCAACTGATGTTAGTATGAGATCTTCGGTGCAGGCATAGTAAGTAATACAAAGCAAACTGAAAGAGAGAAATCCCATCCTAAATAATTAGAAGCATCATCAGTTGAAAATGGCATGTCTTCTAAGAAAACTAAGACAAAACAACAGAAAAGTTGGTCATTCTATATGTAACAGACAGTGTATTACAACTCAGCAAGATAACACGTGCGAAGTATAAGTGTAAGCACCTATGTTGCACATGTTAGTTAGAAAATAATTTCCTGAACAATATATCTAAGATAAATGATTTCTTTACTCTTGTGCTATTCTTTATCTCCATAGAAACAATTTCCAGATTAACAACATCGACAAATTTTAGGGTGCTTTACAGAAACAATTTCCTGAATAATACAACGTAGGTGCTTTACACTTACATTCAGTTATATTCTAATTAACAAGATTAAGTTATACTCTTATGAACAAATCATAAATGGTCCATCAATACATAGTAAACAGCATATGGGACAAAGAAAGTTAACTTGCTAGCTTGCAGTAGTGCTGTACAAAATAACCGAGGACACTAAGATATATAAATAACATAACAACTTGGCGTGGTTAGATATTAAGGTATAGTATCAACGTAATGCACTCACATCTTCTGGAATTGAGATTCAATGGAATTTGGTGATGAAAATTGAGTATAGTCATTATTCTGCTTCAGTGAAGATGAAGGCGCTGCAATCAATTGCGACATCTGAGACAAAAAATATAAGGTAAGAAGAAGGTTTTTGAAAAAGAACCAAACATTTAATCTCAGTAAATACCTGCTTGGTACTGTAGTTTAAGGAGGCTCTGTTATTTACAGAAGACGCATAGGAAATACTGTTCGGACCACCAAACTGATTCATCTGACTAGTGGTGCTAACTTTTTCCTGCTCATCTAAATGACGCCGCACTTTCGGTTTTAAAACCTCCAGCTCATCTAGCACGGCGAACAATTTCTGCGACACCACGGCATGAAGCAAACTTATCCAGTACCTTATTAACTGAACCATGACTAAAACATGCAAACTACATGAAAATTACTCTTACCTTTCTATAGAAAGCTCTTTCTTTGGCACATAAAACTTGGTAATCTTTATGGTCCGGTATAGTTTCAGACACTAGACTGTTTCAATTCATCACATATCTCAAAAGCATCAGTCACTGCTCATTATGTCAAAACATATGAAAGAACAAAAGAAATTAAAAGCCTTTACCTTGAATATCTGAGTAGTATAACATACAAGTCGATCAAGTTTTTCTCCTCCCTATAGATATTTGCCTACACAAAGAATGACCTAAGGATCAATCATCTCATAACAAACTTCGATTTTCTCACAATTTAACAGTCCTTCACAGATATGTCACCGAATTACGAAAATCACAAACGAACTTAAAAAGAAAATTCACATTCCTGCAGCCAATTAATGCCGCAGACAGCTATTACGCTAATTAAAAACTTAAAAAATCAGCTCACTCCAATTTAGAAAGATAAAAACAGTAACCTCATATCAACAACTAAATATACCATAAGAAACTTTACGTGCGAATAATTTGAACAACATCAAAACTAAAATCCAAAATCAACAAGACAAATCAACTGAATTTAAGCTCTATAACAAACTATTGACTCAAAATCTTCAAATAATTAGGCAAAAACTAATCAAACAAATGCGCGTTGGCGAGTGCCGACCTGTTTGAGGAGATTATCAGCGATGCGATAGTAATTGCGGAGAGAGATCCGGTTGTCGACGTTGATCTTCCCCGTCACGGCACTAAAGTTGATCGGAGCAGAGTACGCCGGCCGCCTCATTTTATCCGGCGAGAAATCAATGAATTTTGCGGCGAAAATTTGATTCTCCGGCGAGAAAAAAGAGCATTAGGGGCTAAAATGATAAAACTGGGTCGTTTTGATTTAAATAGTTATTCGTAAAAATCGTAATGTCGACATTGTGACTATTTAGTTGACCGCTACCTCTCCAAATCAATTTGGACTCTTCGAGGTTTATTCATAAGTATTTTTCGAAAATTTATACTTTGATACCTATATTTGGAATATTTTTTTATTATTTTTAAATGATCCATTTTATTACTATTAGTAAAATAATATTCACTTTTTCAAAAAAAAAAAAAAATTTAATCTGACCTCGATTAAATTTCCAGCCTAAAATATCTACGTGGCATGCCCGACAATTTTATTTTATTTTTAATTCATAATTGACATGAAATATCTGGATAATATTTATATTGGAGGAAAAAAGTCACGCAATAATTCCAGCATGCCACGTAGATATTTTAGGTTGGAATTTTGATCGAGGTCATATTTGTAATTTTTTTGAAAAAATGGATATTGTTTTGCTAATAGTAATAAAAGTGGTCTTTTTGAAATGTAGGTATGAAAGTGTAAATTTCCGAGTATTTAATTTCTTTTAGCTATTTTTTATGAATATTAATTGCAAATTAATCATGAATTTTTTCATTGTTTGCAATTTGATCTTTTTTTTTTCATTTTAGCAATTTCTTTTTTTTAGGTGTTATAAATGAGTGCATTCAATTTGATACCTGATCATCAATCAATTTAGGGCGTGTTTGGTTTATAGGATCAATGTAGTTCAGCTTAAATTGATAAAATTATCTCATCTTATAAAGTGTTTAGTTCATATGATAAGAGTCCAGCATTGATGATACTCATACTCCTATCATCCATTTGAGGGATAACTCATCACCCGAAAATTTGGGTGATTAAATTCATTATGTCTTTGATTAAATTCAAAATTATTAAATTATCCCCGTTTAAATAATATTTGAATCTTTCTACCCTCAATTTTGGAAATATTTACACAAGTGCATATTATGTATAAACTAATTTTCACTAAAATCACTTTTAAATAAAATAATAAAGACAATGAAAATAAGAATAATAAATCCACCGTAAATTCTACTATAAATCAACAATTGTAATTTAATTAGTCGTCCATAATTATAGTTTGAAGTTTTTTGAGTAAAAATAATTACAACGTTAAATTAATAATAAATATTTATGTGGAGGACAATTTAGGTATTCGATTATATTTTAATCATAAAACTTTAATTCAAACAAAATATTAACAATCTATTTTTAACAATCTGTGAACTCGCTTTCGAAGTCATGCTCTACACACTTCACCATCTTCACAGTCGCTCATTATCTCTATACTTCAATTTGAATTTTTTCCACTAATCAAGGGTATGTCCTCCTATTCTCAATGCTATATCTTTAGCCTTAATAAAGCAAATCAAACATGATGTAAAGAAAATATTGAAAATACTCCTTAATAGTACTCCTCAACCATTAATGTCTAGCAATCTAGCTCATCATTATCGATTATTATTATTATGAAATAAAAATGAAAATATCTATTTATTCAAGTCATATTTAGTTCTACAGGAGGATTCCTTATTAATTTTTCATGCTCATCATAGATGTTTATCCCTTTTTTTTTCCTTTTCCTTTTTTGACAATAAAACGAATGTACTTTGAAAGTCTTTGAGGAGAGACATTTTCACTATTCAACACTTTTCCACCGGACCTCTCGGCCCTTGAGTCTTGTAGGATTTTCACACCATACTGGTATGTTACTCTAATTAGTATCTCATGCACTCATGTATAAAGAGCACAAAAAGATAGCTTGGCGTGTCTTGTTGGTTTGACTATCTTTCCCATTGTTATTGTTAGTCGGAAATTCGGAGTTCATTTAGGAAATGATAAGCAAAGCTTGGTTACTTTTGAAGTAAAACAACGCGTATCACCTTTATGCAAATTTATCTACAGTTTCTTCATAATTTCCAAATAAAATAAAAGCACTCATATCATAAAGTTATAAAACCGCTATAAAACTGGGCATCGTCCTCGTCCTGATTAATCATACTCCTTGTATCTACTTTACTCTCTGAGTCTCCTCATCCTCGAGAGCATTGCCTTGAAGTATCTTCTCCCCTTTGCTAGACAATGTCTGCCAAAGGTTGAAGTTGTTCGTAGCGTGGAACTCCTCTGTGAGACCGAGGAAATGCTCTCCCGCATCATCACAGCTGCCCAGTTTTATCATGGACTGGGTCAACACTTCTTTTATATAAGAACCTGAAAATACACTGGTGGATTAATAATAAGAAAAGAAAAAGATGTAAGGATTTATTTTTTGAAGACTTTACCTATGAAATCCTCGACAACAACAGACAACACATACGTGCTACATTTGTAAGAGAATGGCTGCCCATCTCCATCGTCCAAGAGCCTCTTTTGAGAGCTACAGCTTGGATTTCTACAATTAATGATTTTATCGCAATCTATTTGTTGAAAAACATTTTCAACATCAGCCGGCTTGAGTTGTACACCGAGGTAGGATAACATTGGAGCTAACTCATCTCCTTCCTCATTGCACACTGTACCTTTGGGTTTAATTCGGTCGGTTCACATGTTGAACCAAGCATCTACCACTTGGACCATGCACGTTATGTTTGTCTTCTACTTGTCAGCCTATCTTTCTTTCATAAAACTATGTATGCGGTTACAAATTGTTTGTGGCCAGTTAATGTTTTTGAACTTTTTTAAAGAGGCACCATAAACCATGCACCCCATTGGGATCTTCCCTTGGGACTTAACATAAAGGACATAAGAAGTCATGGTGTTAAGAAGTATTCTGAAATCATTCCGGTCGTCCTCAGATTCTATCGTCATTTGTTCAATCAGTTCAGTCGTTAATTTCAGAGAAACGGCCTACCCTGCATCACAATCTTTACCATACTTTTTACAAAGGTTTACAAAATAGGTTGGCAAGGTTGAAACTCTTTCCTCATCATAGACTTCTCCTTCACAGGGTAATCCTGTGAGGTACGCGATTTTCTCAGCGCACATTTTAAGATGACGGCCTTTAATAAGGAGCGCCTCTGTCTTGCTATCATACAAATCCAATAGTGCTTCAAAAAGCACCAGATTATTATTCTTCTTTATCGGTGCTCCAATTAATTTATAGATATCTGATTCCTTACAGATCTCTTTCTTCTCATTGGCATTAACAAAGCTATCAGCCTCACAAATTCTTGCTAACCTAGATAAATTAGATCTGCATTCGAGGTTTTGCTTATCTGAAATCAAGAATTTTGACATCCCTAGTTAAAATATACATATATTTTGCATATATCGTAGGCAACATATATATGTACATGTTACCTATTAAGACAAAGAACATTGAGAAACTATGGAGCTCCAAAATTCAGAAACTATGGAGCCCCATCAAACACATAACCCTGAGTAGTGTATAAGGGCATATAACATATTCCAGAAAAGACATTTAGTAGTAAAAAACACGTCCCATCAAACTGACTATTTCACCAGCTGCTACCCCTACACAATGACAATATTTATTCCTGTGGAAGGCTACAAAAATCGCTCCACAGAAACACTTTAGCATCAAACATAGTTCTCCAAGATTGCTACTCCTACTGCTGCTGCTACATACTAATAATGTGATACACACAGCATAAACATGGAAATGGAAATAAATGTCGAAAGTCACAAATAACTTAATAATATTATATTTAATTAAATGTACAATTTTTTTTAATATTATAGCATAAATATTAAATATGCAGAGGGATATTACACGACAATTTGAAGTGAAAAGAAATTCCCTACGTATTTATTGATGTCACAATAAAATGATTTTGATAGCATTTTTTAGTGTATCTGCGTTTTAAAATATTAGTTCTTTGGTGACATTTTTTGTTGCCATTATACACATCCAATGCTTAAATTGTAATTATAAATTATCTTTCTTTACACTATATCTATTGTTACATTTGAATAGACTACACTTTTAGAAAATGTCATCACATCTTAAATGTAGCGATAACTACTTTATATTACATTTCTGAGTGTCATCAAATGCTATTTTTCTAATGAAACTAGTTTCTCCACCCGGCTGGAGATATAACAATGGAACTTTTCTCCTACCCGGCTGAAGATAAAATAATGGAACTAGCTTCTCCTACCTGGCTAAAAAAATAAAATTAGTTGCAACTATGACAAATTAAAGGTTATAATGAGAATATGGAATTAATTATTAATTAAATTGGTATTGTCCCCAACTATTGTAAGATACTAAGCTGAGGTTTTTGTTGTGGAATGATATGGAAAAATATAACAATGAAACTAGTTTCTCCACCCGGCTGAAGATATAACAATGGAACTAGTTTCTCCTACCCAAGGATGAAAATATCGCTATCGCAACATATATCGCAACTTCAATTTTACGGATATATCGACGGATATATCGATATCGCATATCGATATCGCAGAAAATTGAAAAAAATGACGGAAATCATATTAAAATCTTGGAAATTTAACATGAAATTTTAGGAACTATTATGACATATTATTATGCACATATTCCACTAATTGTTTTGATAGAATTGTATTTTGAAAGGTAATATATGAATAATACATTATATAAATACCGTCTGAGACAATACATTTGATAAAATAATACATAATACAACTTAAAATGACTAAATAAACATTATAAAGTACAATTAATACCAAAATGAGGATCTATGAGGTTCAAATATAGTAGATGGAATGCCATCTTGTTCTAAACAATATTGGTACCAACTTATCACGTTCGAGTAATTATGGATATAATTATGCACATGTGCTTGATATGTTTCTTGATTTCTTCCAACAGCTTCACCATGAATTGGATAATGTCCACTGACCCAATTATTTTGTTGATACACATTTTGAGTAGTCCAATCAATTTGTGAACTCCCATATGTGTAAGAAGCATATGAATCTTGGGACATATCACTATGATCAGTGCCACCCATATTCATAGAATCAAAATTGGTAGAAAGTTCTTCAATATCAGTCCTTGGACTTTCTTCTTGAGTCCATGCATGTCTCCTTATGTATTCCTTTCCTATTGCACCTATTCCAGAACCTCCAGCTTTACTTCCGTGGTCCATATCTTGTGTTGCATGAGTGAAGTTGGCCTCACAACTGAATGGACTCAATAACGTATGACTTGAACCATAATCGTCTTGATTGTTCCCACCATTTCCACCACTTCCATCATTTCCTCCATCATTATTTCCCCCATCCTCTGTTGAGCTATCTGTTTTTGAATCACGAGAAGTATTACCCACTTCGTTTTGTAATACTTGATTCACATCAATGCCATAATCACGAGCCATAGCAGCAATTTTTGGATCAGGATTTCCCTCATTATCATCTAAGTGTGCAGGACGAACCCATTGAAAAAGTGGATTTCCTTCTTCATCATTTTCATCAGCTGTTATATCTACCAGATCTAGATATTCTTGCTCTGCAACCTTATCATTTTCAGCTTCCATATCTCGTATCCTTAACTTCATATTATAATAGCAAAAGACCAATTGTTGAAGTTTTGGATACGCAAGTCGATTCCTTTGCTTTGTGTGGATTAAGGCAAAAGTGCTCCAGTTCCTCTCACATGCAGAAGATGATGCCGTTTGTGATAAAATTCGCACAGCTAAATCTCTAACTGTAGGTGATGAATGACCATACATAACCTACCACTCAGCTGCCATTACAAAACAACAATAAATATACAATGCATATTAATTCATTGAAGATATGATTTGAAATTATTTAAACAAGCTATATTTGAAAATATTAAGTAAAAGACTTACATGGGACCATAGTAGATCGAGAAGCAATTGCAGCACGATCAGCAAATCCTTTTCTCCCATCACGAAAATATGTAAGCTTCACATTTAATACAACCAAAATATAATAACTAATATGATAATATGATATCTTATCTTAAAACAAAAATATGATAACTACTATTGAAAAATTATGTCACCTCATTTCCAAATTGAGCTACACCATTAGAGTTCGGGTCTAACTTGTTAAAAACATCATGAACTGCTTTAATCAATTTTGGATCATCACCAACTCCTGGCTGATATTGGAATCGCGGATTCAAGTAATAAGCTGAAATTTTTTAAAAAATTATTAGAGACTTAGAGTGTCATGAATATAATATAAATGTGCAAACAATTCATGTAAATAGAAAAATTATTTACCTGCTGCATGTAATGGATGAGAAAGTGTACGGTCCCACCTTGAATCGATTATGTTCAATATCCATTGTGATCCTTTCAAGCGTTCAACTTTCTCTTTCATAACACGTAGTAAGTCATACAATATGGGCATAGTAGGAACCACCTCAGTGTCCACCACTCGTAGAACTTGATATAAGGGCTCATAAAAATCAACAACATATTTTACACCATCCCAGAAAGATTGATCAAGAACTTGTCTTTCTAACTTTCTGCCCAAAGCTGTTTGACTTAGTCGGTTATTTCCCCATTCATCACTTGTAAACAACTGCTTCAAGCCTGACTTTTTCTTTAGAAGACTGTCCAATGAGATATAATTTGTTGCAAAACGTATAGCTCCTGGGCGTACAATATCTCCTTGACACATCTCCCGCATGAGTGCAAGTAGCCAACCATGGTTATAAATGTAATTGGTTACTTGTCTAGCCTTTGCAATTACCTCTGCAACAGTCTCTTTTTTTCCAATATCTTCAAATATTAAGTTGATACAGTGAGCAGCACATGGTGTCCAATACAGATCATACTTACTCATGAGTTTTTTTCCTGCTTTCACAAAAGCGGAACCATTATCAGTAACAATCTGTACAACATTCTTAGAACCAACCTCCAGCACCACATCCTTTAACAAACCATATATATACTTATGATCCTTGATTCTATTGGATGAATCAACCGATTTAAGAAATACGGTTCTGCCCTTACAATAGACCATGAAATTTATGATGGACAACTTTGTTGGTCCAGTCCATCCATCTGACATTATCGTGCATCCATAGATTTTCCATTTTTCCTTTTGGGCATCGACATACTCACTCATTTCTTTATGCTCCATATCGAGATATTTATGTTTAATCTCATATGGAGTCGGAGGCAACACTCCTGTTCCTACTTCTTGCACACCCGCAATCATATTTTTGAAATGGTGTGATGATGCTTTGCTGGGTGGTACATTCTCATAAATAAAAAACTTACTCACCAATCTGCCAAGTTTTTCTTTCAAATTGCCACGAGAAAATATATCTTTGATCTTTTTCTGTTTTGCACCTTGTGATTTGTATAAAGATGGTGCAGCAGAAGGTTCATGGCCTGATTCACGAACACTTTGTGTTCGATGAAATTGGGAAGAAGATGGATTTGCACTTCGACTTGAGCTGCCTCTTTTATTTTGGGTCCAACTCTGTCTTTGTTGTCTTTCCCATTCACTTGCTTTAGAAGCTTGCATAGCAACATGATATGCTTTTCGATCTGTTGGATCAAGATCAGCAGGATACATGAACACGTCTTCATTATCTATTTCTTCTTCATCATCTTCATCTCTTAAGCCCTGACGTAATTCTTCTCTAATTTCTTTCATCTTTTCAGCTTTTTTTTGCTTTGTATGATCTTTCATTTTTAACAAGTTACGAATTTCTTGCTTAACTTCAGGAGGCACATTTGAGCATTTTCGTGAATTTTTCCGAGGATCTGTATGGCTCAAATGATATTTGAAACGAGTAATGCCTCCACTTTAAAGTACAAGACCACAAAAATTACATATAGTTCCATTCTTGTTATTGGGAATTGGTTTACAATATTTCCATGCGGGATCAAGTCTTGAGTCAACTTCTCCACTACCACTTCCCCTTTTCATTTTCGTTTGTAACTTCAAATTGAAAAAAAAAAAAGTTAGCTAAGCCCTAAAAATTTATACATAATTTTTATGGGGATGAGCATTAGATTTAAAAAAAAAAAAAAGAAGCACAAAGATTCATCTTGGACGACTCTATTAATTTCATTAATAAATATAATAGAAGATTTTTGTATATATATATTTTTCAAATTATATGTATGATATTAGTAAAGAAAGATCAATAACCCCAATGATAATAACAAAAAAATAAATATATAAAATTGAAAGTATATAAATGAATTTCAAGCAATATAAATAAAAAATAACCATAAATGTAATACACCATGAAAACTAATTCCCTTAGTGACAATAATTAAAAAAATAAACATATAAAACTGAAATTAAAGGACATGAATGACATCAGTTTTTCATTAATTTAGTTTTAAATGGATTGATATTTGAATAGTTATGGAGCTGAATACTCATTATGTTTCAAACAAAATGGGTATTAATTAACATGTGCACAATTTTAGCTTAATTTTTTTATGAATCCTTTCTTCTACGCTCTTATGAATTGTTTTATTGAAGAAAATATATAAATTATATTCAAAGCCACCTAAATATTTAAAATCAAAAATACAAAATGAAAAAAGAAATGTTATGGGTAGGTCTTGAACCAAGAACCAAATAGGAATTTACGAATGCAAGTTAATCACTACAGTACATAGAAGATTTAGAATTATGGGACTTATATTACTTCCATTCAATTTATTATTTTGTTATGAATGAATTAAGCTTCCATTAATATTGTTGCTCTATTTCAAGATTTTAATCGAACTATTGGATGTTTTCTTATATAAAAACAATTTTTAGGGCATAACATGCGTAAAGTTAGGTTTAATTAATTAAATAAAAACATGCAACAATTTTCGTAAAACAATAAGTAAAATAAATGAATAAAAATGCAACAACACGAAGAATAAATTGCATTAAAAAACACTTTTAATCCCTCTAAAATTATTTTATCATTCATGCTTATGCATCAATTTTCACAACAAATTTTTGTTAAGATTAACTCATACAACATCATACCAATTCATAAATAAAAGAAAACTATAAATTTACATACCTGATTTGTAGCCCTTCAAAATGATAAATTGAATGTCAATTCCTTCCCATGATCACATCATCACTGCCAATTACAAAAGAAAATTACAAATAAATATGTGAATAATTAAATTTTATTTAATTAAATATGTTGAGAGAGATTTTCATCTCGTACCTTAAAAATTGAATGAATCGTTGTGAAATGTGATGCATATATGCTTGGTTTATTTTATAGAGAAAAAAATCATATAAAAAATTTATAAAAAAATTGAAAAAATTGGTTGGCACATCCGACACCATGTGATCTCTACATCTATATTTTACAAAAAGACAATGCAATATCACACATTTGGAAGCTTTATTACATTTCAAACACAAATATGATATATTGATTGAAAGTTGAAAGACTTTAGGTTTATTTTATAGACAAAAAAATCATATAAAAAATTTATAAAAAAATTGAAATAATTGGTGGGCACATCCGACACTATGTGATCTCTAGATTCTCTACATCTATATGTTACAAAAAGACAATGCATTATCATACATTTGGAAGTTTTGTTAGATTTCAAACATACATATGATATATTGGTTGAACGTTGAAAACTTTAGTTGGCATTTGGCAAATAATTTATATTCAATCTTAGATTTTAATTTCGTGTGATATATGGGGAGAAAAATTTTAGTGATTTGTCCATCATGTCCTCTAACTGAAAAAATGAAAAAATAAAGTCGGCGCACGTGCATCTCACTTTTCTTTCTAAGACATCCGTTGATTTCCCGGTCTTCTTTCTCTTATATTTTTTTGCAAAGTGAATGTCTTTATAGAGCAAAGAATATTGCAACTCAAATAATTACATTGAAGACCTAAAAAAGATCACAAAAATATATAGTATTAAATAAAAATCAAAATATATTATAGAAATATTAAAAAAATCGCAATATATTGCGATATCTTGCGATATATCGCGTTTCTCGTCGATACTCGGGAAAAAAGATATTCCCCCCAATATCCGTATCGCAATGTCAATATCCGCGATATATCCGCGATATTTCGCGATATTTTCATCGTTGCTCCTACCCGGCTGAAGACTGAAGATAAAACAATGGAACTAGCTTCTCCTACTTGGCTAAAAAAATAAAATTAGTTGCAACTATGACAAATTAAAACTTAATAATGAGAATATGGAATTAATTATTACAATTAAACTATTTAAATGTACATACATATTTTCATTGACTATGTATCTATATACAAAGTCCAAACAACAAAAAAACATATATAACCCATTGTTATATACTCTCAAATAACATAAAAATTATTATAAAAAACAAATAAAAGTAGACTGACACGATTTCTAAGGACAATTATCTTCTCTTCATCGACTCTCTTTCCCTCTAGCTAGAATCCATATATGTTGTCCTCTAATTAGAATTATGATGCAAAATTGATGCATATACAAAAAATAAAAAATACCTCTTTTATTTAAGTGAAGGATCCTACCATCAAAAGTCGTGAAGTATGTCACTCTTGAAAATTTGAATACAATACAAAATAATAATTTACATTTCAAAAATAAACTATATAAAAATTAGAACTATATAGACTAAACTAAATAATTGTGTCTGATAGAACATATATGAAATTTGTTTGAGCCCCAATCAATTACAAATAAAATTTGAACTCTTTATAATTTTGAGTCCAATGTTGAACCAACAACAATCGGTATAAAAAATTACAAACATAACTCTAAAAAATATTTAAGATTGAGAATGAGAGAATAGATTGGGAATGAGAGAATTGATATTTGTACATGATCTCTCAATCTTACAAAGAGAACGAATGTCAACTAAGTTACACAATTTTTCGACACGCATCTACAAAAATTATTTATCCTACTATGAATCTTAGTCATTCTAAACATATACTTGCACAAATGAAAATTCAACACCTAATTAAGATAACAAACATATATCAATTGTATGATTGTTTATTAAGGTTTAATTGTGATTTGTTTATTGGGATTCAACCCACCCAAATAAGGTTTATAATTATTTTTTTAATATTTAATTTTTAATTAATAATTCATTATTATGATTGATTATTTTAAAATTAAATATTATAATTTTTATAATTCATTTTTGTTGATAAATATAAATGTGATTATATATGTTATAATTAATTTTTATTTAATAATAAATATTATTAAAATTATAAATTTGATAGTGAAACACACAATGAAATTAAACATTAAGAAATAAAACATAAAATTTGAGCTTAAATAAAAGCCTCCTTTAATTTTAACTCTAATCCAACCAATAAAACATATTTGGCCCACATGAAATTTCTTGGTGTACTCTCTGTGTTACACTCTATGTTGCACTTTCAAATTATACGAGTTTTTTTTTCTTTTTTTTCAATTTTATTTTTTGTGAATTAGGGTATATAATTATTTTTTAGTATTTAATTTTTAGTTTTTAATTAATAGTTCATTATTACAGTTAATTATTTCAAAATTCAATTTTATTAGTTGTTAATTGATTTTTTTGAAAATGTTGACTATGATTCAAATTAATTTGCAATAAATATTTCATCTATTCAGACTTAGATATGTGAACTTTTATTTATATTATACTTTAATTATTTATTACTTTTATCATAAATTAAATTTGCACTTCTTTTTTCTAATACTCCCATAAGTAGATACATGTTCAACCTTTTTTTTCCTTTTTAGATAGGAAAATGAATGTACTTTGGAACTCTTTAAGGAGAGACACTTTCACTGCTCGACACTTTTCCACTGGACCTCTCAAATCTTCAGTCTTGTAGAGTTTTCATACCACATTGGTATGTCGTTCCAATTTTGTCATGATCTGAATTAAAATTCAAAAGAAATGTAAAAGCATTTATATATGAGTACTAAGAGATAGCAAGAAGGTCCAAGCCTTGTAAAAGGGTTTTCCTAAACCTATGTAAATCAAGATTCACATCTTGATTATCGAGAAACACATCTTTACATATTTGAAATTTTTGAATACAAAGTTCGAAAGGGTGTTTGTAAACATCACTAGTAGCTGGATATTTCCCTACCAACGAACTCTCAATCAACGTCACCTTGTATTCCAAATACTTCAACTTCATCTCTTCCAACTGAGCTTTCCCGAAGAATAAATTTGCGTAACCATCCAATCCCAACGGCGTAATTTGGATAACAACTACATGAAAATTGGTTAATTTTTAATCAATTTATAAATAATGTTTTCATTTAATTTGTTTAAACGGAAAACTAGTTATCAATTCATTATGTACAATATGTCACTACTAGAAAAATGGTAATAGACAACGGGTATTACCCGTTGTCTACAGGGAAAACGACCGTTGTCTATAAAGGTGTTGTCTATTAGTGCACGCTGATAGACAACGGTCAATACCCGTTGTCTTTATAATAAAAGACAACGGTTATTTTGCCCGTTGTTAACTCCAGACAACACATTAAAAAAAAGACAACGGTTGTCATGAAAACCCGTTGTCTATCATTTCATAGACAACGGTTTTATATGACAACCGTTGTGGGTTTTATGTAGACAACGGATTTTGTGAAAAATCGTTGTCTGTATTTAAATAGACAACTGGTTTATATCTGACCGTTGTAAAATTTTTTCTCTTTTTTTTCCTACTGCTTTTTTTTTTTAAATAGAACCAGCTTTTGCTTATTTTTTACAAAATTTCCCAAAATAATAAACAATTAAACCAAACAATAATTCAATACATAATAACCATAATGTATACAAATAAATAATACATGTAAATTCTCCAAAATAACATGATTAAATCTGAAATAAACTAATATTAAATATTTTGCATTCAACATTGTTATAAGTTCATAAGCTCAAGTAGTAAAAAAAAGTTCGACTTTTCTAGCCTTCTGCTCCTTCCCTTGCCTCACTTATAAGAATGGCCACTTTATCATCAACTCAACTAAAAAAACAATTGTCTAATTAAGTATCAATTCCATTAATGCATGTCACATTAATTTAAAAGAAGCGAAGTTAAGATTAATTATTCAAACTTACAATGTTAATCTGTTTAATCTTGGACACACTCAGCCCACTCCATACGAACTTCACCAATTTCCCATCGAGTGTAACATCCGTCGGAAAACTAAGAAATAACACATTAAAATAGAAAATGTACATTATTATATATGTTAGATAATCATAAAATATAAACTAATAGAACTTACACGCCCACAACATCCTTCCACTGCTCGCAATGAATTTCGTTACTCAATGGATCCAAAAAGATGAGAAACACTGCTGGTGTATATACTTGATCTTAAGATTCATCCAGATCAAGGAAATAAATTAATAATCTATTGTTAATAAGTATAAAATTAAATAATTACATGAAATTCCCATTTAAAAACTACTTTATGTTCAAGACTCAAGAAGATAATTTCATTGTGATCAAGAAAAAATAATTATTTAATCTTGACAGGTTCAAGAAAGGAATTGTTTGTTACCCGAAGACCCTTCTCAGATAGTTATGCTACCTTTATTGGATCTATCACTTCCTAAAATAAGACTTTAATTGGTAAAGTTAATTTATCTCTTCTCAAATAATTGGAGCCTACAGTCAACTAATACGAGGTAGGAATAGTAGTTAAGTTCCCAGCCTGCACATGAGATAGCAAGTAAAAATCTGATAGAATGGCATTTTACAGATTGGTATATTAGAATATAGCATATGCTCTAACCTAAATCCATCTAGTAAATGCAACAATTTGATAATAAACATGGAGGTACAGCTTCACTGTTCTTTTCGATACTTAAGCCACCTGTTCAGTTTAATTTTCTTCTGAGATTCAGATACTTGATATGTGCCAGTTATCGTAAAGCTCAATAAAAGGACATAAACATGTGGTCAATAAAAGTGGCCAAATCAGCTTAGAGACCAGAGTAAGCTTTAAAAAAAATCTCACTCACAGGGTTGATTGTTGTGGATTAAGTTGAGAGAGCTGTTGCTGCAAAGCCATCATTTGCTGTTATAAAGAAAAAGGGTAACAAAAAGACATTTAGTTGATAAGAAGGTCCTATTGCTTGAGCTATATTCACAAAGAAAAATAAAAAGTAGAGAGAATTCCCAATAAGCCAAAATCTAAAGCATTTATATCACCAAAGCTATGCAAAAGACATTTGATAAATGGAAATCATAAGCTTTAATGAGTTCTAATTTCTAAACACAGCCAACTCCCAACTTGAACTGACCAAAAGTTTTTTTGCCAGTGAACCATGTGTTCCAAGTTTTGAAATTACTGATGATCTTAATAAGATATCCAAAGGCTATATAATAGTGTTCTGTAAGTCCCTGCCTAGGCCCAAACGACCAACCCAACCCCTGTCTATAACATTTGTATGAGATACTATTTACTGGAGAAAAAAAAATCATCTCTATATTCAATGTACACCTTTAAATGTATCTGTCTGCAAATATCTGCATGTAAGAATCAACACCACCACTGCAATACAACATCTGAAGTAAATGATGATGAATCTGCAGACCTTTTTCTTTTCACATGTAATAACTTTAATTTTAACATTGAAATCATGTGAGCCATAATAGAAGATGTTTGCTTTATTTTGCACTATTACTTTCCCAGTTAGAATCTTTTATCTTTTCTATGCAACTAAACAAACATGCTACCATTAAAGTAGGATTTTCTATTTGAAGTTAAATGATAGCCAACTTTTTACAATTAGCAGCTGCTGTGCATTTCTATCATCTTTAATCAGATCATCTACGTCACATAATTAAATTCTTTTAATAGTATAGTTTAAATTTATTTAATTTATAATTAAAACAGCTAGGCAGAATATATATATCAATATTATTCTAGTTTCCAATTAATTAACCAACAGATTTAATTTGAATAGAGCATTAGATCTTAACTATCTAACATGACATGACAAGAGGCAAGAAGTCTTCATCACCAATTACTAAAACTTTCCATGCAGTTTTCAAGATTTAGAGTGAAAGCATTCTTCATTCTTCCTTATAATGACATATGCTATATCTAGCAACTGTATACCTCTGTTTTACACAATTAGTCAAACAAGGAGAGAGTAAAAGACATGTAAGCCAGAGCCTCTCAAGATTAACCCATATTTGGAATCAACAAATGAAATTTGGCATGCATATTCCGTTCAATCAATTAATCAATAATCAGGTATGTTATATATACATAGAGAGAGTAGTGCCAAATATCCACACAAGAAATTCCTTTGATTTTGACACTATCACGATTTGGCATTCACAAACATCCTGCAATCTATGGAAGTAAATGGAATATATATATAGTGCTTGAGATAGACCATAGGCACACCTGGATTTCGTCTACAACTGCATAGCTATAATCATATTTAAGGTCCGCCATTTCTACAGTAGCAGTTTTATGTCTTGCTCCATCAATTTTCTCTCTCTCTTGCCCAGTAATGAGATCGCAAGGAACTTTAGCCGCACCTTCGACGAACCTTAACTCACGTGTTGTGAGAAACGGCTCACGGGGCTAACATTCATTTTCCATAATTCAAAATCATTCAAATCCCACCACCATCAGATCCTCAAATTATTCAGGTAATTTACAGAAAAATAAAAAGCCAGCAAAAAGGTTAAACAATATGTACTGCATCCAAAAACCTAGAACACAACAAATTCAACCATAAAATCTGCAGTGCAAGTGCATGTGATTACAAAAAAAAACATTAAACCGGCTATTGTCAACGAACGCGGTTCCAATCACGAAGGCAAAATTCAAATAGAATTTCCAGATAACACTATCATTTGAATGGGCCATCATTTAAAAAAAAAGCCAAAAGGAAAAGCAAAATTTCTGAATGAGGAGAGAAGTTTCACCTACTGATTGTTAACGCTACTCATCAGCACAGAATTTCACAGCAATTCATCGTGAAAATATTTTGTCCACTCAAATCATGAAACAACATTTCATATATTTGAAGAACGCATCTTTAAATTCAAAAATTGAATTGTAAATCTTGCTGCGACCAGAATTAAATCGTAAAATTAATGAATTAAAAAGAAGAGAACACCGAAGCTGGGAGCAACAGCTAGTACTATATAATAAAAGGTTCTAAGAAACCCATAAATAAAAACAAAGAACTCAAGTCCAATTCGAATAACTGGACAAATATTTCAGAATAACTCGAAGAAAAAATAGGGAGGAATTGGGGGAAATGATACCTTACTCTCCAACGAGCTACTGAATCGGGCACTTCAAAGGAAGAAAAAAGCTGTGATTTATTCTATAATTTTCTTTACCTAAATTAGCAGCAAAAGGCATCAAATAGTCAGTTCTATCACATGGAAGAAGCAAAAGCACAAGAGCTTTTCTGCAGCTTTGAATCTCACTAAATCCTAACAATCAGCACAGAAAGAGAGAAATATCTGACCTTTCCAGCAAGAATTCGGTCTCTCTCTCTCCACTTCTCTCTCTATCTATCTCTGGGCAGAAGATTGGGGTTGAAGATGAATTCGATGTAATTACAACCAACTCCAAAATTGAAGTCGAATTATCACAGAATGTGTGTTCCCGCTGCGAATGTGTGTGTAGTGAATTTGGGGCTAAGTTGTTCTTCGTCGTTGTTTCGAACAAATGAAACCAGAAGCTGCGTTGTTTCATGACCTAGGGGAATATATTCAATTTATTTTATTTTATGCTCAAAACGACGTCGTTTATCCAATTTCTCCGGCAACGGGTAAGTAATAACCGTTGTCCATCCACAACGGTTAGCAAATCCGTTGTGTAAAGAGAGTTGTCTATGTGAAAACGCAGAGATGCACCACGGCTACTCATCGACCGTTGTCTATTAACATATAGACAACGGCTTTATCGACCGTTGTGATAAAAAAAATAAAAATAAAATAAAAAAATGCGGTGATAGACAACGGTTTTGCCTTTAGCCGTTGTCTATTACTATACAGACAACGGCTAAAGACAAAACCGTTGTCTTTAATGCGTTGTCTATTAGCGTTTTTCTAGTAGTGTGTACCTGCATTTTCAGGCAGAAAAACCATGTTGGTAAGACCGGCTCCATGCACTCCGATCATGACATCAAATTCATTCACGAGTTGTGCCACGGACCCCATGCTCCCTCCAAATTCTTGAGCCACGGGCTCGAACCCTAGACTTCGAGCCATGTCGACAACCTCAGCATGGTTGGTCAACCTACGGGTTGCAGTTCTGGTAATAATGAGCATTCGAGGCCGAGACCTCGAATGCTCATGCACGGATGCCCTCCCCAAGGAGTAGACATCACGCATGAATTTGGTGAAGTTCCGCATTGAGAAATTCGAACTCGAACTCAAATTTGGATCGATGGACAGACGGAGTGGCTGGGCTTTGAGCCCCACGATCATTCTTGAAAAGCAAAGGATTTCATTTTCTACGTCGATATCATAAACCTTGTACTCGGACAGCTTTTCGAGGGTTTCTCTGTGGTCGGAAGTGAGTAGGGATTCGTTGTCGGTGACAAGGAATATTACGTGGCGGTGGAAGTGGTAAGAGGTGGCGAAGAGGGGAATGAGCACGTCGGTGATACGGTGAAAATAGTTTCCAGTGTGGCCGGTAGAGAAGAGGATGGCCGGAGCATTGAGGTTTCGGGTGCAATGAGGGAGGAGCGTGTCGACTGGGACCCACTTCATTCTAAAACCCCTCACTTTGGCCATGGCTTCAACGTCGTGTTTCCGAGGGAGGGGTTTTATAGTCCGCGATAGGTTCTCATTTTCATATCCGTACTCGTACCCGTACCCACTCATTTTTGAAGCGATGAAGATGGTGGATGACCTACCTTCGATTCTTATGTCGCCACTTAAGTCATATACATCCGTTTTTGAATTAGAGTATCTCAAAATTGAATCTACAGGGGAACACACACGTACAATTACACAAACAAACACATTAGCTATGATTATGTTCCTATACATACACACACATATATATAGGATTTGGTTCGAATGAACACTATTCTTTGTGCGAGAACGTGAGCACCATGTTTCTTTACTAAAATCTATTGCTTATGTTATTATGTTCTATTGCTGTTTTTTTATTGCTTATCTTATATATTGTGTTTTCCTGCTAATTATATTTAGCATTAATTATCACTAACATACACTAAGATAAGCGATGAAGCTCATTTTTAGGCTTCTACTTCTTAAATGCTTTGGAACAAGTTTGATGAGGAAAATAAGGTTGAAATGCCGGAAAATGGTTACCTTGGTCGCGTCGATTTCAATTTCTTATTTTATTTTAATTTTACATTTTCTAGTATTTAACTTTCAATTGTTAATTTGTTATTAATTGATTATTTAAAAAAATAAATAATAAAAAAATATAATGAACCCTGAATAACAAATGTAAAATAAACCAAAACACAACAAATTGAAATCGAAGGAAAATAAAGCTAACAAAAATCGAACGTACAGTCAAAAATGCAACACAAAAAGTACAGTAAATGATTTCGTGTATCGTAATTGCACATGTTAATATAAAATTATAAGTGATATGGAAGTGAAATTACCTATAGTTTCTTTAAAGTAATTTGCATATTGAAAATAAGATGATCGAGCTTACTATTTAGAGGACGACGTGTAAAAGGCTTCAAAACCCTACAAAAGTTGATTGCAATAATAATCCAACAAATAATAATTGCTGCAACAGCCAATTTTTTCTGATCATGCCCACGAAAACTCCTTAGATTTATTTTCGTAGCTCCCATTTTTTCCCTAATTATATTACTACACACGTATATATAGAGGAATACTATGCATCTGGTTTTTTAAATAAAGTTGTTAATTAATGTGTCAATTGAAGAAATAAATTAATTAAAAGTTAATTAGAGAAAGAAGGCTAGGAATTAAGGTAATCTATGGCTCTAAGAATTATTATTTTTTTGAGCAAAAATTAAATGGCTATAAGAATCAAATGCCGATAATATTAGAATATTTTCTTTACTAAAGTGTTGATTCTTTCTCCATTTTTCAAAATTTCGAACATAATTTCTATACCTATATATACAATTAGCTAGTACTCGATCACGTGGTTATTTAATTTCCATGTAAATTGCAATTTAATTAGGTGATATATGCATGAAACGCGCATTAAAATAATTATAGCACATACATAGAGGTGAAATGATTAATGTAATATATAACATAAGGTATTTTTAAATGCTTTTGGAAAATCTTGCCAACTGTTGTTAGTCTAGTGTGGTATGTTAAAATTTAAAATTTAAAATTCTAAAAACAGCATACACAATGTTATTTAAACTGTTCGATCAAATGCTCGAGTGAGAATTGGCGAGTTGCAAATTATTGCATGTATGGTATGAGATCAGAGCCATTAAATTGAATTACAACATGTTTTATATAAGCATTTTGTTGCAAATGTTCAATGTATCGATCACGGGTAAGAAATTAAGACCATTTATAAAGACGATGAATACCACTAAATAAGTTAAACGCACGTTATACTTCTTCTTCTTCTTCTTCTAATAATAATAATAATAATAATAATCAAGGATACATTCAAAATGATGGGTTAAATATCAACATTACCTTGATTGAGAATGCATGGAAAGGCAAAAGGGACATGTACAATGATTTATCGAGAGATTGAGTCTTGTATGAGACCGTCATATATATGAGTTAAAATTCATAAGATGGGTCAGATTCAGATCTAACAGAGTTAAAACACCAACCAAATTACAAATTAATATACCTAATAATGAGTTTGAATCTGAATTTTGACTCTTAATAATCTTTCTTTCAAGCCATAAATCGCTAAAACTCTAATTAATTAATGATAAAAAAAATTAAGATGTGTAATCTGTATATTTGATAAATGTATATGTTATTGAAAAAAAATATAAAAAAGGGTATGAGAAGGAATATAGTGAGAATATTATTGAGTGTGAGAATAATTTTGTGGATTGTAAATAAATTACTATTTAATGTGACGGTTACTATATTTTGAGTTTGAGTTTAAGTTTAAGGGTTGGTGCAATTGGTAGAAATCAATATAATATAATTGTCCAAAATTAAAACGAAAAAGAAAAAAAAAGAAAGACCAAAGAACAAATTAAAAAAAAAGTGCATATATAAAAAAAAATACCAACTAAACTCTTACTTTATAGTTATATATACAAATTAAATGAAGAAAATTATTAAACTATATAATATAAATAAATTTAAATTCACCAGCCTTAATTTAAATTTGAACGGAAAATAATGAAAATTTTGTGGTTTAGTTTTTTAAATTATTGTGAGTTGAAATAACGTAAATCATGTGAGAAAATTTTATTTTTGGTCCCACAGGACACGCTACTCTCCCCTTTTGATTCCTCGATTTTGGTTCCAAAGGTTTCTAACTATCAGCTTTTTGCCACGTCATGACATTTTCCGTAGTGTCGATTTTGGTCCCATTTTACTATCAGTTTTGGTCCCAAATGAAAATTTTTCAAAATATCTTCAACAATTTTTCCAGATTTTTTCCTAAAAAAAAATTCATTATTATGGTTGATTATTTCATAATTAAATTCTTGTGAAATCAAAATCAAGGAATTTTTTTTATTTAGTTTAATTTAACAACATTGTTTATATAGGGTTCACCACATCTAATTAGTGTTTATAATTATTTTTAATATTTAATTTTTAGTTTTCAATTAATAATTCATTATTATGGTTTATTATTTCATAATTAAATTTTTAAGAAGTAAAAAAATCAAGAAAAAATTATACTTTAATGCCTATATTTTGGACTTAAAAAATTTGCATTTTAGCGACGGAAGCAACGCCAATCCAAGCCCAAAATATTAAAAAATATATATAATAAAAAAATTTATAAAATAAAATAAACCTGAAAAACTATAATAAATGAAGAGTTGGAAATTAAAATACCCATTTTTATCACCCAAAATCCCCTTTTACCCACTATAAGGAAAGCAACCAATAAATACCCAATTTTACTCTTATAATCCTGCTTTTTCATTTTCCAATGTGAAAGGACGTGGACCCCATACATGTAAGAATTGTGGAAGGCTTTTTGCATATTTCCAAGGGAGTAGGAAGCATTTAATTTCAAAAGTAATATCTCAACAACACAGCACACGTGCATTAAAGTTGATCGTGATTCTATAAAATCACGATCGAGTTTTGTATATCGGGTTTTCTGCTTATCTATAGTAATTTGATCGGTAAACAATCGGGATTTTAACGGGTTTTTTTATTGGGATTTCTGGAATCCTATCGTAATTTGATCGTTAACTGATCGGGGTTTCCTCGAGTTTTATCTATCGGGATTCTTGGAATCCTTTCGCAATTTTCATCGTTAAACCATCGGTATTGCATCGGGTTTTATATATCGGGATTCTTGAAATCCTAGCGTAATTTTGATCGATAATCGATCGTGATTCATGTGTAGGGATTTATTCATACCTAAAATACAGTCGGGTTTCTATATTCGACCGTGATTCAGTCGTGATTTAATTCGGATTTTTCATCGGGATTCACACTGCATGAATATCCATTGAATAGATATTTCGTGATTTTCCTTACGTGCGAGCGGGAGATAGCGTGGGAATCTGGAAGGTACTTTTTCAACTTCCAAGACCACGTACGACGTGTTTTGACCCATTATCTCCACTATTTTATTTTTATATCTCTCATTAAAATACCTAAATCTAATTAATTACCCATTTATTACTCTCCCTCCAACTCCTCCACTCAATCATATCCATCTAAATCCCTATCCGTCTAAATCCCTAAAATTTACTAGTTCTCAACCCAAAACGGTCGGAATAGCATTTTCTGCGCTCTATCGGGTTTCAATTCTCGTCGGGGCAACGATCGGTGGTCTAAAGCTCCACGTTGCCAACAATGGCGTCCCACAGTAGTGAAGAGTCCCACGGTAGTGAAGAGGTTAGTACTCGATACCGATCTGGTTTTTGACAATTTATTTCCTCTGTAGTAGAAGTTGAATTTTCTGTGAATGCCGATAGTTAGGATGTGAAAATTTGTGTAATTGTTGATTGGATTATTGTTTAATTGTATAGAGAATAACTCTGCTAATTAGATAGAATCCCGATAGGCCTAATTAGTTTTAATTAATTGCCTTCCATAAGGTGAAATTTCGATGAATCCCGATAGCCCTAGCGGATGATGGATTAACGCTAGAATCACGATATCTATAAATCCCGATATCTTCTCGATCATTTTCCGATCGCAAACTATTGAATCGTAATTTTTATGTTATTTCTGAATTTTCGGTTTATTGAACGTGAATGCGGACAACAGAATTATTATTATCTGGATAAATGATACATCAATGTTGTGTTTTATTTTTAATTACTCATTGTTCATGCTAATTAGTAGAAAAATCGATGAATCCCGATGGAGTGCATTATCGACGTAATAATACTTTATCGTGAATGCGTGAATAATTCCCGTCAGGGTAATTATTATATCGCCGTCGTGTACCAATTGCGATTAAAAATCTTCCGGATATAGGCAAACATTTTGAAATAAGTTCTGAAATTCTTTCTTCTTTTTTTTTCGTGCAGCTTGGTTATGATTGGGTGAGGGTAGAGCTACAGTCCTCCTATAGGACGATTAGCCTTTACTACAAGGCTAAATATGTACAGAAAATAAGAGAACGGTTGTCGACAATCGGGGGAGTCGATCTACGGAATAGGTTTCAGTCGGGGTGTTTTGCCCAATTTTTGAGTTGGAAGGATTCACGGACTAGCGGACGAGCACTCCATGCATTGATGGCTCGTGAGATCAGGTTGGTTGGTGCTCCGAACCATGAGTTGTGGTTTAATATTGGTGGAAACACTATTCGTTTTTCATATCCCGAGTATGCTCTAGTAACGGGATTACAGTTCGGGTCTTCACATTTTGATCCAAACGTGGAATATGACACGAGTGAAATTGGGGTATTCACACGATTTTGTCCTAGAAATGAGAAGCCAAGGATCATGGATTTGTTGAAGAGGTTCAACGACGGAGTTGTGGATGCCAATCATGATGACTATCTGAAGGTGGCTAATATATTAGTCCTCTATTATTTTGCACTTGGATACGACGATCATAGATTCGTGGAGTCCTTTGCTTGGGTGTTAGTGGATAATCTGGACGAGTGGAATAGATTTCCTTTGGGTTCCTACACCTACACAGCACTAAGGCACTACGTCTCACTATTGCCTTCCACAAGGAGCAAGCTGAAAAAGAGTTATCATTTTTACGGCCCTGTGTGGGCTTTACAGGTATATATAGCTCTTATTTTGTTATATTTATGTTTATTTAGGTTCTAAATTTCTCAATACACTTAATTGCATAATCATTATTATTACAGGTTTGGGCGTTTGAGGCCATACCAGATCTAGCTAGGAATGCTGCTGTAAAGATTAATCCGAATGCATTGCCTCGACTGGCGCGGTGGCTCATGTGTACGCCAAAGATCGATGATTTTCATGGTTTTCTAGCTGAGGAGGTAAACATGATTAAAGAGTTATCATTTTATGCTTTTAAATTGATTATGGCCATCACACAAATTTAAATGGATTGCAGCACGAGTGTCAGGAAACGTTGGTGTTGGAGGATGATGAAGATGAACGTGATTATTGGATTAGCACTCAAGAATCTAACCCCCTTGGTGTTAGATTCTCTGCCCCGTTTAACCTGAAGAAATCTTTGACAGGCGAGGGACCTTCACGTCCACGCTCCGAATCTCGAAAGATAAAAAAGCAAGCTCCTCAACGTGCGCCTAAGCCTGAGTCTCAGCATGATTCTGAAGAGCACGAGCGTGAGGATGCCAAAGAGTCGAGGCGGGAAAAGGGAAAGCGCACTCGAGAGACTAGATCATCCTCTTCGAGTGGCAGAAGTGATCACCATCGGAGTAGACGTGATCGTCACCAAGGTCTAGTGTCCAAGCTCAAAGAGGCCTTGCTTCCCGATATATTGGTCGCGATGAAACGCGAGTTTGTACCTGGCCTTAAGGATGCATTGCTGCCAGACATTAAAGAGTACATTAAATCCCTTTGGCATGGTTCGAAGCATCCACGTTCACAACGATCAAGAAGTAATGAGGGTCCACCGCTGGAACATGATCAGGAGGAATGCTCTCAGCCCTCTCGAAGGTCTGTGCATGTAGAAGGCAGTCATCGAGAAAAAGACCTCCCTAGAAGGTCTCTACAGGTGGAGGGAAGTCGAGGGTCTGGACAGATTGAGGGTAGTCGAGGGTCTCGACCTAGAGATGCACCTCGAAAGGATGTTGAGCTTCAGGGAATAATCGGGTCTCCACACAGCCATGCCTATGGCCCGCAATTATCCCAGCATGTAGGAATCCCACATCAAGAACTTGACCATGCATATGTACCGCAATTTACCGAGCATCTAGAACCTTACCATGCTTATGGCTCGCAATTTTCCGAGCATCTAGAATTCCCACATCTAGAACCTGACCAGGTATTTATGTTAAATTTGAATTATCTATTGCTTATATTTCGCATTTGTGAATCCGATCGTGATCCCGATACAAAATCACGATTGGGTTCCCGATTCAAAATCACGATACCAAGTCACGATCTAAATCCCGATCCGAAATCATGATCGGGATCCCGATCCAAAATCACGATTATATTCCCGATCGAAAATCACGATACCAAAGCACGATCGGGATCCCGATCCAAATCATGATCGGGATCCCGATCCAAAATAATGATCTGTATCCTGATCCAAAAACACGATCGGGTATTCAAGATTACTAACGATCGGGATTTATTATCTTTCTTATTTGCTCAGGGTGTATGTTTTGGCCCTGGAGTGGTTTTTGAAGAGGTCCAGACAAGTCCACCTGTAATGCCGTGCAGTTCGAAAGAGAAACAAGTTGAAGAGAGTTCTGCATTTGTAGAATCCCGTTCGAAGGAAGCAACTCTCGCTGCTTACAAGGATTGGTGTAAGGGTCCGAAAAGTTCCCAGGTCTACCATCGCAAGAGTGACTTCCCAATAGCACAACAGTTTTTCGAGCGCCTTGAATCCATGAAGTGTGATATGACTGCCCAGGTAAGTAAATATTGATTATTTACAATATTTTTATTTTTTATTACTTAAAAGCTTTGAATACAGTGGGGTTGATATGTTTTTGGATTCTATGAGAAACCAATTGGAAAAAGGAGATTCATTACTCCATGGAGTCACTGCAGAGAACACGCGCATTATGGATACTGGATTCTTCGTAAGTTTTATTGTAGCTTGTTAACTTTTAATTTTTACTCTATGAAGTATAATCAACTCTAACTCTTTATTTATTTATATTGTATTCAATAGATTGCTCTCCAGACAGAATGGCGTTCGGGTAGGTTTGATAAGCCAGATTCTCCTAGGCGCCACCGTGGGCAAGAGGATTATTACTGGTGGGAACCTCCATTTGGTTTACTTGCTACGGTGGTAGGAAAAGATCGAGAAGGGGGTCGATCCTGGTGGGATGCCAGAAATGTAAGAATTTGATTGTAAAATGAAATATTAATTATTTTAAAATATTCTAATCAATCGTGTATTTTTTGTTCAATGTAGCTCATATTTGTTTGCAATATCAATGCACATTGGGTGACGGTATTTGTCCGTCCTACCAGCTGGTGGTTTGAGGTGTACGACTCAATGTTACACAAGCTAAACAAGGAAGATATTGACCTAAGGGAGATTCAACTCAGACCATTTCTTAAGCTGTTGCCCCGACTGCTTATCTCGGGTAAGTATTGGGAGCGAAATGTTTTTAATGTGCGAACACCCTTGCATGCAAATTTCAGACTTACTTTCGCCGCCTCCCAAGATCAATTTAAGCAAAAGGACAGCAATAGTTGTGGGCCCTATGCATGTATGTATGTTGATCGACTTATCACTGGCACACCTTCTATTGAATGGGGCAATAAAGCAGCCAATGTTAAGGCATATCGACATCAGATAGCAGTTAGGGCATTTGAGTTATGTCGTGAGAAGGCATAATTTTTGTTAATGTTTGTTTTAAAATATTTTATTAATTACATTATGCTGTTAATTCGGTGATTTGAAGTTTTTTTACTGTTTATAATTTTTTACGAACGGGATCCCGATCGGAGTTTGAATCCCTATCAAAAAAAGTGAAACCCGATATTGGTAGTCACGTTCGGTTTCACGATCGGTTTCACCATCGGTTTCCCGATGATAGATATGAAACCCGATAAAGGTATATCACGATCCTTATGTATATGAAAACTTGATTTTTTTGTAATTGAACCGCGATTATAAAAAGAAACGATACCCGATAGTAAATTAAATCCCGATTACTCACAATCGCAAACTTTAAATGCATAATAACATTAATTTAATTACATAATTACAATAGTTTTACAAGACAAGCGCTTCAATCCTCAATCTTAACCATTGGAGTAACACGAACAATGTAAACATCTTGACTAGTTGTTATTCCGTGGTATTTTTCAAATCTGAGAACATCTCCGCGCTTAATTTGTAGAAACTCAACAATATCATCCCACCCTTTATTAAGTCGAATCAGGGTAGTTGGCACCTCTTTTTTCTTTGATTCTATCAGGCGGTGTTCGTATTCAACGTCCCATTCTTGGAATCCCTTCCAAGTTCTCATTTTAATCGATCTTGACTCCACTCCAAATATCTCCCTAGCATTCATGGGCAAATACTACAAAGTATAAAGAAAGATAATCAACACAGTTAGGTAATCATCAAATACCCGATTACTACATTACAGTTGGTGAATTTACCACTCGCCTACGATATTCACTCGAGTGGCACTCTACTTCAACATAACGCCCATAAACTGAAATTTGCAAAAAAAAAGTAAGCTTCGTTAAAAAATATTCCGATCGGTTTACATTCAAATCCATCAATTCGATATTTCATACCTCCAGGAAATCGGGGACCTCTGTATGAAGTTGGATCATTTACTGGCTCCATTGTTTTTTTAGCAGTTTCTTGCAAGAATACAAGATGAAGAAAGAATTGCAGATATGTCCTATGAAAATAGAAGATGAAGAAGGAATTGAAGATATGTGAGCCAACTTTACAGAAAGAGACATTTATATAGACAAATAATTACACAAAAAGGGACGAAGACCTAAAAAATTAACTTAAATTCTGATCGCTTCACGATCGAATCCCGATCTTCTACAATCCCGTTGAGATCATTTTCCGATATTTTTGTTCTGATTATTGTCCTGCTAATCAAATATGGGCCCCAAAACCCAACAAGTCTAGAGTAAATCCCGATAACTTCGATATTCATTAACGATCGTCTACCGATCATCGTCCGATCACGTTGAAGATCATATTCGATACGTTTGTCCTTGCTAATCAGCTGTGGGCCCCATTTGCAAGTCTCTTTTTTATTACCAATAAAGTTGTACTTGTTGAGTCAACACACCATGCGCATTCACATCAACTTTTTATATTTCTTTACACACCCTCTATGTGATTTACTAGAAAACGACAACAAATTTTAAAAAAACAATTGAATCGATTTGACCTATCGACGAATATACAAGCATACCTTTCATGCTTGTTTGAGTAATAGTAATGATATTTCCCGATAAAAATGGGAGATGGGTGAACTACTCTAATTCAAATTTCATCTCTAACTTTGGGTTAGATCAAATTTATGTAGATTGGACGAAATTTTGGGTGTTTATTTCAAGAAATTAGATCAAAGAGTAAAACCTAATTATATGTCTACATATATACAAATACTTGGATGGTTGGCATGAATCGCCGTAGTACATGACAATTATAAAAGATAAATTAATATTTAACTTGAATGATATGTATTAATATTACTACTCTCTCCCTACTAAATTCTACGCTTAATTATAATTTAGAATCACCTGAAAAAATTAAGAACATAAACATTATTACATTAAAAGCCATCGCAAGAACATACACATTTAATTCAAATACATTAAATACATCGCTTCAATCAGTGTCGCTCTCGCTTGCCTGAAAAGGATTGAGGTCATCGTCGGGAATGATGGGCGTCTCGCCGGTCTCAAACAAGTTCGTCAAGGCCAGGTAGTGCGGCTCACCATTGTCTCGATAGACGGTCGTCAACGGATTCATCTGCATAGAAAAATTATTGTGATATTTAACCTCTTTACGATTAACTGGAGAGCAAAATCATTATAGGTAGTGAACCTCTTCAAAACGTATCCATGTATCTTCCGGCGCATAGAACTTGTTGTTCTTGCGACTCCAATGAAACTCGGTCGGAGTGTAGTCCCACAAAAGCTTCAAAGTCTCATATCGCGTCGCGAGCATTTCGACATGCACCGTGTACCACTCGATATCATATTCTTTAGAGAATTCTTCATTGACGATCCATCGAAGATTGGAAATGGTCGTGTTATTGTCCTCGAAGCCGACCACCCACACTCCGGCCTCCTTTTGTTGGAGTAGCTCGTTCACCACATGGGATTCAAGCCTCTCCGTCCACTGTGAGTCGTAGAAATATGCTTCTTGAGGTGGCGCCATTTGTGGGTGAACTTGAGAAAAGGATGAAATTGTTGGGAGCGAATTAGAGCTTTAATTTGAGCTTTAATGGAGTAACTGCCGATATAAGATCGCGCATATGGACAAATAAATGCATACTAAATGGAATATATTCCCTACCTTTTAAAGACTTCACGTAATAATAATAATTATTATTATACATATATACCATAACATTTCATAGTTTAGGGTATCCCATTGATATGACGATCGATATTCCGATCGGTTTATAAATGCCGACGTGTTAACGTTCGGGATATGGCCGATAAAACCGGGTAATTCCTTTGACATCACGTTCGAGATCCCGATCGGTTCAGAAACGCCGACATGTTCACGTTCGGGATATGGCCGAATTTCATTTCCTAAATTATATAGACTTAATTAATTTGTAATTATCAACATGCGCCTTGATTGTAGGCGTTTAGAATTTTTGAATATTTTCGAGAAAAATTTGGATTACATGGGCACCCAGATTCGGATGTGGGTCCCTTTGTCAGTCTTTTGTATTTTCAACGTGATTCTCTTCTTCTTATCCTTTTGCGAAAGAATCATAATTTTTCTTTTTTTAACTCCTTTTAAACACAAAAACACACGTGAACAATCATCAATCACTTTCTTACAAAAAATTGTTTTTTAAGGTTTCCTGCCATCCCGACGAAGGGGCCGATCGTGAGCCAGGCGAAGTTACTACAAGTATGGCGTCTACAAGTCTGCAACAACAATATAACGAAGAGGTTAGCCTCAATTTAATTTTTAAAATTGCTTGATTTTCAAGAAGGATGTCTAAGTATGGAATGTAATTCTTTTTTTTCTTTCTTTTTTTTTTATTTTGTTTCTTAATTTTTTTTTGTTTGGACCTAGATCCCGTTATTAAGACCGATCATGACACGATTGTAGTTCCGCTCACAAATCCTAGTTTTTTTTCATTCTAGTTTGAAATTGCACAAGTGTTGGATTTTATTTGATGATTAAGTCTTTACATCTATACGTCTACTCTTCTAATTGAAGTTGGAAATTAGCACAATCCTAATTTTTGCAACATTTTTGATTTTGTTGTCGGGATCCCGAAGTCCTACCCGATCATTTCACGATCGGAAACCCGATCGAAAATGCGATCGGTCACTACATCGGGATCCCGGTCATGTTTGCATTTTATCAAAATCTTTTTGTTCTTTTTTATTTTTTACACTCTAATGCTCAATGTTTTATATGTGATACTCGAATAAAAATGGTTAAATACATTGAAATTGCACAAGTGTTGGATTTTATTTGATGATTAAGTCTTTACATCTATACGTCTACTCTTCTACAAAATACCTCCATAAATTAGTTCAAGGATGATATTCATTCTAGTTTGGATCTAGACGTCTGTGTTGCCTTAGATCGGGCACTTGGATGGTTTTTAATGTTTCCTAAGTTATAATGAGATGTGCAAGTTGACATCTTTTCTAATTGAAGTTGGAAATTAGCACAATCCTAATTTTTGCAACATTTTTTATTTTGTTGTCGGGATCCCGAAGTCCTACCCGATCGTTTCACGATCGGAAACCCGATCGAAAATGCGATCGGTCACTACATCGGGATCCCGGTCGTGTTTGCATTTTATCAAAATCTTTTTGTTCTTTTTTATTTTTTACACTCTAATGCTCAATGTTTTATATGTGATACTCGAATAAAAATGGTTAAATACATTGAAATTGCACAAGTGTTGGATTTTATTTGATGATTAAGTCTTTACATCTATACGTCTGGATCGGTATACACGATCGGTTAAAAAACGGGATTCCATCGGTCTCTTGATCGGGATCCCGATCGGAGAACCATTGAGTTCACGATGTGATTACCGATCGTAAATCACGATCGAAAAAAACATACAATGAACATTATATCTTAAATATATTTTGCAGCCATCATGGGAGTGGAAAAGGTTCGGAGTGCAGGGGACGGTGTCCAACATCAATCTTTACTACAAGCCTAGTATATGGATGACAATACGAAAGACGTTACTGAGAATCGGTCAGGACCCGTTGCTCGATAGGTTCAAAGCCGGGTGCTTTGGACATTTTATGAGATGGAGAGAAGGCCCCAACTGTTGCAAAGCATTGCACGCATTGATGGCTCATGAGATCAGCATTCCTGGTAAATCGCAACATGAGGTATGGTTTCGTATTGGTGGGAATCATATTAGGTTCTCCTTTCCAGAATATGCCCTCGTCACCGGACTAGAGTTTGGGTCATCCACATTTGATACGAATTCAGAGTACGACTTGTCCGAAGTTGGTGTGTTTGGAAGATTCTGTGGGGGCAGACCAATTGCTATAAAGGACTTGTTTGATATCTTCGAAGAAGGACATATAAATGGTGCTGATGAAAATGATTACCTAAAAGTGGCAAATATTTTAGCATTGTATTGTTTCGGGTTAGGATTTGATGTATCAAGAAAGGTTGAGAGCTTTGCTTGGGCTTTGGTAGAGGATTTGGATGCGTGGAACAACTTTCCCTGGGGTGCCTACACCTACACATCATTGCTACATTACATTTCAATATTACCAAAGACAAGGAAGGGATGTGGGACGAAGTACCATTTCTATGGTCCAGTGTGGGCTCTTCAGGTATATTATTTATTAATTTTTTTTCAAAATCATAACATATGTTTAATGAATTATTAATTATATGTACGTTTAAAAAATAATATAATGGTAATTCTACACTCCTTTTCGAGATTTGGGCATATGAGGCCATCCCAGAATTTGGGACACCTGTTGCTAGAAAGGACAAGCCGGATAGGTTGCCTCGATGTTTGAGATGGTTTTTTGTGAGGGCAAGAGCAACCGATTTCCACGTATTGCTTAATCAAGAGGTATTCTATATGTATATATATATATAATTTTTGTTTTAATTTTTAGTAAATCGTGGAGGTAATTGTGGGATTTTTGTTTTAATTATTTATATTAATACATAAAAATATGATCCCACTCATTTAGTATTAAAAAAAATGTGCAGATTGGGTGCTATGAGACATTGACGGTAGAGGATGTTGAACAAGAACGTCCTTATTGGTGTAGCATTCATTGTGCTGAACCAATGGGGGCTTCATTCCATACCCCATTCAATCCGGTTGCCCCACGTCATGATCCTGATCAGAAGCGGGTTAAACACAAGAGACCGCGCCAGACACGATCGGGCTCTTCAAGCAGTGGTGATTCCGATAGACGTCGTAGTTCTCTTATTGCATCAATTAAGGAGGCGTTGATGCCCGATATCATTCGCTACTTGAAGAATGATTTGATTGTCGATGTGAAAGATTCACTGCTACCAGACTTGAAGGAGTTTATTCAATCACTCAAGTGTGGTTCTAGAGGATCAGCCTCTCATCACAGCCCTCACCGCATATCACCTGTTCGACCATCATCTTGTAGACATGATGAGGGCAGTCATGTTAGTCATCACCTTGAGATGGCTAGGAGATCTTTGCATGTAGATGGTGACAACACTCGTACACCTGGGATGGTGAAGGATACTCTGAGAAGATCTCTACAGATGGACACTCGGACGAAGCCTCGAGAGAGGCCCCGTGATCGGTGTTCTCTACAAGTGGAGGATTTTTTTAGGAAAGATATAACCTTATCCACTCGTGAAATAGGTGTGGATGAGGAGGTTGATCAAGTGGAGCTGCATGCGGAGCCAAACGCACCAGATTTCACCGAAAAACGGCCTCAGAGGATGAAGAAGACTTCGGCCCACTTGTCCTCACCTTTTCTCAGTCAGGCACCGCCCACTCTTAGTTTGAGATTAAAAACAGCCTATATTGAGTTCAGAAAACACGGACCTCGTGTCGGAGTTAATTTTCAAACTGGGATGCTACTAAAGATGTCGTTTTTCCAAAGGATTGAAGATTATAACACGGACATGCGACAAGAGGTAAGTTTTTTTCCATTTTAATCTATATCTAAATAATGTTCACTATCATATTTTCAATCAGGATCCCGATCTTCAAATAAAACAAATCCCGGACAATCGTGCTCATAATATCGATCTCGACCGTATGCCTCATCAATGCGCATTGGGTCACAGTGCGAATTAGTTTGAGTGAGTGGCGGGTTGTTCTATACGACTCCTTGGCGTTCAATTTGGATAGCTCGACTCGTGAATTCAGAAAGACCCAAATGATGCCACTGACTCGCTTGTTGGATCGGCTCCTTACTACTTGTGAATATTGGGAAAGAAACATATTTGGGTTGCAGCGTCGTAAGGGCTTTGCTCGAAACCTTAAGCTTGATTTCGCAGATCCTTCGGAGCAGTTCCACCAGATGGATAGTAACAGTTGTGGCCCCTTTGCATGCATGTATATGGAGCGCCTGCTAAGTGGTATGCCTGCTATAAGTTGGGGAAACAAGGAGGGTGGTGTCGTGCGATATCGTGAATATATGGCTAGAATGATATATGATATGTGCCACCCGAAAGTCATTTCTCTATTTCAACCTTAATTTGTCTTTCATCTTCATAACATGGAAACTTTATTTTCTCTTTTTATTTTTGTCAATATGGTTATGCACAATGACCTCTTTATGTTTTAAGTACAAACCTATTTGTACTTTATTATTATTCAAACAATGACTTGTTTACTTTTTCTCTTGAAAAGACATAGGAAGCTTTTTAGAGTTCCCAATTGTCCTTGATAGATTTGAATTTGGACTGGTGCACTTTGGACTCATTAAGATCTCTTCAATTAATTTGAAATAGTGAATTCCTCACCTACTAGTCACGAGATTCTTAGATCATGATCACGATGCAATGACAGAAATAAGGATAATATTTAAAATTGAATTCAATTCACTGAACGTCTATTACATAAAAAAAGATATTTATCTAGCTTCCTCTCATCGGGCAAGACCGTTTACTGTGTCCGGGATCACGACATATGCTACACTTCTTTGGACCACGCCGTCTACTACTAGATGCCTCTATCCCAGATGGACGCCGCCTTCCCGTACTTGGACGACCGGCTTGCCGATTCACGTGAATTGGTAACACTTTCATGTCTGCAATGTGTTGCGGTACCACCCACTCATCTCGACGAGGGAGAGGATTGACTGAACCTGCATATGTCTCTCGCCAAGCATCCGTCTTGTAGTATGAATAGATGTAATCATGTATGGATTCACCATTTTGCCTATGAATAGAATAATCAAGAATCGATTACTGTTGCAAGAAAGAGTAATAATAAATTAAATAAATAGATAAATACGTACGTAATGGCAGCAGCTGCATGCGCACATGGCATCAAATCCAATTCAAACATCCGACATTGGCATAACCTCCGACGAAGATCAACGAGGAACATTCTTTTCCCATCATTCACTTTGAATGTAGAGCTTGAGGTGGACACAATGCTATATGAACGAGATTTCTCAACTTCAACTACGAGCTTACTTACAGTCTCTTCAGTCAATACATTCTCACGGGCATTTGCGCGTGCTCGCCTAGAGTCGAACCATTGTTCAATAACATGTCTGATAGCCTCTATTAATGAACATATGGGAAGACGTCTAGCAAATAGTAATCTTGCATTGAAGCTTTCAGCTGCATTTGATGTTAGGAAACTGTAGCGCCGAACAGGGCATTTTGAGCGAGCCCACCTCTCAGGTCCATCATTAAGCAGCTTACGGTAAGCTCCATCCGGGCTAATTTTTCTAATACTTTCCATTGCTTTATTGTATACAGATCCTCGGTAAGCATATGCTGCCTTGTGGAACATTTTTGTGACACCAGCACCCCAATGCGTGAGCCTCCTCAACATATGGAAGTAGCAAAGGCCGTGGGCTGTGTCTCGGAAAACTTCCTTGATAGCATTAGATATGCTAATGTGTTGATCTGAGACAATCAACGTTTCTGGATTGCATCCGAAGGCATCCCTTACATGTCTTAGAAACCAAGTCCATGAACGATCATTTTCTATGGGGCCAACACCAATCGCCAACGGGAAGCACTGCTCATTGCCATCTTTAGTCACTGCTACGAATAAGATGCCCTTGCTATTGCCCTTTAGATGGGTTCCATCCACAACAATCACGGGTCTAAGAAACATAGCATACGATGCAATACACGCTCCGAGAGCAACAAACAAATATTGGAATTCTCCGTTAGGACCAAGCTCTAAATCAGTCACTGTTCCAGGATTGCTCTCTCGTAGCAAGTACAAATAGCTAGGAAGCATATTAAATGAATCTTTGTACCCACCATAAATCATCTCGATCGCAGCATTCCGTGCTCGCAGTGCAACACTATAACTTATTCTAACACCAAACTCTTGCTGCATTTCCGTCCTCATTTCTTTTGGTTTCATGATGGTTCCGAGAGTACGCATTTTTTTTGCAAAATAAGCAGCAATCACCTTTGCATGGACGTTTCTCGGTGCGACACGACCTAGGTCGAAATGACACGCATGTTGGGCTACGAACTTATGGACAATCCAAAAATCACCTCTGCGGGCTGCACGCACCTCAAAAGGACAACAATCGCCATGCTTACATACGATGACCAAACGATCTGCATCAGAACGAGACACCTTGTATTCAGTACGATGCTCAATACTCCACAATCCGACAGCAATCGACAAAGCATCTTTATCCCAGAACGTAGCTCCCAAAGATATTTTTCAGTCTCTTATCCTCTCCAGATCAGTAACCACAAGAGAATCAGATACATCAAGAGGAATCATTGGTATTAACCAATTATTCATATCTTCAGTCGGGATTGCATCTTCTTCAGATATTGGCATAGGATTGTTAGACCGTAACATGGATAATAATTTGTTCACACCACCCTCCCTATGTATCCATGAAACAAACTCTGCAAATGTGGAATGTTCAAAGGTGTCATGACCCAAGACGCTGTCTTCTTCTTCTTCTTCTTCTTCTTCTTCGTCCTCGTACTCATCATCCTCATCAGCATCGTTCTCTGCATAATCTCCGTCTTCATCTTCATCTTCATTCCGACCTCCATTCTCGCCTTTGGCATCTCCATCTCCAGCTCCATCTCTATCTCTATTTTCATCTTCAGCATCTCCATCAGTACCATTTTCGTGCTCAGCATCTCCATCTCTAATTTCATCTTCACCATCGGATTCATCAATATCTTGACCCTCATTCCTATAAAGATATGAGCTTGTTGGATCATTATTTATGCCATCAGTGGGTAGACTTCCACTACCACAAGAATACGGATCTCTAAACCAGTCCGAAGACACGAACCGCTCAATATCTGCGAATGAAGTATTGAACATCGATTGTTGTGTCTCAGGGGGGGCGGCAGAGAAAGTACCGGAGTAATCAAATGATGGTACATATGGTTCTTGCTGGCAAATTGTCGCGGCAGCATTCTGTGTGGTGTGAACAACGTATACTGTTGGCTCCTCTTCTCGATCACACAACCCATGAAGATCTTGATCAGTACTTAGGAGAGACTTCAACATTCTACCAGTGCGAGTACGTGATAAATAATATAAAAGGTAGTTTACACCCAAAGAATTTGCGGACATAATGTAGTTGATTCTCTGGATTAAGCCAACGACATTGATTGAGCTGGAATGTGTGCAAGATGTTCATCACCACCTACATATTCTGCATTAATCCATTACCCACCATATCTTATAATTATACTTTGCCAAGCCATCTGCAATTAAAAATAAAAATACACTATTGAAAAAACCGATGAAAATATCTTAACTCAAATGTTGTAGATGCTGGAAATTAGGATCCCGATAGGTATCCCGATATCAATCACGATCAGATCACGATCATGTCCCAATAAGAAAGTCGGTCTTATCACGATCATTTCACGATCTAACAACTTGGAACCAAATAGAATCCCGATAAAGAGTCAAATTTTATAAAATCAAACAACGCACATACCTCTATACCTCTTTATCGTGGAAATGTTGTAGTCTGTCGTGCACAAAGGAATCCAACTCCTATAAAACAATATTACACTCTATAAATGAATCCAACAGTGTTTTCGTTCTCTCTCTCATCTTTTAAATGCAATTGGGCGACATAGTTTGTTTATGAAGACCACTTTCACGTGAATTGAGATGTCTTAAATCCCACCTACGTCCACCACCTACCTCTAATGTATTGCACATGTGAACTTAAAGTAAAACGGACAAAAATGTCATTCAACAGTACTATTCATGAGTCACGTCACGTGCAGAAGAAACCCTAATTCACAGTCTGGATCCCGATAGAATATATCCAACGAATTGCGATTTTTCACGATCGTAACATTATCGTAAATCACGATTTTACACCGATCGTGATATATCAATTTTTCTTAATTTCATGCAGTTGTTCAACGTCTCACAATTCCTTCTCAAATATGAACACGATCACACAATAAAATAAAATAAAATAAAATAATTTAATAAAATAAAATAATTTAAGAGCATTTAATAAATTTTAATTCACTCGATAACATCCCGAACGTAACAATTCAGAAATTTCATAGTTAAATAAATAATTAAACATCTAAAAACTTGGAAAATAAAATATCACAAACCATAATTACAAAAATATTTAAACCCTAGATACACTACTCATCATCTTCATCAGAATCAACCGCTGGTGTCACGGTATCTTCCTCATCCACATCATTGTCCAAGACTCCTAGGTCGCCTACTTCAAAGAGTCTTTTCAGAAATTCCCATTCATCCTCCGCTTGATTCATGTAAACCAATACTTCGTTACGGCGCTGATGAATATTAAAAATAAATTAGTTTGGGAATAATGCTCATAATAAAAATAAATCGCCCACTAACCTGTGCAATTTCAGTCCACTGGGCAACATCGGCATCGATGAGTCTGGTATACAAATCAAGATGCTCTTCCCCTACATACTTGATTAACCAAGAGAACATCTGGTACCTATGACGCCAATGATCGACGCGGCTGACAAATTCTGACAACGGTATATCTACTCCAAAACGGTTAAGGATCATCACTTTAATACGAGGAAGACAGTTGAGGTTCCGTTGGTCATCGTCGGGAACCCATCTTTTCCCGACGCAGTAATAGTAGAGCAATTGATCGAGACACGCACGGTCGATTTCTCGAGTCCAAGGTGCCGTGTAGAAAATCAAATCTTGTGAGATAGGCACTGGTAAAGCCATTCCTTTTTTTTGGAATGAACGTATGTTTTTTTGGGCTACGGAGGGCTCTCAGAAGACCTCTTTTTTTCGATATCGATATTTATAGCTCAAATACAAACCCTAACGCACACAACTCGAATCCCGATACTGCACCGACATATTTTGTGTATATCCCGATCGTTTCACGATCACACCCCGATAACTAATAATATTCAAGATAATGAAAATTGCCCGATGTAATCCCAATCGTTGAAAATATAGCCATGAAAATATATATCCCGACTCTGTCACGGTCGATTTACGATGAATCCCGATCGGCGCAAAAGTTAGCATTAAAGTATATATCCCGAAAGTGTCACGATCCATCCCGATATATAAAACCCGATGCAATATCGATGGTTTAACGATTAGAGTTGCGAAAGGATTCCAAGAATCCCGAGAGATAAAACTCGAGGAAACCCCGATCAGTTAACGATCAAATTACGATAGGATTCCAGCAATCCCGATAAATAAAACCCGTTGACATCCCGAACGGTTACCGATCAAAATACGATGGATAAGGAAGAAACCCGATATATAAAACTCGATCGTGATTTTATAGAATCACGATCGACTTTAATGCACGTGAGTTGGGTTATTGTAAGATTACTTTTGAAATTAAATGCTTCTAACTCCCTTGAAAATCTGCAAAAAGCTTTCCACACTTCTTACATGTATGGGATCCACGTCCTTTCACATTGGAAAATGAAAAAGCAGGGTTATAAGAGTAAAATTGGGTATTTATTGGATGCTTTCCTTATAGTGGGTAAAAGGGGATTTTGGGTGATAAAAATGGGTAGTTTTATGTGTTTTGCAATAAATGAAAATATTAAAAAAAATTATATTCATAATTAATTAGTAATTGAAAAAAAATATATATATATATATATATATATATATATTAAAAATAGTATATAATATTAAAAAATTAAAAAATAAAATAAATTTTAAAATGTAAAATAAATAAAATTAATAATATTAAAAAGATTAATTTAAATTCATAATTAATTATTAATTGAAAAGATTAAAAATAAAAAATATTAAAAAATAATATAAAATGTTGAAAAAAATTAAAATAATCAAATAAATCCGAAATAATAAAATACATAAAAAATAAAAAATTTGAAAAAATTATTTCAAATTCATAAACAAGTATTAATTGGAAAATAAAAACAATTAAACAACAAGAAAGAATTTGTATTAGCAAAAGTTACAGATGCACACAATAGATAATCAAAATCAATCCAAAATCAACTATAAATTGGTGCAAAAATCAAGTTTATCAATAATTTAATCAACTAAAAAAAATATCCATCATTAGATACCAATAATATAATATAAATATATATTACAAATTATATATCTAAAGACACCAATTATATTATAATTTGAAAGAAATTATTTTTGGAAGAAAATATATAATAATGAAACTAATTTCGCTTACTCAATCTCGAAGAATGGAACTACGAAATCTTCTTAATGTTAAAATATCTAAGATTAGATATTGAGAGAGATTTTCAAACTTAGTTATGTGAACTTTTATTTATATTATACTTTAATTCTTTATTAGTTTATTATAAATAAAATTTGCACTCTTTTTCTAATATTCTCATGAGTAGATACATGATTAGTTTTTTTTTTTTTTCTGTTTTTTCTTTTGTAGGAAAATGAATGTACTTTGGAATTCTTTGAGTAGAGACACTTTCATTGCTCGACACTTTTTTCCATCGTACCCCCTAACTCTCGAATCTTGTAGAATTTTCACATCACACTGGTATGTCGTTCCAATTTTGTCATGATCTAAATTAAATCGCGGATGTGAATTGAATAGAAATCATGAAACGTTTAAATATCAAACTAAGGGGGTAGCAAGGCGTAGGGTTGTAAATGAGTCGAGTCGAGCCCGAATATACATATGTTCAAGTTTGTTTGAAATGATATCGAGCTTTAAAATTTATGCTAGAGCTTGTTTGATTACCTATCAAGTTGAGCTCAAACGAGCTATACTCTAGCCGAACACAAGTCGAGCTCGAGTATTAATTTGATATTTTACATATATTTGCTCATTTCTCGAGTTCGAGCCGAGCTTTAAATTTTATCGAACATCAAATTATGTACAAACTTTTTTGATATGTTTATCGAATCGAGCTCAAACGAGAGCTTTTAACCAACGGACATGAGTCGAGTATCGAGCTATTTGGTTTGATTTGTAGCCCTAGCAAAGAGGTCCAAGGCTCGTAAAAGGGTTTTCCTAAACCTAGGTAAATCAAGATTCACATCTTGATTATCGAGAAACATATCTTTACATGTTTGAAAATTTTGAAGACAAAGTTCGACAGGGTGTTTGTAAACATCACTAGTAACTGGATATTTCCCTACCAATGAACTCTCAAGCAATGTCACCTTATACTCCAAATACTTTAACTGCATCTCTTCCAGCTGAGATTTCCCGAAGAATTCATCTGCGTATGCATCCAATCCCACCGGCGTAATTTGGATAACAACTGCATGTATATGTATATATATTCTTAATTTTTAATCAATTTATAAATAATATATGATGTTTTCATTTCATTTGTTAAAACGAAAAACTAGTTGTCAATTCATAATCTACAGTTCATACCTGCATTTTCAGGCAGAAAAACCATGTTGGTGAGACCAGCTCCATGCACTCCCAACATGATGTCGAATTTGTTCACAAGTTTGGCCACAGATGCCACGCTCCCTCCAATCTCCTGTGCCACAGGATCGAACCCAAGACTTCGAGCCATATCCACAACCTCAACATGGTTGGTCAACCTACGGGTTGCGGTTCTGGTAATAATGAGCATTCGAGGCATTCGAGGTCTCGGCCTCGAATGCTCATGCACAGATGCCCTCTCCAAAGAGTAGACATCGCGTAGGAATTTGGTGAAGTTCCGCATCGAGAAATTTGAACCCGAATTCAAACTCGGAGAGATGGATAGACGGAGTGTCCGGGATTTGAGCCCTACAATCACTCTTGAAAAGCAGAGGATTTCATCTTCCACGCCGATGTTGTAAACCTTGTGTTCGGACAGCTTTTTAAGGGTTTCTCTGTGGTCGTAAGTGAGCCGGGAATCATTGTCGGCGATGAGGAAGATTATGCGGCGGTTGAAGTGGTAAGAGGTGACAAAGAGCGGAATGAGCACGTCACTGATGCGGTGGAAGTAGTTGTAGGTGTGGCCGGTAGAGAAGAGGATTGCCGGAGTGTCGAGCTTTCGGGTGCAATGAGGGAGCATGTCGACTGGTCCCCTCTTCATGTTGAAACTCGTCACTTTGGCCATGGCCCCGGGGTCTTGTTTTCGGGGGAAGGGTTTTACAGTCTGCGGCAGCTCATCATTTTCGTACTCGTACCCGTACCAGTACCCGCTCATTTTCGAAGCGATGAAGATGGTGGATGACCTACCTTCGATTCTTATGTCGCCACTTACATCATATACATCCGTTTTTGAATTAGAGTATCTCAAAATTGAATCTACAATTAAACAAACAAACACATTATCTATGATTTTATTCTTATACATACCTACATATATATATATATAATACTCAAAATCTCATTTTTAGGCTCCTACTTACTTCTTAAATGTTTTGGAACAAGTTCGGTGAGAAAATGAAAACTGAAATAGCCGAAAAATGGTTACCTTGGTCGCGTCGGTTTCAATTTTTTGTACTCTAGTTTAATTTTACATTTGTTATTTAGGGTTCATCAAACCTAATAGTTTTCTAGTATTTAATTTTCAATTGTTAGTTATTAATTGATTATTTAAAAAAATAAATACTAAAAACTTCTAAAAACCCCTAATTGAGCATGATGAACCCTAAATAATAAATGTAAAACTAAACTAAGTACATGAAATTGAAATTGAATAAAAAATTAAAAAAATAACAAAAATCGAGTGTACAATAAAGAATGCAACGCAAAAGATGCAATAGATGATTTCGTGCGTCGTAATTGCACATGTAATATAAAATTATAAGTGAAGTGGAAAGTTTCTTTAAAGTAATTTGGATATTGAAAATAAGATAATCGAGCTTACTATTTAGAGGACGACGTGTAAAAGTCTTGAAAACACTACAAAGATTGATTGAAATAATAATCCAACAAATAATAATTGTTGTAATTGTCAATTTTTTCTGATCATGCCAACGACAACTCCTTACAAGATTTATCGTTTGAGCTCCCATTTTTCTCCCTAGTTATATTACTACACACACACACATGTGTATATATATATAGGAATATTATGCATTTCGTTTTCAAATAAAGTTGTTATTAGGCTCACTTTAATTTGGTAAATTAGTGTGTCAATTGAAGAAATAAATTAATTAAAAGTTAATAGGAGAAAGAAGGCTAGAAATTAAGGTAATCTATGGCTGTAAGAATCAAATGCCGATATTATTTGCATATTTTGTGTTATGAGTTAGTGATATTTCTTATTTCGATATATATTCATGAACGTAACATTTCTTTCAATTGAGAGATCCTCTTGTCCCAACTTGTGTGAGTCAACCGTGTACCAACCCTCAAAATTATTATTTTTTCTTTTTTTCTTTTTTCAATTTTAATTTCTTTAGGGTTTAGTATAATTTTACAATTTTATTTAGGGTTTATAATTATTTTTTAATATTTAATTTTTTTTAATATAATTGATTTGGAGTTGATTATTCCAAACTTAAGGTATATAATTTTTAAAAATTTCAATTTGTATTAATTATGATTAGTTATAATATAATTATTAACAATATATAATTTAATGTTGGCACACGATTGACACATAATTTCTTTTTAGTAGAGTGCTGATTCCTTTCTCGATTTTTTTTCAAAATTTCGAATATAATTTCTATACCTATATATGCAATTAGCTAGTACCCAATCACGTGGTTATTTAATTTCCATGTAAATTGCAATTTAATTAGGTGATTTATGCATGAAACGCGTATTAAAATAATTATAGCACATACATAGAGGTGAAATGATTAATGCAATATATAATATAAGGTCATTTTAAATGCTTTTGGCAAATATTGCCAAATGTTGTTAGTCTAGTGTGGTATTAAAACTCATAATAATTTATAATTCTAAAAACAATATACACGATGTTATTTAAACTGTTCGATCAAATGCACGAGTGAGAATCGTCGTGTTGCAGATTATTGCATGTATGGTATCAGATTCGGACTACTAAATTGAATTGCAACATGTTTTATATATGGTTTGTTGCAAATGGTTAAATATGTATCGATCCATGGTAATTAGAAATTATGACAGTTTATAACGAGGATGAATACCACTGAATTAAAACACGTTATGAATAAGTTAAATTTACGTTTTTTTTTACTCACACACCCGAACTGTGGTATTGAAGAGATTAATTCAAACCCGTAACGCACGTTCTACACATGGCTTCTAGGCACTAAAAAGTTAAACTAATATGGGAAAGATTTACAAATAAATATATCTAAACAAGCTCATATAATTAATTGGTTGATTTGAATCTATATATGTGTGTGTGTATATATATATATAATGTTGATGAGTACGGGAAGTTTTGTGTGTCACTTGTGTGCCAATAGCAAAATTGTGTAGGTTTAATAATGTTTTTCATAAAAATAAAAATTTATTATAATTGATCCTAATTAATTATTGGTAAAAATTAAAATTTTAAAAAATTATATACTCTAAGTTTGGAATAATCAACCTAAAAAATCAATTATATTGATAAAAAAATACTAAAAAAAATTATAAATCATAATTGGGTGGAATGACCCTAAATAATAATGTAAATTTATATTTAGTAAACCAGAGTTAATTAACATTGAAGAAAAAATGAGAGAAAAATTAATAATTTTGATATTTGGTACACGAGATCGGCACACAAAACTTTAATTTGAATTAGAGGATCTCATGTGGATACCAAGGGGGCTCACATTTGAATTATAGGGTTAAATTGTGAGAAAAATTACTTTATTCTTATTATATAAATATTTAAAAAATAACAGTTTAATTCATCTTTTATTTTTTAAAAAGTCACATTAACTCGTTGGCACCAACTCCTCCTCCTCCTCCGTAATTATTGTGTTAAATTGTGAGAAAATTGCTTTATTCTTATTATTTATATTTGAAAAATAGCAGTTTAATTAATTATTATTTTTATTTTGAGTGTACCATTCTTTATTATTATTATTATTATTATTATTATTATTTTTAATTTGAGGAGACAAGTGTGCTATTCTTGATGACCAGTCGAGGATACATTCAAAATGATGAGTTAAATATCAACATTACTTTGATTGAGAATGCAAAGGCAAAAATGACATGTATATTAATGATTTATCGAAAGATCGAGTTTTCTGTAAAACCGTCGTATATATGGGTCAAAATCTATAAGATAGGAAAGATTCAGATCTAAATAGAATCAAATACCAATCAAATTACAAACATACTCAAATATTTTCATTGGTGAATAAATAAATATTTTGCAATATTATAAGATTGGTTTGTGTATGTTTACTCATCTTTATCTATATATAAATATAATGACAGTTATGTTACACAGTTCTTGTGGACACTGTCTATGTCGCACAACTCACAAATATTCATTTTAATTTTAATATATAAAAATAAATAATTATGCATTAACTAGTAATTCAAGTTCCCCTCCCCCTAAATACTTTATCCCAAAAGTGTATGTTGAGAATATATATATTATAACTAATTCTAATTAATATTTATTACTAAAAATTGAAATTTAAAAAATTAGATACCCTAAGTATGGAATAATCAATTCCAAAATCAAGTATATTAATTAAAAAATAAAAATTAAATGCTAAAAAATAATTATAAATCCTAATTGGGTGGAATAAATCTTAAATAATAATTTAAAATTATATTAAACCAAAAGAAATTAAAATGAAAGAAAAAAATGATAGAAAAAGTAATAATTTGGATGGTTGATACACAGTTGGCACACACAACTTGAGACTTAGAAGATCTCACATGGTTGATAGATTGTATATTCATGCAAATCAACATTTATAAATTAAATAAATACGCACAATTTGTATTTAAACTAACTATCAATAGATTCATTTGCTTAATATATATACACACACACATGGGCGGAACCAAAAAAAATTCATCTAGGGGGACGAATTGTTCTTTACTAATATTTCTATATATAATTATTTTTAAAAAAAATTACATGTATTTTTTTTTTTTTGCTGGGGCACCAAGGCGCCCCTTGGATCTCCCGATTCCGCCACTGTATGTATGTATATATATATAGGGCTGAAAATCAAACCAAATACCTCGATACTCGACTCGTTCAATTAATGCATAAAATCAAACTCACGAGCTTTGATATTTCGTTCAATTAAGTCCAAAATTGTAAACTTATTTCTTATAATTTTATCTCATGAATTTCTATTTTGTCCAAATTGATACACAAAAACCACTGCAACTTATTAAGCAAATTTCAATTTTGATCCCAAATGACATGCATATTAGTGTTTTTTTGTTCCGATACTACCATTTTTGTCCCAAATTGAATAAATTTTAATTTTGATCCCATTTTTTACCTTAAAATCATGGGACTAAATTCGAAAACCATAAACTTATGAGATTAAAATTAGATACTTTTTTGGAAAAATGATCAAAAATAATAGTATTGAAACCAAAAACGAATTAATGCATGTCTTATGGAACCAAAATCGAAATTTACTCTAACTTATTGATCATAATATGATATATCCATTATAGAATGAAGAATTTTCAAATCCATTGTACAAACAACAAATTATTGATCATAATATCCATTAATTTTATAATGATGTATACATGAATTTTTCATATCAGGAAAAAAAAATTCAAGTTTCTGCAGGACTGATACTAACAAGAATGCAGCAGTCTCCAGACAGCAACCACCACCAGAGACGCGTAAACGACGACGTTCGACGCCGGCTTCTCGCCGGCATCATTAGCTTGAATATGCTCAAGAACATCAAAACTCCCTGCAACAACAACTCAAAGCATTAAAAAGAAATGCTTCCCACAATCAGAAGAAACAAACATGTTACTCACACACTGCACACACCTCTTTGAGGTCCATAGCCACATCCAGACTCGAGGGTATCGCGCACATTATCCAGCGTCGCCTTGTTCAAAAACACGAACCCTTTAAGGATTCCGCCCATACAGTCAAGAGCGTGCTTCGTCTCCTCTAGGCACGGCCCTTTGCAGTACTCGTCTGTGTAGTCAGGTGGCACGTGCAGCTCTCCATTCTCAGTGAGTCTGTGAGCTTCTTCGCAGCTGCTGTAAATCTGCAAACACGGGTCGTTTCAAGAATTCGTCGTTCGAAGCCAGAACTTGAGATCACTTACATAGTTATCCTTGAGGCATCCAATGGCTTTCTTGAAGATGAGAGCAGGAGTGATGCCTACGATTCCGGCTTGAGGGAAATACTGATCCGTCTCTCCTTCGTCTTCTGCTTTAGGCAAATACTGGTTCGCGACTACACCTGCAGCGCCTAGATGGGGACAATCATACGCCGTTCCTGCCAGAAATATCAAGAAAGAAATCCCAACTCAGTATGTACAGAAAAAATTCCTAGAATTATAATGGCAGCTCAACTATGCTTATACCAAATTTGCAGCTGCAAACAAAGATGTAAAGCAGAACTGCAACTAGAAGTGTGGATGCTGAGAATGCCATTTGAAAACGTGTACGAAAACACTGAAGGGGAGTAACCAAGTAACAAGTTTATATAGCTATGAATCAGACAAGCTATTCATTTACTAGTTGCCACAACTACCAGAAACACACGTGTCCGTATCTGACAAGATATGGCCTCGTCAGTGTTCGAAAAGAAGAGGTAACTTTTAGTTAGGGTGATACGATTGTCAAGGTAATCGATTATCTTAAGCAGAAAAACATAGCTATAATCAAGAAAAGAGTGAACTATAGGTAATCTGCTGAAATTATGGTCATACCTTGACAGGAAGATGGTTGGACAGTTCACACCAACTTTTGACATGCTTTTTGTTGAAGGGCAGAAAATCAAACCTGCACACAAAATCTTGTAGTGCAAGCAATTATCTATTTTGAGAAATATACCATCCAACTTCCATACCAGTTTAGCACTCAATGTCCATACCCGATTTAGCAAAGGCAAAAACCAGTAGTATTCAGACATTCACAACCAGAAACTGAAAGATTGAAATCAATGCAAAAAATAAGTCACCTCATGAATTAGATCACATCATCATCAGGCAGATGATAGATTCCAATCACTGTCATCAAACCAATTTGACAATATGAACAAGATAGGACTAAGTTCTTTTTTTTTTTGCCTGAATGACACTATATATACAGTATGCATATGAAAACCAATACCATAGACAAACCTTCTAACATGTCTTGGCATGCCCCGATTCATCATTCTCCTAATTCAATCAGAGTGATAAGTGTGATGAACAAAATACGACAAACTGGTTAAAGTTCTGCTTAGATATCAAGGTTCTAAAGATCTGGATGTAAAAATGTAGGTAGTTCTATGAGAATATACAAACATAAAGTGCATATACAAGCCACTAGAAGTCGAAAAATTGTTAGGCACTCAGCATATTATCTTTCAAGTTTGAAACAATACCATACACATTATACATTATGAGTAATCCAGACATAACAGTGAAATACAATACGGAAACTACGTATAAATATTTCCTTAAAATTTGTTGAGTAATGAACAATAAAAAGGCCACATTCATCTCATGTGCCGTGTTCAGGATCCAGCACTACCTATCATCAAATAATCGCAACTGAAAACATTTTTTTTTAATTTAAAAAAATGTCCCTTTTCTTTCCCATCATTAGGTTCCCCCAAAGAAACACCTCATGGAACTGGAAACCATTATCAATCTCATTGCCAACATGAGGCTTCCAGATACTGACATAACAAGCCAACAGCTTCTTAACCATTAGCAGCAAGATCACCGAACCATACACGAGTCGGAGCTTCCTGCAGAACCCTTCAAGAGCTCGGTTTTCATCACTGGAGTGCGAGAGTTTCTTCACAGTCATGAATGTCCTGACCACATCATGGAGAAAGAAAGAATCAGTACCTTCTACACTCTACAGTCATACAAGCTTATATATATGACCATATCAATATAGCAAACCAGTATATACAGTATGCAGTGAATGTCAAATGTAGATTGCTAGTCAAAAAAATGTAGTTACTTGCACAACTATAGACTGAGAATTGAGATTTCACTGGAGAAAAGTACTTAAAGAAGGTATGTTATAAGGAAAGCAGGTATATTTCAGCAAAGAGAAGTAAATGCTCCACCAAAAACAAACATTGTTATCTAAGTTAAAATTATAACAATTGTGTACCTGTGTAAGATTTATCTCATTCATTAACCAAGTTCGAAACTCCTCACATTTCGTTGAGCAAAATACTGAAATGTTCGAGGTTTGACAATGCCTATTAGTTTACTGACTTCAGTTTATCGACTTCAAGTAGCTTGTTTTTGCTTCATGTGCGTTAATCTTCATTCTAATTGCATTCGTAATTGAATATACACTTTGCCCTATGATATTGGAGAGTTGATCTGATCAAAAGTTGGAGCAGTTTCCTACAGTTTTTTTAGGCAAATAACAGAAACTCTAGAAATCGATAGAACATCAAATAGCATCCTGAACATCAGATAGAACCAGTTAGCCATCACAAAGAAAAGTCTGAACAAAGGAGAAACCAGCAACTAGCAAATCACTTAGATGTGGGGAAACGAGAGAGAGAGAGAGAGAGAGAGAGAGAGAGAGAGAGAGAGAGAGAGAGAGAGAGAGCTAACCAAAGAGCCATATTGAACTGGCGCCAAGTACTGACAGACCCTTCTATTTCAACTTCAGCCATGCTTCGCTGTCCATGACCAAGTTGCAAATACAAGCATCAGGTGACAAAAAACTGTATAACAGGTGGTTTGTGTCTATACCAGCATAAACAAAAAGGTCGACAGAGCAGTGAAAATTGGTTCATCTCTTTGATAAACAATCAACCAACCAAAGTTCCAGATCTAACAGGCACTGGTTTCAAAGCCAGTCCCTTCTCTTTATATTTCAACCATACACCTATGGCTTCTTGAGACCTCCCTGACTTGACCAAGGCGTCAATAAAAGAATTGCATGTATAAGCATCGGGCCTACATCCGTTCATCTCCATTGAAGTTAACAGATCCTTCGCTTCATGAAATCTCCCAGATTCACACAATACATTTATAAAAGCAACATATGTAAAATTATCAGGACGCAAGCCCAGCTTTAACATGCTTTTCAGAAGTCTCTGTGCCTTATCAATCTTATGATCTTTGCAATACTTCTTTATTAGAGCATTAAAAGTATAAATATCAGGTTGTATTCCATCAATTTGCATCTTTCTCAGTAATTTCATTGCTTTAGAAACGTTCCCAGAGATGCACAACGAACGAATTAGACTATTATATGTGACGGCATTAGGTGTGATTCCCCACTCCACCATCTCAATGAGACAATCAAAAGCATCGACATTCTGATTAACCTGGCAAAGGCCATCAATTATTGAACTGAAGGTGAACACATCTGGTTTAAAACCACGATCAAAGAGTATCAGTAGCATTTCTCGTGCCTTAAGTACATCTCTGGACTTGCAATACCCTGCAATAAGGGTGTTGAAAGTAACAAGATTAGGGAGAATGCCTCTTTTTGTCATCATCCCTAAAGTTTCTACTGCTCTATGCATCATTTCAGCTCGGCAAAAGCAGTCAATCACCATGTTATAGGAGAACACACTATTGACGAGTCCTTCCTGGAGTATCCAACTTAAATATCGATTGCCCTTCTCTTCCTTCATTGATTTGTACAATGCTTCAACAAGTGTTAAACAGGTGCTTAAATCCACCTTCACCTTCACCCTTCTCTTGATGAAATACTCAAATACCTGGCACACTTCCTCGAGATCTAATCCTTTAATTAAACAAGTCATTACTATGTTAGATATTGAACTGTCAGGAACATAACCTCGTTCATCAGCTGTCCTAAGAAACTCAGCTGCCTGCTTTGCTAAAGAATTATCACAAAGCTTATATATTATGCTATCATAAACCACTTTAGGAAGATTGGGCTCACTATTCACCCATCTTGATAACAACTCAAAAGCTTGAAGCGGGGAGGCAGAACCAAAAACTCCATTGATAAGTGATCGGTACGTTGCTTCATTTGGCCTTACTTTCCTTGCCTTCATTGTCTCAAGAAGCCTAAATGCCTCATCTGTACTTTTAGCATTGAAATATCCATCCATCAAGATAGTATACGTGAACACATTCGGTGAATATCCCAAACCCTCCATCTGTTTCACCAGACGAAGAGCCTCATCCACCACACCTGCCTTACAAACTCCATGAATAAGGATGTTATACGTAAATCTATCCGGGATACAGTTATCCACCTCCATCCTCTGAAACTTAAGGTAAGCCAAATCGAGCGAATTGGATTTCACTAGTCCATCTATGACAGCATTATACAACCTTGTACTGGGAGTAATCCCCAGATAAGAAACCTGCTCAAAAACCTCAGAGCAGTACTTTGCCAATCCCAATCTTCCCCAGCTACCGATTAACGCGCAAAGCAAATCCTCACTCACTCTACATCCCGAGTTTCTAATGTCCTGTATCAACTCAGCAGACAACAAAACCGGACCTTTCCTATAAAGGGCATTGCCTAAAGCACTACGAATCATTTGATTCTTCCCAAGCAAAGCACTAAAATTAGACATCCAAACGTAAAATCGCAACGCACATATAACATTTTCTTGATTCTGTAAGACACTAACAACAATCTGTGCATTCAAATTACCCCTGTCAGCATCAAACTCATGATTTAGCAGCAAAAACCAGTCTTTTCTTGACAAAATTTCAGCCAAGTAGCGATGATCAATAACCCTCGGCTTAAATCTTTGATCACGATCAGAAATGTGAGATTTATGAGCTGAAATTGAAGCAAAACTCGATTCTTTCAATTCAAGCTTACCCGTTGAAGAAACTACGCGATTTTGGGAAATGTTTTGGCGAGATTTCAGCTTTGAGGGCGATGGGTTTCTGGGTTCTTTTGGAATTTGAATTCTTTCTGCGAGATGTTGGATTTGAGGTACAGCCCTAGAAGCCAAAGATGAAAGCTTTCTCATAGGAGCGAAATTCGGCAATGGAGGAATTTTTTTGCAGTTTGATTGAAAAATAGTTTTTCTTTTAAAACCTGAACCGGATTGTTAAATCGAACCGGTAAACGGAAATTACGAAACTATCCTTTTTATTATTAGATTATTTTAACAAAGATGAAATTTTATTAATAGGAACACGGGGTAAAAATTATCAAAAGGTCATCCCAAAGAGAGAAGGTTTGATCCAACAATGAGGGTTTAAATGCTCACGAGCAGCCCTAGCAAAACGATGTGCCACAATATTGGCATTACTGGGGGTGGAAATGAGTTGAGCCTGTTCGAGATCGACTCGTTGAAAACTCAAAATCGACTCGAGATTTATCGAGTTGAGCTCGAGTTCGAGCTATTCGAGTAGTTACCGAGCTCGAGCTCCATAATAGTGGGCTCGATAGGCTCGCGAGCCTTATCGAGCTTAATCGAACTTTAGTGCAATTATAAATTTACCCTTAATAATTTAATTATTTACATATATATATATATATATAAATATATATCATTAATAATTAAATTATATTTATTAAAAATTAAATAAATATAATTTTTTATTTAATAATTATATATAATCAAGTTGAGCTCAAGCTTGTCGAGTTTGCTATCGAATAGATTTGGAGTTCGAAAAATTAAAGCTCGACCGAGCTCGAGTCAAGTCGAGCTTCGAGTTTTTCTTATCGAGCTTGAGCTCGATAAGGTTATTACTCAACTCGACTCGATTATACCCCTTAGGCATTATGAATCCACTTAGAAGAAAAAAGAGAATTTCTCTGAATGAGATCCTTATAAACACCGACAATATTATCAAACTCTGAATGATCAATCGATGGCCAACGGATAACATTATAAACCAATTTGGAATTTTTTTAACATATAAGTATATTTTATATTTTTTAAAAAGTATAGTATTTGGTCAAATAACTATTTTAAAAAATTCATTATATTTAAAAAATAATACAAAAATTGTAAAAATAAGAATCATACACTCGTTTTAACAAGTGTAATTAACTCTGTTCAAAAGTGATTATCTATAATTAGAGAAGTGTAATTTTTCTCCAATCACGTGTCGTAAATTTTGTCACGCAATTTATTACGTCAATATATATCGTTAGCAATATAAGTAATTATCCATAATTTGTATTTATATTAAAATTGGTTAATTAATTATTTCGGCAATGAAGCAATATAAGCCAAAATAAAAGGACTTGTGCAATCAAATTTCATTTCTAAATATTAAAAAAAATTGAACCGGCTGATATAGATACTATATGAAAGACTCCCTCAAAGATTAATAAATAACAAAAGAGCCCAACAAATTGTGCAAATTGCCACTAAATAATTAATATTTTTTTATCAAACATATATAGATATAAATTGAGTATATGATTACATAATGATTGACAAATTAAGATGTACAAGCAGGCCTTCGAGGAGGCAATTGCTGATGAGGAGTTCTCTGCAAAAAATAAAAATAAAAATACAAGTTAATTAAATGCTTATCTTAATTATGAGATTTTTAAATCACTTAAAAAAAATCATGCTACGTCCTGAAATTTTTTAATAATATATGTTTGTTGAAATAAGAAAAAATATTGAAATATTTTGTTAGAAATTATATTCAATTGAAGAAAAAAAAAAATACCTGCAATTTTGGTCGTAATGTCTCTATAGCAATTGTTGATTTTTGATCAACTCCTGCGCCTTGCTGATAATTTGCATGCAATAATTAAATAAGAATAAGAAATTAAAAAAAAATGGCAATGTTATTTTATTTCGATTAATTCGTTTCTGATTAATTAATCATCTTATTTTCCTAAATTATTTCTTATTACTTCTATTTTTATTTTATTTATTTTTTAGTAAATTAAATTACCTTGCATAAAGCCCAATCTGCCGAGTCAAAAAAGGCTCGTTCATGATCCTGGATTTAGGCAAAAAAATAAAAATTATTTAATTTAAAAACAATCTGAAATTAAATAAATGAAATTATTTGACAAAAAGAAAATTAGAAAAAAATAAAAATTCTTGCCTTTGAGATTAGAGGCTTCTTTTTGGGAACAAGTCCGCCATACTTTTTATCAATCGGTGCAGTCTGTAAGAAAAGAAAAATTCAAACAATTATTATTATTATATTTCATCAATTCTCAACTAACACATTAAATTTATGGAAGCAACCTAACACCCTAAATAATGATAAAAAAATAAAATAAAAAATAAAACCTAACAGCCTAAATTGAAACAGTAAATTTAATTCTAGGGTTAGGTGTCATTTGAGCTTCAACTCCCTGCCTAACTTAATTTGACTTCCATTTTAATTAGAAAGGGAAATTAAGTTAAGAATAGCCTAATTTTAATTAATTTATAGTATATTACCAAATTTGACTTGCTTCCTCATCTTTTTAAACAATAAAAAATTAGGTTGAAATTTCTTGTTTCATTTTTTCGTGTTTCAATCCGTTTTCTCTATTTCATTTTAATATTATTTATTGTAAAACAAAAAATAATTTTAGTTAATATTTACTAACATAAAAATGAATTAAAAAAATATAATTCATAATTTTGAAAAAACCAACCATAATAATGAATTATTAATTGAAAAATTAAAAATTAAATATTAAAAAATAATTATAAACCCTAATTGAGTGGGGGTAAACCCTAAGAAACAATCATAAAATTATACTAAATCACAAAAAAAAATTAAAGAAAAAATACAAAAAAAACTCGTAATTCGAAAGTGCATGTAATAGGAAATTCCATGTGAAAAAAAAAATCAAACTCCCTTTTGTATCTTATTAGGAATTTCAAGCTCATGATCAAAATTAATTAATAATAATTTTTAGTAACATCAAGATATCGATATCTCCTCAAACATGTATATTTTACTTGAACTCGAAATCAATATTCGAGTTCGTAGCTAATATCATACTACCTACCAATCGAGATATCGTACTGAATCTCACAAATGTGTGATATATATAACACTATAAAACATAAAAAAAGTAGTTTACTTATTGTTACAAAGAGAAATTTAATTTAATTGGTTACATAAACTTGTTGACGGACCAACAACCATCAAATTAACAAACAAATGCAACTAGATCCATGCCGACATTTTTATATAATAATTGATCATATTTAAATTAAATCATAAAGAGTGAGTGGCTAAAATATGCTATCTTGTAACAATCAAATAACTCAAGAATTGAACAATCGTTTTGATGGACCACTACGTTGCTAGAGGTAGACCATATCGCACGTGAACGCCTCCAAAAAGAAAAAGAAAAAAAAAATATCTACGACCTTTATTCCATTTTATTTCTCACTATTAGAAAAAAAAGAATCTATAAAAATAAAAGTTCCTATATCTTATGAATATTCTAACACGTTAAGCACATATCATGATGTCTTCATATATATTATTCAATTTTTATATGACGTATTTATACATTAATGATATATGTGTGTGTGTGTCAAATTTTACGTCATGCATGTCAAATTTAAATTAATGAAAATCAATCACATATGATAAATATTAAATCATCTGGGAATAAAAAATCCCATTATGAAAATACCTCACCGGCACAATTCTTGTGATTTTTTCACCTTAATATATATATATATATATACATATTCTCTAATTTTGTGTTGAAACTTTGATGATAAAATGGACCAGATTAAGGGATTAAAAAACTCAATTAGTTGAGATGTGATCATTTTTATCATGGATCAATATTGTATATATGAATGAGATGAAATACGAGATTGAATAAATAAATAAATAAATAGAAAATTGTGACCATTGAAATTAAATTAAAGATTGACTTACCTCATGATGTTTGGAAGAAGCATTATGTTCTTCACTTCTCTTGTAGTTCTCCATGAGACTGCCTGTTACATTAATCAATAAAGAAAAATTAGTTGTGTGTGTGTGTGTGTGTGTGTGTGTGTGTGTGAGAGAGAGAGAGAGAGAGAGAGAGAGTTACAGGCAAAAAAACAAGAGAGAAACAGAGGTGCTCTGAGAAATTGCTTTGGGAGAGGAAGGAACTAATTAATATATAAGGCTGAATTTCTTATTTACTTTTTATATATATTTGAAAAAAGGAAAAAAGAATCTCAATTACAACAAGAAAAATCCAAACATACAGTAAAAAAAAACATATATAAATTTGTATAAAACAAAATAAAAATTATGAGAAAGAAGAAGAGAATATCGACATTACCTTGAAGTGGAGGAAAGTAGAGAGAAGCAAGCCAAGTGAGAGAAAGAGAAAGACGATGGAAACAAAACAATATATATATATATATATATATATATATATATATAATATAAGTGTGTGTGTGTGTGTGTGAAGGCAAATTTGAGATAAAGGGTCAAACATTAATTAGACGTACAAAAATAGTAGTATTTTAATTTATTACACACACTAATGCGCACAATTATAAAAATAAAAAAATGTGTGTGTATAGCATATTCGCATATCTATGAGTCGATATATAGTATATATATATATATATATCATATATTAACTATTTTGACATTCATTAATTTACACAAAGTTGCAAATAAATCCATAAAGATATATACAAAATAAATGATCGATGCTATATTAGACATATTACATATATGATCAATTTGAAAATGGCAAAAATACACACCCAAATCCATGATTAATTACATAGTAGATATAGAAAACATACTTTCTAGATTCATACCTACTTATTAATATATATATATATATATACGTATATGTGTGTGTGTGTGTGTGAAATTTAATATAACAAGGTTGGGGGGTTGGCTAGTGTTGGTTAGGGTAAAAGTTAGATTATAGTTATGGGTGTTAGGACATCAACATCAATTGAAGCCTTAGCCTAACACGAACCCTACAATTTTTTGACAACCTAATCGTCTCCGAACTGACACCTCATCAAAAAAATAATTTTTTATCATCTTCTAGCGATACCCGTAGTCGTTTTTTCGTGGTTGTGCACGAATATTGTCTAACTTGAAGAAGCTGATGAAATTCGAACATATGACTTTTCAGTCATAAAATTGACACTCCATCGACTATGCTATCTTATTGGTGCGTTTTTGTTCTTAACACAAATTTGAGGGTATAGATGCAATTAATTTTATTTCCTAAAAGTTGTGGAGGTAGATTATTGGAAATCGAGTGAACCGGTCGAGTATATAGTACTTCATCCGTTTCTATATAAATGTCATTTTGGATGAATGCACACAAATTAATAAATTAATTAAATTACCTAATACGCCCTCATGTGAATACATTAAATGAATTAAATATAGATGTTTAAATATATTAAATGAGGGCAAATATGTGAAAAATATGAATTTTCTGTCTCGAAGTTGTCGAATGACACTTTTTTTTAAAACAAAATTAAAATGTCAGAATGACACTTATTCAAAAACGAAGGGAGTAACATTTAATTTTTTTTTTCTGTTTCTAATAATTTGGCATTTATTAATATTCTTTAATTAGCGCATAAACGGAATAAAAAAATTGTTTAAAATCATATTTGTACATATATGGTGATATCTGAAATCAAAATACGAATAAAATTTCCTTACAAATTAAAAAAAAAATGTACGAATAAAATTTAATATATTGATTTGTTATCGTTCCGAATAAAATCTCAATAGATTGCGTCGTATTTCACATCAAAAATAAAATAAAATTCAATCCATTAAATTAACGGCAGTTTTAATATTTTAATTTTCTATACATTGATAAATATTATTATTTAGATTTAGAAAGAGATCTTTCAGCATTGAAATAATATATTATATTTCTGTATAACTTTTCCTTTGTAGTATCATTATTCAAATATGACCGTTTCCCAACTGCCAAGGATTGGATAATGACACATAATGTGACAATATAAAAAAAATGTGACAATATAATTCCCTAAAAAAAAAAAGACAATATAATTAATGGTGCTAAATATATACCGTAGCATATTTTAATTATTTAATGCGACACATATACATATAATTAATTAAGTTTATAACTCTTCCATTCATTGAAATCATTGTGATACAATTTTTAAATTACAGTGTGTGTGTGTGTGTGTCTATATGTACATATATAACACATATTTAAATTTATTGGAAGTAAAGAATTGAATAGCCAAACAAAATATATATTACTTTCATTCAAATTAAATATCAAATACATATTTTTTTACACTTGCAGATTGATGTATTGAAATGTAATGGTTACACATTGACCTTAATAATATATATTAGGTAATTTAACAATATATCCACAATTGAACATATTATTAAAAATCAATTTACTCCGAGTCATTATGGAGAAGAATGGTATGTTTGAGATCTTCACCAAAATGTAAGCTATGTTCACCCATTGGAATCCTTCGAATCCCAAATCGATCCACAACGCTCAAATGACTGCATGCATCGAGGTTAATCTTAACACTTTCCTTAGCTCCGGCCAGCACATGAATTTTCTCGAACGCCACCAAACGCTTCTCTTCCCCAGTAGTCGAGGAGGATGACGCGAAAACCATCATAGTGTGGGTCCCATCCATTTCGCCCACATTCTCAACATCCACATGAAACCCTAAGTTTAGAGTGTCACAATGTGTGTTTAAAACCCTAATGCCATTACTCAATAGAGTGGTGTTCTTGAATGTTTTTGAGCTTGTATTAGGGATTAAGATTTTTGTTGGGCCATGGGCCAATGTTTGTCTGAACCTTGTGTAACTTAGCCCGAACCCAAATGGGAAAACAGTTGGGCCCTTGTAAAATCGATAGGTTCGACCCGGATAGCCTCTTGATGGGTCAGCACGCATGGACATGTCGGTCATGGGCACCTTTGCTAAATAATCTTGAGGGTACCATGTCATAGGCAATTTCCCCCCTAAAAAAATAAAATTTGAAATACTTGATTAGATATTTCAATGTAAACATATCAAATTAATCGAATATATGGGCTATATACCTGGATTGGACGTCCCAAATATAATATCAGCAATCGCGGCACCCCCGGCTTGGCCCGGATACCCGGCCCATAAAATAGCGGCAATTTTTGGATCGTTTTTGGCAAATGTCACATCAATTGGGCCACCGGTCATTAGGACCAATATAACTGGGCCTCTGGAGGCCCTGGCCACTCTCGATACAAGCTCTTGTTGGTGGCCCGGCAAAAGAAGCCCGCCCCGATCGAGAAACTCACGCTCGATCGACTGGCTAAGACCCACCACTAGCACCGTCGCGTCCGCCTGACGAGCGGCGATCTCGGCCGCTCCAAACCGATTATTATCAGGACAACTTACTTGAGCACATCCATTTTCATGAATTGTCCTAACATATCTAGATATACCTTGTAACGCAGTAGTATAGGCACATGGAATTCCTAAAATCAATTGAAAAATAATTATCATCATGATCACATAAGTCATGATACACACATACATCAATATTAAACTTACTAATAAGAGTAAAATTAGTGAATGTACAAAATGAGCTATACCGGCGTAGTTGCCGATCATGGTGTCGGTGACATCGGAGTTAGGCCCGATCACGGCAACGGTTCGATGGCTACGGGCCGACAACGGTAAGGCCCGATTACGATTTTGTAGCAAAACCATTCCTTGTCGGGCCGCCTCGAGGGCCAACTGTTGATGGGCTGGGGTACACACATCTCTCGGGCCCAAGTTAAGGTATTGTTGCCTCGGGCCGTCGAACATGCCCAAACGAAATTGGACTGCAAGTAAATTCGCTAGGGCCCGATTTACGTCGGCCTCGTTTAATTTCCCGGCCCGTATGGCTCCTTCCGTATGGAGCGCGAGGAAAGGTCCACAATCCAAGTCCAAGCCTACAAAGTGAACAAATTAAAACGTTGGCCCGAATCCATATTTATAGTATAAATTAAGCTAATTTGACTTTCCAAAAATGCCCCTTAATGTTATGCTTATAAACCTGCTTTAATCGAATCAGCTGCTGCATCTTCAGGGGTAGATGTGTAATGTTGACTACTGTACAAAACCTCAACTGAGTCGCAATCGGAAACAATGTACCTGAATTTCAAGAACATATAATTAAACATAGAGCATTAAGAAATAGATAAACAAACAAAGAAACTTTACTCATTATGCTTATAATTAAATTTAAATTTTATAATACTTATATCATTTTATATTTGAAAAAAAAAATATTAGACCAAATAAAACACACTAGATTCCCCATGACATTTTCTATGGCATCTCTTGTGTCGCCCTTAATTTTTTTTAATTTATTATGATTTTAATTTAATTTAAATTTTTTATTTAGAATTCATATTTCCACAATTAGGGTATATTTAAAAAAAACAGAAAAAAATAGTAATATATAACACACAAAATATAACATGATTTGGCACCGATGATCTGATCCGAAATAAAATGAAAGAATTGGTATTTTTATAATCTTTCATCAAACTATTCTTAAAATAAAAAAATGAATCTCGACTTCGGGCTCTCGTTAAATTTTCTGGTTCCGTCACTAACCCGTTGAGGCGCCATTGGCCGCGGATAGTGTCGCGGAGGAGAGAAGGGTCGGCGCAGGTGGGCTTGCCGTTAACTTGATTGTACGAGCACATCACGCTTGCTACTTTCCCTTCAAACACACATGCCTTGAACGGCACATTGTATGTTTCCTCCAAATCTTGTTTGCTCACCTGCATGTGAAATTACATTAATGCCCCCCGCCCGTGTTTCAATCCCGTATTTTGAAATTTCTGAAAAAATAGTAGTTTTTTTAGTAATTTTATATTTTAATTTTTAAAAAAAACACATTCACTCTCATTCTTCTTGTTCTTCTAGAATATTATTTATTTAATTTTTTCTCTTAACTCTATATCTCTACTTTTAAGTTAAGTATTTTTTTCCGTTCATTATTGAATATAAGATTTATGATAGTAGCACTTGTATAAAAATATATTATTCTTAAAGGTTAAATTATTTTATCAACTCATACAATTTACTTTTTATGTTGAGTTTTTTTTTTACTATTATGGATTGCTTCCTTTAGTTTCTTTTTAACTGTATTAGTCCATCATTAATTTATTTTTATAATTTGGTGAATTATTATATCGTATTTGTTAATAATTTGATTTAACATTTGTAGTTTTTTTTTTAAATTGTGATTGTAATATATTTTTTCTACTTCTAACTAATTTTTTTAACTTTCTATATATTTGTACATCATAGCCTCTCGACAGAATTTCTGGCTCCGTCACTCTACGCTACTCTCTCTCTCTCTCTCTCTCTCTATATATATATATATATATATATATATATATAGTGTATGTCATGATTGATGAGTTACTTAATGTGCACGCTAATGTATAGTTATAAGTGACATGAATATTGAAAGTAATTTTTTCTCTTTTTTTTCCCTTTCTCTGTCGAATTATTGGGGGGCCAATTAAATATATGATAAATAGGATAAGAGGTGACAGATTAATTAATTATAAGATATGGATGTTATATATAATCCGTGTAAGCAATGATCCATCATGAATTAATTTTGAAATTAAATGATTGATATATGTTTCTTTTAATATGATAGATCAGTCACTTTTAGGCACGATAACGAAATAAAGTACATAAAAATTTGATACTTGTGTAATTAACAACAAATATTTTGTACTTGAACTCAAAAACTAACCCTGTTTCATACTCCAACCAATTAAATCGAAATTAAAAAAAAAAATCTTATTCATAGATTTTATTAAATATCGTTTCAGATATTATCACGAAAATATTCAAAACACCAATGAACTAAATATATTATATATGATCAGTTGGAAATAAATTAATTAACGAATAAACGTAAATCTAATGTAAAATAGAGTTAATTAGGTTTAAAAGAATTAAACTAAAATAAGATTTAAACTTTATATTTTATAGACACTTAATAAAAACCAGAATTTACCCAAAACACACCTAAAATAAATAATAAATGAATTTACCCCGTCATAAAAATAAAATAAAAACCGAAGTAGAGTTATCGTACCTTGGCATTAAAATGGAAGCGATCTACGCCATTCCAATTATCAAGATCATAGGCGGTGTAGTGTTTGCAACAGGCGGCCACCTTCAGCCGGTTTCCGGCGGCGTTGCCCTGCAGCCCTTTCACGTAGCTGGCGGCGTACCTAGCCGCCAACGCCGGGTCTTCACCCGGCGTCTCTTGGCCTCTTCCCCACCGGGGGTCACGAAAAATGTTCACGTTCGGACTCCAATAGGTCAGCCCCGCTCTCCCTCCATTGTACATTGCTCGTGCTTCGTCCGAGACCACCTAAATTCACATCCGATTGTAATATTGGATGACATCATAATTTTAAATTGACATTTTTTTTTCAATACGAAAATTGACGGTGTGAGGTAGGGTACATAAGTGGGGTTCAAAATGTCATGTAGTAGCAAGAAACTAATTATCAAGACAATTGACATATGTCTATCCAATTTAGTCCTAGTCCACACAAAAATTCCCCCTAAAAATGCACAAGCAATTTTATACTGTAAAATAATATTTCATTTCGTATCTGTTGCATCATCACTACACGTCACGTATAATTAAATTTAACAACTTTGCAAATATATATACATGAATAATGCATTATTACAATAAATACTAGATAAAATACTATTTTTTGTCTGATAAAAAATCTACACCAAACAAAATTCCCAACCCCACCCACCCTCCCCCCTCTATGTTGTAGGAATTGCTTTTTTAAATCTCTCTCTCTCTCTCTCTCTCTCTCTCTCTCTCTCTCTCTCTCTCTCTATATATATATATATATATATATATATATATATATCAAATTTATGGCATGCAGATGCTGGCATGGGCCAATTGCAAGTTGCAAATTATTTGTATTCATATAAATTATAGAAAATGGCCTCACCCACCATATGCCTCCCAATATGTATCGTTACTTTTCTTACATATATTTTTTGTTTTTTTGGACACTTGTTTTATCTTCTCTTTCTACTTTAATATTTGATTAGTCACATGCAACTTCATTCTGCCAAAAGCCTTCTGTGTCTTCATTTTGAAAACAAAAAAAAAAAATTGCCTACCCTTAATTGTCACATTCTTGCATCACTGTCTTAATTCATTCATTCATCATTACCCCAATATCTAATTAAAAAATATATCATATTTTTTCTATTACATAAATTGGAATTGTGACAATTCGTATGTATAAAATGACAATGCAAAAGAAAATAGTGTGACAATTATTTCATTTCATAAAATAAAATGATCATTTTTATCCATAGTGAAACCGACAAACATAGCACATTATTAAATACCTATAGTTACGCTACACATGTTACGTTACTTACTGATAAAATAAAATACGAAATTCTCGAACACTCAAAAAAATATCTAACCTGGCCAATGGCCTCCCACAACGAGGCGTTGTAGGAGGCGGCGGTGGTGATAACTTGCGGGAAGATGGTGGCGCCGGGGAACTCGCCGCCGAACTTGACGCCGGGGCCGGTGTCGGAGACGCCGTGGAGAGCCTCCGACCACCACTCATAGCCGGCGATCCCCAGCCTCTCCACCGGTGCAGCATTGTTCACTATCAACCTAATTTTCTCTTGCAGAGTGAGCCTTCCGATCAAATCTACAACCCTATCTCTTATATGCAATGACTGCCTGCAAAACGGGAAATTCTTCGTTGCGCCGTTGTTAGGGTCGCAAGCGAACGGCGGGCGTGATTCCGATAACCGGAGGAGGAGGAAGAGGAAGATGAGAGAGAGAGAGAATGGCAAGCTTTGGTTTAGAGTGTTTTTGGCCATTTTGTTAAGTAGTGTGTGTTTTGGACGAGGGTTTGTGTGTGTGTAGTAGTGTGTGTGAATTAGTGAGGGTTAAATGTGTGTGTGTGTATATATATATATATATATGGAGAGAGAGAGAGAGAGAGAGAGAGAGAGAGAGAGACGTATATATTGTTCGTGATTATATCTCCACGTCGTTTCATGTAATGTGTGTTGAGCGTGAAAAATAGTGAGAGTGAGGAGAGGGAGAAAGATAATGTTGATGAGATGAGTGAGAAAGTAGAACACGCATTTGATTATTTATACATCATAATTGAGTGTTTTTTAAAATTATTTATTAAGTTTCCATTGTTTTAATTAGGTGGGGAGATTAATTTGGTGTTGATTCCATGAGGTTAATTATGCACTAATTGCATGTGAAATTAAAGAACAAAGAAAATTTTAATTTAAATGTAAGACTCACATCGAGTTTATTAATTAATTAAGAATATGAGAAAGAAGATTCATGAGATAAATGGGAATTTTTGTTGTCAAAATAATTATGCTTTATATTTTAAGAAGAAATTAATTTAGATTAATTAAAGAACGAAGAAAGATTAAATTTAAAAATCGGACTCACATCGAGTTTTAGAAAGAAAGTAAAAGTGATCTAATGCTTTAATTGAATCATCATTTGATTAAGAATGTGAGAAGAAAATTCATAAGATGAATTGGAAATTTTTTGTTTTCAAAATAATGATGCTTTATTTTTTAAGAAGAAATTAATCAAGATTAATTAATTATTGTCGTTTGGTTATATATAATATCTCTTTACTATGTAGATAATTCATAATTAAAATTTTGGCAACTGTCTCGATATATATATATTTTGGTCAATTGGCTATAGCTATTGTAGGCTTTTGCAGGTTTAACAGACCAATAATATGCGTATTATTAGTTCGAACAAATTAATGTCACACATTTTAGACCCCTATATATACAAGAAATTAAATTTGAAAGCTTTATTGAGTTGAGTCAATTCAAACCACCCGTTAGTAAATTGGTAGTTATTCAAATAATTTAATGATGGTCGTATATATGACATATTATATACATATATATTATTATAATGCATATTAATAAAATGGTTAATTGTACTTGAAATCACAACTTTTCACCCATTTTAAATTTTAAATATTACTTTAAAATTTTAGCAATAAGGCCAAAATTGTACATATTTTTGCAATTATAACATCAATATTTTTTCTAATTAATTAAAATCAAATTAAATGACGTTGTTTTTACATATGTACTTAGCCCATTAAATGTTATCATTTTAGTTACATATTACATATACATAATTAGTTTTAATTCATCAGCATAGTTACTAGTGTTTAATTATAAAAATATGTAAAGTTTTAAAAATCGTGTTTAAAACCACAAATTGATTAAAGACTGTAATTTTAAGTGCAATTAACCCTTAATAAAATAAAATACAATTTAAAATGTTATTTATAGAAACTTTATTTGTATGGTTCACTTTCATATTGTCATGATTAATTGATTAGTAGTGCTGGCCAACTTACATGTTTTGAATATTAAACCAGCCAACCAATTTTAAACTTTCCAAAAAATCATTAATACTCAATTTTTTTTATTTTTTTTTTCTCACACACCCGACTTATGATATTGAGGAAATCTGAATTCGTGATTTTTGATCTCCAAACAATCTCACTCCACCACTAGATCATCCCCACCTAGACTAATACTCAGTTAAAGTTCACTATTATTAGGGTCTCCTCCATAAGTATAATTGGTCTAATTCTAATTTCTCCAATCTTAAATTAAAAAAAAAAACAATATTCTTCGTCATATATAATTGGTATGAATACACCAATATTAAATAATGTCCATCTCATATTATGATTATCATTATCATATTTTATTTTATCAGTACCCATAATATGCATAGTGATTATGCTATATATATATATAGGGAATTTCTATTTGTACTACTGATTTTACTCTTTGCACTTCGATCACTCGGTGCACTATGAATTTTACTCTTTGCACCATAAATATTTATATTAATACCCCTCGCTCCAAAAATTTTTATTTTACTTGAAAAAAAAACTATGTTCGGAAACACAATTTCGAACACGTTCGACTTGTTCGAGAATATTGACACATGCATATACTTGGAAAAATATGGAGTTGGTTCAAAAATTGAAGTTCGAACATCCCCATTCCTCACTGTGGTCAAACTTCAATTTTTGAACACACCTTTAAAAAAAAAACATGTTTGGAAAAATAATTTCGAACAAGTTCAATTTATTCGAGAATATTAATTCGAATGATTTCTATACTTTGAAAAATATGGAGTTGATTAGAAAATTGAAGATCGAACATCCTCATTATGTTCGAACTTAAACATTCGAACACCCCTAGATGTGTGTTCATACTTAATTTTTTATTAAATGATATTTAAGTAATTTCAAAATTATTTTCTTTTTTATTTTTTCTTTTATGGTGTATAGAGTAAATTTAGTGGTACAAAATAGCCGTTCCCATATATATATATATATATATCAATTATTCACATATATATGAATTATATGATTTAAATTCAATATAAGTAGAGAAGAGAGATAGTCTTGTAACTGCAGCAAAGCTGATAATTAGCATTAAAGAATTTATTTTTTCTAGTATAGATCTTACACAAGCTAGATTAATTTGATGAAGTGTCACACATAAATAATGAAATAAGTCAACAATCAAAGTTGAAGTAAATTAAAATAAAATCTGTCACAGGAAAGTGATCTATCTATGTAATTGCTCGTGATATATTGGCAGCAAGCACAAATTTTAACTAGGTAAAAACGTGAATTTTGTCTCATTGTTACAACTTACTAGGTATTACAATATTCCAAGACAATAATATTGAATAAACCAAAATGGAAAATCATGAACTAGTCACAAGTCACCCCACTAAAAAATGAGATTCATTAGTCCACTCATATATCTCGTATTTCGTGTTTCAATAGTAAGTAAATTTATGAAATTTTAATTGTGACGACTCATATCGTCAGTTAGAGTCGGGGCCGGCCCTGACATTTCGAGAGTCATTGCAAAATAAAAAATGAGGAGCCCTGTATATATATTTTTTACGAGTATTTTGAAAAAAAATCCAGTATTATTTATATGCTAAATTTTGAAAAAGTGTAATCAATTCAGTATTGTTTTCATTCTAAATTTTGAGATAAAACGACAACATGCAAATTGACTTTATTATTTTAAATATGATAGAAAATATTTTGTTATTATCGGTTTATAGTTTACTGATAATATTCAAATAATGAAAATTGTTAGACTAGGATAGTAACGTCTCAAAAAATATTAGATTTTGTATTAAATATTTTAAAAACAATTTTTTTAATATAATATTGAATTAAAAATAAAAATTGGGGACCCCAATAATATGAGGGCCCATGGGCGGTGGCCCATCTGGCCACCTCTGTAGGCCAGCCCTGGTTAGAGTGTCGGAGTCGAATAAAATATCTCGTGATTAAAGTTTATTTTCTCCCTAGCAAACTCGAATTGTTAAATTTAATCACTGATTAAATTAATTAGAGTAATCTTACAAGTATGTCTAATGTCTAAATTTATCTCATAATTGTAATTGCAATCATATAGTAAAAATAATATAAAAAAATAAAATCAAAGGTTATTTGACGGTTTTGTCATTTTGTACATTTTTTTCAAGAACAAATTCATGGGTAGTCTTATCTTTTCACTATCTTTTTCGATTTGTATGCTTTTGTTGAAATTATCGACCAATCAATATTATTATTCAAATAATTTCAACTAATTGGTCATCTAGATCACTACAACATGTCTTTTCATTTTGGGACTCGTTAACTAAGTAAAAAAAAGGTATCAATTTTATTTATTTATTTATTTATTTATTTATTTATTGTGGTTACACCATACATGGTATTCTCAATGTTGAGGAAGCAATTAATTATTTTAGTTGTCAGCAAAATAAAATTATCTAAGAATATGATTTTTAGAAAAATTAATGCTACAAATTATTTATCGTGTATTTAAAATATAACAAGGAAATTATCACGATTTTCATTTTAGTAGGATTTTTATTTTTTTCAAATTTTTTATTTATTTTTTGTTGAAAATCAAAACATTATAATAAAAAAACTAATGATAATCGACAAATAAAATCATTTCTTGAAAAATTATAAATACAATATTAATAATAATTTATAAAAATAATGAATGAAAAAATCGAATGATGAAATGATCTAAGTAACACGAGATATTTCTAGAGGCAGGTAATGAGAATACCTAAATAGGTATTCAGATTTCAAGAAAGTAATATTAGTTTTCTTGTTCCGAAGATTCCGATTTCTTTCCAAAATTCTCAAAAATTGAACCAAATGCGTAAATTTCTTTTAGGGTTTTAAGCTAGAACCATAAAAAATAAGGAAATAAAAATAATTTTTCTAACTTTTTTGAGCTAAAAATTAAAAATAGATAATGTTGAAATTTTGATGGGAATGGGCGCAGATTGCTGACTAGATGTTAAATGCATGGACATGAACGTGACAATGACGCTTGATCGTGAAATATTTATCATTATTCTTTAATTTATTTTATTTCTTTTTGCCTTTGGACAGCCAATTAATTTTTTTTAATATCCTAAAACTGGATAATTCAGTTGTAGAGAGACCCTACTCCTTTAATGTAAAGGTTATTAAGATGAAAACAATAACTACTTTATTATATATATATAGAGTATATATATATATATATAACCTTAAAATAATATTATCTATGTGTATAAAATAATTTAATAAGAAAATTTCGAGATGCGTGATCCAATTTAATTTATGATTTGATGATTAGTTTACCAGATTTCCGTTGAGTTTATCTTCATACTAATTTAATTTGATTTTACGTGTTCTCAACTTATTTAGAATGATCATATTGTCTAGCTAAAGTTCATGAATTAATCATGATAAAAAATTCAAGATATGAATATTCTTTCTTTGTTTTTTTTACAGCTACATGCAACTACAAGGCATGATCATGTATAGTTTAGATATTAATTCGACCTAAGAGATGTTGATGGGATTTGAATTTATAATCTTTAGACGGGATCTATGCTGAATGAGATCCTCTAGTCTAAACTATATGTGCCCACATCAAAATTATATAATTTTAATAATTTTTTCATAAAAATAAAATTTATTATATTATAATTAATATCTATTGCTAAAATTTAAAATTTTAGAAAATTATATATATCCTAAGTTTGGAATAATCAATCCCAGAAATCAATTATATGAAAATTAAATACTAAAAATTAATTATAAACCCTAAATAATAATGTAAATTTATACAAAATCAAAATAAATTAAAATTGAAGGAAAAAATGAAAAAAGAAAACTAATAATTTTGATGTTTGGTACACAATTAACACATAATTTTGACCTATAAAATCTGATTTTTTTTTTATTTAAAAAAAAATTAAATGATGATATATACTAGTCAGGGGGGGGGGGGTATGCACCAATTGTCTCAAACTATCTTCATGTCAGAAAATACTTCATATATATATATCATGCATAGTTGGAACATGTGGATATGTTGATTGGATAGAAACATTCATATCCTTATAATTAAATGCCCTCTTCATATATATATATATATATATATATATATATAATGTCTTGCACATTATTTTCTAGACTAGGTTTTGTGTGCACTAGATGCACATCAGACAGTCAATGTGCGTTGATCTTGTTTATCCGTCAAAATCAGTATCAATCATAATACTGAAAAATATCACTCAAAAGCCCAAAAGCATCATATGTATTCTTAAAAAGTATCGGCCAGAAAAGAAAAAAAAAAGATCAAAAACAGTATGTCCTTAAAAGGTATCACCCGTTGTGATTCTTTTTTTTGTGTGGATTGACCGGATCAATGCGCGTTGACCGTCTGATCTTTAATTATTAATAAGTGTTTAGTGCACACATAGAGTGATGATGCCTATCATAATACATAATAAAATGCGTAACTGATGAAATAATATACGAGATGACATACTAGTTCACGATAACGGGTCGAGAATAGTATAATATTGCCAACCAATGCTTCTTGCAACTTGTTATCCGTTTGCATTTACTGTTGTAGGGCACACTTTAACTTCTTTTTTTGTTTGCTAACATATCTCCATCATTTGATGCGTGAAAGATATGAACTTCATTTCTTGCAATAACGATCAACATTAACCAAAATCAAATTAATCATACTCATCCAAGAATGTTGTCCAAAGATCAATATAGAGTGTATTAAAAAAATGAGTTATGGCACAGGAGATGTCATATTATTCGTAGTAGGGAATCGGATTCGAATTTGAGATCCTCTAGTCCTAAATTTTATGTGTCAACCATGTACCTAGGGCTGGCAAATCGGGACGGGCCCCAAAAATTTTGGGCCATTTTTTTGAGGCCCGGCCCTGAATCAGTTCGGGCTATTTTTTTAGGCCCGTCGGTTCGAAAACGGGCAGGCCCGGCCGCGGGTCTAGTGCATTTTTCAATATTTTGGGGGCCAAAGCCCGGCCCGTTCGGGCCTTCTTCATTTTTGGGGGACCGAAATTATTTCGGGTCTTATTTTTTCAGCCCGACCCGGCCCAAAAAGCGGCCCGGGCCGAAATTGTCGGCTCTACGTGTACCAACCATCAAAATTGTTACTTTTTATTTCATTTTTTTTTCAATTTATCATTTGGTTTAGTATAATTTTATATTATTGTTTAAAATTTATTCTACCCAATCAGGGTTTATAATTATTTTTTAACATTTAATTTTTATTTTTTAGTTAATATAATTGATTTTTGAAGTTGATTATTACACAATTGGGGAATATATTTTTTAAAAATTTAAGTTTTTAACAATAAATATTAATTATGATAAGTTATAATATAATAATAATGATTATTACTACACGATCTTCACGTTGGCACACGATTAGAACACATAACTCGGGACTAGAGGATCTCAACTCTCTGATTCAAAGTTTAAAACGGATATATCCCGATAATTTTGTGGATGTAGACCATAATAACGAAAATCGAATCATAGTCCTTCAAGAATGTTGTCCGAAAATTAAACAATTCCCAACATTTGAACATAGATACAGTAGGTTTAAAACGGATACTATCGGGATATCCCGGTATCCCGATAGTATCACAAACGGAGACGAGGGGGTCGCGGCATTATAGCCTGCTCTTCCTCACCGGCCCCATCTCCTTCGCCTTGCTCCTCAACAAATGCTTCTGTATCTTCCCGGTGGCTGTTTTCGGCAACGGCCCGAAGACGACGGACTTCGGAACCCAGTAGGCCGGCATTTTCTCCCGGCTGAACCTCATTATGTCGTCCGCCAGGCGCTGCTCGTCGGATGCATCAACATCCGGCTTCGGCGTCACAAACGCGCACGGTGACTCCCCCCATCGCTCGTCGGGCCTGGCCACGACCGAGACCTCAAATATCGCAGGGTGCTGGTAGAGAATGTTCTCTACTTCGACGCTGCTGATGTTTTCGCCTCCGGATATGATGATGTCCTTCGACCTGTCCTTGATCTCGATGTAGCCGTCGGGGTGCTTCACGCCTAGGTCACCGGAATGAAACCATCCATTGGCAAAAGCTTCTTCATTGGCTTTAGGGTTCTTCAGATATCCCTTCATCACAGCATTGCCCCTGAAAACGATCTCTCCGATTGTCTTCCCATCAGCAGGCACAGGCGTGGTGTTTTGGGTGTGAACGACGTCCAACCCCTCTAGGGCAACGTACCGGACCCCTTGCCTCGCATTCAGACGAGCTTGATCTTCCGGTGGTAGTGAGTCCCACTCGGGCTTCCATGCACATATAGTCGAGGGACCATAAGTTTCGGAGAGTCCGTAAGTGTGTGTAACTCGGAAGCCTTGTTGCGACATTGCAAAGAGAACCGAAGGGGGTGGAGCAGCACCAGCAGTCATGACATGGACGGTACGAGGGAGGGGGAGGATCGTCTCGTTTTTCGGGGCATTTATGATGGTATTGAGAACCACAGGTGCAGCACAGAAATGAGTCACACCAAGATTAGCTATGGCTGAGTACACACCTTTTGCTGAGACCTAATGAAACAGAAATCAATATACACTCACATAGATAACAAACAAACCAACTCATTTTCCAGTTCTTTTCTATAGTACCTAATTGAGTAAGTAACATGAATGCAGAATCATCGCGTAAAATGAAAAAAGTCCGAAGATTTACCTGTCTCAGGCATATGCTCGTGCCACAAAGTGCCGCGAGAGTCCAAGTGAAACACCAACCGTTGCAATGGAACATCGGTAAAGTCCAGAGATAAACAGCTCCTTCTTTCATTCCCCACACAACGGCATTACTTATAGCCATGAGATATGCCCCTCGGTGGTGCAGCACGACCCCCTTAGGACTAGCAGTTGTGCCCGAAGTATAGCCCAAAGTAATGCTGTGCCACTCGTCTTGCGGTGGTTTCCATTCAAATTCTGCATCACCGGTTTCCATGAACTTCTCGTATTCAACGGCTCCTCTCCCCAGTGCATAGTGCAGTGACTTTGGATCGCAGTTTTCATCCGCAATAACGATCAAAATAGGAGGCCTGAATTTTTCTTTCTGTGTATCTGCTATAATTTTCAAAGATTCCTCTGCTAAGGTAAAGAACTCTTGGTCCACCATAATAACAGCTGACTGTGAATGTCCCAAAAGAAAAGCTATGGTTTGTGCGTTCAGACGAACATTGACAGCATTTAGTACAGCACCAGACATTGGAACCCCGAAATGAGCTTCATACATGGCTGGAATGTTTGGCGCGATAACTGCAACCTGTCAGTGCAGAAAACAGAGATATTTGTGGGCTAAAATGTGGAAAATTCTTCGATAAAACCAGAACTAGGATTTGAACACAAGGCGAAGAGATAACTCCTAAATTGTTTTGCCAAGAGACGAAGTTAAAGAGTTTAATCACATTACAGAAACAACGAAGATAGTTTTGATTCTCAAAGTAATAGATGCCTTGACTCACTAAAATTCAGCCTTTTCAAGGTTATGTAATTTGAGATTATAGTGGCAATTTCTTTACTATACACACATTTTACGGATTTGAACTTCAATGAGATCCTTTTCTCTTCTCGTTTTTAGAAATGTGTCATTCAGTATGTAAATCAAGCATACATCTAGCTAAAATAATAGCCAGTAGAGAAATCTGAACCTGAGACCTCCTAGTTTCAGCATGTTTACGGTCTCACCTCTCGACTTAGAAGTTGCTATGTTTTAAAGGCAATCTTAAATATGCTTTGCATGTGCTGATAGCATCGGAAGTTAACAGCATGCTTTCCTAACTGGCGACTGCATGTATTTGCAATTAAGTTGGGAGTTCAAGAAGATGCAGGCAGAAACAACGCCTACTTATCACTCGTTGACTGCTACGAGGCCCGAGAATTCTCATCATAATGATACCAGTAGTGACTCTTGTCAATTAACACTCACCACAAAATATGTAGAATAGACTGTTCTTCTACATGAGTAGCCACCTCGTTCAACTATTACTAAAACGAGGTGTAGCGCCTCTATCATTAGCTTATTTTTGCACAAGTCTAGTGAATACCATAATCGAAACACACCTGATTCCAACTTGTATAAGTACTTTTATGACAAACAACACACTACTATCTGATGCTGCATTCTAGGCTCAAGCAAGATGCTAAAGCTTGATTTGTTATTTTACTCTATCTTGGAATGAGCATTTGAGTCAACCGTTCATTATTTATTTCTCCCATAGGTTGGATTTTTAATGTGATCAGCACCTATCATGTCCATTTCAAGTCAGTTAGAGTAGTTAAGTGTAAAAATCAAATCCCAGTCAAGCTAAAAAAATGGATTTAAGAAATCCAAGTTTGCTGAACTAAGTACAGTTGACTAGTAAGTTTGTTACTATTTATTTTTTCCATCCAACAAAAACATTCATTCATATATGAAAATTAGAAGAAAAAAATAGGAACATTAGTTAGAATCTATTTCTGTGGCTACTGAAATCCAGAATAGATTAAATAATTCTGATGTCGTGATAGCTTGGCCTTGGCCTCGGTCTCGTCTTAAATGGACTAAAATCGTGAAAGTGATTTAAATTTCTTAAATCAAGTAAATAAAATTAATCTTGATTTTCTCTAATTTACAGAGCATAGTTGATATTACAGACCTCGGAGGATTAAGATAATCACGATTGGAATTTTTCTAATAATCACACAACAGAAAGAAGGAAACTAAACAAGAGAACAGCTATTCTTCTATAATTCTGAAAAATGAATTAAATGTATTTTTATATAAATCCATATGCATAAACTACGATCCTCAACCAACACTGGACACAATCTAAGCAGCATAGACCCTTCTAGTTACACGGATAACTATCTCATTCAACTCGTACTAGAATGGCATTCTTCAGCATTGCAAATCCCACAATCGAACACGCACTTGAGTCAACGCCTATAAGTAATTTTACATCATTACCGGTTTTTCTAGGCACGATATCCACAGTCATCAAAAAGACCTATATGCACAAGCACTTCTACCGAATATTGTGCCGTGTTTATCCTCAACCAAGGCTTGTCGAGCAAGAAGCTGAAGCTCGCTGGATATCTATATACCATGATACTACATTCTCGTAGCTCATCTCCCCCACCCCCACCCCCAATAGAACGAGCACGGCTACAATTCAACTCAACCATTCAGTAGGTCTCTCGAAGGTTGCATTTTTATACAGCAGAGCACCTATCATAATGCATATCTACTTCTAGCTAGCCAGAGCATTTTTATGTATAAGCATTATATCACAATCAATCTAAAAATATGGACTAAAAAATCCAATTTTTATGGACTAAGATTCACTGTTTGCTATTGATTTATCTTCTATCTAGAACATGCACTCACATATAAGCCACTCAATCATTTATCTTTTCAGCACACCCCTCTTCATTGTTGACCTCTAATTCCATCCAAACTAAAAACAAGAAAAATATTAATAATCTATACTGTGGCTACCAAAATCCAGAATAACACAAATATTAACATTGCAATAACTGGTCTTTGTCATACATGGATCAAAATCTTGAAATCCAATAAATTAAAAATGGATTCTTGATTTATTTCAATCGCAGCACATGGTTCGTAGCAACACTTCAAAACTTCAAGAATCAACCCAGAAAGCTAATCCAAGTGCAAAAAATTTCCAAATAATCATATAACAACAATTCGATTCTCAATAAGATTTTATCTTTAGCTGCCTTTTGTTTTCCACCATATCAGAAAGGAAATAATTTGATCAAATTCTTGAAAATGGTCTGACTTTTCACAAGCCCATATAAATAAATTAAAAATTTCAACTTTCGTCAACTTCATCAGATCACTAAACTCAAAACAGAAATGCAAGAACCCAAAAAAAGAAAAGGCGTGGATTGTGAAAATAAGCATTAATTCAGTAGAAATGATGACGTCACTCACGGTGCTGCCAAAGGTGACGCCCCGCTTGGCGAGGGCGGAAGCGAGCTGGCGGCATCGACGGTAGGTCTGCTGCCACGTGTAGCTCAGGGAGCCGTGGATGATGGATTTCCGGGTCGGGTGGACGAGTGCGGCCCGCTCCAGAAACCCGAGTGGCGTCAACGCCGTGTAGTTAGCTGGGTTCTTGGGCAGATCATCGATGTCTCTCTCTACAACTCCCATTTTCTCTCTCTGCGTCTTCTCGAGATTGTGTGATAATGTGTCTGAATTCTTCATGACTCCTACCTACTTATATCTTGGAGAAAAGTTGACGAGAAATGTAGAAATTATTAAAGAATTTGATTGGAAATATATCTCGTCTTTTATTTTTTTTATTGTATTAGCATTTTGGTAAATTCCGTTTTCATGTTATAGTTCTTTAATCACATAAAATTAGTGTTGTAAACAAACTGAATCAAGGCGGATACCATCATGTTCGAGCTCGACTTGTTATGAAATATTGAAGTTCGAACTCAATTCGATGAATATTTGTCATATTCGAATTTGGCTCGAGCTCAACTTGTGAAATCCTCAAAAATTTACTAATTGAGTTTGAGCTCGAATATTTCAAAAAAAAAAGGTCGTTTAATTTGCATATTCGAGCTCGAAATCAGAAAAAAGAGTTTATTTAATTTACTCGTTTGAAATGTTTATAATATTCATGAACATGTCTGCGAGCCAGCCGAGCCAAATACTACTCCGCGTGTTTGAGTTCGGCCTGATAATTTTATGGAGCTCGATTTAAAGTTCGAGCTCAGCTCATTTAGAAAACGAACGATTTTTTTTCAAGTTGAGCTCCGAATAGTTCGCGAGCAGCTGTGTTTATTTATAGTCCTACATAAAATAAGTAATTTATATTATACGAGCTCTTACAACGAGATTAATTTAGAAAGCATATCATGTGTATGTGTATCCGATCATGTGGTTCGAATGTCGAAGTTAGTAATATTATTGTGATTTTGTATAAAAATATTCTAAAAGATTAAAAGTAAAGAAAGTTTGGTGTGTGATTGAATTTCAAATTGAAATTACATTAAATAAAATTTTACAATAAGTTCAATAAGTGTTTTACAATATAAAAAGTTTGTTTTAAAATTTTTATTTTTTCAGTTGGAAAAATGGAAGAGGCAAGTTTCAGAAACCCGAGACGTCTTCTTTTATAACATCAGAAAGTTAAATATGGCATAGTGCAACAGAAAAATGTATGAATAGTTAAATATTTGTGTTACCTAAAATTATAGAAATACAAAGATGAGATTAGCCTCATCAAGGGTTGTAAACGAACCGAATCAATGCTAACACCCTGATGCTCGAGCTCGGCTCATTAAAGAATATTCAAGCTCGAACTCAATTCGAGTTTTTCACCTCTTGTTCAAGCTCGACTCGATAAATATTTATCATGTTCGAATTCGATTCGAGCCAGACTCATGAAATGCTCGAAAATTTTATAAACAAGCCTAAGCTCGAAGGCTCGAAAAAAAGTTAGTTTAATTCATATATTTGAGCTCAAGTTTGAAAAAAATAACTTATTTTATTTACCCGTTTGAAATATTTATAATATTCATGAACATATTTGATTTAGCTCGAACTCGAACATGTCCGCAGGCTGGCCGAACCGAATACTACTCTGTTTGTTCGATTCGATAATTTTATCGAGCTCGATTCAAGACTCGAACTAATCTCGTTTAAAAATCAAATGAACTTCAAACGAACTTTTTTCGAATCGAATTCCGAATAGCTCGGGAACGAAAAACGATTATGTTCGTTTACGGCCCAACCTCATCATAAAATTTACTATATAAAGTATGCATTAGCCATCATCATTATATGCCAAACAACTAACACATTTGATGGGAATGAAAAACACCCACTTACCTACCCATGTGAATACAAATTAATATGATTGTTACCATTAGTTACTAAAATATATATATATATATATATATATATATATATGCATATATGTTAAAATCGAAAAATATTCACCTATCAAAAACGACATATAATAATACATTCATAGACGGTCTACAAATTCACAATTTACAATTTTATTATATGCATATATATGGGAAAAATAATTTAAATCACGAGGTACTCAAAACTTTACATTTTTATTTTCCTATTAAATATTATATATGCACATGCTCTAAAGTAGCAAAACAAAAAGAGACAAGACAGGAATAATAAGAAAGCCAGCAGCCTTGCTTGGATATTATATCTTTATTTAATTATTTAATATTCAGCATTCAATCTTTTAATTATTTAATTACTACACAAGAGCATTAAAACATTTAATTAAAAACTCACACCGTGTGTTGACTTGGTCGATGCGTTGACCAAAAAAATCATCAAAATCAATATCGAGCGTAATGCTAAAAAGTATTACTCAAAAGCACAAAGTACTTAAAAAGTATTGACCAGAAAAAAAAATGGTCAAAATCAGTATCAATCGTAATATAAAAAATGTATCACTCAATTTAAAAAAAAATGTATTACTCAAAATTCAAAAAATATTATCTTCATCCCTAAAAGTATCACCTATTTTAACCATTTTTTTTTGTTTACGTGTTGACGAATTGGCAATCATATTTTGACAAAATGTCTCACCAAACATACATAATGAACTGAAATTACAAACCAAAATTTCGAATGATTATTTTATTTATATCAAAATTTTGCTTTAGATCATAATACATTATGATTGGGCCCAATTAGCAATGAGCCCAACTTTTAGATTAAATTATGGGCCTATTAAATGGTTGAGTTTTATATTGACCCAATTTTTTATTATTTTTTTATAAGAGACCCAATTATTTATTATTGCCATCTAGAAAATTTCATATTCTTGCTCCGTTCAAGTCCTCCCTCCATTTCATAATAAGTATCATTCTAATACTTTAATTTTATTTTATAAAAAATATCATTCTACACAATCGAGGTAAAAATTTCACATTTTTCTCATATTTATCCTCATTTAATGCATTAAAACAATCATATTTAACTCATTTAATTTATTCATATAAGGGTGTTTAAAGTAATTTGATTATCTAACTAATGTATTTATTAATATGTGTGCACTCATCCAGAATGACACTTATTCAGAAAACAGGGGGAGTATAATTTAATTCATATTTTAATTTTTTTGGAGTAGTAAGACAAAACAAATTTTATAGTTCTTTTATTTGATGGTTGTTTGAGATATTAATAATTAAATAATGGGCTTAAAATTCCTTGAGAGCATAATTGAGTTGCGGCTGTTTATTTTCACTTCAAAATTTTCATCTCATATTTAAGGGTATTAAATAAAATTTGTAACGCTTACTTATTATAGACTTTATATTTAGCAGCAATTCTTCATTAATTAAAAAATGAACTAAATAGTATAAAAAAAAAGTTTATTTTAAAGACAATGACCCATAAAAAGGAAGAGAAACTCAATTTTATCTCTTGACACGTAGAACTAAAAAAGCCAAAAAATTTGGTGACATTTATGTTTTGTACTATTTTGACTTACGAAATATAAATTTTAGTTCCATTTTTTTTTTGGGTATTGTTTGTAAATAAAATACGAAAATAGTTTGTAAATCTGGAAAATGTGAAAATTGCAATAAAACTTATCTATCAATATCGTGGCGTAGTCGACATATAAAAATCATGAAAAAGACAACCCTGTGACTTCCTTAATAAAAACAAACAATCGATGGAAATATGTCGAGATAATTTAGCTTTTACATTTTTTTTTTCATTTTTTCAGAGAAATATATTTATTTATTGTTTGTAGATTTTATAAATCTTTGTGGTTTGCCTAGTGATTAGCAAATATTGAGGGATGCGGATGTAATTTCAGTAAAGATCGAGATATGTAATTTGATCGAATATCGAGAAATATGGGTATAGTTGGTCTTAACAGCATCTCTAATGCTTGACTAAAATATCAATTTAGCGAAGAAATTCACTCTAATGTTGCACTAAATCATGCTCCAAATTTTGAGCAAAAATTGATACTGATGAGTCCCACGACATTTAATGAATTATTTTGATATTTAAAATTATTATTAAATAAATTATCTAATAAATTTAATCTAATTTATAACTTATATATTCATTTAATTTAAATTATAAAAATCATCTAAATGAATAAATAACTTCAATAAAACCACAATTATTTAAAGATAATGGATATAATGAAGTCGCACATATTACAAATTAACTTAAAAACACACTACAAATAACTAAAACTACTTGAAAAAACACATTGATTACAAATCATTTTTAGATTCTCTAAGATAATTATAATATTGACCGAAATCATTTGAAGAATCCTCAAACTTATGTCCTTCACCTCCGAATTGATTGAATTATGAAAATTCTCCTTGATGAGGAGACAATTGAGATTCACGAGCTTGATTTTTTTTTTGTATAAATCTAATTTGTTCACCACGAATGTATTTTCATAAGTGTTGCAGTCTTGTAATATTTTTCACTAATTGTAAGCCTTTGATGATCATTTAAAGTATTTTCATTGTTCCAAGCACACATTATATGTTATAATTTTTTAATAGTATATTTTTTTGAAAGTATATAACTAAAACCTATTAGTTTTGGTTAATTATCATTTTTAGAAAAATACCAAATCATTAAGCATATTCATATTTCAATTATAAACAAAATGAAATCTTTAAGAGAATATTCTTATTTAGTGTAAAATTTGGTACAGAGCATTGTAGCTGCAAAAAAAAAAATAGTGTTGAATTTGCACCTATTTGGTACAGAATTTGCACCAAATAGGTGCTTAGTATTGGAGATGCTCTTTGGGCTTAAATGTGCCAATCCTACTAGCTAGATACTCGGCTATCATTTTGAAAAAAACTCGCTTGAGACTTGTTCGTTTGTTAAACGAGCCGAGTTCGAGCCTGATAAACAATCTCGCTATTTTCTCGATATGAGCTCACTAGCAACTCGACTCATGAGGCTCGTGAGTATTTAAATGATTCTGTCTCGCGAGTACTTAAGTCAGTCGGGCTCGCGATTACTAAAACAAACTGAGCCCTTGAGCCCAAGCCCGAATTCTTGATACCGAACGGAGCTCGAATCTTGCTCGATCTTGTAATCCATAAATGATTCGGTTCGATTTTTCGATTGCGGTTCGGTTTTGCTCACCCCTCAATTTTAAGCACACATAGTAAAATAATTTCACAGATTAAGAATTGATCATATTCAATAACCACCAAAAATATTCTAAACGACAACCAACATGGAGCATTTTAAGTTATACCAAATCATCTCACACTTAACATTTACACATGCAAAAATCTCGAAAACAATTAAGATGAAAAGAGGAAGAGAATGACCTCTTTGGTAAGATGACATTAACATTGAATAATTTGTTTCTTAGACAATAATAAAAAAAAAAAAAAAAGAACAACAAAAAAATAATTAAATTTTAATGATTGCCTGAATTTTCCATAGCATAAACACGAATAGATCTTCATTATAATAATAATAAAAAAATGATAGCAATGATATATGGTTGAGACGATTTTTTTTTAAGTGAAATCTTGTTGAGGCAATTATTTTTTTGGATGAACCTAAAGACTATTATTTTCACGGAGAAAATGATGAAAAAAATAGTTAGATTGCACCCAAAATCCAAATATATCTCATGCCATAATTTTTTTGTAGAAGAAAGATAATAACAAACGTTATTGTCTTGATAGGAAATGACATAAAATGTGGGATTTGCCATATTAAATTGAATTACCACTATACCCTCAACTTGATAGAAATTTTAATAAATTGTATTTTTCACCCTACCAATTTAAGATAAATTTTGACCATTGAAAATAAAAGCACTAGGGTTAATTTTTATAAGTTAGGAATTGTATTCTATTTCCGTTAAATTCATCGCACGATATCTTTTTTTTTCTATCGCAATATCTTTCATTTATTTCACCTCTTTCTTTTTTTATATTTATCTGCTGCAAATCATAGTTTATTTCTGATGGGTTCATATCTTTTTTTCAAGAATTATTGTGTGGCATCGTCAAATATGTCAAAATTTGTCAATTTATTAAATATGATATTTTATTTTATTTTTAGAAAATACAAGGACGTTATATGAAATTTACTTTAAAGTAAAGACTTTATCTTTTTTTTTCTCCATAGATAAATATAAACAAGTGAAATTGTTAACTAATTGCATTTCCAAATGTTGTATGTATTCCCTTTTGTACTATTTTTTTTAACTTTTATTCAATTTTTAATAATTTATTTTAATTTTATACTTATTATTTACAATTCATCCTATCTAATTAGAATTTATTATACATCTGAGTTCAATTTTTAGTTATTAATTGATTATTTGAAAAATTAAATACTAAAAAATTATAATAAACCATAATTATGTAGGATAAACCCTAAATAGCAAGTCTATAATAAAAACTAAAATCCAAAAAATTGAAATAAAAAATTAATTGTGCAAAAGGGAATGCAATACGGAAATGCAATAGACATTTCATCCAAAATATTAACACACCATTTTCAACGTATGTGTATTCACCAAAACTGTCTTAAAATTTGCAAATTACCGAATTTGACCTTTATTTATTGTTCAGAAGTGAAATTTGAACCTTGAATCTCACTTAATAGTTAATAAAAGATAATTAAGATGCAAGTTTTTTAAGCACATCAACATTAATTTTTATTCTACTAGTATCTTCAAAAAAATAAAAATTGCAACGTCCATATCTTGCAAATCCACTCCATGATAATATTTGAGTTAAATTAGATAAACTTACCATATTCAAATTAAACCATCTACTACATTTACATGTACCTAACTAGTGCAGATGCACGAAACAAATACAAAATAAATTGCCCCAAAAAAATCGAAAAAAACCACGAACAAATATCTCCGAATCAAGAAGTAAAATTTACCTACATAAAAAAGTGTTTTAAGTAGGAGTTGACGAAGTTGTTAGACTTTAACGGGGGTCCTAACTAGTGTTACATCGACACTAACAATAATACAAAGAGCGAGAAGCAAAAAGCTCGAAATGAACGCGATGGAGAATAAAATCAAAGATATCAAAATTTGTTTGCAGAAATATGGGACTATGTGACAAATTGGTGACCAATTTGCATAAATTGCATTTATATTTCCTCCAACTAATAGTGAATATGTTTGCCACCCAACTCCAAGGCTTGCGCTCATCAAAATACAAATTATCTGCCAAAATCAATAAAAAATAATAAATTAATGTCTTAATTATAAAATCAGCCTCCAAATATTTATTAATTTTAGATGACAAGATTAAAATAAAAATTACAAAAAAAAAAAACACTAAAAACCATTTTCTTGATTTAGTCCAACTAGACTTTTGACCCATATCTTATGTTTTTGGTCCCATAATTTATTAGGTCGACACTTTTGGTCCCCAATTTTTTTTTCCCGACATTTTTAGTCCCATGTACAGTATATGTATATATATATTTTTATTTATTTGTTCAAATGACATTTTGACTTCATTTTTTCAGCAAATCATTAAGAAAAAAAGAGAAAAATATCTAGCGAAAAAGTCAGCATAATACCCAACAAGATAACATAATATCTCGAAAATTTTCAGCAAAATATCCAACAAAATCATTTCAACTTCTTGCCAACATACAATTTTTGTTTAGCAAAATTCTCGAAAAATATACGGAAAAAAATATAAGAAAAAATATACTGTTAGTTTTGGGACTAAAAATGTCGGAAAAAAAATATTTGGGACCAAAAGTGTCGAGATAGTAAACTATGCGATCAAAGACGTAAAATATGAGACCGCGATCAAAGACGTAAAATATGAGACCAAAAGTGTTTTGACCCCATTTTAGTGGGACTAAAAGTGAAATTATCCATAATTAATATATACGTGTATGTACATGTGTGTGGATATGTATATTAAAGTGAGAGTAAGAAAAATAAAATAAAATAAATAAAAATAAGACAAATATTTATTTAATAATTGAATTTGAATATTGATCATACCATGTCAAGAAACATGATTGGTTTCCAAAGCAAACTGTCTGGAGGAATAAATGCAGCGAAAATGTTATAACCGCAGACACATATGCTAACAATTGCACAGAACCTGCACCATTAATTAATTTGCACATTTATTTATTAGTAAAATTGAGCATAAATAATTAAACAAATAACAAAGAGACATATATATATATATATATAGAGAGAGAGAGAGAGAGAGATAGAGAGTTTGGTTCAAACGAGAATAATGCTTCGTGTAAGAATGTGAGAACAGTGCTTGTTTAGTGTAATTTTAGTGATTTTTTACCGTATTTTGATGCAATTTTTTAATTTTAATTTTTAATGTTTTTCTTATTGTTTTTTGGTGCTAAATATTTAGCACCAAAATAAAATAACAAAAACACTAAAATTATACTAAAAGAGCTCGTTCTCACGTTCCCGCACTAAACTTAGTTCTTATTATAACTAACGTATAAGTTTTGCTGGGAATTAATTTGTATTGTGTAGGGCAACTGTGCAAGGACTGGTCAGACCTAAAAAATTGGACCGGACCGATCGAAAATTAAGACATAAGTCTGATCCTAATTTAAATGGATTGAAATTTTTTCGGTCGGTCAAATCTTGGGAAAAAATGAAAATGGACGGACGGAACCAATCGAATAAAGTTTATTACATTAGTATATATAACTAAACTGTTTTATTGAATTCTGTGACTAGTCGATCAATTTAGGAGAGACAAAAAATATAGAAATTTTGGCTAGTCTTTGGTTCGGTCCTAAAATTCTATTTGGTCAGTCCGATTCATATAAAAATCTTATTCTTTCCATTCGGTCCTGAAGGACTGGACTGACCATTTGCATGTCCTATTATGTCTCAGTGTTTCACTGTTAATAATTATTCATGTCATCATATCATTAATATATATAACTAAACTATTTTATTGAATTCTGTGACTAGTCGATCAATTTAGGAGGGAAAAAAATACATAAATTTTGGCCAGAGTTCGGTTCGGTCCTAAAATTCTATTTGGTCGGTCCGATCCATATAAAAATCTTATTCTTTTCATTCAGTCCTGACGGCCTGGATCGATCGTTTGCACATCCTATTATGTCTCAGTGTTTCACTGTCAATAATTATTCATGTCATCATATATAAATACCCGTAAATGACAATGACGTGTATTAGTGAACTGAAAAATCGAACATTGTAAAAAAAAAAAACTTACTCGAGACTAGCCCAATCAGTTTCTCTAGCGACGAACTCGATGTAACGTGTTTCAACTCTTTGCTTGCTTACAAACATGAGAATGCTTGATGCGAGAAGTAAAATTATTGAAAATAATCTCAACGCATAGCCTATGATTGACTTCCCCATGATCAATTATAACTGTTTGGGAAAAAAATTAGAAATAAAAAAAAATTAGAGGCTAATGCAAATAAATACTAGAACATGAAGTTATTTATTTAAACAATATATGTCCTCTCGATCTCACTCGATTTTCGTGCTCGTAATGAGGTTGGGAGTAGAGGTGATCATTCAGTTTATTTAATCCAAAAATCAAAAATCGAATAGACCGATGTGTGGGTGATTAGGACTGAACCGATCCAAAAATGGGATTGGAACTGAACCGAAAAACGAGCAAATTCGGTTCCGTTCCAAGTTTTTTTTTTTCAAATGCAATATATCATAAAATATGTGAGCTCAATGTAATGTATTAGCAGTTCAATTTTATTTAAAATCGTTGAAACAAACCCCCAATCATCCACTAGAAATAAAAGATTAAAATCATTCATCAATCCCATTTTCAAATAAAATACGATCATTAATCAAATCCTCAACATTTCAAATTCAAATAGATAAATAATGAATTAAAATAGAACCCAACCTTTTGCTACTCGGAATCGGCAAGAGAGAGAGAGAGAGAGAGAGAGAGAGAGAGAGAGAGAATATTATGATTTCGACACTCGATATATATAATAATATGTTTTGCAAGATGCGAAAAAAATGATTTATTAAGGCATATGTCATGTAATTGGCAAGAATTTTTGATGAAGGAAATATGAATTCGATTATTTTAAATTAAGATTTTTATTCCATATATATGGAACATATACATATGCAGGTTTACTAAACATTTATTAAAAATAGCCTTCGTAGAATAAAAAACAAATCAACATACATAATTTTTATTCTTAGCTTAGTTTATATTTTGTACCTTCCAAATCGATAAATAATACATTTTTTGGATTCTAAATCGATAAAATCGCGTACCCATTTTTATATACCAATAAATAATTTGGGTCCATATGCTAACGAGTTACACCCACCAATATGAAATATTTTACTTATACATATATATATATATATAAAATGTCATTTCATATTAATTAACTATAGACACAAAGTATTATATATAAACTTGGACACAACTTTTGACGTGTCAAATTTGGCTTTTGGGGTTCATAATTTATATTATTCATTAAAGTGACGAAGAATTTTACCTAACCCAATAAATGAATATAATATTGTCAGTTACATGTATTTTCATTCAATTTTTTTTTATCATATATTATATGTGTAATAATTGTATTAAAAATAGATATAATATATTTTTTTTTACTTTCTACAACATACACTTACACATGGTAGAAACCATAAGCAATATAATTAAATATTAATATTTTATATGTTAGAAAATGCTCTTAGCTCAACACTTAAACTCCAACAACTAAAAAATAGCATTTTAAATTATTTTTACCTTTAAATAATTGTTTGAATTAAAGTAATATTTTTATCATACATAGATATTAGTATACAAAACAAAGTAGAGAAAAAAACAGGAATTCTATTTTGGTATGGTTTAGTAATAAAATATTGGAAAAATACATATTTAGGTTCGTTTATTTTAAAAATTCAGATGCATTTTAATTAGCAAAATTGAACTATGCTTTTTTTTCATATTTGTTGAAGTCAATTTTGTGCATGTTTTCACAAACGTTATTAGTCTCTTGTTTAATTTATAAAAAATGAGAATTTTAAGTATATATGACAATTGTTATATAACTAAAATAAAAGATAAAATACAATTTAACGTAATTTGAACAAAATATGTTTATATTTATTTTTTTCTTTTTCAAAGGTGAGAAAACTAAAAAGACCTACGGCGGCTCGATAAAATGCGCAATGATTACGATGTTATGCTATTATTATGTTCACATTATATTTTTATTATTTAATTATTTGGTGAGATTAAGATATGAAATCCAAAAAAATATTGTCAAAATAAAATGTTTGGATGCTATTGAACAATCAAGATCCTTATATTTTAAGAATTAAGGCCTAATTTTGTAAAAAAAAAAGAGGAATTAAGGGCTAATTGCAATTTATTTTACAACGTCTACCTATGAAGATTTTAACAAAAATAACCTAACGTTTTAATAGTTACAATTTAATTCATAATGTTTGGATATTATAACAGAAATAACCAAACATTTAATATTAACAATTTAATTTCCAATGTTTGAACATTTTAACAGAAATAATCCAATATTTTCGATAAAGAATACTATTTCAATCGATTTTGATCACCGTTACTCTCAAGTGAGCTATAGAACTCATATAATGAACTGATATTTTTGCCCAAAAATAACCAATATGATTTTAACAAAAATAACCCAACGTTTTAATAATTACAATTTAATTCATAATGTTTGGATGTTATAACATAAATAACCAAATATTTAGTATTAGCAATTTAATTTCCAAAGTTTGAACATTTTAACAGAAATAATTCAATATTTTTGATAAAAAATACTATTTCGATCGATTTTGATCACAGTTACTCTCAAGTGAACTATAGAACTCATATAATGAACTGATATTTTTGCAGAAAAAATAACCAATATGATTTTTTCGCCTAAAATATCGGGTCATTTCTGTTAAAATATTCAAACGTTGTGAATTAAATTATTAATATTAAACGTTGGGTTATTTCTGTTACAATATCCAGATATTAAAAATTAAATAATATTTATTAAAATATTAAGTTATTTTTTTTAAAACCTTCAAATGTATAAAATTAAATTGTAATTACCTCATGAATTAATTAACATTTATCTCTCTCTCAAAAAAAAGAGAAGAATTAATTAACATTATCTCAACTCACAAGATGGCGAGCAATAAATGCAATATATAAATGTCTGGAAAAAGAGAAAAAAGAAACTCCACTATTTAATTCTTGAGAAAATTTATTGTACGTCAACAATTATACATCTCCATCGATTTGTCACAATCAAAAGGCAGTCCATTACTTTCAAAGCCCCTTTTTTTGCTGCTATCACTCCTCAATTTTCACGGCTTCGACGTATGAATTAGTCCGTGTATTGATGAACGCATCGCCCTTTTGCTGATTCTTGATTGCTGTGTGAACTTCTATAATACGATCGATCAAGATTTTTGCTGTGTTTTTTTGGTGCGTGGAGTGATCTGCTGACAACTGATGGAGGGTAACAGCGTGCCGAGTGGACTCGTTGGGTCGGAGATTCATGGCTTCCGCACCATGGAAGGTGCTTACATAGCTCATATATGCATGCCCACGACGTGTTTGTGTAAATGTCAATTGAAAATATTTTATGCTTTTTTGGTAGTTTCTGGGGTCGTCGATGGCTGTTGGTCAACTTTTGAATTTAGGGTTTTCAGTGGTTTAACTATCCTTCAATCTTGCTATGCTACCCGAGCTCTTTTTTGGTTTGATTTTGACTAATGGGGGAGTTGGAGTGGGGGAGGATTCGGACCTTGACTTACTCTTTAATGGAAAAGATAGAGACTTTCTAATTAGAGCTGATGATTTTGTAGATTTTCTAGATTAGGCATGAAGTACAAGGAATTTAAGTGGTTAAAGAATGAATTTTTAATTTTTAAAGTGAGTATCTATGTACTGTTTTGATTATCTGGCAGCTTTAATTGAAGGGGTGGTTTGATGATTGTACTATTATCTAAGTTAAGAGAAGCCACCTTAATCTTGCAACTTTATGTGAGTAGCTTTTGTTATTATTGTTCTTCTTAAATGGTTGGATTGATTTGAAGCTGAGTTAGTACTTTCATATGCTCAATACTCTGGCAAACTGTAACATTTGGATGTTGTTAAATGGACAGATTTGGATTTTCCAACCATATTGGAGGAAGCCACAGGAAGATGGCTCCGACCGAACGAGATTCATGCGATTCTCAGTAACCACAAGTATTTTACTGTTCACGTCAAACCAATGAATTTGCCAAAAAGTATTGCATTTGTATGTTTACAATTACATGTTCATTTAACATTCCTAAATGGGTGCAACTGAAATTAATATACTTGAATCATTTCTTCACACAACGATTATGGATGTGCACGTGTGAGATTAGGTGGATTATGGAAGAGATTGCTGTCTGATTGACTAACTTGATGAAGTTGCGGTGAAATAGGTGGCACAATCGTGCTGTTTGACCGTAAGATGCTCCGGAATTTTCGAAAAGATGGCCATAACTGGAAAAAGAAGAAGGATGGAAAAACTGTTAAAGAAGCTCATGAACACTTAAAAGTATGGTCTCCTTCTTTTTTAGTATGGTTTACATGTCTCTAATTGTGACGGATAGTGTCTTCTAATATGTTCTAGTGCCTTTATTCTCGATTAACTCATTTTATAAACACTTTAATTTGTAATGTGTGTGTGTCACTTGTAACCAATTCCATGAGCCCTAAGGTCACTAGCAAAAACAGTTTTATTTGCTTGTATGTATCAGGACAAATTAAGCATTGTTGGCCCATTGTGTCTACTGTCTATTACTGGTACTAGTAACTTTCAACGGAGGTACTTATTAATTTAACCAAAAAAATTAGCATTGGTCAGAATTTATGCTATTACTATCATATTCTTTTCAAAATTTCACGATTTATGCTTTTACTCTCTTTACGACATATGCTCATATGCATATAATGATGTTCTAAATCAAATTATTTCTTATTTTAGTATGTGAATTTATTTTAGGGTAGGGATTAATATATATAAGTTTGATTATCCCACATTCTAATTACCCTTGTAGTGAGTGTGATGTAGTTACACTGTGAAGTCTTTATTCTCCATGAAGAGGAACTACTTCATACTTGGAATTTCTGATTTATTAGATTCTCTACTGACATCCCAGCATTATATTGGTTGTCATGAAGGTTGGCAATGAGGAAAGAATCCATGTATACTATGCTCATGGAGAAGACAATACTACTTTTGTTCGCAGATGTTACTGGCTACTTGACAAGTATGTAATCATTAAACTCTGAATGAGTCTTATACATTTTGTGATATCTAAACTAGAGATACGCTGAAGAATTAATGTCCTGAAACACCTGCTTCTTTTGCAGGTCTCTCGAACATATTGTCCTTGTGCATTATCGTGAAACTCAAGAGGTTTGTCGTCCCTCAATTAAATAATTGTTGGTAGTCACCTTGTTCTATATACAAATAAGTGCATTTTCAAAAACAACACAGTAATGTTTGACAGTACTGGTTGCTTCAAATTTAATACAAGTCTATCAGTCTATGTATTTGATGGTATCATGGTACCTCCAAAGGCACCCCTATTCTGTACATATACATAATAAAAAAAAATTCGCTTTTGCTTATTTTCTTTTGGTTGGTCTGTGAATCATGCACGCTATTACGTATCACACATGCATGCTTGACAATCTTCAGTTTCTACCTTTATAATAGGAGTTGGAAAACAAACCAAGTATGGTCTATAATTCCCTCATTTTCATATTGTTTGTTTGCATTAGCAGCTTAACTTTCATAAAATCAGATCTCCATGCTTATATCATTTATATTGGAGGAACATATTTTCTTTCGCCACTTAGGGTTTGTTTTCTTTTGATGTAGATGCCTGCTTCCTCAGCCACACCTGCAATCTCTAACTCTGATCTTTCCAATGCACCTGCTTCTTGGCCTTTGCTCGAAGGATCTGATTCTGCAGTAGACCCAACGTATTATGGGGGAAGCATAGTCTTAGGTGATTTCAAGTTTGTTCTGAGTTAATTTGCTTTACTTTGTTCATTCCTCTTGGAAAGAGATGGGTTCCTTTTCAGAAAGGCAGATTCTTCAGCTGAGCACAGCATAAAAACCTGAAACTATTGTCTAGCAATGCCCTTGAATTTTCTGTATTCTCTAAAGCTAGTCATAAGTTTGTTCTTCACAAAGTTTTGAATTCATATTGTTACAAATTATAAGCTTGAATCCAAAGGATTTGAGTTGAACAATACTCATTTCATCTCTTTATGATTTTCCAGAGCGTAATGACAGTATGATGATAAAAGACCATCAACAGAAACTTCTTGAGATAAATACGCTTGATTGGGATGAACTTTTGGTCCCTATTGATCCCAACAAACACAATTCACCACAAGAAGGTATAATCCTGTTATGCTTATATTGTTGAGAAATTGCTCATTGTAATCTTTTGTGCTTTCAATATTTTTCTTGCAGGAAATACTGCAGGCTTTGAGTTGCTAAATCAATATCACATGAACAGCTATAACATTAGTGTAAGTGGATCAATTTGTTGAATAACTTCCATTTTCTATGGATGAAGTTATAGTTTAATCTGTTGCGTTGTACTTTTTAACTGCGTGTCTCTGTTCTAGATTCCAGACCTTTCATTTGTTTCTATTTGACAATGCATGTACTTTCTTGTAGTTTAAAATTTCATTCTTCTAGGCAGAACAAGTTCCTTCCTTTAGCATTCAAAGGGCTATTTTAGTGAATTACAAAGAAAGTAAAACTGGCAATTCACATAAATACATCTTTGGGTCTAGGACTCTAGGTTTGTCTATATGACTATACAAAGTTTAACGAGTTCAGTTGATAAGCCAGCCGAACATGTGAGCACTGTTTTCCCATGAAGGCATGATAATTTCTTTTGCAAAAATAATTTCATATGCAAGAATATGGTCATTAAACATTTTCATCTTTTTTCGATTGGTACGTCTTTTCTTGCTGCAATGGTCTACTGTGTTTAGATCAGTGGAGAAGTTTCAAGTTCATTAAATGTCTTCTTGTTATCCTGATTTGTGAATACCGACATATTAAAACTTGAATGACAAAAGTGTTGCTTAGCCTCTCCTCTCCTCTCTTTGACACACACGCGCACACATCCCTCAACGGTGTTTGATTAATTTGAATAATGGCCCACTTGTTCTCTGCTTTTGTTGATTAAGAACTACTAATTAACAATCTGATTGCAGAATGATGCACTATCAACTAATAAGGTATCCCCAGAAAGTTCCGACAACAGTTTCTCTGCTGTTAATTATAACATTCCCAACAATTTATCCTACCAGACAGTGGGCCATGAGACAACTGTTAATTCAGAGACTGGAATTTCTGGACTGGTGACACATTCGTGGAGTCCTGACGGTTCACAATCACAGGATAGTTTTGGAAGTATTCCGATTGCTGAATCTCCGGAATCAGTTGATAACCATTCCTTGGAATCCTCACTTTTAAATGAACAGCAATCTTTCTCATATACGAGGATGGATAATCGTCGCCCGTCTCCATTGGGGAAGATATTCAATCTAACTGATATCTCACCTGCATCGGCTCTTTCAACGGAGGAGACAAAGGTTCTTTCTACTGGCACTGTTTTTCTTATTGATCGGTCTCTTCTGTCGGTATACTTCTGATAATGTAATATTATAGTGCTTTTGTAGTTTGCATCTTAGTCTGAGAATGAAGCAAGACAATGCATGGATGATTGTACATGTCAGGGAAAGTGGGATGATGGGTCTCTAGAGATCCTCAATCATGTCAAAATGAATGTTCAGGAAAATGTTCAAATAATATAAATATAGATTAAAGTAGATAAGCTGCATGAAAATCTGCTATGCTGGAGAGATTATTTTGCAGATTGGATGCGATCATATGCTTCATCTATTGCAGTAAAAGATAAAGATAAAAGGGAATTTTCTTGTTTGACGTTACCTGTTATTACTTCTGACCTTTTCAACTAGTACTTGTGCAAAAACATACTTTAATGTCACTCGTCCCTGATGCTAGTGTGGAGTATGTTAATAGACAATTATCTATATATTAGTTTGTTGACTGAACGATTATCATGCAGATCTTGGTGGTTGGGTTTTTCAGTGAGGGACATCAACACCACACAGATTCCAAGTTGTATCTTGCATGTGGAGATTCTGTTCTTCCAGTAGAAGTTGTACAGGCAGGAGTGTTTCGATGTTTACTTTCACCTCAAGCTCCTGGATTGGTGAATCTCTACATGACTTTTGATGGGCATAAACCTATCAGCCAAGTCGTAACTTTTGAATTCCGTGCTCCTATACAAACCGATGGTTCGGTTTCAATCGAAAATGCATCTAACTGGGAAGAATTTCAACTCCAGATGAGGCTTTCTCATCTTTTGTTTTCATCATCCAAGGACTTGAGTATTTACTCTACTAAACCATCCCAGACTGCTTTAAAGGAAGCCAAAGTTTTTGCTAATAAAACCTCGCACATTTCTGATGGATGGGTGTATTTGAGCAAAATGATTGATGAAGCCAAAATGACTTATCCCCAAGCAAAAGACAGGCTGTTTGAATTGAATTTACGGAATAGACTACAGGAATGGTTGCTAGAAAAAGTGGCAACAGGGTGTAAAATTACTGAACGTGATGAACAAGGTCAGGGTGTTATTCATTTGTGTGCCATCCTTGGATATACATGGGCAGTTTACCTATTTTCGTGGTCTGGCTTGTCATTGGATTATCGAGACAAATTTGGATGGACAGCCCTACATTGGGCAGCATATTGTGGAAGGTACGGTCATGGATTCTTAGTGTTTCATCAGTGGTTGATTGATGCTTTGCCTTCATTTGCTGTACTACAAAAGTAAAAATAAAAACAATAATGTAGATGTTTTTAAAATATTTCATTGAGGTGTTTCGTATCCTTATAGGTTTCCTATCATCTAATATCATGTCTCATATTGTCTCGATAACTTGTTTATTCAGTTTTGCTTTCTGGGTTCGTTAGCGCATTGTTTCAAAACCATAACTTGATTACTTCAAATATTTCTGTCTAATCAAGTTATCTAAAATTTCAGAGAGAAAATGGTCGCGACCCTTTTATCTGCTAAGGCGAAGCCAAATTTAGTCACGGATCCAACCTCACAAAACCGCGGTGGATGCACTGCTGCTGATCTTGCTTCTATAAGGGGTTATGAGGGTTTGGCAGCATTTCTTGCAGAGAAGGCTTTGGTTGCCCAATTTGAAGATATGACATTGGCTGGAAATGTCAGTGGCTCACTGCAAACGCCCACGAATGACTCAGTAACTGTTGGGAATTTCACTGAAGATGAGCTGTATTTGAAGGATACTCTCACAGCCTACCGGACAGCAGCTGATGCAGCTGCACGTATTCAGGCTGCATTCAGGGAGCGCTCTTTCAAAATACAGACAAAGGGGATTGAGGAGTCGAATCCAGAAATGGAAGCACGGATCATAATTGCAGCAATGAAGATCCAGCATGCTTACCGCAACTATGAGACACGCAAAAAGATTGTGGCTGCTGCTAGAATCCAGTACAGATTCCGTACTTGGAAGATACGAAAAGATTTTCTTAACATCCGTCGTCAGGCCATTAAAATTCAGGTGATCGAGCTATATATACTCTACTTTTCTGGATTACAGAGCACGTATATCCACTGCTTGTACTGGAAAACTGATATACTGCTCTTCCACCACCATCTAATCAGAAAAAAAAAACTCATTTTGTGGCTGAGATATTTATGGTGATCAACTTCTATGAAAAGATTTCTCATTTTAGTTGTTTTACTTTTACTGCAGGCTATCTACAGGGGTTTCCAAGTCAGGAGACAGTACCGTAAAATTTGTTGGTCGGTTGGTATCGTTGAGAAAGCAGTACTGCGATGGCGTCTGAAGAGAAAAGGCTTCCGCGGGCTTCAGGTTCAACCCGATGAAACTCCCAAAGATCCAAATCAAGAAGGTGATATGGAAGAGGACTTCTTCAAGGCCAGCAGGAAACAAGCTGAGGAGCGTGTCGAGAGATCGGTTGTGAGAGTCCAGGCAATGTTCCGATCAAAACGAGCACAAGAAGAGTATAGTAGGATGAAACAAGAATGCAGTAGAGCAACGGTAGACATTTCTTCTACTTTCCTCATCATTCTTCAATTTTCTAAGCCCCCTTAGTCATTATATTTATTCTTCTGCAGCGGGAATACGACGAATTTCTCGATCCTGATACTGAAATGGGATAAAGAATCGTTCCTCCAACGTTCCTCGGAGAAGTGTTCTAACACGGCGAATATGTATGGCTCAGCTCAACGGCTCAAGTCGACTCGGTCATGTGTTTTTTACATGGCTGCGTACATTTGTAAATTCCAAGACTTGAGTAGGTCTTTTCTTTGAATCATTGTATCCGCCCCAATACAATGATTAGTTTCTCTTACTAGGTTTGTGGAAAACTATGATAGGATTGTCTCATCTTGTCATCTTATGATGTTGATCATGATTTTCATGGATCTTGGTTTGTTAATGAGTTCTTATTCAAACAGCAGTGATGTATGGTAAAATTGATATATGACTAATCTAGATGATACTATATTCTTATACCCCTTTTTGCTTGGTATTTTGCTCGTCATGTGTATATAATAATTGAGAATTATTAATTCAGGATTTGAAAGATGTGTATATAATTTGATATGAAAGAACTAAATACAAGTATTCACTACCAAAAACTTCAATCATAATTTCTACATTCAACCTTCATGAAATCACAAATGCTATGTATAATCTCTGGTCTTTATGAATTTCTTGATGCATACGACCTGCTCTCTTCGAAACCTTCTTACTTGATGTATTGAGACACCCATCTGAAGCCTTCGCCGTATCCCATTTTACGCACAATGCTGCACATGAAAACCTCGAGTGGTCGAACATTGCTATCAGCAAGGTTAACCTTACCTTTACCGGTGGTGACACCGGACAGGCCTATGAAGTAGCGCAGCTCGTCTTCTGAAGCAGCATACGGTAGATCAATCTTGTTCCCGAGGATCAGAAACGGGACGTCTGCCAATGCCTCGTCTGACAGAAGGGCGTCCAGCTCCTTCTTCGATTCAGCAAACCGCTCCTTGTCATTAGCATCAACCAGGTAGATCACAGCATCAACCTAATGAGGTCAAAGTGGAACAATATTATCATCTCAAGATCAAGAAGTTTGTGTGACAAAAGTGATTACTCTAATAACTTGACTACAGAGTTAGTGAGACGACACACAACTTCAAAAACGCGGTCTTTTCACTTGTGCAGAGGCACTTCCAAATTAGACATACAACACCATGAAAATGGGGTGGCACTATCTCTCAAGATCGAGAAGTTTTGTACGATGCAAAATCAGGACAGAGTTAGGGTGAGATGCGATCTTTGTTAGGGTGCGGTGGGATTGAGATAAAACCTATACTAGTTGTCTAGAGACACTTCCATTTTAGATAATCACACATTGTGTACCAAAAGCACAAAAAGGAACTCAAATAACTTCATCCCAACACCTTAAAATACGAGTTACAGATGACATACAGAAGGTCTAACTTAGAACAAGACGAGCATATTAAGACCACAAAAGGAACATCTCTAAGTTTCATGGAGTCAAGTTTGATGCACATCCAACTAGTAGCTCGAGATAAAAGAACTCGAATTTGCATTTTCTCTAACTTAACAGAAGAGTAAGTGATACAACAAACAAAACCAAAAAGGCAATCTTTGTTAGGGTGGAGGCACTTCCAAATTAGATATATACAGCACATATTGTATACCAAAAGCACGAAAATAGACTCAACTAGCTTCGTCCCAACCCCTTAAGACGAGCTACACAAGACGAGCATATCAAGACCAAAATGGAACATTTCTGAGTTCAATCGAGCCAAGATTAGTAGACGTCGTGCATAACTAACATTATTAGGGATTAACATACAGAAATCTTCATGGAGCTTCAGATAAAAAGAACTGCAGTTTGCATTTTCATTTTTTAGTTATATAGAAAACATTGAACCTTTGCATAGTAGTCCTTCCAAACTCTTCGAGCAATCTGATGACCCCCCAAATCAAAAGCTTTGAATCTTATTTTTCCAATACTCAATTCCTCCGACGTTGGATACTGAGTTGGTTGATGCTGCACCAATCTCTGCATCCAAAATCGCATCATCACATCAGTTATCAACACTATTTGAACATAATCGAAAGACTAAATCGAAGAAATATCGAAAAAAGCTTTCAACTATTCTAGCTAAGCAATTAAAAAACATGACTCCAAGATTCAAAATTCAACAATAAGCAACAATTCCTCAAACAACGGCGATATCTTGATGGATGAGATGAACAAAACCTTGAAATTAGACGATGTTTTCAAACATCTTGAATTCTAGATTACTTCACGTTTCAAGAAATCAATCAAGAACAACAGATTTTAAAGACCAGTCACTACACATAATCATAACATCTAAAAATAACCAAAAAAATAAAAAATTAAACATGTATGCACTACAAAATTGGTGTTCTTACCTCATCTTTCAACATATGAAGCAAGGTGGTTTTCCCAGCATTATCAAGACCCAAAAACAAAATCTTGGCCTCCTTTTGATACAATCCCAACGATGCCAACAACCCATAAAACCAATCAAAAAGAAACATCTTTTGCCACCCTTTTTCTCACCTTTTCCTCAAAATCACTATCGAAATACTAGAAAAAGAACAAACCCACTTGAAAAATCAACGAATTCAGCAGTGAAATCAGTGGTTGAACAAGAAGAAACCAAAAGTAACAGAAACAAGCCGTAGAATACAGCAGCAGATTAAAAGACTGAGATGCCAAGAAACAAATTTTGTTTCTGGCTTTATTTATAGAGAGGAAACTGGGTACCGGCTTAACTGGTTGATCGTTGCCGCTATTGGTGACGTGGAAGGATGGACACGTGGAACGTTGTGATTGGGTTGTGAGCGTCATTGGGCAGTCATAGCCTTCATAGGTGAAATTTTATGTCAACTCACCACCTAAAATCTTTATATCATTCATTTTCTAGTATCTATCCATTTATTTACCTCTAAAATCATATTTTTTTTATATGATTTTAAATTTTAAATATTATTTTTTTTACACACACCCGACCATTGAAAATGAGATTGTTTATTTATATAGGGTTAATTGCAAAAGAATTCACCACCTTCGAGTGAATTTGTTAATTTAACACGACTTTTAAAACGTTGCAATAATAATTCAATCTTTTAATTTGTAGCAAATTTGACGTCCCAAACTTTTTTTATGATCCAAATTAGGATGTAACGATACTTTTTCCAAGTACATTGATCAATTCAGGACCTGAAAGATGGGTAATCTATCGATTTAGGATCTGAAAGATGAAAACTCTCAATCCAGGACCCGAAAGATGAAAATTCTCAATCCAGGACCTCAAAAATCACGAATTTTGATTTCTATTTATTTTTTAATTAATTATAAAAGTTTATTTATTGGATTTAATAGATAATTATGAATGAATTTTCAATGAAAATTAATATAAAATTAATTAAAAAATACAAAAAAAATTCGTGATTTTTGAAGTTATGGATTGAAAGTTTTCATCTTTCGGGTCCTGAATTGAGAATTTTCATCTTTCAGGTCCTGAATCGACAATATTCCTTGATTTTTTGTTGGGATGTTTATTTTGCTACAAATTAAAATATTGAGTTATTATTGCAATGTTTTAAAAATCAGACTTGAATTATAAATTTCTTCAAAATGATAATTTTTTTTTAGCAATTAATCCATTTATATATCCAAATAATGTCATTTTACACACAATTCTCAAAATATTAAATTGTTTCAATTTGTACTTTCATAGTAAAATTTAAAAATTTCGCTAGAAACGACATCGTTTAAAAATTGGCTTGAAAATCATTAGACCTCTTCACATAACCAAAGCCCATAAAATATAACCAGCCCAATTGCCCATTTCTTGGGGGCATTCTCGTCATTTCATCCGCACATCCATAGCTAGGGTTTCGAAAACCTTCTTAAAACAACGCCAAAACCCAATCACTCCAATTGCTGCAAACACCGTCGCCTCCCCCATCTGCAAGGTGAAGAGCTGAAAAAAAATATTTTTTTGATGCATCTGTAGTTTCGATCTTTCAATTGAAATCCGTTTTTGATTGCTGGCTTCTGTTTGCAGTGTTTTTGAACTGAGTTAAGGAGAGAGAAATGGCGAAATCGAAGAATCACACCGCCCACAACCAGTCGCACAAGGCCCACAGGAACGGAATCAAGAAGCCCAAGCGCCAGCGCCACTCCTCCACCAAAGGGGTAGGCATCCCTTTTTCTTCCTCTCTCTCTCTCTCTCTCTCTCTCTCTCTCTAGATTTGGAGTTTTTCTTATTCGTTTTGAATTTCTTTTGCAGATGGACCCTAAGTTCTTGAGGAACCAGAGGTACGCGAGGAAGCACAACAAGAATGTCGGGGAGGCCGCTAGCGGTGAAGAGTAAACTTGAAATTACGTATTTACCCCTAATCCCATCTCCGGACAATGAGGCAAAAATCACAAGTTTTGGCGATTAGGGATTTGGGTTTCTTTAATATCTGTTTTAGGGTTTTGATTTATCGTTGTATTTGGATTATATAGTTTCATTTGACTGATGTTTTTGAGCTGAAGTTATCAAATATTTAATTTTGGGAGCATATTATACTAGTTTGTTTTTGTCTTGTCATTTCATGTGATCTTAATTTTGTGCTTCCATGTTACATTTTGAGTTTTCGTGGTAATGTTGTTTGAATCTCCAAATAAGCGTCTTAGCAATGTGTTAACATGAGTATACATTGATGATTATTAGGTATATTCATTCTGCTATTGTATTTAACTAGTTGTGTCTATCTTCGCGTTGCTATTGAGTTTTAGTTATTGAAAACTTAATTTTAGGAGCTTTCATAGTGTGTTCATGTTTGTTCATATTCTTCAGGGTTATGTGTTGATGTCTATTATTGAGCCATTGTTATCAAGTTTTAGTTATTGAAACATAATTATGTTGTTCATATTCTTCAGGGAGCTTAACTTCTTGCTTTGATGGTTATACGTTGATGTCTATTTTTGAGCCATTGTTATCAAGTTTTAGTTATTGAAACATGATTCCGTTGTTCATATTCTTCAGTGAGCTTAACTTCTTGCTTTGATGGTTATGCGTTGATGTCTATTTTTGAGCGATTGTTATCAAGTTTTAGTTATTGAAACATAATTATGTTGTTCATATTCTTCAGTGAGCTTAACTTCTTGCTTAGATGGTATGTTTTGAGTCTCATGGTTAAAATATCAGTTTGTGATTGTTGTGAGTATGATAAGCTTATTGTGCCTATTAAGTACTGCTGTTTTTGAGCTGAAGTCGTCGAACTTCTAATTTTGGGAGGTTTTTTTTTTACACTACTATGTCTGCGTTCATGTTCTTGAATTGAGCTTAATCTTGTGCTTTGATGTGACATTTTGAGTTTCTTGGTTAGTTAGTTGTTTGTGGTGCTAAATGAGCATCTTAGATTATGATAGGATCATTACCATAATGTCAATGTCTATTGTGTAGATTTGTTCTGGTTTGTTGTATAGTTAGGTTTCTTGCACTATTATGTTTTATGTTCATATTCTTCTGTGAGAGCTGAAATCATCAAATGTTCATTTTCTTTTGTGAGCTTGATCTTCTGCTTTTTTGTTTGTGAGCTCAAAACGGTTGTCATTAGCTGTTGATGATGTTTATTACCTATCTATTTTATTTGGGATAAGGTGCAAAAACCACCTCAGGGTTGATACTAAGGTGATTTAGGGATCATTACATACTAAAATTCAAATTAAGAGACAACAAATCAGATTAAGAGTGCAAATTCACTCAAAACATAAAAAAAATGGCCGAGTGTTTCCTTATGGTCTTGTTTTATTTTCGTTTACCTTCATAATTTTTATTTTATTTTTTTGTTCAATTTGTTTCGATTTGATTTTTGATGAACAATTTGAAAAGAGAGTTGAATAGTGTAAGTTGAGGTTAAGAATTTAAAGTTCGGATCACACTATCAATATAACTAGAGTGTGGTAGTAGATGTGAGTCTGTTACATTTGATTTTTCAATTAGTTCTCGATGGAACAGTAATGCAGTTTATCTTAGACATAAAAAAAATAAAAAATTAGTGAATTCTGTGTAAAGTTCCAAACGATATCCTTTGGCCTTGTTTGATTTTTTTATTTTTTATTTTTATAATTTACCCATGATTTGTAATTTTTGTATAGAAAAGTTCAGCCCATTCTAATGTAGACAGTAGATACACATTTATCTATGCATATATTAAAATAAAATTATAGGAATAAAATTGTAATTAAAAAATATCAGAAAAAACATTCATTAAAATTATTTCCGTGTTCTAAAGTTTTATATGCACGTAACTAAGAGTAAAGTGGGCTTAAGTGGTACCACTGGCTCAACATTTCATATATCCTTTTTTTTTAATAAAAAATAGGATTTATTTTCAGATTTTTGTTATCATTTTTATTTTAAATTTAGAATTTATCTTAAATTAAATCATTTATCATCATCATCATCATGAATAGCGGCAATCCATACATTTCATAATTTTGTTATGATTTTTGTTCCAAGTTTATGATTTATCTTCTTCAAGAGCTGCCTACACATTTCACATTTTTGTTATTTTTTTTTTCAATTTAGGATTCATCTTAAATTTTTTGTTATTTATTTTTTAAGAGATCTATTCCTCCCCTAGGTTAAATTGGTACTCGCCGTTGCACTTTGCAATTCATTAATATAAATATATAATGTTTTTCTTTTCAAATATGGAAGATTATTGTTGGATGATTTTTCATAAGCGTATGATAATTTAGATAAAAAAAACTCTACAATATTTTCTTATTAAATGATGGTGTGATCACACATTCAAAATTTTAAATATTAAATTTATAAAAATTTAAATCAGTACATGCATAAAACACACAGAGACAATATAGCAATGAAAGCAAACGCTGTTTATTTTGTAGAAATAGAAACAAGCACATTATTGAAAAAATGGATGAATGGGAATTAATGTATGATGTGGGAAAAGATCAGAGATGATATTAGGAAAACCATGTACTTTGGTATGTAGACCAGCAAGAGAGAGAAGAGAGGTTAAATGAACTTCATATTACTAGGCCATTTCTCCGCTTCACCTCAGATTATAATAACACTAGGCCATTTCTCCGAGACCATTACATTTCTCTGCATTTATACAAGGAAAATGGACTTCATATTACTAGGCCATTTCTCTGCATCACCGTCTGTCCCTTTCCTCCCGATCCGGAGAACCAACTCCCCATTGCGATTTGAAGCGCATTTCCCCTTTGGAATACACCGAAGCATCCGCCATAACCATGGACACAGTTAGAGGCTGAAACTCTTTAAGACTCTCTTTGAAAATCTCCAGATTTAAGCTCTCCAGACGACGCAGAGCAGATACATTTTGATTCAGAATTGAAAGTTGATGCACATTCTAGAATAGTTTAGAATATATTAAAGATGAACTTTCTAGAATATTATAGAATCTGCTAAACTATTCTTATGCATAGATGATGTATCTAGAATATTCCATGTGTAGAATATTCTATAAATTATTAGATAAGAAATCTATAGATATATCTAGAGATTTTTCAAATATTATTATATGAGCATAGTATAGAGAAATCTAGAGAATTCTCTAACATTCTCATTGTAGTATAAATATAACCTTGTACGATTTGAAGTTGAAATAACAAGCCATAAGCATTCCATTCTAATCCTACTCTCTCTCCACCTCTTTGCTAAACTAGCCATACATATATCAAGTCATCCTAGCCATTCATACCTTACCATAACCTTTACCAAACCCCCATCAAATACCTTGCTCCACTTTGCTCTAATATCAGTGGTATCAGAGCCTCGTTGGATCATCAACTGGGCGTAACTAGCTTTCGTGATATACACTATCTCAACACTTCTACTATATTTTTTCAATATAATCCCAATACCTTCACTATGACTAATCTCTTAAATAACTATCAAATCACAATTCCTACTTTCTCGGGAGAAAATTATAACTATTGGGCAATCAAAATGAGGACTTACTTTATGTCTCAAGGCTTATGGGATATTATCGATAAGAGATACACTATTCCTGAAGATGTATCCACTTTGTCTACAACAGATAAAGAGAAATTCAACAAAGATATAGAGAAGGACAATTTGGCTCTCTACACATTACAGATGTGGCCATGACAAAGTCTCTATTTTCAAGAATTAGTGGAGCTCAAACATCAAAAGAGGCTTGTGATACTTTAAAAGAGGAATATCAAGGAAGTGACGTCATTTTAAATTACAAACTCTTAGGAGAGATTTGGAGAATATGAAAATGAAAGAGTCTGTGACCGTAAAAGACTACTACACTCGATTAAGAGAAATAGTAAATCAATTAAAGGCATATGGAGAAAATATTAGCGATAAGAGGGTAGTAGAAAAGATACTAATTACTCTTTCAGCTAAATATGGTCCTATTGTCACAACAACTAAATAAATAAAAGATATAGAAAAGTTGTCTGTGACATAATTAATAGGTTCACTTGAAGCTTATGAGAAAAGACTAAGTATGCGTGAAAATAAATCCATGGAAAATACATTTCAGTCTAAAATCAATATACGGTCACAAAATTCTAAAAATGGGGGAGAAGAAATAGAGAAAATAATAAAAATTATAGTGGAAATAATAGTCAAAGAAAAGAAAAATATTCACCATGTGGAGTCTGTAAAAAGCCCAATTATCTTGAAAAATATTATTGGCATCGAGGTAAACGGCAATGTAAAAATTGTGGAATATATGGTCATTTGGAGAACGACTGTCGCTACAACCAGAAACATTAGGCTAATTTCTCAGAAGAAAAGGAAGAAGGAGACAATCTATTCTACACATGTCATGCAGCAACAGAAGTAAATGATGACACCTGGTTCCTAGATAGTGGCTGCAGCAACCACATGACCGGAGACGAGAAAAATTTCACAAATATTGATAAATCAATCAAATCCCAAGTCAGGCTCGGGAATGGAGAACTTGTAGAAGTAGAAGACAAATGTACAATTATCATCAATACCAAAAAAGGTATGGGCTTCATCCAAGATGTACTGCTAGTCCCCAAATTAGATACTAATCTACTAAACGTGGGTCAAATGATAGAGAAAGGATATTCTCTAGTAGACTCATGCACAATATATATGATAATAAAAACAAAAATATGGCAATTGTTGTGGTAAAGATGAAGCAACAGAGGAATTTCCCTCTACACTGGCAGTACATAGAAGCAGCTCTAAAAGCTCAGAAAGATCAATTTAGGCTATGGCACTGGAGGTTCGGACACTTTCACTTCAATGGATTGAAGAAACTTCACCAGAAAAACATGATGAAAAATATTTCTGCCATCAAGGTGGATGACGACTTGTGCGAGAGATGCATGGAAGGCAAACAACACAAGAAGCCATTCCCTTCAGGCCAAACATGGAGAGCTAAGCAAATCTTGGAGTTGATCCATACGAATGTGTGCGGTCCCATGAGGACACCAAACAATGAACGAAACATGTACTTCATCCTTTTCATTGATGACTATACTAGAATGACGCAAGTCTATTTTATGAAAAAAAGATCATAAGTCTTAACTATCTTTAAGAAATTTAAGAAGCTAGTGGAGAACCAAAGTGGATGAAGAATTAAAGTCTTGCGAAGTGATAGATGAATAGAATACACGTCCAAGGAGTTCAACAAATTCCGCGAGGATGAAGGAATCAACCATCAACTAACTGTCGGCTATGCTCCAGAGCAAAATGGCACATCGGAAAGGAAGAATCGGATAGTGATGGAGATGGCCAGAACGATGTTAGCAGAGAAAGGTATGCCAAAGAAATTTTGGACAGAAACAGTTTATACTGCAGTGTCTATCTGCTCAATAGATGTCCAACAACGGCAATATAAAATAAAACATCAGTCGAATCTTGGAGTGGAGGTAAGCCGTTAGCACATCTAAAGGTCTTTGAGAGCATCCGCCATGTGCATATCCTAAAAGAAAAAAGACATAAATTAGAAGAAAAAACGGAGAAATGTATATTCATTGGCTACAGTTCTCAGTCTAAAGGTTACGGAATCTACAACCTAAAGACTGAAAAACTAATCATCAGTCGTGATGTCGAGTTCGATGAAAGCTCATCATAGAACTAGAAAGAAGAAAAGGTTGAAAAGCAAAATATCATAGTACCACGACTACGACATTCTAGTGAACATCATGATGAAGATAATCGAGATGACCCACAGTCTTCTCCAGTTGTTGCACCAACCTCATAGTCCAAGAACATCATCATCATCAAATGAGGAACAATCTTCTCCAGATTCAACACCAAGGAATGTGAAGACACTTCGAGGTATCTACGAGATTTGCAACTTCGTAGCAGTGGAACCGGAGAGCTTTGAAGATTCCATCAAATAAAAACAATGCATAAAAGCAATGGAGAAGGAAATCAAGATGATAAAAAAAATGAAACATCAGAGATAATTGATCTGCCAAATAACAAGGAGATCATCTGAGACAAGTGGGTTTGCAAGATGAAGTTAAACCCAAATGGCTCAATTCAAAAGCACAAGTTAAGGTTGGTAGCCAAAGGACACTTACAAAACACTTGCTCTAGTTGGTCATCCAGACAACACAAAGTTGGTTTTTTATTTCAAAATTTTAAAGTTGGTTTATGGACATCAAGGATGAGGTATGATCACTTTATATTTCCTTAATTGTTGTACTTCTACAATTCTATAAGTTTTCTACTTTTATTCTCTTATATATTTAATAAATTAATATGTTTGTTCATTTTTTTATAATCTGCAGTCATAATTTGGAAACGTTTTGTGATAAGTTTCTTTCGAAGTTCAAATCAAAGTTCTATTTTCTCATGGTATGTATTTCCTCATAGAACCGAGAACTTGCATTTACACTAAACCAACTTTTCAATCTTTTCAAACACATGACTGCTCGACTGTGTAATCATATCACTTTCCATTCTGCATAAACTTAGATTTTCAAGATTCAAGAAATTTACCATACCAAAAATTTTACAGCTAGTTAAAGTCAATCTGCGAAGGTAATTGGATTCAAAACTATCTAGTGGTAATACGATCCTAGTCGAACGTAGCATCTCGAAGTGGATGTTTTCAGCCTTCATTTCAGTTGCTTTAGATATTAATTCCATACCCAGCAAAATATCATCTACAAAAATACTGCAGCTCTTGAAATCTACTTTATCTTCTCGGCAATTTTGAATTGTCTTCTCGGTGAATTCACAGAACTGTTTAACACCATCATCACCGTTAATCCTAAAAAAACATTGATCGAACACGATGTTTGGGTGAGATATCCAGGCTCTGTTCCAAGCCTTGGATACGAGTCTGGTTTGAGCAGCATTTTGGGGCGTGAGAAGGGATTGGATGATTTGAAGATTGGTTCGGGGCGCTCAGATTCACCGTGATCAAATTCGTCGGTTTTTCTGCGCTTCCTCATATCCATCGGAACCCTAGAAATGAAAAATAGAATTGAGGATTCTTGGAGAATTTGAAATTGAATTTGAGATTTTGATAAACGATTTAGTTTTGGCTGTGATTTAAATTATGCGCGTGTTTCTACTCAAAATAATAAGTTATATAATATATATATATATATATATATATATTTTCAAACTGATTTTATATGTTATTCATTTAGTCGATTGCCATGAATAAGCGGAAATGAATTAATTGGTATAAATCTACTGCAAGATGTCATAATTTTCCCAAATACATGAAATATATTTATAACTATTAGGCGTGCATGCAAGGAGAAAGATAACTATAGTAAAAATTAACATTAATGTGCATCTACTCACTCTTAGAGTGTAATCGAGTCGAGTAATAGTTTTATTGAGCTTGAGTTCGATAAAAAAACTCAAAGCTCGACTCGAGCTCGATCAAGTTTTGATTTTTCAAGCTCGAGCTCGCTCAACTTGATTATGTATAAATATTAAAATAAAAAATTATATTTATTTAATTTAAAATAAATACAATTTAATTATTAATGATATATATGTAAATAATTAAATTATAAAGGGTAAATTTGTAATTGATTTAAAGCTCGATAAGGCTTGCGAGCCTGTCGAGCTCACTATTATGGAGCTCGAGCTTATGGGTGGGACGGTAAGATATACCTTACTTTTTTCACCATATCTTTACCTTACCTTACTTGTACGGTATGAAGAAAATCCATACCGTTACCTTACCTTAATATTCGGTATACCTTCTAACTAGAGATGTCAATTTAGCCCGAAACCAATGGGTCGGCCCAAAAAAACTGAAAAAAGGTGGGTTAGGGTCATGAATTTCTGGCCCCGAAAAAATTTTAACCGATTCGGCCCGAAACCGAAATGAGTTGGCCCGAAACCGAACGGGTTGGCCCGATTGACATCCCTACCTATATTTCTTTAGACTAACTAGTTATTATAATTTATCATGTTTTAATTTATTTAATTTATAATATTATAATATTATTATTTCTTTTAATAAATGATAAATATTTTGATGGAATCAAACATGAAGTTGAAAGGGCTTCGAATATTGTTAAAGTAGAAGAATATTGTACTTCAAATTAGATGTAAGATTAAGCTATAAATAGATTTGTGGTGTAGTTTAAAATGATTATTTTTGGAAGAACAAATTATGATTGAACATTATTGTCATTTTCATGTCATTTATTTTTATTTTATTTTCTTTTGATACAGTTTGATCTTAATTAAATTTTGTATTTGTCATATTCTTTTCATTTTATCTAATTTTTCATGTATTAATTTATTTCAAGTATAAGAGATAATAATTATTTAGGAGAATTATCAAGATATAATTCATATACGTGGAAAAAAAATCATAAACATGTTGGCCTGACGAGCTAGCCCGAAAACCGAAGAGTTAGGGCTAGGGCCGAAGATTTTGAGTCCGAAGAAAATTTTAACTGAATAGGCTCGAACTGAATAGGACCGAAACCGAAACGGGTTAGCCCGAAACTGAACGGGTTAGCCCAATTGACATCCTTACTTCTAACGGTATACCTTAAGTTCGGTATGAAAAAATAGAAAACCTTTACCGAACTTTTATTTTGGTATACCTTACCAATATCGGTATACCTTATATGTCGGTAGACCTTACCGACATCGATATACCTTATCCGACTATCTTACGATATATCTCATATGTTTACTAAACATATGAAACACCCCAATAACGATCAAAATTCAACAAAATAAAATAAATATTTTCATGCCACGGTAATTAAACTCCAATAAAATAAAAGATTAATTATATCAATCATATACAATTGTATAAACTCCAATAACATATTTACTAAGTATTATATATCAATCATGTTTTTATAATTAATATAAATTATATAAAATATTATAAACTAATTATATATTACAAATTTTAAATAATTTACTTAGAAATCGTAATAATTATTTACTAAGTATTAATTAAGAACATATTTAGAATCACTATACATTAAGTATAACATAAGATTAATTATAAGTGTTAGATATTATAAATTTACTAAATATTTATTAATGTATAACATATTTACTAAGTATTATATATCATTAAGAGACTTTTATTGAATGTTAAATGATGCACTTTTTAATAAGCAACGCTAGTTCCAATTTCTCTTGAAATAAGAATTATTGTTAAATTTATAATATATGTCAAATTAGTATTTTAAAAAATTTTAATTTTTTGTTGAAAAACCAAAAAAGATGTATTTTTATGTAATAATTTATAGTTTATGTTCACGATGGATTTAACCTCTTAAAATATAATAATATTAAATTATTATACAATCTTGTATTATATAATTAAAAAAAAAAATGCTTGACACTACTAGCTTAATCTAGCTTCATTTTAAAATTGTGACCCGCATCAATCGAGTGTCATCATGTCTTTTAAATTAATTAATGAGTTAACAATTGCAGTCGAAGTGATATATATCTTCACTTTTATTTGACTATTTGAAATATACAAAATATATTAGCGAGTCCCATGTAACAATGCATGAATCAATTTAATTTATTCGAAATAAATTAGTAAATAGCACATATTTTTATTTGTGTAAAAGCATGATAATCTTTTTTTTATATAAGAAAATTATGATGTATTATAAACTTTTCTTTTTATAAGTCCTTAAACTTATTTTATTACCGTATATTTGTATATTTATATTATAGATTGAGGTTAATGAAAAAGTATGAAAACAAGTATGATCATTGTATTTTGTTGCAAATTTTAAAACAATTAGTCGTTCAAGTTCCAAATGAAGGTTGGATCAGGTGTTTTGATGGATCCTTCGATTCAAGAAAGTTGGGTTTTCGCCCCGGGAATGGGGCAAGAACAACAACCCTGAACATATTTTGATGGTAAGGATAACATGAGATCAAGAAATATGTGTTCAGAATCAAAGATTTGGAGGACTTTCTTGATGCAAGAAAGCATATTTTCAATCTACAATGATCTGGCATATTTGGTGGAGGGATCAAGAAATCCATACTTGGAAACGAATTCGTTTCTGATGAATCAAGCGGTTCAAGGAAGTGCAACTCTCATGCCAGATATCATTCAACAGCAGCAACATGTATATATACAAGATCAGAATGAGAATATGATGATGATGGACCGTTATGATGCATCATACAATCTGGGCATATCTAATTTTGATGGGAGTCAAGATAATTATGCCTATTTCTTAAGTGACAATTGTTTTCTTGACTGTGGTATGCAAACAGAGGTGATGGGAGTCAAGGTAATATTTGCAATCTTATTTATTATTTTTTTTACTTGAAAATTTGAGTTTTGTAGGATTTTTAATTTTATTTTTTTATGCATAGATGAATTATTTGTACTCCTCTATATTTGTCGCCTAAAAACTAGCTTTCATTTGTATTGCACTATAATAATAATAATAATAATAATAATAATAATAATAATAATAATAATAATAATAATAATAATAATAATAATAATAATTTGCAATAATTTGTTATTTTTTCTATTTCAATTTCATCATTTAAAATAATTAAATAATTACATTTTTTTATACATGTCATATATTCAAAGAAACCAAATGTTCTATAATCGTGAATAATTATACATTGTTATTTATAAAATTGTGATGTTGGAAATATTTCAATTCAATCTTTCTAACATGGATTTTCATTTAGTTCCTAAAATTTAATTTAATTTTTGTTTGTCGTTATTATACAAAATTGATCTTCTTGTCTAATTAATAGCATCTGCATATCATTTTTTTAATTTTTAAAAGTTGAACATCGTACATGAGAAATACTAGTTGACAATTGATTAGCAAAACAAATAAAGTGAGGATATTAAAGAATGAAATGCCAATTTTGGAAATTAAAAACTAGTTATATCCGACAAAATTAAATAAACATTTGTTTGACATCGTAGTTTACAAGCGACCCACCCTACTAAACATCGATGGAAAGGTTAGATCCCCTGTTGCCCGGGAAGGGAGAAGGAAGCGTTCTAGCACTAGTTTAGTTAGTCGATTGAATGAATTGATTGGCTAGTGTCACACAGGCTATCAATACAGAACAGAAATTTTCACAAGAGAGAGAAAGGGTAGACGAAGCTTTCAGTCTCATATGTATGATCTTTCGGTACATTCTTCTTGGGCCGGGTTTACCTGTTTATATGTCTACTCTCTTATGACTTTTTTTAGTATTCCGTTTGATGCTTGAAACGAATCTGAACAAATCGAAGAACCTAATGGATCAAACTCATCCTTGGCCTCCCTCAGTTTGTGCCATCTCATAAGTATCAACCGATGTTCTGCCAGTGAGACTCAAAAGCCGAGTCAAGCTCCGCAGCATCAGCCGACGATTCGGGAAAAAACCTCCGACTAGGAATCCGAGTTGGAGCCTGACCCCGGGATTACATAAAATCAAGCAGCAGCATCACGAACAATCTTGATTGATATTTATTTTCACCCCTATTTGTTTTGTCTTCCTACCGAAAGCAGGTATGGGAGTAGACAAGAAGCAAGAAAGAGTGTAGTTGTTCTTCGGATTGCAATATTAGAAACAACTATAAAAACTAGTGCATAATTAATAAATTAGAGTTTCAACTTAATATGACACAACTAGAAACATATAGATAATTAATTAATAAGTCAAAATGATTTCCTCTGGCTACCTTCTTTCCATCTAGCAACACTAGAATCCAAATTAAACAGTATTTGTTCCTTCAATCTTCAACAAAACAAATAAATAATTACCATGAAATCATCTATTGTTGAAAGTAATTTGCTTTATTAATTATAGTTCATGAATTTATTTTATACATGCATTTGTCTATTCATATATTAGTTCAAGAGTCATGTATCTACTTTAATGAGGTTCATGAATATGTTAGATTCATGGTTAGAAGCTATCTATAAATACCTATGTAATCTAAGCCTTTATCAATCAATCAAGAATCATTATTCATATCATATATCCTCTTAATTTATCAAAGTGCAGCAGCACTATACTCAACAAATTCGGTATATCTTCTAATGGTATACCTTAAGTTCGGTATGAAAAAATAGCATACATTTACCGTACTTTTATTTCGGTATACCATACCAATATTGATATACCTTATATGCCGGTATACCTTACCGACATCGGTATACCTTATCCTACTATCTTACGATATATCTCATATGTTTACTAAATATATGAAACACCCAATAATGATCAAAATTCAACAAAATAAAATAAATATTTTCATGCCACGGTAATTAAACTCCAATAAAACAAAAGATTAATTATATCAATCATATACAATTGTATAAACTCCAATAACATATTTACTAAGTATTATATATCAATCATGTTTTTATAATTAATATAAATTGTATAAAATATTATGAACTAATTATATATTACAAATTTTAAATAATTTACCTGGAAATCATAATAATTATTTACTAAATATTAATTAAGAACATATTTAGAATCACTATACATTAAGTATAACATAAGATTAATTATAAGTGTTAAATATTATAAATTTACTAGATATTTATAAATGTATAACATATTTACTAAGTATTATATATTATTAAGAAACTTTTATTGAAGGTTAAATGATGCACTTTTTAATAAGCAACGCTAGTTCCAATTTCTCTTGAAATAAGAATCATTGTTAAATTTACAAAATATGTCAAATTAGTATTTTAAACAATTTTAAATTTTTGTTGAAAAATAAAAAAAGATGTATTTTTATGGAATAATTTATAGTTTATGTTTACGATGGATTTAACCCCTTAAAAATATAATAATATTAAATTATTGTACAATCTTGTATTATATAATTAAAAAAAATGCTTGACACTACTAGCTTATTCTAGCTTCATTTGAAAATTGCGACCCGCATCGATCGAGTGTCATCATGTCTTTTAAGTTAATTAATGAGTTAACAATTGCAGTCGAAGTGATATATATCTTCACTTTTATTTGACTATTTGAAATATACAAAATATGTTAGCGAGTCCCATGTAATGATGCATGAATCAATTTAATTTATTCGAAATAAATTAGTAAATAGCACATATTTTTATTTGTGTAAAAGTGTGGTAATCTTTTTTTTATATAAGAAAATCATGATGTATTATAAACTTTTCTTTTTTATAAGTCCTTAAACTTATTTTATTACCGTATTTTTGTATATTTTATATTATCAATTGAGGTTAATGAAAAAGTATGATCCTTGTATTTTGTTGCAAATTTTGAAACAATTAGTCACTCAAGTTCCAAATGAAGGTTGGATCAGGTGTTTTGATGGATCATTCAGTTCAAGAAAGTTGGGTTTTCACCCCGGGAATGGAGCAAGAACAGCAGCCCTGGACATGTTTTGATGGTCAAGATAACATGGGATCAAGAAATATGTGCTCAGAATCAAAGATTTGGAGGACTTCCTTGATGCAAGAAAGCATATTTTCAATCTACAATGATCTGGCATACTTGGTGGAGGGATCAAGAAATCCATCTTGGAAACTAATTCATTTCTGATGAATCAAGCGGTTCAAGGAAGTGCAACTCTCATGCCATATATCATTCAACAGCAGCAACATGCATATATACAAGATCATAATGAGAATATGATGATGATGGACGGTTATGATGCATCATGCAATCTGGGCATATCTAATTTTGATGGGAGTGAAGATAATTATGCCTATTTCTTAAGTGACAATTGTTTTCTTGACTGTGGTATGCAAACAAAGGTGATGGATAATGCTGTCATGAACGAGGTCGAGGAGCAAATAAATATGTCTTACGTTATGCCAAACGAAGAAACGGTGCAACAGAATTGGCAAGAACTATAATGAATAAGTGCTTTCCCTGAAAATGTCTAAAGGCAACTCATGTATAGAAGTCTGATTATTGTTTCCTAACAACAAATGTATAGTTTTATCTTTAATGTATGGTTTAATTTTCTTCAAACTTATTTTATTACCGTATTTTTGTATATTTTATATTATCGAGTTGAGGTTAATGAAAAAGTATGAAAACAAGTATGATCCTTGTATTTTGTTGCAAATTTTGAAACAATTAGTCACTCTAGTTCCAAATGAGTCAACCAACAAGTGGAGTACTGAACGTGATTTTGTGATTGAAATTCAGAATATTTTAGGGAGGTTGAATTCATGTTTAGTTGTGATTGGTGATGCATGGAAAAATGATGATTGAGACATGTTAAAACCCACTTTTGCGAGAAATTGTAAGGTACTTCTTACCACCCGCCAAAAGAACATAGTATCTGCCTCAATCTCAAAGAGAACATAGTACATTACAACCGGGTTCACCTCTTTCTCTCGTGGCTCCTCCCGGGATAATTTGGAGAAGTGCATAGTGATAACCTCAACCTCAAAAAAAGGGAAGCCATCCAGGATAGTTTCGAGGAAGAGAAGGAACATACGAGGAATCAGGTAATTTTTAATTGTGTAAGTTTATTTATTTATTTACTTGAATTTTTACAAGGAAAAATAAAACACAAGGAAAGAAAATTGTGCCAAGCATGCAAATATTTCAATGATCTTCTCTCTCTCACAGAGAGTTCATGACATGCGCATGCATGCTCTAGCCAATGAAATACTTATCATACTTGATATCAATGGGGTTCTAGCTGGTATAGTGGACAGAAATCATTGTGACCGACAACGCAAGAATCACGGTTTTCATTTTAATAAGCACCAACTCGGTAATATTTATTCACTAGATTAGCAGTTAGTGTATTTATATTTAAACCATAAAGTCAATTCATTTTCTATTTTCAGCTTTTTTGAGGCCGCTTTATGAAGAGTTTCCTGGTTTTTTATTTCAAAATCTTAAAGTTGGTTTATGGACATCAAGGATGAGGTATCATCACTCTATATTTCTTTAATTGTTGTACTTCTACAATTATATACGTTTTCTACTTTTATTCTCTTATATATTTAATAAATTAATATGTTTGTTCATTTTTTTATAATCTGCAGTCATAATTTGGAAACGTTTTGTGATAAGTTTCTTCCGAAGTTCAAATCAAAGTTCTATTTTCTCATGGTATGTATTTCCTCATAGAACCGAGAGCTTGCATTTACACTAAACCAACTTTTCAATCTTTTCAAACACATGATTGCTCGACTGTGTAATCATATCACTTTTCACTCTGCAAAAACTTTGATTTTCAAGATTCAAGAAATTTACCATACCAAAAATTTTACAGCGAGTTAAAGTCAATCCGCGAAGGTAATTGGATTCAAAACTCTCCACTGGTAATACCATCCTAGTCGAACGTAGCATCTCGAAGTGGATGTTTTTAGCCTCCATTTCAGTTGCTTTAGATATCAATTCCATACCCAGTGAAATATCATCTACAAAAATGCTGCAACTCTTGATACCTACTTTATCTTCTCGCCAATTTTGAATTCTGTTCTCGGCGAATTCACGGAGCTGTTTAGCATCGTGATTGCCGTTAATCCCAAAAAAATGTTGATCGAACACGATGTTTGGGTGAGATATCCAGGCTCTGTTCCAAGCCTCGGATACGAGTCTGGTTTGAGCAAAATTTTGGGGCATGAGAAAGGATTGGATGATTTGAATGATTGGTTCGGGGAGCTCAGATTCATCGTGATCAAATTCGCCGGTTTTTTTGCGCTTTCTCGTATCCATCGAAACCCTAGAATTGAAAAATAGAATTGGGGATTTTTGGAGAATTTGAAATTGAATTTGGGATTTTGATGAACGATTTAGTTTTGGTTGTGATTGAAATTGCGCGCGTGTTTTTAGTCAAAATAATAAGTTATATATATAATTACCGATCCAAACTGATTTTAATATATATATATATATATATATATATATTCAAATTGATTTTATATGTTATTCATTTAGTCAATCGCCATAAATAAGCGGAAATGAATTGATTGGTATAAATCTATTTCAAGATGTCATTATTTTCCCAAATACATGAAATATATTTATAACTATTAGGTGTGCAATGCAAGGAGAAAGATAACTATAGTAATAATTAACATCAATGTGCATCTACTCGCAATTAGAGTGTAATCGAGCCGAGTAATAGTCTTATTGAGCTTGAGATCGATAAAAAAACTCAAAGCTCGACTCGAGCTCGATCAAGTTTTGATTTTTCAAGCTTGAGCTCACTCAACTCGATTATATATAAATATTAAATGAAAAATTATATTTATTTAATTTAAAATAAATATAATTTAATTATTAATGATATATATGTAAATAATTAAATTATAAAGGGTAAATTTGTAAATGATTTAAAGCTCTATAAGGCTCGCGAGCCTGTCGAGCTCACTATTATGGAGCTCAAGCTTATGCGTGGGACGGTAAGATATATATTACTTTTTTCACCATACATTTGTCTTACCTTACTTATACGGTATGGAGAAAATTCATACTGTTATCTTACCTTAACATTCGGTATATCTTCTAACGGTATACCTTAAGTTCGGTATGAAAAAATAGCATACATTTACCGTACTTTTATTTCGGTATACATTACCGATATCGGTATAATTTATATGTCGATATACCTTACCGACTTCGGTATATCTTATCATACTATCTTACGATATATCTCATGTATTTACTAAATACATGAAACACCTCAATAACGATCAACATTCAACAAAATAAAATAAATATTTTCATGCCACAGTAATTAAACTCCAATAAAATAAAAGATTAATTATATCAATCATATAAAATTGTATAATCTCCAATAACATATTTACTAAGTATTATATATCAATCATGTTTTTATAATTAATATAAATTGTATAAAATATTATAAACTAATTATATATTACAAATCTAAATAATTTACTTAGAAATCGTAATAATTATATACTAAGTATTAATTAAGAACATATTTAGAATTACTATACATTAAGTATAACATAAGATTAATTATAAGTGTTAGATATTGTAAATTTACTAGATATTTATAAATGTATAACATATTTACTAAGTATTATATATCATTAAGAGACTTTTATTGAAGGTTAAATGATGCACTTTTTTTTAATAAGCAACGCTAGTTCTAATTTCTCCTGAAATAAGAATCATTGTTAAATTTACAAAATATGTCAAATTAGTATTTTAAACAATTTTAAATTTTTGTTGAAAAACCAAAAAAGATGTATTTTTATGTAATAATTTATAGTTTATGTTCACGATGGATTTAACCCCTTAAAAATATAATAATATTAAATATTATACAATCTTGTATTATATAATTAAAAAAAAATCTTGACACTACTAGCTTATTCTAGCTTCATTTGAAAATATCGACCCACATCGATCGAGTGTCATCATGTCTTTTAAATTAATTAATGTGTTAACAATTGCAGTCGAAGTGATATATATCTTCACTTTTATTTGACTATTTGAAGTATACAAAAAATATTAGCGAGTCTCATATAACGATGCATGAATCAATTTAATTTATTCGAAATAAATTAGTAAATATCACATATTTTTATTTATGTAAAAGCGTGGTAATCTTTTTTTTTTTTATATAAGAAAATCATGATGTATTATAAACTTTTCTTTTTATAAGTCCTTAAACTTATTTTATTACCGTATTTTTGTATATTTTATATCATCAATTGAGGTTAATGAAAAAGTATGAAAACAAGTATGATCCTTGTATTTTGTTGCAAATTTTGAAACAATTAGTTACTCAAGTTCCAAATGAAGGCTGGATCAGGTGTTTTGATGGATCCTTCGGTTCAAGAAAGTTGGGTTTTCACCCCGAGAATGGGGCAAGAACAGCAGCCCTGGACATGTTTTGATGGTCAAGATAATATCGGATCAAGAAATATTTGCTCAGAATCAAAGATTTGGAGGACTTCCTTGATGCAAGAAAGCATATTTTTAATCTACAATGATCTGGCATATTTGGTGGAGGGATCAAGAAATCCATACTTGGAAACGAATTCGTTTCTGATTAATCAAGCGGTTCAAGGAAGTGCAACTCTCATGCCAGATATCATTCAACAACATTAGCATGCATATATACAAGATCATAATGAGAATATGATGATGATGATGATGATGGACGGTTATGATGCATCATGCAATCTGGGCATATCTAATTTTGATGGGAGTGAAGATAATTATGCCTATTTCTTAGGTGACAATTGTTTTCTTGACTGTGGTATGCAAACATAGGTGATGGACAATGCTGTCATGAACGAGGTCGAGGAGCAAATAAATATGTTTTACGTTATGCTAAATGAAGAAACTGTGCAGCAGAATTGGCAAGAACTATTATCAATAAGTGCTTTCTCTGAAAATGTCTAAAGGCAACTCATGTATAGAAGGTTGATTATTATTTCCTAACAACAAATGTATAGTTTTATCTTTAATGTATGGTTTAATTTTCTTCAAATTTTCGACTGAGTAGTGAGTAGTGACTGTTATATATTGCCTTCTTTTATGATATAATGCAATGGATCAATGAGAAATCTTTGCATTACACAAATGATATATGATATTATTAAACAGATTAAACCTTGTATATATGCATTGTGAATATTTAATAATAAATGAGTTGAAGAAAATCCTAGAGTAGAGAAATTGAATTGAAGTGTCTTCAGCAAACCAATCTCAGTTATCTAATAATGGCTCCTCGATCAGCTGTTCTGGTATGGACCCATTACCCATATATATATCCAGTTCGTCTAGGGTTTTGTGTGGTTAAATTTTGAACGATCTTTGTACCCTTTTTCGACTCATAGTGAAATCCTCTTCTGCCCGTAGTTTTTCCCGTCTTGAGTTTTCCACGTAAATCTTTGTGTTGTTTTGTTTTTCATATTTGCTGCTTTCTTGTCATAATTCTTTGATGTCTATTTTTGAGCTATTGTTATGGAGTTTTAGTTATCGAAAACTTAATTTTAGGAGCTTTCCTAGTATGTTCATGCTGTTCATATTCTTCAGTGAGCTTAACTTTCTGCCTTTGTTGTTCGTGAGTATGGCTGTAAATCAGTCGAGCCGAGTCCGAACATGCATACGTTCAAGTTAATTTGTTTAAAATTTATGCTTGATCTTGTTTGATTATCTTTGAGTCGAGCTTTAATCAAGTTGAGATTGAGTAGTTTGATATTTTTACACATGTTTGCTCTAAAGCTCGAGTTGATCTTTAAATTTTATCAAACATAAAATTATATTCAAGCTTGCTTGATATGCGTGAATTGAGCTCGAAAGAGTTTTTAATGAACGAACATAAGTCGAGTTTTAAGCATTTTGGTTTGATTTCGCACATAATCGTGAGCTCCAAACAATTGTCTCGATGAAAATACACCCAAATCAACTAACATAAATGATTCCTGAAAAAAAAAGACTGACATAAAAAATGGCCATGTGTTTCCTTACCATTTTGTTTCACTATTTTCCAAATTAATTAGAAAGTCGGAAATAATTAATCGAAAGAAACCTCTCGCATAGTCGCATGGCAAGAATGAAGCAAAATTTCAAAAATAAATTCCTAATTTCCTTCCCCTTTTCTGGCGGATTGAAATTTCTTATTACACTCTTTGTGTTACATTCCGTGTTACACTTTCAAATTACGAGCTTTTCTGTATTTTTTTTCTTCAATTTTAAAATTTTATGATTTAGTTTAATTTTATGATTGTTTTTAGGGTTCACCCCACCTAATTAGGGTTTATAATTATTTTTAAATATTTAACTTTCGATTTCTAATTAATAATTCATTATTATGGTTTATTTTTAAAAAATTATGTTTTATAATTTTTTAATTCATTTTTTTGTTGATAAATGTTGATTATGATTATTTATGTTATAATTAATTTTTTTTATAATAAATTAATATTATTAAAATCATAAATTTGATAATGAAATACGGAGTGAAACACAAGAAAGTGTAACATAAAATTTCAACCCTTTTCTGGCAGCTCATTTTCTTTTTGTCTACCTTCATAGTATTTTTTGTTCAATTTGTTTCCTTAGATTTTGGATGAACAATTTGACGAGATCTTGTGTTGGTGCAAATTTAAATTAGTGATAACTATTAAATGCTTACATTCTCTATGTTATTGAAAATTGGGACAGATTCACGGTTTATGCTAGCAAGAACTCTGGATTTTGGTTTCTTCTTGCTCCCAGTCGACCTAGTGAGAGAGAGAGAGAGGAGGGGAGTTTTTTTTTTATATGTGTGTATAAATACATACGGGTGTGGGGGCTGACGGATGCCGACGACGAACACCGCGTGCCGGGAATTTATATATTAAGGGTGCTTTTGCACTTTTTTTTCTTTTTATTTTATGCTATCATAATCAAACAAGTATTTTGGGCATTTCCTGGCTACTCGATTTAATTTTGGGCATTCTTGGGAATTTAATTCAATTTTGGGCATGCAAGGGCTAGGCCACATAAATATGGTGTGCTAGGTTATATCAACATAGCAATTATACGACAAGAATACCAACTATTTAATTTTAAAACATTTTTTACATGATTTTGTTATCTTTAATCTGGATATTGAGGTGCGTAACTGGTTTATATGATTTTAACAAAAATAAAAAAATAAAAATTTACATGGTCTTTAGCAACAAAAAAAACACTAAAACGGTGAAATTCATAATGAATTGATAGATAATGAAGCACATTAGATCCCCGGTTGTATTTCATGTTCCAAGCATTTTGTTTTTGTTTTTTTATTTTTAAATTATTATGATTTTATTTAATTTAAATTTATTATTTAGGGTCCATTCATCCCCAATTAAGATAGATTATTTTTTTAAAAGTAAAAATAAAATTTAATTATGAAACATCAAGTGGAACATGAATAACAATAGTGGATCTGATCCGATAATGAAGATTCTAAACCAAGTATAACCTAATTTTTATCTATTTATTTATTTTGGTTTTTACCAAACTAAAAAATAAATAAAATTGATATTAGAAAATAAGTCAAACGAATCGAATCGAACCATTCGTGTGCGATTTTTCAATTTCAATTGGACTTTAGTAAAGCTGCCTCCACCAACCCGGTATGGGTCGAGGAATTTATTTTGTAAAAATAATATAATATTTGATGAGAAAAAAATAATTTTTTTAATCTAATAATTATAATTGAGTACTCAATCATTAATTCGGGTTCAGACGTCAGCAAACGTCGATACAAGTAAGAGAAAGGATATTATTATATTATGTTAAATGTTAAAATACAACTATTGTAATATCGGAAGTTATTATATACAAACTAAAAATATATAAATTTTGGACTACTTATAGGTCTATGACATTGTTTATAATTAGTAAAAGATTAATGAGCCCCATTAATGTCCTCAACTGTGCCACGCACAAATTATATTTTATTTATTAAAATTAAATAAAACATAATACTATGACCTATACTCAAAGTAATAATTAGACTAAAATATAACAATTGTGAGTTTTGATAACTCTACAACCCAATTTCAGTAAGTGCATAAAAAAAAATCGTAATTGATTTCAAAAATAAAATTGCTAAGTTGATCGTTACATTCCTCAAAATTCGATCGATATAATTCTTATATCTAAATTATTACAATTATTAGTATTGATAAATTATCTATCTCATTTTTATGATTAATTTTAAAACTAAATATATTGATTAATATTTCAATTGTGTTGTATATATATTAATTAGTTCATAAAAATTTCTTGCAATACAAGATTTCGGACACCAATATCAAACGCGCCGGTAAAATATCTCTTAACGGTCGAATTGGTGATATTTTTTTTGGGTGATTGATATGGTAACTTTAGTTTTTTGGTGATTTATATGGTAATAAACAGAGATGTAAGATCTCGCATTAATTACTACAAATCTACGCTCTTTCTCTCACTAAAACATTATAAATATTCTACGATATCGCAAGTTTTAGATCACTTCACCATTGATATATTATTTTGTGAATATGGGGAGAAAAAAGTTGCCCATGAAACTGATAAGCAACAAAAAAGCAAGGCTGGTCTCTTTCGAGAAGAGAAAGAAAGGTCTGAAGAAGGCGGCTCATGAACTGTCGACTCTCTGCGGAGTCGACATTGGCATGATCATCCACAACGCCGAGTCCAACGAGACCGGGGTTTGGCCCGAAACCCCGGGCTCGGTTGCAAGAATGATCGAACTCCACGAGTCGAGTTTCGATCAAGAGAGGAGGTGCAAGACGTATGGTCTGCCTGATTATTTCAAGGAAGATGGAGAGAGGGTCGAGAAGGAGATCAAGAAGATGAGAGAGAAGATACGCAGGGATGATTGTGAGGGTCTCTCTCATGATCAGTTGAGAGAGTTGGGTGGTTTCTTGAATGCCAGAATTGGTGCTGTGAGGGAAAGGATCAGTTTGATGAAGGCAGAATCATATGCTTTGATGGATCCTCAAGAAAGTCGGGTTTTCGCACCGGGAATTGGGCAACAGCAGCAGCCCTGGACGCCTTGGACATGTTTCGATGGCCAAGAAAGCATGTTTTCAATGGCAGATACTGTTCAAGAAGTTCAAGAACAGCAGCTTGTGATATTTGATGATATCTACAATGAAATGTACAGTTTAATCTTTTAATGTATGCATTGTGAATGTTCAATAATAAATGAGTAGTGGGTGTTTTTGCCTTCTTTTATGATATAATGCAATGGATCAATGAGGAATCTTTGCACTGCACAAATGATGATATTATTAAACAGATTAAACCTTGGCTATATGCATTATATGAATATTTAATAATAAATGAGTTGAAGACAAACCTAGAGTAGAGAAATTGAATTGAAGTGTCTTCATGCAAACCAATCTCAGTTGTCTAATAATGGCTCCATCAGCTGTTCTGGTAAGACATCAATGCCTTAGCTTTTGTCTATCTAGAACCTCGGTGGTGAACCATGTGGTGATTGCTCGTCGTGTTGGAAGATGTCGGAAAATCTCTCACGAGAATGAAGGCCCTATACAGCGACTGGTTCACTAGCTGGCTTAGTATCGTGGGAGTTTATCTGTGACATAGGAGTTCAGAAACCAAAGAGTTTGTGAGATCTACACATTTTGCTAATTTGGGAGTGTTCAGTGATGAATAGTTGAATATCAATATCTCAGAGGCTGACCTTTGTTAATTTATATAGCTCGTCAAGAACTTCGGACAACGTGGGGTGTGCATGAACAGCAAACTTTATGTCCTGTGAGATAACAGGATACAAATTTACATGATATTCTGAATAATATAAGGTCAAGTTAAATGATAATACGCGTATTCACATACCTGAACTCGGGTACCTAATGCAATAGCATTAGACGCTTCATGTATGAGGTCTGCAGCATGCATCCCAAAAATGTGAACCCCAAGAATTTCACCATTGTCAGGTCTGTATATCAACTGCAAGAAACAATGGCTTAGATTCGAGAAATTTTCTGAATCCTCAGAAGGATGGATCACGCCAGTGAAAATCCGGAGCTATATACATTACAGTGCCTTCTATTTATGAAGGCACTGTAAATACAACTGACTGCACCAAACGACTGTTTATTTAATTTCTCATGGATTTAGTGGTGAAAAGACTTAAGGAGGATGATCCCCTTGATATTTAGTGCTTTTTGTCACTTTTTTCCTTCGTCTTTCCTTCGATAAAACTCAAGGTCGAACATAGCCTTACTGAAATAAAAAGAAGAGAGGAGACAGACCTTTGCCAGTCCTTCCCCTTCGTTTTCAGCCAGGGCCTTGGTGTTGGCCTTGAAACTTGTTTTGGCAATACTTACTTCAAATCCTTCTTGTTTAGCCTTCTCCCTTGCTTGAGGCTGGAAAGTAAAACAATCAAGAATGCGGAACGTATTAGCACACAAAAAATAAATAATGAGGTCCTCCAAATCATATAGGCAAGCACCATACAGAGTTCAATAAATCCATTACTATATGCCAATTCCAATTTTAAGGAAATGACAACACATACAATCGAGGAGAATAAGACCATATCACATTCAAGTGTATGAGTAATTCAGTGATGCTTGGCAGGATGTAAATATGTAATAAATGAAATAATTGTATTATAGTTGCAGTCACTGGAAGCTGGCTCATCTAAGAAGTTAAATGACACGATCATCCAGCTCAAGTTCTATGAGACTTAATTTACCTCAGTCAATCCAACCATACTGATTTCAGGATGAGTAAAACAGGCTGCTGGAATGCTTAAATGGTTAAGCACGTGATCGTTTCCAGTAAGTTGTTCGACAACTGTATGAAGAAAACATTTATCAGAAGAAACAGGTTAAATAAAAAAACAAGAGTTCACAAACTTAATTTATTAGGTGTGATCACCAACCAGAAATTCCTTGAGCGCTTGCTGTATGGGCGAGCATCAATTTACCATTTGCATCACCGATGCAATATAAGTGTGGAATCTAATGACAGAAGCATTGTGTCAAGCACAATAGGAAGTTGCCATAATAGTTTTCAGTAAGAAATGCATGGCCTACTGACCAGGTTTCCATCTGCACCAATTACTCTCATGCGCTCATCAACAGGAACAAAACCACGTTGTGTCTCCACATTAATCTGCAATCAAATCAACGAATCAGATCAGTTTTCATATATTGAAACTGATAAAATGAAATTTCCCACAACAGACGAAAAGGCTGGACTTGTTTCAGGCAAATTAAATGCATAGTTACAAGGACCTTTATTTACTTTGATGCTAAGATAAGTCATATATATATAGATGAGTCATTTTTAATTTGACATAACTTTACTCAAATACTTACATTCTCCAGGCCTAGACCTTTTGTGAATGGAGCCCTTCCTGTCGCAATTAAAGCTGCATCGACCTACAAAAAACAGTGTTGCTACCTCACGAATGGATCGTATCTCACATTACCAACTGAGAAAAGTCACATTTGATGGGTGCAAGAAAGCTCTCAGATAAGGCATGAAATCCAGAAATTTACAAATTATAACTACAAGTTGTCCGATACCCTTCTGCAACCCAGAGCCTTGACTAAAGGCCTTTATCATATCAATTAAACTTATAACTATTTTCTATGTCTATCACCTCGATTATATCCCTGCCCAATATCCTCACGTAGAGATCACCCGGACGACATAATATTTCAAGAGTAAATGCTCCAACGTGTCTTTCAGTTCTTCTATTACCTGCAGCACATAATATTTCAAGAAGGGAGATGGTTATGAGGAACAACATTTGTTACCTCCAATGTATCTTTCGGTTCTTTTGTCTTGGCATCAATAAGCTCAATAGTCACTGGCCTCCCATCTTTTGCCGGAGTAATCTTTCAAATAAAAATAAATAAAAAAATCAGCACACTTTTATAGAAAGGTAAGTGCACAATAAGCAATAATTATACCTTGGTAGCAAATACTCCAGTGTGATAATCAATTTTTCGTGGATTTATCAAAACTCTTTGAGCTAACTTGCCTATCTCAGGATCAAATCCAGGCATAAGTTGATCCATAGCTTCAATAAATGTAACCTATACAATAATAGTTCATAATTAGTTGCTCCCATGGACTTCTCATGCTCTGATAGGCTATTATGTCTCAGCAAGGCATAATGAGCCATTGCCGAGTGATTATAATAACATCAAGCACTTCATCAGATGAAATTAAATATGCATACTCGAAAAGAGAAAATTTAAGTTACTCACGGGTAAAACTGTTTGTTTGAGATGAGATTATAGAATGAACATGGTGGAAAGAGAGACAGTGAAGAAAACAGCAGTGGGCTTCATAACTATTCTTTAATCAGTAGAAAGAACTCAAAAGATGAAATGTTTAAAACTCATAATAATTTGTCTGTGTAGAACAATATATATTTCAAAATTAGTCTCTTAGGCTCTTAGCCACTAACATTGGGTTATTTGGAAAAAAGGTTTTGCGTTTATTCATTCAAATTTTTGACAGAAAAAAATCCAAGAGAAGTTAGCTGAGAAACTAAAGATTAGGAATACTTAAAGAGAACCAAGCTGTTTCTCAGGTTTGAAGATTGAAAGGAAAATGACAATATCTCTTTGGCATCACCTCACTACCAAGAGCTGTATATACATCACTGAACTCAAGCCCAATATAACCACTTCCAACTATGGCAATCCAATCTGGAACAAATTCCAATTTAAGGGCATGGTCACTTGTTATTACAGTCTTCCCTGCATATTAGAGATAAAAAGATGTGTCAGAATGTTCTACCAAAAAAAAGTAGCAAAACCAAGCTTAGTTATGATCCTTAACAAATTTTGGGAGCTTTAGCCTTTAACTGCTCTATATATTTTTGAAAGGTGATAGTTGCAAAAATTTAGAAATTTGAAAAGCCAGACCTTACCTTCACTTTGAGGTTTAGATTTTCTGTTTTCAGCATAGTATTTACGTAATACTAGTAACGTTAATTTAATGCTAACTAACTATAGAAAGATCTCCTGTAAGCTCACCAATAGTGCTTCACAAAACCAGCGGAGAGAAAAAGGGAAAAAGGTATGAATCCCATCAAAGTAATAATTCGTTTTATACATCTTATCTGACTCCTCTCATTTTCCCCCTTGAACAATTCGCACTCCATGCCAAACAGTTGGCATCATTTAGATCCATAAGAAAAAGGGATCTATATAGCATGTAATGCTGTTACATAATTGCTTGCAGGGAACACCATTTTAGTTGATGAAAAAATTAGACAATGAGCAAGTAAGATAGATACCAGTCTCAGAAAATGCATTGATCTATATAGCATGTAATGCTGTTACATAATGTTACATAATTGCTTGCAGGGACCGTCATTTTAGTTGACGAAAAAAGTACAATGAGCCAGTAAGATAGATACCAGTCTCAGAAAATGCATTCCTGTGACATCAATAGAATATTTATGACGCAAAAGACCTGTAAGGGAGTTTGACTATCATATTAGTAAATTAAAAGGAAAGTGTATCTACCATCAACTTCAATTCCTTTAGGAACAAATGGAACCGATCCTGTGGCAATAATTATGTCCTTTGCAGTAACCACATTGTCAGATGTACCAATTTTTCCATATTTGACCTTCTGAGGGCCCTGAAATTATTTAAGAGGTCGCTAGGATGAAATATACAAACTTCATACCCCTTACAGAAGATTCATACTGAATATATGAGTTTTGCTGCTGCTATTGAAACTTTTTTCAAAATGATAACATTTAAGACATACCACTATGGTGCCAAATCCTGTTAAAATGTCCACCCCAAGTGCCTTCAATGAATTAGTCAGGTTACCGCGGATTTTTGAAGCAAGATTATTAGCATGGTCAGCAACTGCCTGTCTGTCATACCCAGCAGCTGCAACCTATAATTGGCAGTAGAAAAAGAAATAAAGACCAAATCACGCTGCCTTTTTTTCTTTAATATAAAAAAAGGGTGGAATAAATCTTTGAAAGTATTGGTGTAGTCAAAGGAGTGTCACTTGCAGTTACTATGAAGAAACAACTAGATCCAAAACATTAACAGCTAAAAGTCATTTCAGCATGAAGTATGAACAATTGTCTAATTCTATAATCTGATTTATAATTGATACTCCTTATGCCAATCCTTCTGTTAGGGATGAGATTGATGGTTTTGGACACTCGAGTTCTGACAGAAGTATGTCATGCAATCAAAACTACATATGGAATGCAGTATTAGTAATTATTCTTGTCCATAACAATGCACAGTCAGCTGGAGCATTATTGCCTATGAATATATTCAGATGCTCGGACCAAAATTATCAAGTTAGTAATATTCACGATCTAAAGAGGAATCAATATACCTGCAAACCTAAAGCTTTCAGGTGATGCTCATCTTGAAGTTCACGCATCCTACCACTTACAGCGAGTAGGGCTTTAGAAGGAACACATCCTCTGTTTACACAAGTTCCACCCATGACATCACCCTCGATAATAGCTGTTTTGAGACCCTGAAAATAACCACCGAATTCTTGAGATTTGATGCATAACATCAATAAACTCTATTGAAATTTCATTGCAATATTTTATTGTGATTTTTAAATAATACATCACCTCTTTTCCTACCATTCCTCTTTTATTGAAATCTCACACAAAAAAGTTCATCAGAAATTCAATTTTAATGTCATATAGACTGCATTCACAGTTCAATAATCTGGAAATAATCGACATTTAAAACATTTCACATCAAGGTGTCATTGTTGAGTAAAAAAAAAATCATGATGTACACAATTCCAAAACTAAACCAGTGTGCACATTAAAAATTCATGACCAAATAAATTTGCTTGTATTCCGGGTCTATGTATAACCAATACACTAATGCATTTACTTAAACAACATTGATTGGAAATTTAAACTAAATTAAATCTCACAGCAGCCTCCAATGCAATCAGTTTGAAACCAACACTTATCTATAACAGCATTGCACCAAAAGTCCTAGGAATGTTCGAAACCAGAATAATTTAGTCTTCAAAAAAAAAAAATATCATTGACTTCACAATCAAACATTTCACTTGATTCAACAAATGCTTAAACAAACAAAATTAGTGAGTAGAATTACACTTTCAGCTCAGCACCTCGATCAGGGGAACTTGGAGCTTATTCATTACTTGTGAAACCGACAGCAACATTGATGCCTAAAAAAGCCTAACTTATAACATATACTTTTCAACAATGCAGCTCAATTTTTAGCAAAAAAACTCAAGATAAACTTATCACGAATCATAATTTACTAAAAAGCAAACTTATTGTTACCAGATTCTAAGCTTTCGCATATTAGTAGTCAACAATGAAGCTAAAATCCCCGAATTTCACGTAATACCGTTGAGTTTTTAGCTCGAATTAATTTCAAACACCTCCATCAAAGTACTAACTAAAAACCAAATAGAGCTCGTACTTTCTCAACGGCGTGCAGAGCAGCTCCATGGCCGCCAACACCAGCTCCAATAATAACGAGATCATAATCAAACGAAGACGGAGCACGGCTTCCATTGTCGGCAGCTGAAGCTAAACCCGAAGCCGCGAAAACTGTCCGCCGCCGCGAATGATTCTTCGCCGAGACAGCTCCGACACCGCGATTCCTGAACTGCGACGGCGAGCAAAATCCTAACGCCTCTCTCCGAAGGCCGCACAGTCGGAAATCCGTACGTGACCGGGGAGTGGAATGCGGCGGCTTGGCAGTGGAGAGAGGCGAAATTGTAGCATGCATCTCGGAGTTGTGTAGTTGTGATGAGAGAGAAAGAGAGTGATTAGTGAGTGTGTGTGTGTGTGTGAGAGAGAAAGAGAGAGAGAGAGAGAGTTGTTCGACAGTTGAGAGGAGTTAGAGATGGGGATAAACATAAACCCCGATGATGCTGACATGGCGAGCGATCAGCTTATTATTGTCGAATTCCCAATTTTTCTCTTTTTATTTATTTATGCAACAATTTAATATCTCGTATAAAAATACTCTTCATCTAGTAATATTGATCACGAAATCATACCTCAGCTTTTTTTTAAAAAAATATATAAAAGGCGAATTAATTTTTTCCTTAAGTTGAAATATTTTTGGTATTAAAATTTTAATTTGTTTAGGAGAATTGTGGATGTATGACCTGAAAAATGAGTAATCTATTAATTCAGAAAAATGAAAATTCTCAATTTATAATCCGAAAGATGATAAAATTCTGAATTCTTGAAAATCATAAATTTTTATTTTTAATTAATTTTATATTAATTTTCAATGAAAATTCATTCATTTATTATCTATTAAATCTAACAAAGAAATTATTAAAATTAATTAAAAATAGAAATAAATCAAAATTCGTGATTTTTTATGCCCATTGTCCTGGATTAAGAATTTTTATCTTTCAAATCTTGAATTGATAGTTTTCATCTTTCAGATCCTGAATCGATGGATTATTCATCTTTCAGGTCTTGAACTGATAATTCTTTCTTTTTTCAACCCAGTACTTTGAAAATCACAAATTTTGATTTTTTATTTTTAATTAATTTCATATTAATTCTCAATGAAAATTCATTTATTAATTATCTATTAAATATAACAAAAAAATTATTAAGATTAATTAAAAAATGAAAATAAAAATAAATCAAAATTCGTGATTTTTGAGGTCCTAGATTAAGAATTTTCATCTCTCGCATCATGGATTGAGAGTTTTCGTCTTTCAAATCCTAAATCGAGATATTACCCATCTTTCAGGTCCTGAATTAATAAAAAAAAAATTATTAGCAAATGTAAGCATAGTATACAAATTGTATGTTAATTAATGATAGTGGTATGCTATTTATGTTTTTTTTTAGTAATTAATCTATTACCTTTTCTTTTCAAAAGGGAAATTAATGTGATCAAGTTTTTTACTTTTACTTAGGTCAAATCACCCATGATAATACATCACTCTATTTGATCAATAACTTTGGCGCAAAAGCCAATGTAGTTCTTCCCTTTTAATTTTTACTTTGGGGATTAAAAATAAAACTAATCAAATTTTTATTATTTTTAATTTTGGGGATTAACATTTCTAACGCTCACTTTAAAAAATAAGCCATAAATAATTCAACCACTCATTTTCATTCAGTTTATTGAATGCCATGCATGAAATGTAACTAAAATAAAATGAGAGTTTCTATTTGCACCACCAAAATTATTATTTGCATTTCACTTACTTCATGCACTAGTATTTTTACTCTTTGCACCACGCACATTTACATTAATGCCTTTTAGTCTAAAAAAACATGTTTGGAAACAGAATTTTGAACACATACAATTTGTTCGAGAATATTAATTTGAATGACACTTGCTTTGCAAAATATGGAGTTAGTTCGAAAATTAAAGTTCGAACATCCTTACTATGTTCGAACTTCGATTTTCGAACACGCCTTAAAAAAAAGTTCAGAAAAATAATTTCGAACAAGTTCAAGTTGTTCGACAATAATAACTCGAACGACTCCTATACTTAGAAAAATATGGAGATGGTTCGAAAATTGAAGTTCGAATATCCTCATTGTGTTTGAACTTCAACATTCGAACACCCTAGATGTGTTCAGACTTAATTTTATTAAAGGGTATTTAAATAATTTTAAAATTATTTTATTTTTTTATTTTTTTATTTTTTTCTTTTATAATGCAAAGAGTAAAATTAGTGGTGCAAATAGAATCTCCCCAACAAAAATAAAATGCTAGAACATACTTAGAAATTAACATAGTCCAATTGGAAAGTAATAAAATTTTGATTAGTTTAGTTTTTAATTTCAAATCGAGTCTTTAAATCGTCTGTGCCCTGAATTATGTTAAATAAAGTATTTTACATCCCAACCCTTATCAAAATAATAAAAAATTAATTTGAAGTTAGATAATATAAAAATAGTTTAAAAATCAAAATAATCCATTTTTAAAAAAATTTCTTGCTGTCAAATTGTGTTAATTTTAAAGAATCTCCTAGCAAATTTGTATTTATTTGTCTTGCCATATATTTGATTACATCGAAATTGGATTGATGATTATCCGATTAAATCATGGACAAAACTTATTTTCTTTTTAAAGTATGATCTAAAATAAAAGAATAAAGTGAATTTCTATTTGGACCACTAAAATTACTCTTTACACCATAAACGAAAAAAAGTAAAAATAAAATAAGTTTGAAGTTACTTAAATACCCTTTACTTAAAAAATAAAATACCCTTTACTTAAAAAGAAAAAAATCAAGCTTGGTTCGAAAATGAAATTTCGAACTCACCATTTGTTCGAAATTTCATTTTTGAACGTGCATGATTTTTAAAATAAGTCTCGTTCAAAGATGGATTTTCGAAAGAATTTCGTGATTTTTTTAAAAGTACTGTTCGAACACACGGCTTCAAACATATTCAAAATGTTTGAACACGCAATTTGAAACGGAACACGATTTTTTTTATTAGTAAAAATTCTTAAGTAAATTTATAACTAATAAAAAAATAATAAAATAAGTAAAAATGGTGGTGCAAATAAAAACTCTCAGGAATAAAATCACATTGACCTTTCATACTAAAAAATGAAAACAATTCCTCTAAAAAAATTGAAAATAATAAACTAACTAAATGAAAATAATAAATTAATAAAAAAAAGGGAGTAATTAACTAAAAAAAATTAAAAAAAACCAAAATTTAAATAAGTAAAAGCGATTGGACTTTGACCATAAAAGAAAGCGCGTAAAAGCGGTGACAAAAGCAGACAAGCACGGAAAATGGCGGGGTGGCACATCCGTAATTTCGGCAGCAAACCGAGGGCTAAATCGTCATTTGACGCAATGCTCTTACTGTGTGTTCAAAGGTCGGGCAAAATTAAAAAGACTTCGTAGAAAAAGAAAGAAAAGAAACCAGCGACAGATAGGAGAGAGAGAGGGGGAAGGGAGAGGAGAGAGAGAGAGAGGGTGGAAGCTCACTCTGATACCAATGGCGGTTAGGGTTTTTCTACTGATTCGAATACAGTAGCCCGACCTGTACGAACTCCTGATTTCGACGGTTTTGTCGAAGAAACTAATCTATTGGTCTCTTTGTTCTTCTAAACCCTAATTTTGCGCTCGGAGGTTCGGTGATTTGAGGTCAGCAAATTCTGCCCCTGCTGTCCGTGCGGTGAATTCGTGACGAGATTGAGCTCCGTAGGTTTTTCAATGGGGTCGCAGGATAAATCGCCGAACTCGAACAATACCACGCAGGTCAGTAAAGAAAAATACACTACCAACGAAGGAAGATGTTTTCGTATCTTAAGCTTAGGGTTGAATTGGAGTAGCTTAACTTCCTCAGCTTTGGACTAAAGCTTTTCCCGAAGCTATAGGATTGTGTTTCTGCGCGATTTATTTGTAATTCTAGTAATTTTTATCTTTCCATGTGTTTTAATCAGCTTAAATTGGGGGGTTTTTGGATTGTTTCTATGTTTGCTATCGTTGTAAGCGCCTAAAGGTTTCTCTTTTAGTAACAACTTTGTTACTTGATCTGAAAGTTAGTTTGTTGTTAGAGGTTTGTTGTTTAATAGATGTACGCACTTAAATTACTTATGTAAAATGAATGTATGTGGAGCACTCAAAGATGTGTAGAAGATCATATAGATTTGTTTCTTCTTGCGTTAGGTGAGTGCTTGATAGGATAGAGATTGATTTTATAGCATGTGTCCGTGGCAATGTAGATGACTTTGAAGGTTAACTCAGTAGCATACAATCAAGCTTACTGATTGTTGTCGTGTATGAGTTATCCTAATGAAAGTTTTGCTAATAGATTAGACTTGTAAGCACAGGAAGAGAGCTGGTTCTGTTGATATAGTTTCATTAGATGTTCTGACCACCCGTAATTCAATTCCAATTTAGATTTCATTGCTACGCTTTGGTATCCCCTGGATATTTTATAAGTATAATTGGTCTATTGTAGAAGTATTCTCTGAAAAGTTGCAATTTGTAACCTGCAGGAAACTTCATTAGTGAATGCATGATAATATTTTGAAAAATGAGGGTCTATATCTTGGTAATCATAAATCAAGTACAAAATTTCTTTTTAGTTTCTTAGAAGTTTGCAATATGCTTATATGAGAGGTTTGTAGCCAAAGCACTCAGGGCCTTCCTCCAATGATATTTGAACTATGTTTTATTGCATTATAACGTCAATGCAGCCTTCTAGTGCATGCACATATCAATTGTTAGTCATGGATGCATTTGGGCTTCAATTTGTACTCATTCTAGATATCAGCAAATGCCTTGCCGGCCCTTTGGTGAAATGGAGTATATTAAATGTATTAGTTTTTCTCTTTTGCTTGAGTCCATCTGCACATTGTCTGCCCCCTTAAAATGGATCCTTCCTATTGCTTATATAAAAATCTTCTGAACTCCCGCATGTTAATTTTGAAGCTTCTAAGATGTTACATCTTTCCCGAGTCAAGATCGTGAAGTGTACAGATAAATCAGATCATAGAGCTTTTAAAATTTTAGTAATTGGCCTAATTTTAATTATGTCAAAATAGTACTAAAAATTGAAGGGGTTTGTAAGGTGTATTCCATTTATAAAATAATTTAGGATATCCTTGATTTTTTCAGTAGTAAGTTGTGAAAAGTGAAATTTTAGCATTTTATTTCGAGAACTTTATAGCTCTTTATTAAGAATTAATCAAACAATTCAATAATCTTTTAATCCCTTCAGCATGTTCTAAAATACTTTGGACATTAATATTATATAAATCAGGAAATCTCCATGACTCCATCCCAACTAAACTGCGGAAGATCTACTATTAAAAGAGTATCATACATCCTTTGCTTTGCATTTTCCATTTGTCATCTTCCTAGAATATCATGAAGTTTTTTGTCACATACGCATACTCACAAAAAATGAATGTAATTGAAATATGATTAGAGAGAGGATTATGTGGTTCCGACCACATACTTTGAGTCCTAGGATAAAACCCTTAGGTTGGATGAGATTCTATCCTTCTTGAATAAGGTATGATATTCTTTTGTTGGAATGCCAATGGAGATGCTGAGGAGTATTTTGGATTTTGTATGAGAGTGATTGAAAATCGAAATAGCCATGTTGATCTCCAGGATTGGGTAGTTTAAGCACTTTTTGTTAGTGACTTTGTCAGAGTTTGTAGTTTTAGTTTTTTACAATAGCTTCTGATTCTTTGTGACTGTAGATGTCTTGTCCCCTACTTGTTCTATCTTTTCCTTTCTATTAGTTCAATTTTGTTTCCTATCAAAAGAATGTTGCGGTTTTCATGGCAAATGATCATTTAATTTACCTGTTACATCTCATATTAAACTTAAGACCCTAGAGCTGTCTTAAATGAACAAAGAAATGGAAGTAATAGTTAAGATTATGACCTGTACTTAGAAGCATTATCGTGAATCTGTTTAAGAGGGGAGGCCATTATATAGAAAATCATGTTCAGTTTTCTATGTGCTAACAGTCCCCTCAGGTAGTGTGAATAAGTTTGAGCTGTAGAGCATCAAGGAGGGACGAGGTAAATTGATGAGTGACATAGGATCGATAGTTATGTGATATCTATATAGGGGTGAATGTCTGAACTACCTTATTAAATCAAGTCAAATATTGGTTTAACAGATCTATGTTTTTGAAAAGTGAAGTTGCTTCAGTTGGGTATATTCAGTAATTTCTGTAGTGGCAAAGCCAATTTTTTTGGGGAGAAAAGGAAAAATATTAAATTACAAATATGAGGGGAAGGGTAAATGGCGAACTCTTATTCAATATCTTACCATAACCAAAACAAAGGCACTGAAACAAAACATACCTAGGCCCACGGCCCACCAGATCCATTAGCACCACTTAAATCATTGAAACCTAGAGTGTCACATAGAACAAATGATCTAATAAATGTTTTTTCTTTTGCCTCTGTGTTTGTTGAGTCATGAGTACCCTTCTTACATAATGGACTGCTGGATAGTTTGAGCAAGTCCTGGCATTTGCTGTGTGGAAATCTCTCTTTTCATATTTTTCACATGTTTCCCTGTTTTCAGCGTGTGAAAGTGTACCGTTTGAATGAGGACGGAAAATGGGATGATCAAGGCACTGGGCATGTCACTGTTGATTACTTGGAGGTTCATTTCATCATCTTTTTCTGCAGTATGCGTTTCTTGGCATGATGGCGATGTATTATATTTTGTACTTGTAGTTTGAGATTAAACATTATGCTTGTGGTGCAGAGGTCAGAAGACCTGGGTTTGTTTGTTATTGATGAGGAGGACAATGAAACACTACTGTTGCATCGCATCAGCTCAGATGATATCTATCGCAAGCAAGAAGGTATCATTTTGTAACTTGTCCCTTTGTCCTTCATAATATCTGTCAATTTTGACTTGATCCCTTCTATATGTTCTATATTTAATTTTACATTGTCAGATACAATTATTTCGTGGCGGGATCCTGAGTTTTCAACTGAATTGGCCCTTAGCTTCCAAGAGACAACCGGTTGCTCTTACATATGGCTAGTATCAACTATATTGTGCTTTTAGTCAACTTCCTTTTTTAGCCTTTTGAATTGTACTGTTTAACTTACATATTTTCATTTTTATTGTTATGCATGCAGGGACCATATATGTAGTCTGCAAAGGAGCATGCACTTTAGCTCAATAGCAAGTAAGTTCTTATCATTTGTGTAATCATTATCCGTGTCTTGGTGACGGTCATCTATTTGCAATCTTGCCCATGCTATAGGTGACTTTTGGTAATTTAATTACCTTCCAGAGTAGCGTGTTAAAATGTCAACTGTCAAGAGATTGATGCTTCGAGTGATTGGTTATAATTGAAGGAAAAGGGGAACTGGCTAGGTTAACATGTTTTATTTTTGAGAATCTCTCTTGTACTTGTTTCTACACACTGATACAATTAAGAGTACAATTGACATATTTATGCGATTATTATCTTCTTGTTTTATTTGAATTATGACATATGTACGCATGTATCTTTTATGTGCCCTATTTATTCTTACTTATGGCGTCTTAGTTAGTGATATGATTAGTAAGCATGAGGTGAACATATCATAATATTGAAGTGATTTTTAATTGTGGTGGATATATAAATTGTTAATATATCAAATTGCCTAAAGCCCTAAACCATAATCAATTTTCATAAATGCTTCTTTTGTTGGCTTATATTGTATTGTTCCAAAAGAGTCCTGCAGAAATCTAAACACTTTTGTGCCTTTTTTCAGAGATGTTTCAGAATTGTCAAAAGTTAAAACTTATGTTTGTGTGTTTTGTGAAATTATCTCAGAAAAACCAAAAGTATCTCACCTCCAAGTACATAAGGGCATAATGAGATTCCATAGCAAATATGGAAAATATAGTTTGTTGAATTTGCTTGAGAAACTCATTGCACTTGTACACATGCTTGATTTTCTTCTCACTATCAACGTGTGACAATACTGAGATCGGCCCATGTATAGAAAGTTGATTTTATGAAAAACATGAAATGGAACACTGTGTATATCAATGGCTTGGTAACAAAACATGAAGATTTCTGGAGTTTAGGTATTTATTTAGCTTATTTTCTGCCTAGGATTAAATAAATTATTCTATGTGAAGAAATGATGTATGTAACCTAAAATTGGCATGTCATTAGGGGGGAGTGAAAAGACCTTTTCCTGTCTACCCTTTATAGAGAACATGATATAATTTTTTCATTCTCTGGAGATAGACTTTGTACTTAACTACTCATATACTTCCTTATTGGAGTACTGTAGTACTGTACTACCATTCCTTGCTTATGGAAATCTGAGTGGCTGCCTTCAAATTCTCTACATGGGTCTCAAAACATTATGCTTAGTTATCAGCTCATGCAATGTTAAGAGTGTTTTCCATTTCGATCTTACCCATGGATATGCTAGATTGGTGAAGGTAAATTTTTATACATCTGGGATCTTGCACATGAAATACCTAGGCAAAGAAGTTTACTTCTAGGCTCTAGCATAATCTGGTATAAAGTTGTATTGGGTGATATTTTGAATATTTTTTATCTTTCAGATGAGACATTCAACAACATCAATAGTGAGTTGAGGGAATTACCACCAGTTGAGTTGTCCTCTCTCCCTTCGATACTTAAGGTACTAGTTCATTTTCACCAGCTTCCTCCCATGTTAGATTGAATTTGCTTAATATTTGCTTTTTTCGTTTTGTTCATTTAAAGGATGTTCCTGTTGTTTCTTCACTCTTTCATAACTCTTCTGTTACTTCTCATTCGGTTAATATACCAAAATTATTCACACATTTGTTCTGGTTTTGCAGATTGTTGAAAGTGGCATTGCAGATCAGTTGCGCGTGACTGAACTTATATTGAATGATGTAAGTGCTCTGAACCCAATGTGCAGTGTTTATAGTGACCTAATCTGTATTTATCTACTTAGTCTTATATGTGATCATGCAGCCTATGCCATACATGCTTGTGCATCTGTTATGTTGAACATGCAGTAGTTGCAATTATGCAAAACCATTTTGATTCTCCCCTCTATTACTAATTATTATAGATATCTTTTGCTTCTGTTATTTAAGTAACTGTTAAGGTTGATTGTTTTTATCCTTTTGTTGGCAGTTGCATCCATATGGAAATTTCTTGGTTTTAGTAAACATGCATTGGAATGATAAGTTGTTCCTATGAGTTTTATTTTCTTGTTTCCACTTTTCCTTAAAACTGGTTTTCAGTTTTTCTCGGTGTTTGCTTTTTCTGTCTTATTTTTGAAGCATTTCCTTTTCTCTTTTCTTGATGCTTACACTCTCATGAGATATTATCAGTTGATGCTGACTTAAGTGAAGCTTATTTGTGATGCAGCAAGATTTTTTCCGAAAACTGATGGAACTGTTTAGGGTATGTGAAGATTTGGAGAATATTGATGGTCTTCACTTAGTTTTCAAAATTGTCAGGGGAATCAGTGAGTAGACTTACCATTTAACTTCGCACAGTATTGTCTTTGAGCTTTGGCAATGACTTAAATGTATTTTATGCACATGTACTTGCAGTTTTGCTAAACAGCGCTCAGATCTTTGAGAAAATATTTGGGGATGAGTTGATCATGGATATAATGGGATGCCTAGAATGTAAGTGTTTCTCCACTCCAGAAGTGTACACGGCATTCCCTTTTCATCTTGCATACAAAATCTACTTTTTTCTAACTCTTCAACGATAGTTGTTATGTTATGTGATGTCATTGGTTAGATATTGTGTTCATAATATGTGTTATGGGCAACCCAATAGTTTTTTCCTGTTGGTGTATCTTTTCTATCTTTACTCTGCTGCATGATATTCTCATTTGTTTCCAAGTCCAACATGCCTTTTTTTTTCTCTTTCTTTCTTTCTTTCTTTCTTTCTTTCTTTCTTTCTTTCTTTCTTTCTTTCTTTCTTTCTTCATGAAGTATCTATGCATGGATTGCGTTTGAGTCCCCATTTCCTTAAAGTGGTTTCTTTCAATCTTGATGGTTCATTTACCAGAGCTCTTACATATACCATTCTTTATGAAGTACCCCATGTGTAAATGTTTAATTTCTCCAGTTCCCATGTGCAGTCTGTGCGGAAACAAGGTCTTAGTAATTGCCAACAGATAATTTTCCATAGCTTGAACTTATTGTCAAAAAAGATTAATTGGTTGCTGCTCTAATCTTCACAACAATAATCATATATAACCACTTCGGCTACACAATTCGGTTGACAAAGCCACAGTAGAGTATACGTGATCATGTGTAATGGTCACTGCGCTTCACTTCTGGATTCTGAATGGTCAATTTAGTTTGTTTTTTTCTTCTAGGAAATTTCATTCATACAAACCACCAACAAAAAAGTAGACTTTCTGGGATGCATACTGTCCCATGGGGATCCATCATGCGCATCTAGTACTTGATCTTTTGCACTTCCCCAGTATTATTTTAATTCAGTATGTAGGTTTGGTTTTATTTACTTTTAAAATTATTATTTAAATACTTTTTATAAACCAGAATTTGATTGCCAATTGAGCTAGCTCATCTTTACTTTCAATATAGTTGTTGACTTGTTAGTACCTCTCTGAATATTTGGGTTGGCGTGGCAACTTTTTTCATTTTGTTTTGCAGATGATCCACAGGGACCTCATGCCCATCACCGCAATTTTTTAAAAGAGCATGTGGTTTTTAAGGAGGTACGACTTCCTTGCACTTTCAGCATATCCATTCCATTTGTGGACACTTTAATGAAAGATTTCTGCTATTAGACACTGCCATGAGGGGTTTGTGGACTGACTGCTGGGTGATCCTATTCATGTTGTACATTACTAATTCTTTTTTATGTGTGGTGTTTCAGGTTGTACCTATTAAAGATCCTGTCGTTCTTTCTAAGATACACCAAACTTACCGAGTTGGTTATCTGAAGGTATTGCCTTTTGATTTGTACTGCACATCCTCTTTTTGACTCACCGATTTAGGAATGAAACTCTGACTGCGTTGCTCATTTCAGGATATCATTTTGCCCAGAGCATTGGATGAAGCCATAGTTGGAAATTTAAATTCTATTATTCATTCAAATAATGCAATTGTAAGATCGATACTAATTGGTTCAGTACTTCGTATCTTGTTTATCTTTCTAAACTAATTCGAGTCTTTTTTGTTGCAGATTGTTTCCTTGCTGAAAGATGACAGCACCTTTATCAAGGAATTATTTGCTAGGCTGAAGGATCCTACCGTTTCCATAGAATCTAAGAGAACATTGGTACATATTGGACTCGCTTAATTTTTATGCACTAAAGCACATTGTTTTATTTGTTGAATGCCCTGGTGCCACCTTTAGTAGCTGGCTGGCAAGACTATCATTTGTTGGCTCTCGGTAGCCTGGCCTATGTCTTCTTCAACTCTAGAGAGTATTTAATATTCTTTGGATTTTGCATGGCAAGGGAGAGCCTTTTTATTTTCTGTATCATCAAAATCAATCCAGAAATCAACACCTTTTTTGTGTTAAAATAGGTAGACTTCTTGCGTGAATTCTGTACCTTAAGTAAGAGCTTGCAGATGGTGCATCAGCATCGACTATTTAGGTATGTTAAGCTGCCTTATCTTTTGTTTCTTTTTTGAAACAAAATTTTCATGCTTTACAGGTTGGATAATACCAGCAATGTTATCCACCTTTCTAGTATGAAAATTGAATTTTTTTAACTTGCCCTACATGCTGAGAATTATCATTGGTTATAGATTATGTTTTATATTGTTTTTGCTGTAGGGATCTTGTCAGTGAAGGCATTTTTGACATCATAGCAGATGTCTTGCAGAGTGAAGACAATAAGCTCGTATTGACTGGGTAATGAAATAAATCACTGTTTATTATGAACAACTTGCAATGTAGGCTAGTTGTCTTGTGAACGATTGAATTTAATGTTTGTGTATTGTATTCAGTTTATTTCTGATCACTTCATGATAGATTGCCATAATGGATGCAGGACAGACATCCTCATTCTTTTTCAGAGTCTGGATGGGAATATTTTGCGTTCTTATGTTAGTCGGCAGGAAGGTGCTCTTCTTGGACTTATGGTGAGAATGTTGACTCATCTGTTTCTATGATTTTATGCTGGCTTTTAGCTGCAGCTATTGGTCAGATTAGTTGTGTTAAAATTGATCACTCCACTCTTGGTGATATGTTTAAGTTGGATTAATATCACAGCAAAAAGATGCTTTGCAAAAGGTTATGACCATGATCCTGGGTTCCAAAGTTTTCCTTGGATTAGTTTCAGTCTCCTTTCAAGAAAGAGATTGTAATAACTAATTATCCTTGTGACTAAAATCTTTGTGTCTTTATTCCTTTCTTGTTTCTTTTGTTTGGGGGAAGGGGGTGGGATGGAGGATACTGATGTCTGATGGATTGAGTATGGAACTTGGTGGACTATGGTGAAATTGTGACAGCAGAATAGAATTACCTTGAGGAAGCCCAGATAGATCCAGAAACTTAAACTCCAGTACTTTGTAATTTGTATATGGAGTAGATTACTTCGTTTAGTTACATGTGGGTTGTTATCATGCAAAGAGCATAATTGGTTCATGAAAACCATTTATTTCTTGATTATCTTCAATTGAACTGGTCTTTCATATATAATCAATTCTGTGTGTTTCTTCTTCAATCTTTCATATCCTATCCGGTAGGTGTGGTTAGTTATGTTCTGAGGATATTTTTGTCAAAATCATTTTGTAGGCTTCCCAGTTAAATTTGCTCTTTTTTATTTTGCAGGTGAAACATATGCTTACAGATTATGGAGATAATATGCATTGCCAATTTTTTGAAATTCTTCGCAGTCTTCTGGATTCTTCACCAGGAGCACAGGTACGCTACTTGTATAGCTGTTTGCTTAACACTTCTCTGACATCTATTTTCTTCTGCAATTGTTCTCAAAATTTAGGAGTCTTTCATTTTATTCTATTTTTGTACAATGATGAGGTAAGATAGCGGCTGGCTTGTAATCGTATGGAGCATAGCTTAATCAAAACTAAGAATGCTGTCCAAATGCAAATATGGTTAAATTTATATATACTTGTACCTTCCAGTGCATTTTAAGCCGTCATCTTTCATTCTTATGTTCTCAGATTGTCTGTTCTCTTTACCAAATCCTTCTTTCCATGTTTGATTTTGACGTATGCTATATGATTATCTTATTGCTCCCCCCTGCTTCTGGAAGATAGGTGGTTCATAGCATGTGTTTAACCGCCTCAATTTATTGCAGAGAGAAAATATTGTGGAGATTTTCTATGAGAAGCACTTGAACCAATTAATTGATGTATTATCATCGTGCCAGCCAAATAGTGGTGTTCAAACTGGTTGCAAGTCTGAGAGCTCATACGGAGGATCCCGGAATCACAGAACCGTGAAGCCTGAAATATTATTAAATCTTTGTGACCTGCTATGCTTCTGTGTTCTGCAGCACCCTTATAGGATAAAGTAATAATCTTGCTTTTCGTGACTTTGTCTATGTAACCGAGAACTCATTTTTGACCTGTTTCATTTTTTCTGCAGATGCAATTTTCTTCTTAACAATGTGATTGATAAGGTTTTGTTCCTGACAAAAAGAAGAGAGAAGTATCTTGTTGTTGCTGCTATTAGATTTGTGAGGGCGCTTGTTTCTCGCAGTGTAAGTTAATTGTATTGCATTCTTACTCTATTGCTTCCTGTCACTAAATGTAAATTCATCTACTTTTTATGAGTCTGCGACTTGCTGAAGTTGCAGGTTATGTAAATAAAGATCCTTGGGAATATAATTTACTAGTTAGTTATATTTTCTGTATCAACAATCTTATTTATCGCATTATTGGCTAAGGTATTCCAGTTTTCTCATTGTCTATGCACTTTTTGTTTGATAGAAGAACTGTGATTTTTATTTAAAAGGAGGTCCCCTGTGTTGATGTTATAGTGATGTTTTTGACCGACCAACCATTATATCATTATAAATGTCTGGCCTTGTACCTTGATTGTGTTACGGGTTTTCATGAGATATTATTACTGTTTGTCTTGAACCTGCCTATTGTATGGCAGGGATCTTTTTTTTTTTTTTTTTTTAATTTTTATTACTGATAATCTGATCTTATAATCTATTACTATTGAGATTTTGCAGGATGAGCACCTAATGAACCATTTAGTGAAGAACAACCTTTTCAAACCAATTATTGATGCATTCGTTGCTAACGGGGATCGCTATAATCTTCTGAATTCTGCAGTTCTTGAACTCTTCGAATACATTCGGAAGGTTTTTAATCATTTCATATTTTTTATTTGCATATTTGCATTGCTTGATTGGTATGTATATTTTGCCTTCTTCTTTTTCTTGTTTTCTCATGCATGTCTTTTGCAGGAAAACTTGAAAGTATTGCTCCGATACCTGGTGGATACCTTCTGGGATCAGCTGGAAAAATTTGAAACTCTCTCTTCTATTCATCAACTAAAAGTTAAATACGAACAGGTATCATTCTTTCGTTTGTGGTACATGCTCCTCATTTTGGTTGTTCTACAAATGAAACACATTCCCATTCGCAGTCGCTCGAAAGTGTCGGTACAACAAGCACTGGTACTTTGTTAGACCAAAGGAAACGACTCGATGAGCGAGCTGTGGAGAAAGAAGAGGAGGATTATTTTAATGAGGACAGGTGGGTGTCTATCCTGTCATGAGTTTCACATGGTGTATGTTGGAACTAAAACATGCTAATACTGCTGAATGATTTCCTGTGATATTTTATTTAAAGAATCGTTTTGTTTTTGTGCATTAATAGTCGTGGATTTTGGTCATTCAATGATTGATATGATCTACTTAGTTAATTTGCGCACATGATTTTGGTCATTCAATGATTGATATGATAATAATTAATTGATTTGTGGTTCTTCCAGTGATGAGGAAGATTCAGCATCCGCGCATTCAGCTAGCACTAACCGAGGCAAATCTCAACCTCCTGTATTAGTTAACGGGTCTTTGCCGGAGAATCCATCACCGAGGTATTTTACTGCCAGAGTGAGTTGTAAATTTTTCCTTCAGAAAAAAAATATGTTAATTATATCCGAACTTGAAGGTCTGGTGGACTGGTTGATTATGCCGACGATGAAGATGATGAGGATTACAGGCCGCCTCCAAAAAAGACGACAGATGTGTCTGATGAGAACGAGGGACTGGCAGAATTCCCATTGAAACGCAAGCTAGCTCCAAAAGAGGAGACTGAGGGGCCAAAAAGGTTGCAACTCTCTCCGAAAGGCTTAAAACCGAGAGCTCCCTTTTGCCCTACCTTAAAGGAGGGGGGACTACCCAGTAAGAAACTAGCAACCGGAAACAATCCTCCTCCGAGTGCGAACCAAAACTCTGTCGTACCAAATCTCGAGAAAGGGCTCACAGGCTCGTCCAAAAATGCAGAAGCGGAAAACCACACCGGAAAGGAAGAAGTCTCTTCTAAAAGCTGTAACGACGGGCTGGATGATTCTGCTGATAACAGGAGCAGCCATGGAGACGAACGCCCTCTGTTATCGCCAAAGTCCTCACCAGAAATGGCTGTGAAAGGGTCTTGAATCATTATTTGAAACAGAAAAATTCTGCAGTCCGACGTGCTTGGCGGAGTCAGGCCACACACAACGCCACATTCTTTAGAGGACTCAACCAAACAGGACGAGAACGGGGAGGACAACAAAAACGGGGATTCCTTCTCGATACTGGGAGAGCATACTGTACAGTAGTGTCGCAAGGATGCAGCAGAGGTCTTGCCTGTAGGCTTTCCCTTATTTAAGTTTCGGAGCGAATTTCAGCCGAGTAATTGTCGTCGTTGTAAGACTAGCACCACCCAACTACAGCCTTTTGGTAATTCTACTACATCTTTTGCTTGATTCTTTCTGCTTACATGTATGTCGTATATCGATCGATAGTCTGCGTAAAATCTGATAGATATGGGGCAGCAAATCCTGTCTTGCATGGTCTGTGTAAACTAGGGAACAAATTTAGGGACCTTGTTGAGGCCGAATTTTGCGTTTTCATGTGATTGTATCTAACTAGTAAGGAAATGTACATTATGGGTTATATTTGAGGAAAACTATGTTCTCATTAGTTGTCGGATGCTCGTCTCTGATTTAGATGTAGTTCTAGATTTGGAGGAAGTCGTGTTTTGCAAGAAGTCGTGTTTTCGCAGTCGGCATCGATGAAATCGTGCCTTGCTCGATAGCGATGAATGTGCTAATGCTTTCTTAGTAGGTATATTGAGGAGTTGCGACATCATTTGATTATATTGGGTCGTAATTTTTCAAGGGATTTTTTGTGACCATGTCCCATTTTTTTATTTATTTTTTTTAATTTACGTATGTTGAAATATTTTAATGTTGCGATTGTGGCATTTATTAAATCATTCCAATTTCTTAGTAGTGTATTTTTGAAATTTCGGAACTTCTATGTACAATTTTCAGCAATCCCAAATTTAAAAAATATGTTTGTTTAATACAAAAAAAATAAAAAAATATAGCCTATAAATTCAAGTACGAGGTTGGATTAGTTGTGTTTGTAGCAAAATTTAAAAGTTAAAGAGTCTTGACAGCCGAACAAGCTTAAGTATTTGGTCTTATTTAATTCTGGGTATCAAATTCTAAATATATAATAGAAATTTAGCTCAATAAATGAGACTTCATTGACTTGGGAAATTGACCACGAAAAAATAATACATTTTTTTAAAAATAAAAATCCCTTTGCACGAAAGAGAATTAAATTGAGTGAGGGTTCAAAATAGAGATTCAATGTTTAGAAACTTCGAATGAGATTCTCTATTCCACATTTGGTGTTCTAATCCGTATTTCACGAAAAAATTTACAAGTTTAATAATAGATATTACAAAAATAAAAATTAACTATAACATAATCGAGGTGGTCACATCTATCAACAAAAGATTGAAATTTTAAAAATTATAGATCATATTTTGAAAATAATCAATCATAATAATCATTTCTTTGAAAATCAAATACTAAAAAATAATTATAAAACCTAATTAGATGGGGTAAACACTAAAAACAATCATAAAATTCAATTAAACACACAATAGATTAAAATTAACTAAAAAAATGGAAGAAAAAATTCTTTAAAATTATAGATCGTATTTTGAAAATCATTCAAACAATGCAATAGTAATTAAGTCTTTGATTCAAGAAGATCGCCACAAACCTCGCATCCAATTGCCACGTGTCGTGATCCCAACGGTCAGTCTTCGCCACACAAATATACCAATCCCACTTCTTCTCGAGCTATCTCCCATTTTCAGTTGTTTTGCTTCGAAAATCATTTAATCACATCTCTTTTTGAACACAGAAATAATTAAAAATGTTTGGGAAGAATAATTTGGAGACTCGATCATTTTTGGATGAACTGAAGAATTTTGAGAACGTTTTCTTTGATTTTGGCCACCCTCTCCTCAATCGCATCGCCGAATCCTTCGTCCGAGCCGCCGGGGTACGTATAATTCTTTCTCGATCGTCTATTTGTACATACACACACACGTGTGTAGTATCCACCACTTATCCGTAATCTGCACTGCATGCACATGCACACGTGGATAGCGTCTTTCGTCCATTTACACGTGTGCATGTGCACGTTTGCATGCAAATAGACGGTAGATATACTTTATTAAAACCCTTTGATTATGTTATTATGTACAAGATTATTCGATATACATATGTTGCAATGCACGTGTTTTATGTGTATTTTCACTGCAGATTGGGGCTGTTCAAGCTTTATCAAAGGAAGCATATTTCACTGCAGTGGAGGGTAGAAAATTTTACAACTCACTTTTACGTCATTAATTCCCATATTTTGATCTAAACTTCCTAATTAATTCTTCTTTTGATGTATGATATATTGATATATATGGTTGATCAGGTTGCGACGGAGACACCAAGAGCGGCCTCTCTTCGGAGGCTTCTGCTCCGAAGAAGGCCCAAACTTTACCGGGCCTTAGAGGTACCCGGTTATTAATAAAATTTTAAAATCGATGCCACATTTAGTGAATTATGTTATAGTAGTAGGAATGCAATGAAATTATACATCAATAGGGACTATGTCTATATATGATTGAAGAGTTTTTTTTTGGTATAATTTTACAATGTGGCCACACTACTTTCTGGCTAATTTGTTCCCATTCTAATCTATCTCTAGTATTTATATTTAGTAACATGATGGTAAAACTATGGGAAAATTAAAAAAAAAGAAAAAAAAAAGTCATAAAACTAGAGTATTTATGTTTTTAAATTGTTAAATAGTGTATTAATTTCTATAATTAAAATTGCTTTCAAATTAATGTAGCTGCACTTGCTTATGGGATCATATCAAGACATATATATTTTCTTATAGTTTTTGGCTATGTGCAGGAGAAACTAACCAAAAATCAGTTGAGGCTTTGGTAAGTCTAAATATCACCACATTTTTTTAAGTCTCGAATTTCATCAATTATAATTAATTGTTTTTTTTTGGCTATGTGCAATGTTGTGGTGTAGATAAAGAGAACTGGAAAGGAAACTCTGCAATGGGGTAAGATATATATATATATATATATATATATAGCATGATTAATTTAATCTCTTAGATTAATTTACTATATATGTCTTGGAAAAATATTTCTTCATACAAACAAAATTAAATTTAATTACACATTTTTGACCTAGCAAGAATGGCTTAAAATGCAGGCATGGTAGCCGGAGTTTACTCAGGGCTCACCTACGGATTGAAAGAGGCTAGGGGCGTCCACGACTGGGTAAATATTAATTAAACTCAGATTTTTCTATTTAAAAAACTCAAATTTATAATTTGCATAAAATCTATTTAATTTTTCCAATTATATATATATCATGTGAAAATGAATAGAAATTGAGGTTGAAGACAGAGATATCTATATCAACATGTACGATTTATATCACCGCAAAAAAAATGATCTTTAGAGACAATATTATTAGATACAACAAATGTTGCCATTTATAATAGACTTAATTAACGATATGTCGTCTCTGATGGTATTTTGATGCAGAAAAACAGCGCGTTGGCTGGGGCCATCACTGGAGGGGCTTTGGCACTGACGTTAGACAATAACTCACACGAGCAGATGGTGCAGTGCGTTATAACGGGAGCTGCCATATCCACTGCTGCAAATCTTCTTGCTGGGATATTCTAGTTTTAATTACAGCTAGTCTCATCACTCGATCACATACTTAATTCTATTATAAGTGACGATATTTGTCATCTCTAATAATATTATTTCTAAAGATCATCTGTTTTGTAGTGATTTGTTTCCCTAAGACCTATTAAGGAGTAAGCATTCCTATTTTCAGAAGCCACTATACAAATTAGTACAACTCAAACTAGCCTCACAAAGAAGATTTAGAAATATATATATATATATATATATATATTGCCATGCTCAATCTTTAGCCTACCCAAATGGAATAGCATACATGGTGATGCAATATTTTTTCAAAATATTTCGTGGGGATCCATATGGCCACACCATCATAAAAAAACATCAATGCCGTTAATATAGCAGAAGGTCAAGATAAAAATTAGAATCAATATAATTAACATTTCCATAATATAGTGATATGGATCCCTGAAAATATTTTGATAAAACATTGCAAAAAGGTGTATTTTGATTAAATTAAAAAAATCCGAACATCTGGCATTGAATGTTCTTTACTATCACCAATACATATAACGCGTATATACATTAGAAATTACCCATAAATTATTAGTCTAGAACGAGAGAATTGTTATTTTCTAGAAAATTATTTAATTTGAAGTTATTTATAAGAATATTATCTAGATCTAATACATGAAGGTATATATATGTATATTGTAAATTTGAGTGAAGAGAAATTTTAATTTTCTGATTGTTGTAATTACTATAGGTGATTCCAACTAGAGTACATAGTTACTATTCAAATTTCTTTGATTTTAGTGAAGTTGAGATGTAACGAGTTTTAGTCACGTTGAACAAATGTTGGGCCCAATTAATTAATTACTTATGAATTGGTTTGACTAGTAGTTCAATTCATTAAGTAAAGCCAATAGTAAACTTCTTAATTGCTACATTGAATTATGAATACACAATTTTAATTCCAAATATTGATGTGGATATATGTTTCTTTCATTGACTTGAATAGTGAAAAATGTTTGCATTCGTAAAAGTGAACATATATGGTCTTTTGAACGGGAGAAGATTGAGCGGTGCGTTTCGAACCCAAAACGTCTCTCTTTTACATATAAGTAATATGATTTTTTTGAGTGAGAGAAGATTGAGCAATGAGTTTCGAACTCGAACCCCGAAACCCGAAACCTCTCTCTCACATACATATAAGTAAATTCTAATTTGTGTTTCTAGAAATCAGATTAATTTGGTTCAATTTTGACTTATGCACCAAATAATTACTAGTGGTTTTTGAAGTTTTCTTTGACTCAAAGTAGCGGCGGCAGGTCCGGTTTCACTGTGGTTTAGGTTCTGATTTTTGTAACGTGATTGAATTCGTTTCTTTTATTTTATTATCATCAATACATGTAATACGTGGTACTTTTGATCGATAATGCGTAATCAACACAAGATAAAAAAAAATTCTACACTAAATATAATAAATATATTTAAGAACAAAAAATTAAGAACGAAAAAATTCCTCCCGGTCCGGCCCGAAAATGAGAGTGCCTCGAATGGGGTTGGGCCATTTGGCCCTAAAACCTGCCAAATTACATTAAGCACGCGGGTGGTCCGGCCCGACCAACTTTTTCGGGCCTGACCGAGCTTATATTTTGGAGACCCAAATTTTTTTGGGTCGGGCCTGGCCGCACCAATTTTTTTTTATGTCGGACCGTCAGGTCTGGGCCGGACGACCCGAATTGTCAGCCCTAATAGTTGCATATGCATTAGATTAAACACTTGAGATTTCCTATTACACTCCTTATGTTACACTTTATATTACACTTTTAAATTATGCGTTCTTTATAATTTTTTTCTTCAATTATATTTTTTTTGTGATTTAGTTTAATTTTAAGATTTTTTTTAGGGTTAACCCCACCCAATTAGGATTTATAATTATTTTTCAGTATTTAATTTTCAATTAATAATTCATCATTATGGTTGATTAATTCAAAATTAAAATTTATAGCTTTTTTAATTCATTTTTTTTGTTTATGGTTGATTAATTCAAAATTAAAATTTATAGCTTTTTTAATTCATTTTTTTTGTTAATAAATGTTGACTATGATTATTTATATTAGAATTAATTTTTATTTTATAAAAACTATTAATAAAACTATACATTTTATGATGAGACACGTAGAAGTGTAACATGAAATTTGAACCCTAGATTAAACTCATTAAAGCAATGTTGTGTAGTAGCTTTGTGCAAAAGGTCTCTTTTTTAAAGTGAAGTCAATAATTACACAAATGTCAATGCATATTGTTCCTTTAATAAATCATGCCACCCCCACCAACCCCCCTCTCTCTCTCTCTCTCTCTCTCTCTCTCTCTCTCTCTCTCTCTCTCTCTCTCTCTCTCTCATCCTTACCCACCATTAAGATAATGGAGGTGGGGATGGATCTTTTTTCTAGAAAAATGAATGAATATAATGGTCCAAAAGCCAAACCCAACCCCCATTTTTTTTTTTGCATGTCAATTTCAAAACCATGATTCGTTTATTGCAATATATATTAATCAATTCAATCACATGCTTTCGCATGTAACTTGCTCTAGATTTGATTGGCTTGTACTCAATTCATTATAACTTCTTGGATGAAATTGATTAATATGAAAAAAAAATTCTCCATGAAATTAAATACTTTATTTGAAATCTAAATTAGTGTCCTTTTCTTTTTGGAACCATATTATGAATTATGATGCAGTTAATGAGACCGTGACACGACGTAACTTGGTCGGCCCACAATCTTTTTGCTTCTTATCATTGTAGTTTTTAGTCCAATTTATTGACTAATAAAAATATAAAATGCATGATTCCAATTTAAATATACTAGTATGTTTTTTGTCCTTGTCTTATTCTTTTTTTTTAATAAAAAATTTCAATCACTCTAGACTCTAGTACGTCATTAATGCCATCAGATGTTATGTTTTTATTTGGCATATTTCACGACGTACAAGGTAGATCTATATATATTTATATTAATTTTCAATAAAATTATTTGCACCCATTTTCCAATGAAATCTCAGTAAAATTTTGTCTATGAATGAATTGAACCAAACCAAACTGACACAGCCAAATTGTTTAGTTTAGTTTATATTATATTTTAATTTACTCTCCATTGTTTTATATCATGCATTTATTGCACCCCATGTTTCATGTTTGACATCGAAATATCAAAGCAATGATATTTTGCTTTGAAATAACACAATTTCAATTCAATCAAAAATTATATATATATACAATGTGAATTGACACTATTTTCAAAGGTCAACCATATTACACACATGATTTCATAGATCTATCTATCTATATATATATATATATATATATATATATATACACACACATATCAATTTCTTAAAATAAAAAAAAAAAGTCAAAAGAAAATCACAAAGCATCTACAAAGACAGATTTTCCAAGCCTACTCCACAGAGTTGAAGATATGAAAATTTAAATAAATAAATTATTAACTAAAGTTCGACAAGAACAAGTCAAATTTGCTCTTTTAGCATCCTATAAATTTGACCACACACTAATCACAAGAGCTCACAACATATCCATAATTCCCATCCATGGCTTCTCCACCACCACTCCTCTTCCTCCTCCTCCTCACCTCCGCCGCCCTCCGCCTCTCCGCCGCCGCGACACCCTACCCCAAAGAAGCCCTCCCCACCAAATCGGGCTACTTAAAAGTCAACTCCACCACCGGCTCAGCCATTTTCTACACCTACTATGAAGCTCAAACCCCTCCCAAAAACACACCAATTTCCCAAACTCCAATCCTGATCTGGCTCCAAGGCGGGCCGGGCTGCTCATCAATGCTCGCGAACTTGTTCGAGCTCGGGCCGTGGCTCGTGAACCAAGAACTCAAGCTCGAGCCCAACCCGGGCTCTTGGAACAAGATCTTCGGCCTCCTCTTCCTCGACAACCCCATAGGCACCGGGTTCAGCATAGCTGCTACACCTAATGAAATACCCCGTAACCAAAACGACGTCGCGAAACACCTCTTCATCGCGATCAAGAACTTCATAGCCCTCGATGAGTCATTCAAAACTAGGCCCATCTACATCACCGGCGAGAGCTACGCAGGCAAATATCTCCCTGCATTAGGCTACTACATTTTAAAGAAAAACTCACTCTCCCCTAGCAAAGAAAGAGTGAATTTAGCCGGCATTGCCATCGGAAATGGCTTGACCGATCCAGAGCTCCAAGTCCAAAACCATGCTGTGAATTCATACAATTTGGGATTGATCAACGCAAAGCAAGCAACCCTTTTGGAGAAACTGCAGCAAGAAACTGTTGCATTCATCAAGAATCGAAAATGGAGCGATGCAACGAATGCAAGAAACAAAGTTTTATCCACACTCACAAACATGACCGGCCTAGCCACCCTCTACGACTTCAGGAGACTGACCCCCTACCCGAACCGGGTGGTGGTCAGGTTCCTGAACAACGCAGAGGTGAAGCGGGCGCTAGGTGTGCAGGATAACATTACTTTCGAGCTGTGCAGCAGCGCCGTGGGCGACGCGCTGCACGAGGACGTGATGAAGAGCGTGAGGTACATGGTGGAGTTCTTGGTGAAGAGGACTAGGGTTCTGCTGTATCAGGGGCAGGCCGACTTGAGAGACGGCGTCGCCTCGACGCTTTCGTGGGTGACGGAGATGAGGTGGGAGGGGATCGGTGGGTTCTTGGCGGCGGAGAGGAGGGTGTGGAGGGTTGATGGGCTGCTTGCAGGGTATGTGCAGAGGTGGGAGAAGTTTAGCCATGCTGTTGTGTTGAATGCTGGCCATCTTGTGCCTACTGATCAGCCTCTGAATTCTCAAGCTATGATCCAAGATTGGGTTTTGGAGAAAGGGTTGTTTGGTGCTACTCAGGATGGAGAGTGATTTTTTCGAGCGCTGCTCGAGGATGGCCTAGTTGGTGGAGTGGTCGATCTCGTGGCTGAAAGTTATGAGATCGGATCTTATTGACTTCTTTTAGGTCGAGTTATTCGGGAGACCCCGTGAGGAGGGTTGAAATTTCCCGTTAGACTTTTTTGTATTTCACTCTATGTTGCGTTATCGATTTTATAATTTTAATAATATTTATTGTAAAATAAAATTTAATTATAACATAAGTAATCATAGTCAACATTTATCAACAGAAAAATGAATTAAAAAATTATATAACACGATTTTGAAAAAAAAAAATCATAATAGTGAATTATTAATTGTAAATTAAAAATTAAATATTAAAAAATAATTATAATCCTAATTGGGTGGGGTGAATCCTAAAAATAATCATAAAATTAACCTAATCATAAAAAAATAGAATTGAAGAAAAAAATAAAAAAAATTCATAATTTAAAAGTGTAACATAAAAAATGTAATAGGAAATTTCATGCGGCATGAGTAGTGGTTGTAGGTAGTTTGAAGAAAATAATTTGATGCTCTTTTTATTGTGGTATGAAATGATATTGGATTTGCAATTGTTGGAAGGCATGATATGAATAATGTTGGAGAAATGTATATTTAATTCGTGTACTTTTGACATTATTTTGGTTTTTAATTAATATTAAAATTAAAATTGAGTATCTATAGGCAATGTGTCGGTGACACTAACTACACACAATGTTGAACCTGATAGATGTCATTATAAATTTGAAAGTTACCAATGAATATGTATTTTAAATAAGGAGTATTTACACTTCAGAATTTAATAGATGAATAATTTATTAATTCGAGACTCGAAAGATGAAAATTCTCAATTCATGATCTTAAAAATCACTAATTTTGAGTCCGTGTGGGGATGGCTTAGTGATAGAGTGAGTTTGTTTGGAGACCAAAGATCACAAGTTCGAATCTCCTCAATACTACAGATCATGTGTGTGAGTAAAAAAAAATTCTTAAATTTTGAAGTCCTGAATTGAGAATTTTTATATTTGAGGTCCTGAATCAAAAAGTTATCCATCTTTCAGGTTGTGAATCGATAATTCTCATATATATATATATATATATATATATATATATATATATATATATATATATATATATATATATATATATATAGTTGCAGTTCCTCTTTATTTATAACATTAAATATACCTTAAAAAATAGTAAATTACTTTTTTGATCTTGTAAGAATAAGCTCATAACACCTTTTGTTTTGTTTTCAAGTTTAATTTTTTGATATTTTTGGTTCCACAATTTATACTTAACACCCGTTAAGTATTTATTTTGGAGCTGAAACAATATCTATTTGGATTGAAATTTTCACTGTATTTTTTTCACCCCTAATTAGACAGTGCAACTAAGATCATCACATCTTATGCTTTTTTTTTTCCTTTTTCCTTTCATTTTGTAATCATATCCGTATGTATTAACGGATGTTAATTACATATAATCCGTTAATTTTTGGGACCAAAATTGTTAAAATATAAAGTGTGAGACCATAAGTGTTGAAAAATTAAACTTGAGACCAAAATTATACATTTTGAAACTAAAAATGTTTGGTCCATATTCTTACGGGACCAAAAGTGTAATTTACTACTTTAAATAAAATTTAAAGTAAGCTACTTAATTTTGTAGAGAAAATATCAATTTTGATCTCACATGACACGCCTCAATTCGATTTTGATCCCGATACTATCATTTTTGGTCCCAAATAGAGTAAATATCGATTTTGGTCCTGATTTTGGCTTTAAATCGCGGGACTAAAATTGATGTTCTTAAACCTATATAACTAAAACTGAGCGATTTTTTCTGAAAAATGACAAAAAAAATTGTATCGGGACTAAAATCAAATGAGACCAAAATCGATATTTTCCCTAATTTTGAAATAGAAAACTGAAAACCCGAAATCAAATGTCGGCCCAATATGATGAAAAGGAGTCCAGGAAGCTTCTGGACTCGGCCCATTATTTCAAGGATGAAAAGGGCATACGTAAGCCCTCACGTCTCCCATAAATATCGTTCTTGTCAATTTGGGGAAAATTATTTCGCGATTAACAGAGGCGCAGCCATGGGCAGAAGTAAGTTTCTTTACCTCAATTGCTATCATACACTGTAATTTGGTATCGTTTTTTTTGATGAGATGAGTTTGGTGTTCTATTTTGAAGTGTTTGAGCTCATAATTGAAATCTAGGGTTTTGGGAGTGAGTTGGGATTTTGCCTTTTTATTATGCTGCGATGTTGTTAATTGATACTATTTTTGCATAGATTTTTGCTGGTTATTTTCATTCTTCATCTTATTAAAGTTCAATTTATTTTATGCCTGTGATGTTGGAATCTGGTATGACTATGCATTTCCGCGTGTATGACATAGGTTTAGTTTCTACCTAGCTAGTGTTACCAGAGAAGATAATATTAGATTTTGGCTGGTGATTTTCATTCTTCATCTTATTGAAGTTCAATTGTATGCCTTTGATGTTTGAATCTGGTATGGCTGTGTATGATGCAATTAATAGAGATGTATTAGCTGATCTGAAATTTAATCAAAATTCTGATGTGATGAGTTGGGATTTTGCGTTTTTTTTGATTCATTTGCCCCGAGAAATTTAATTGTTTGTGTTTGGTTAATCGGTTGTGTTTTTGCATAGGTTTAGTTTCTACCTTGAGATGAAAAATATTAGATTTTTGCTGGTATAGATATCTGATAAATTTTCATTCTTCATCGTATTAAAGTTCAATTAATTTTATGCCTGTGATGTATGATGTAATTAATAGACTGATTTATGATGTATTAGCTGATCTGAAATTTAATGATGGTTTGGACTGGATGTTTTGTTTAGGACCTGCGAGATGTTACCGGCAGATCAAGAACAAGCCGTATCCGAAATCGCGGTTCTGCCGTGGTGTGCCTGATCCGAAGATCAGGATCTATGATGTGGGGATGAAGAAGAAGGGTGTGGATGAGTTCCCCTTCTGTGTGCATTTGGTCAGTTGGGAGAAGGAGAATGTCTCGAGTGAGGCTCTCGAGGCTGCTCGTATCGCCTGCAACAAGTACATGACCAAGTTTGCTGGGAAGGATGCTTTCCACTTGAGGGTCAGGGTACATCCCTTCCATGTGCTGCGTATTAACAAGATGTTGTCGTGTGCTGGAGCTGATAGGCTCCAAACCGGCATGAGGGGAGCTTTTGGCAAGCCCCAGGGCGTTTGTGCTCGTGTGGCCATCGGGCAGGTGCTTCTCTCTGTCCGCTGCAAAGATGGCAACAGCCACCATGCTCAGGAGGCCCTTCGTCGTGCCAAGTTCAAGTTCCCTGGCCGTCAGAAGATCATTGTTAGCCGGAAGTGGTACATTTTCCAGCTACTTTGTTTCTCTTCCTTAATCATTGAAGACATTTTGCTTTAAGCTGCATAATTTACATTGTGCTCTGTATTTCAGGGGTTTCACTAAGTACAGCCGGAATGATTACCTGAGGTGGAAATCAGAGAACAGGATTTTACCCGACGGTGTGAATGCCAAGGTTTGTCTTGTTTCTTCAAATCGCAACTGAGCTTTACTATGTTTTTGATTCTTTTAACATAACATGAAAATCTTTGCAGCTTTTGGGTTGCCATGGGCCATTGGCAAATCGTCAACCAGGAAGAGCGTTTTTAACCTCGGTGGTGTAACTGCCTACCAGAAAGTCTATCGAGCATGGGACCGAGGCTTGATGCAGATCGTTGAATCATCCTTGTCTATCGAGCAAGGGACCGAGGCTTGATGCAGATCGTTGAATCGTCGTTGGTGGCATTAGTGTTCTGTGACAAGTTTTTTTCCTGTATCTTTAGTTATGCTAGAGTTATCAAAGCAAGATTCTGTTTTAATTTTATGAATTGTGTTGAAACTTTTTGTCACTCTGAGAGTTGATCATAAGGTTTATTAATGCTTTCTGAATTATTTTTGTGCATCACTTTTTGAGTTTATGCACAGGTTGTTGCCTTGTTTTATATATTAGAACATAAGTAAATCAGACATAAGTCCAAATGAATTGTTTCAGCTTAAGCCACAGTGTGCACAATGGTTTTTGTTAATTCGTTTAAATAATAATTTAGTTCCATTTTTTATTTAAATAAATACGTTCAAATCCTTTTTACTTACCCGAACCAATAATTGACTGAATTTACAACCAAATTCAAATCACTAATATATAAGCGATACAAAATAAATCCAATAATATACGTGAAATAATACAAAAGAATTTTGCAAAGTAAAAAAAATAAAATAAAAATTGAAGCTTCACCGTGTAGTTGCTTCCAACGTGTAGAGTACACGATGAAGCTTCATTTTTTTTCGCCGGCAACAATCGTGATTTCAATCAACAATCCAAATTCAACTCGACTCACAATCATCAATTCAATAATTAATTGAACGAATTATATGGATGAATTCGAGGAGAAAAATAGAAAAATTTGGGCATGTACGAGAGTTTGCCGTGTTCCTTTTTTACACAGATCTGAAATTGGGGCGTGTAGAGTTCGGCGTGCCGTGTAGAAGATTTCTAACTTTTGAAAATTTGGGCGTATTCAAGAGTTTGCTGTGTTGTTTCTTTTTTTACATAGATCTGAATTTTGGGCGTGTACAAGGGCCGCATACAAGATTTCTGTTTCTTTTTACTGGGGAGTGCTTTAGATTTTGTAATCTTTTTGTTAGAAAATAATTTTACAAGTAAAACTTGACTATAAAAATATATTCTCACGTAATTTTATTCAAATTGCGTAACAAATGTACGTACTACGCTTGATGAAATCATTGAGCAAGAGACATGGACTCGAACACGAACACGAACATGAACACAACCTAATCCAAAATCTAATACGACTAATTGACCAACTAATTTATCTTAACCCGGCCATAAATATAGCTTAATTCTTTAAACATAATTAAGCCATATATCTTCTGATCTTTACCTCACCCTGCGCTTGATCGGAAATATTGGAAGACAGCTTGTAGCAAGCAGAAAAATAGCTGCTAAGAAAAAGAAAAAGAAAAAGAGAGATACATTGTTACAAATATGGAGGCATAAATATATAATAATTTAAGGAAAATATAACATGCAAAATTATAGCAGAAGCTGAAAAATGGTATATAACTAATTGATGACAAATGAAATTGTTTTGTTTTTGCATGATATATATAGCTAGCAACCTTATCATCACATGAGATTTCCAATTACACTCTTTGTGTTACACTTTCAAATTATGAGTTTTTCTTGTATTTTTTTGCTTCAATTTTATTTTATTTTGTGATTTTAGTATTTAATTTTTGATTTTCAATTACTAATTCATTATTATGGTTGAAATTTTCAATTAATTAATATCTAAAATCACATATCTAAAAGTAAAGCTAAACCATTGGAGACCAAATGTTATGGGTTCGAATCTCTTCAATACCGTTAGGTCGGGAGTGTGCGTAAAAAAAGAAAAAGAAAAAAAAGCTGAACTAAAAGAATTTGAATCAAATAAACCAACTAATTAAAATCATTCGCAACTAGTCAGTTTAACCTTTGTTTCTTGAAATTTCGAAGATGAGTTGTAAATTGTAATACTTAACAAGAAATGGTAATACTAAAAAAGAAGATGAATTGAAGAAGAGCAACAAACCAAAAGAGTGTTTTTGTGAAATTGTGAATATTTTGTGAAATAGAAGTTAAGATAGAAACTTCAAGGGCACATGTATATATAGCTCAACCTGCAGCTGAAATCCTATAATTGTTTTGTGAAGATTTGGAAATGGTGGCATGATACAAATTATACAAAAATGCAGGGGTGAGCAAATTAAATGACTCTATGCTTGAGCCCAATTATATTAATGTTATATGTTATTTAATTTCAATATAAATCTTAAATCACATATGTAAAAGTGAAGCTGAAGCAAAATAATTTGAAAAACAAACTAAATTAATGGAATAAACCAAGTAATTAAAATCATTGGCAATCTAGTCATTCGGTCGGGTGCATGTTTTGGGAGATTGATATATATACAGCTTAGTTTTTATATTTACCTTTTGACAGAAACTGATCCACCTGAACTTCAATCATCATCTAACTGAAGTTTGAGGTCGTAGTTGGCGAACTCAGATTGCTGCAGCTCCTGAATCTTTTTTGCTGAGGCCACTACACAAGGCCTGCATTCATACACCTGAATTAGTTGCAGTGTTGGTATTTCTCCAATGCCGCTCGGGATTTCCTCTAGCTCAGTGCATTCTAGTATTCTCAGGTCTCGGAGTCTAGGGAAGTTGGTCTCATCGGCTCTCCAACGCACCAGTTTCAAATTTCCCAGCAGCAGATGCTGCAGTGACATGAATACATCTCCTTCTGCTGCCTCCCACTCTTCATTATCTTCGAAGACACATCCGCCTATTTTGAGCACTTCCAGATTGGGTAGTGCACACAGAGTCGTCATGAATCTCCCAAATATTACACACCTGAACAGAGTTAATTTTATAAGACTCGAAGGAAATCTGAGGGTGTGCAGCAGAAAACGGCAACCTGTATCTTCATTCAATTCAGAATAGCATCTTAATGTTTGGAGTTTGTGAAGATGGGTAAGATCAACTACTTCACTACTGGACGCTAACTCAGGAAAATAGAGTCCCAAGTTTTTTATATTTGGAATACTTTCAAAGAAACCCCACGTCATTAGTGAAGGAGTTATCCTCACATACAAAATAGTCTGCAGCTTCTTCCGAACAAATTTTATCATGTAACCCTCTTCGATATTGAATATTTTATTCAACTTGAGATGTTTTAACTCTGACATCTCCCATACTTCAGATGGCAAATAATGAACCTCTTCTAATCTAGCAATCAAGGTTTGCAGATAACACAATGTTGATATTCCCGTAGGTATACCGCCTGATTTGCAGGAGACAGCCAAGTATCGTAGGTTCACCAGTTGGTATATTTCTATTGGAAACTCTGGAAACTCCATTACGTATACATCCAACACCCGCACCAATCTTAACTTGGAAAACAAAACAGACGGTTCCTCACACAACATAGGATTGGGAGCAGCACATATAAAAGATCGAGCAACTGCTGAAGCATAAGCATCCACATCTTTCATTCCACATGATGTGTCGAAACTCACACGCCTCATCTTATCATATCTCACCTCAGAACCATTCTTCACATGTTGTAGAAACTTCTCCTCATCAGCTTTCCGAATGCATACCTCCCTCAATAGATCATGCATTCCATAGCTACATGCTTTTCCATTCGACTTTTTTCGTCTAACTAAAAGTAGATTCCTCTCAACCAGTTCACTTAAGGAATCCTCTGCCTCTTCCTCCAAACTTTTATCTCCATTTGATTTCAGGAATACTTCAGCTACCCACGACTGTATGAGTCTGGAGGACTTGATCTCATAATCTTCCGGGAATGCTCCCATGTACAGGAAACATGGTTTCAAGTTATTCGGCAAATAGTTATAACTTAAGGACAGCACATTATAGAACTCATGATCATCTGTTTCAGCAACCGTTGCTCTTACATCCTTTGCAATATGCTCCCAAACATCTCTTGATCTTTCAGCTTTAGACAAAACCCCACCAATCACATTGATGGCAAGAGGAAGCCCTCTGCAATCACGAACAATCTTTCTACCTATCCCTTGCAATGCATCAGGGAAATCCTCTTCGCCAAACACAGTTCGATGAAGTAGATTCCAACTTTCAAACTCTTCCAGCAATTGCACCTCATGTTGTGAACCCACTATGCCTACACATCTCGCCACATCTGATTCCCTAGTGGTCAGCACAATTCGACTCCCATTATTGTTGTCTGGGAAGCACCACTTTATGTCATCCCAACATTTGGTGCTCCATAAATCATCTAATACAATTATGTATCTTCTAAAAGACAATCTCTTATGTAAAATTTCTTCCAATTCATTATCTTGGCATTCAATTAGTTCATCGCTAAGCTTTTCATTTGGGCGACAAAGAAGGTCTAATAGAATTGCTCGCACATTGTAATCTTGTGAAAGTGTGGTCCAAGCACGGACGTCAAAGTGAGAAACAATGAGAGGATCGTTATAAAGCTTTCGAGCGAGAGTGGTCTTACCGATCCCGCCCATTCCAACGATGGGGACGATCTCCAGTCGCTGACTCTGCATCCCAGTCAGCCGATCCTTCAACTGCAACAAATCTTTATCAACTCCCACAACAACGTTCTTCCAAGTCGGATCATGAAAGAATGCAGAATCAAGTTCTTGCGTTACTTCCTGCAGATCTGGTGTCACGAAAGTGAATCTCTCGCCTTTATGACTGAGCATCTGATCGACCATATAGGATTCAATGAGATCTTCTGCTTTATGTGCTGCATCTCTGATTCGACTCTCCGAACTTTCTTTTTTGGGAGCTGAAGAATTTTCAAGAATCTGCTTCAGAGAAGCAGCTTTTTTGAGGAGGGATTCGAGTTGTGGTTTGCTATGATCATTAAAAATCCAGTGTTTTTGTTCAGAATTCAAGATTTGTTGTAGGATGGTGATGAGCGATTGAAGATTGTAAGCCATTTTTCTGATCTCTATCTCACTCACAAATCACAATGACAGGAAAATTTGCAGCACGCACAAGAATAATCCAATCTAGCTATAGCAAATTAGATGAAGCTGACGATGACATCATTAATTAATGATAATTTTGACAGCCTGCCAACTTTGAACATATAATTTAAAATTAAGATTTGGAATATATTGATATTGTATTGCTAATTGGCTATAATATTTAATTACAATTTAATTTATTTATTTTTATTCATACGGTGGTCTTGAGGAGATATTATAATTTGATTGTTAAGTCTTGCGGGATTCGCATTATTTTATTTTACATGGGACATCCATCTTTAAAAAGATGGAAGTGTTCAATGTATATATATAGATCAATTCTTATCCAAATTAATTGTAGAATTAATTAATTAATGTATTTCCTAATGGGAATATAGGCAAGGCACTAACATGCAAGTCAGAATTAATTAATGTATTTCCTAAGGGAAAAAATAATTTTTTTATGTTATACCCTCCAACTTTTATTTTTGGGCAAACCTTTTTTTTATTATATCAAAGATCTAGTGATTATTTAGGACATATCTCGGCCTTTTATTTCCTATCTCAATTTCTTCCCCTTTTTAAGAGATGTTTCGTTTAATAAGTATTTTTAAACTTCGCTTGTTTTCCTCCCACTGTGTGTACTTTTTCGAGAAAATTACATTTTCAGTCTCATAGTACGTGGTCCTCTCTGATTTTGATCACATGCGAACTAATTTGGTCCCACTCGACCAAAACACGCAAAAATGGTCTTGCCATTATGTTTTCTGTTAAATTTATATGCAATTTTAGTCCCATAAGAAACATAATTCGTTGGATCAATTTTATTGCTTTCTGGACGAAAAATTGAAGCTTTGAAGGGAAAAATACTCATATTTTGGAGGGAATAAATGCCACAAACCTGTCAACATTTATCTATATATACATCTGTGCACTCAATACCAAAAACACAATAATAAATTCCACAAAAAACACAAGAATATTGTTGTCTCTAGCAGGACGTGAAGATCGTCGTCGGGGACGTGAAGATCGCCGCCGGGGCAAAACTCCGTCAGCAGGCACGACCATTTCGGCTAGTCCATGGCGGCGTAGAGCATGGGCAAAAACGGGTGATCCAGCATTTCAAGAATTTTCTTTTCAGTCCTCGATCTCCCTTCCTTATTGCGGGTCGCCAGCTCCTTCCTGTCCATCACCTTCACCATGAAAAGGGCGGAAGGAGGTGTCTGCGACGGCTTTGGTGGATCGGTCAGTGAGAGGGTGGCTTAAGTTCGGCTAAATAGATGGAGCCGATGTCACCGGCGCCGAGGCGGTGGAGAAAACGGAGGTCGAAGAGGGGAAGAGGTGGATTGACTCCCAGCAAGGGTCGCCGGAGGGAGTGGTGGAGGAATGAGGTTTGACGGTGGAGGATGGAGGGAAGTGTAGGCGGAGGAGGAGGTCCAATCCGAGTCGGAGCTGGTAGAGCGGTGGATGTCTGTGGCGGTGGTAGTGGTTGTGGAGTTGAAGCTCATGCTCTGAAGGTCGTCGGCTAAGTCGTCGACCCATGGCTCCATCGGTGGTGGATGTGGCGGAGTGCGGTGGAGGAGTAGCGGAAATGGTATTAATTTCTATGTTGATTTGGGGATTTTTGGTACAATTTAGGGTTTTTCGTGGGTTTTGTTTGTTGATTTGGGGATTTTTCTTTAAACAAATTCAATTATGTTTAATATAAATCATGTGTTCCTCATGTGTAATGTTCCCATCAAATGTTAACAAACCCGTCAGAACGCTTGGGACTATATTTGTATATTCCAGTCTTTTGGAGTCATTTTAGCTGCAAAAAATCGAAAAAGGACCAAATTAATTCATATGGGACCAAAATCGGAGAGGGCCATGTCCTATGGGACTGAAAATGTAATTTTCTCGTACTTTTTCATACGGAGGACTTATATTTCTTGTTCGACAAAAAATTGTATGAGACCTTCTAGCATGTCTCTTACGTTAGATGGGTCAAATAAAGCTTAAACCCACCCCCAAAATACCCAAAATTCAGCCCAGAACACAAAAAATATCCAACAAATCGGCCCAGAGTAAAAAAAAAGAGGCCCAACAAAGCCAACAATCCTTGGATATGGCTGAAGGCACCCGTTTCAAGGAACTCTTTGAGGCACAAAAACACTTGGATGAAACCCTGCAAGTTGAAACCCAAAAATTTGAACGCTAGTATGTTAGGAAAATTTGACCATATTGTTAAATCCCTAGCTGACATGCAAATCCAACTTCTTAATGTGGTGAAGGGGAAAGGGTCTGCAGATCTGCCTTCAATTCTGGGAGAGCCCCCATCTAGTTATACACAAGAATCGGGAAAATCCACGGAATTTACATCATCTGATAGAAGGAATGTTGTGATAGAAGGTGGAGGTGTCCACGTATTTACTCCCTTTCCCAAGGTGGATTTTCCTAGGTTTGATGGGTCCTTACCTAGAGCCTGGATTATTAAGTGCAATAGCTACTTTAGTATGGTTCCCAACATGTCTGACAAACAAAAGGTGGCCCTGGAAACTATGCAATTCGAAGGGAAGGCAGCTCAATGGTACCAAAATTTTGGTACCCAATATGTGCACCTAACTTGGTCGTAATTTATAGGGATAGTCTCAGCTAGGTTTGATGACCTAAAAGAGACTGAAGATTATAGGGGATTTCAATAAACTGAAGCATACTGGTACCTACGAAGAGTATGTGGAACATTTTGAGGAACTAAAGGCTTGCATGGAGCTCCTTCATCCAGGAGAGTTGTAACGCCCCGATCCCGGAATAATAGTGACAAGGGACCGGTGCGCTACTGGGGGAAGGGGGAAGGGGTTGTTGCATAAAGATAATTATAGAAATAGGGTTAGTGCCCCAAACATTTGGGCAACATAACCTTTGTAACTGAAATAGAACCACCCACGATAGTGTTCAGAAGGAATAAGGTTAGTGCCCCAAACATTTGGGCAGCATAACCTCTGTAACTGGAATTAAACCACGCTCTAAGGCGTCTTATAAGGAACTTGAATAAAATACCAATCATCAAAGGGAACTTATCCCACCAAATAACTGTAAAGGAACATCATAGCATAATGCTGAAATCATAACATGCTTCAAACAATTGAAAACAAGTTGTATCAGAGTGAACGGAACAAGCGCGGAGCACAATTCAAGTAAAATTATTTGGAAGCACTTAATTGATATAAAGTGTCTAAGATTTCTGAACAACACAAAAAGAGCAAGCATATAACAACAAGTAAGCTCTCGCCTCAGCTTCGTCATCTTCCAGCCTGCCTCTCAACCTGAAAATATTTAGAAAAGATTTGGGCTGAGTACTAGCGTACCCAGTGGGCAGATTTTGATAAACAGTTCACAAACATTTTATAAATATGAATATCGTATCCACACAAGTATAACAATGGAAAGGTTTCAAATCTTAAAAGCATTCCATGTATACAAAGCTTCTTTTAATCTTACTTGCACGCTCTATCTCAACTGTCCCTTCCTACAGTGTCTTAACTTATATACACGTCCTCCAGCACAGCTGTCTAATAAAGGATAGTGTATACGGTCCCAAAGCTTTAAAGGATCCGAACTCGAGTCTAGTTAAGCACTCAATGTTTTCGTAGGATACTGGCGAACGCGAACAGTGAGCTAAAATATTTTGATACAGATATTCATGCTTCATAATTGATAAACAGTTGAGCTTATTAGCTGAACATAAATTTGAGAAAAATATGCCCACCTGGATGACGAGCACATGGCGGCATAATAACTTCAAAAATGGTTCATTAATCCTAGCAGGCTCGATACGACGACGACGAAAACGGGTGGCTGTGGGGGTGATATCTCGATCGGTGATGGCAGCAGCTATGGCTGCTCACCGGTGCTCCGGCGACGGCAAGGTGGCGGCAGCACGGCGGCAGGTCGGAGGTGGTGGTGGCAGCTCCACCCTTCTCTCTCTTTCGGATCTCTCTCTCTCACTCTCAACTCTCTCTCGCTCAATTCTCTCTCTCGGCTACTCTCTCTCTCCCCTCCATCTTCTTTCCTTCTCCTTTTTTTTTCTTTTCTTTTCCTTCTTTCTTTCTGCACGTAGACTCCCTCTCTCTCCTCTTTATCTCTCCTCTCTCACTTAACTCTCTCTCTCTCCTCGGCACTCTTTCTTTTTCTTTCTTTTTTTCAATCTCTCTCACCTATTATGGATAAGATAGGGGAGTGGCGGTGGAAAAAAATGAATGGGGGGCTATATATATATATATATATATATATATATATATATTAGGTTATTTTTAATATAATACAGATAAAATATTTTTGTTGTTTTTTTTACTCGATTAAAAATTATTTTATTTCACCGGGATTTTAATTAATATCACATTATAATTCTAAAAATACCGGGAGGTTCATTGGGTTATTTCCTATTAAATCAATTCAAAATGATGTGCCGAAAATATCATTTGATAATAAAATGAGAAAAGATTCCTTTTTAAATTGAATTAAAAAAAATTACTATTTATTTTACCAAAAATATTGTCAGGAGTTCGTTTGACCTCTAATTAAAATTTTAAAACTACCATTGAAATTCTCAGGTCGTTCTATTTCCATGAAAATCATTATTGACCACGCGTCAAAAATATTTCAACTATAATTTTTAATTTTTTTTTTCAATCTTAACTAATACCTAAAGTCGCGTCTTTTATGCATTTTACTTAATCTTAGCTCCAATAAATTTCTATAGTCTTCTAAATAAATTTAGAAAATTTTTAACTATAATCCAAAAATACGGGGTGTTACAAGAGTTCTCAGAAAGGTACTGCATAACAAGTTTTTTACGTGGGCTGGGTGAGGAATTTAAATCTGGCATACTCATATTTCAACCTACAAGCTTGTAACAGATTATTGAGTTGGGGCAAAGCCAAATACACATTATTGATGCTATTACCGAGAAGCTTAAAAGTGCTACCCGGTCTTATTCCAACAACAATCTCAATTACAACAAAACACCAGCCCAGGATTATTCCAAAACTAGAACAATAGTTTCAACTGCAGAAGGAACCAAACCCCAGAGGAAGCTGCTAACAGCAGCTCGGATGACTGAAAGGAGAAAGTTGGGACTTTGCTACAACTGTGATGAGAAATTCATCTCTGGTCACAGGTATAAACACAGGTATAAACACAGGATAAGTTATGTGATAATGACCAAGGATGAAAATATCACTATCGCAACATATATTGCAACTTCAATTTTATGGATATATCACCGGATATATCGATATCGCATATCGATATCGCAGAAAATTGAAAAAAATGACGGAAATCATATTAAAATCTTGGAAATTTAGTAAGAAATTTTAGGAACTATTATGACATATTATTATGCATATATTCCACTAAAATTTTTGATAGAATTGTATTTTGAAAACAAACATATGAATAATACATTATATAAATACCGTCTGAGACAATACATTTGATAAAATAATACATAATACAACATAAATTAACTAAATAAATATTATAAAGTACAATTAATACCAAAATGAGGATCTATGAGGTTCAAATATAGTAGATGGAATATCATCATGTTCTAAAGAATATTGGTACCGACTCATCACATTAGAATAATTATGGATGTAATTATGCATATGCGCTTGATATATTTCTTGATTTCTTAGATTTCAATTTTGTATGATATATGGGGAGAAAAATTTTAGTGATTTGTCTATCATGCCCCCTAACTGAAAAAATGAAAAAAATAAAGCTAGTGCATCTCACTTTTCAATCTAAGACACCCGTTGGTCTCCCGGTCTTCTTTCTCTTATATTTTTTTGCAAAGTGAGTGTCCTTATAAAGTAAAGAATATTGCAACTCAAATAATTACATTAAAAACCTAAAAAAGACCACAAAAATATATAGTATTAAATAAAAATCAAAATATGTTATAAAAATATAAAAAATCACGATATATTGCGATATTTTGCGATATATTTCGATATTTCACCGATACTCGGGAAAAAAGATATTCTCCCCAATATCTGTATTGCAATGTCAATATCCGTGATATTTCACGATATTTCAATCCTTGATAATGACAGAAGAGGAGGAGCTGACTCACTTAGAGAATATGATGACTCCCGTTGAGGGCGGAGAATTTCTAGAGGAACCTATGGAGGAAACCCAACTATCATTGAATGCTTTAACTGGAAGTGATAGCATTACCACTATGAGGTTTAAGGGGTTGTATGGAGAGCATGAGTTACTAATACTCATTGACACTGGTAGTACCCTCAGTTTTATGAAGGAATCTACTGCTGCAAGATTGGGAGTCCCACTGAAGAGTGTATCTCCCTTGCTAATCAAGGTAGTTAATGGGAAAATGTTGGTTAGTGACCAGATGACAGAGAGGTTTCCTTGGAAGATACAGGGTCAGATTTTTAAACACTCTTTTAGACTACTGCAAAATGAGGGTTATGATCTAATTCGATCTAGAAGGGATTGGCTTGAAGCCTGTACACCCATTGAATTAGATTACGCAAGGATGGCTATTACAGTGAGGTGGGAAAGAAGAAAAGTGAAGTTGCAAGCCCAAGAATCTGCGGCAGAGTGCCAGTTTATCTCAGCGCAAACATTGTACAACTTTTTTCACTCCAAGCAGATTGGGGATGTGAGTGAAATATTTGCTCTAACTACCAGCACTACTGACTTCAAAACTGATGGACGTTTGGAGCCATTGCTGGAAGAATTTGCAGATATATTCAGTGAGCCCCAGGGTCTACCACCTATTAGGGGGGTAGAGCATCAGATCACCCTTAAGCCGAGGAGTATACCCAAATAGTGGTATCCCTACAGGACTACACATGAGCATAAGGATGAGATAGAGAAGATCATCAAGGAGCTGTTAGCATTGGGTATTATACAAGACAATAAGAGTCTTTTCTCTTCTCCAGTACTTTTAGTTAGGAAAAAGGATTCTACATGGAGTATGTGTGTAGACTATAGATACCTGAATAGTCTTACAGTAAAGCATGACTACCCTATACCCCTCATTGATGAGTTGCTGGATAAATTACATGGGGCTAAGGTATTTTCTAAACTGGATCTCAGGTCTGGTTACTTCCAAATATTGATGAAACCAGAACATCAATACCTTACAGCCTTCAGAACTCATAGTGGGCACTATGAGTTCCTGGTTATGCCATTCGGGCTCTGCAACTCCCCTACCATATTCCAGAGCCTGATGAACAAAGTGTTCAAGGATTTTCTAAGAAAACATGTTCTGGTATTTTTTAATGATATCCTAGTGTACAGTATGGACATGAATGAACACCAGCAGCACCTTAGAGAGGTCTTGTTGTTACAAAGGGAACACAAATTCTATGCTAAGAAATCTAAATGTTATTTTAGGCAAAGCGAGTATTGAATATCTGGGACATATCATCTCAGGTGAGGGAGTAGCCACAGACCCACAGAAGGTTGAGTGTATGAGAAATTGGCCTACTCCTAAGAGAATTAAACAACTAAGGGGGTTCTTAGGCCTCACTGGATACTACAGAAGGTTCATCAGAGGCTATGGGGTTATAAGTAAACCCCTAACTACCTTACTGAAGAAAAATATGTTCAAGTGGAGTGAGGAGGCTGAAAGGGCTTTCACAGATCTTAAAGAAGCCATGTGTAATGCTCCGGTGCTAGCCCTACCAGATTTCTCTAAACCCTTTATTCTAGAGACTGATGCTAGTGGGTTTGGTGTGAGGGTTGTATTGATGCAAGTTTGAAGACCCATAGCTATCATGAGTCGGACTCTATGTCCTAAAAATCAAGCACTGTCAATATATGAGAGGGAGTTTCTGGCTATGCTAATGGCTATCAATAGATGGAGGCACTACCTCTCAGGGAACAAATTTCTGATCAGGATAGACCATCAGGCTCTTAAGTACCTGCTTGACCAGAAAACTATATCACCACTCCAACAGAAACGGATCACCAAGCTTCTGGGGCTAGATTACGAAATATGTTATAGGAAAGGTAAGGAGAACAGAGTTGCAGACGCTCTATCAAGGGTGCAAGAGACAGATAATGAGTGCAAGGCTATCACAACAGTGGCTCCTTCCTGGCTACAAGAAGTACTGGATAGCTTCTTAAATGATCCTTATTACCTCAAGATCATTTCTGAAAAGAAGAGAGATCAGACCTTGTTTCCTATGTTTACTCTGATAGAAGGGTTACTCAGATACAAGGGAAGGGTAGTTTTGGTAGACAATCAAGAACTAAAGAATAAGGTATTGCACACCACGTATGGCTCATCTTATGGTGGCCACTCTAGGGTACATGGCACCTACATCAGACTGAAGAGGGCCTTCTATTGGCCCAAGATGAAGTCAGAAGTGGAGGAATTGGTGAGGCATTGTGATGTGTGTAGGCTCAACAAACCAGAACCAGGCCTAACACCAGGGTTGTTACAACCCCTACCTATATCTCAGCAAGCCTGGACACACATCAGTATGGACTTTATTGAGGGTCTTCTCATGTCTGCATGAAAGAATACCATCTTGGTAGTCATAGATAGACTGACCAAGTATGGCCATTTTCTTGCCTTGGCACACCCTTTCACTGCCCAAACAGTGGCAAGGGTCTTTCTGGACCAAATTTACATACTACATGGAGCTCCTACTAGTGTTGTTACAGATAGGGACAAAATATTTACTAGCAAGTTTTGGAAGGACTTGTTCAAGGGGCTGGATACTACTATGGAATTCACCTCTGCCTACCACCCGCAAATGGATAGACAAACTGAAAGACTCAATAGGTGCTTGGAAAACTATCTCAGGTGCATGACATTAAGCTACCCGAAGCAATGAAGTAAGTGGTTGCCTCTGGCCGAATATTGGTATAATACCAATTATCATTCAGCCCTGAAGCTTACCCCATTTCAGGCTCTATACGGATATACTCTTCTCTACCTAACTCTGGGTTCCTACCTAGACTCATCTAATGAAGAAGTGAAGGACATCCTACAATAAAGAAGGGAGATGTTCCAACACATCAGGGAAAATTTGAGTGCAGCACAAAATAGAATGAAGGTTTATGTTGACCAATCTGGGGTAGAGAGACACTATGACATAGAGGACTGGGTCTACCTCAAATTGCAACCTTACGGCCAAAGCTCTGTCCAGTTGTGCAAGAGTGTAAAGCTCTCTTCAAGATACTTCGGTCCCTACCAGATAAAGGAGAAAATAGGCCAGGTCACATACAAATTGGATTTGCCAGCAGGGTCTAAAATACACCCAGTATTCCATGTCTCGTTATTAAAGAAGAAGATGAGCGGGAATGCTTTACCTCTCAACGAGTTCCCTCAAACTTCTGAAGATGGCTTCATCAGCCTCGTCCCTACTGTCGTACTCAATAAACGCATGGTGTCCAGAAATAAAGGGGATGTGGCCCAAATCTTACTCAGATGGGGGGATGAAAGCTTGAATATTTCTAGCTGGGAGGATGAGAAGTATTTGAACAAAAAGTTTCCAAGTTTTGATTCTCAAGGTCGAGAATCGAGTAAATGAGGGGTAATGTTGTGTGCTCGATGCTGAAATTAGAAGAAGATGAGGTCTTGCAAGCTGAGGAAGGCGTGAATGTTGGGGAATTAATTGTGAACAACCAATTTGGGAAGATGACCAGTGACGGGAAGGCAAAGAATTAAGCTAGGGTTCAAGATAGAGTCTTTAGGTTGCAATTGAATGAAAGAGGGGTTTTGGAATTTCATCTCAGTTCGTCACATTTTCCAGCTGGGCAAGCTATTAGGATTTAGTCAAAGATATTGACCAAGTTATTTAAAATATATGTTTACTTCTGTAGTTGGGCTCGTTCTTAGCCCAATAGTTGTGGTATTTTAGTTTATTTCCGGGCCCATGCTAAAAGCCCATTTCTAGTTGTATTAAAAGAACCATAGTACTATCAATGAAAGACAGAAAAGTAATATCTCAGTTTTCCTTTCATTTCTTCTGTTTTCCTCCCTCCTTTCTTGTTACAAACTTAACGGCCAAGATTACATTTTTATATGTCCTATTACAAGAAAAAGAGCTAGAAAAAGGAAGAACACAACATCATGTTGCAATAGAAGAGGTGATTATGCTATTATTATTGATTGTAGGGCAAAGTTCCAATTTGATCCTACAACTATTTGCGTAGGAGCAGTTTGATCCTCATTTATCTTTTTGGTCCAAAATGATACCATAACTATTTTAAAGGTCCAATTTGACCCCTATTTTGATCTCTGTCACCAACCGAGATAGAGAGTTGAGTAATTGTGTTATCTATCTTGAAAATCGAGATAATCATAGAATTTACAAAAAATTTCAAAATTTCATCCAAATCCCGAAATTGTTCGAAGAAGATAATTAGTGGCGATGGTCCTGGAGAGAGTATGTATCCACTCTAATAGGGTACCGATCCGGAAAAAAAAGGTAAGAATTCATGTTTTTGAATGCTTATTAAACAAAGATTCTTCATTTTTGAACATTTAAATATGTAAATAAAGGGTTGAAACATCATTTTCGTAAAAATTAATCGACATTCTTTATCAATTCTTTTTTTATTTTTTTGTGGATTTAAGAATTGAAACTAATGGGAAACTACCTTTCAAACCACCGAGATTAAAATGGAATTGAAAAAGATCAATTGCTACAACATAACTTGAAAATGAAAGGGAAAGAAGAGGGCTATGAAGGGAGACACCAACAAATCATGGATTTAGGCTTTTGTTAACCTTTTGTTCAATCTAAAACTGATGCACTAAATATTATGCAATTATCTGCAACTAACACAGGACAACTCAATATAGTAGTGAATCGAGTATCGTATCCACATGAACTGAATTATTGATCACACTGAGTACTAAGCTAACAGTTCTCTATTATCCAGGCTACCAATTTTTAGGTTTACTAAATCTAGACACGAATTTAAATGCCATCAGAGGAAATAAACGACACTCAGAAAGACAAAATTAAATCACTTAAATAAACTCAACAAACTCAATCAATTAACAGAATATTAATCCTAGGGAATGCATTACACATGTATCGTCTACGTATTAATTCAATCCTAATAATTCCCACTTTAATCTGATTATTGGTGAGGAATCAGAAATATATCTACCTATCTTCGCCAGGTCTCAAGGTAGATGTAGATTAATAAATTACCTATCACTTTCGTCTCTAGGATAATTTACTAACTCCCGATAGATCAACAGATTAAAACCCCTACAGATTCCGTAGAACTTGTATCAAAATGCTCAATTAATCCCATCAGTTAATTATCTCCGTCAGGTCTCAAATTAACTAGCTAGCATGCACCAATTATGGCCACTAATCTATGTATGAGAATAACAACACTCGAACAATTGAACACAATAATCAGAAGCGAAAAAAAACAGAATTAAATTAAACACATAGATTCAATATGCTTGCAAACCCTAGAATTAATATGCGTTTAGCCGCTCATGGAAAAATAGAAATCTAACCAAATATGAATTACAGAAGTCATGATGAAATTAAACTAAAAACATGAAACACTTATACCGGATATTTAAATTTTCAATCTCCGTCTTCATAGCACTTCTCTGCTTCAATATAGGGTGAAAAAGTTCTCCCAAAAATCATGCAAAGTAGAGCCTTTTATAGTTGTACACAGAGTCCGAAAAGGTAAATCCGGAAACACGCGGCACGGGCCGTGCCGTTCAACAAACACGTGTTGGGCCTCGTTGGCAGGTGGCACGGGCCGTGCCATTGTTCTTCACTTGGCATGGGCTGTGCCACAGTGGCACGGGCCGTGCCATTTTACACGCTGCACCCCAATGCTTTTCCGGCCCGTTTTCACCTTTCCGGTCTTGACTCATGTACTTTTTCCAATCGGTGATCTTGTACACCTCAACATAGGTCCATTTTAGGGGGTTTTCCTGTCAAAGCTCGATAAACCCGTGATCGTACCACAATAACACAATTCAATTCAAAATAATCACAAACACATGCATTCGACTCACAAAATACGTACAAAGCACACACGAAATGCATGTAAACTCCGAGTTTATCAAAAATCCACTCTTAGTTATTAGATTTGACTTCGCTTGATGTGATTTTTGTTCTTTATTATCCAGGTTTGATCTTAATTAAATTGCCTTTTTGTGGCATGTGACTTTCAATATCTAACATTGACTTTGCCAACTTTTATTTGTATGAAACGAAAACCTGTTAAGCTTTGTTAAATGGTAAATAACACCGTTACTCAACTCTCCATCTCCGTTAGTGACATGGATCAAAATAGAGATCAAATTAAACCTTTAAAATAGTTATGGTATCAATTTGGACCAAAAAGATAAATATGGATCAAAATGCTCCTACGCAAATAGTTATAGGATCAAATTGAACGTTTACCCTTAATTGTAATAAAGAACTTAGCGTTGTAGATTTGTAGATTAGGTTGGAATGAGATTGGTCCTCATTAAGCCCATTGGATAAAAGTGAACGCATTTCAATGTATTGGGCTGAATTACACTTCAAATGATATTTAACCAAAGGGTGATGGGCCAGACTTGGGTGAGACCGTCTCATACATGAGACGGGTCAATACTCACATACGGGGATCATTATTTATGGGTGAAGTATCATTAACTCACATGTGAGTATCATTATTTATACCCGCATGTGAGTATCATTATTTATGGGTGAAGTATCATTAACTCACATGTATCATTATTTATGGGTGAAGTATCATTATTTATGGGTGAAGTATTATTAACTCACATGTATTGATCCATCTCATGTATGAGACCGTCTCATACAAGTTTTTGTCAAGGGTGATTCTATTCACAACCCCCAATTTTCTCTTTACAACCCCTAATTTTATAAAATATAAATATTAATTTGATAAGACTGTTTTGCCCTTTATCTCATTCTATAGCCCCACTTTTCTTCATATCTAGAAAAAAAATTATCAACACCGACCTGTTTTATATCATCATCTCTAATTCTCTATCATGAGATTTTCACCATTAACACCATATAAATATGTATGCAAATTTTTGAACATGTTGGCTTATTTTCCTAAATCAATTCTGCAATACTGCTGGAGTGACAATGCGAGGATGAAGAAATTGGAAAGAAATTTTTTGTCTTTATTATTTTATTATTTTGCTTTTGAGTTCGGATTTTTAACATTCTACTCATTATGGTGTTTGATAAACTGAGATTTTATACCCTTTTTCATACACTTTCGTTTTTAGTTTTACATGATTTTGGTACGTCTCATCTCAGTTTATTCGGCTTTTCACTTGATTTTGAAATTTGGTGTAGTTTGACAAATTTTGCAGGTTGTCCTTGATTTGTGGATGCTTTGAATAGAGGAAGTGATAATGAAGTCCAGAGAGTGATGTGAAGAAAGTGGGTCGAAAAGACGGGACGAAACGAGTCAGTAGTAGACCCACGACTGCGGCTCGCGAGTGTGCCCACGGGTGTGGTCGCGGGTGATCACGAGAACGGCTGCTGCAACGTTGCGACAAAGAAGGGGTGGGGTCGTGCTGAAGGAAATTCGCGACCCTCGGTTGTGAATATTGAACCAGGTCGTGAATTTATTGCCACGTCATGCCACGTGGATTCGCGACCAGAGTCGCAGGCGGTGTAGTTGCGGGTGATGTCGCGACTCGGCCGGGCCTGTCCGATTTTTGACTTATTTTTGAGCTTTTCTATACTTGGTATTTAAGGGTTTTTGAGGCTGAAAATTGACCAGAATATACCAGCCCCTAAGATTGAGAGCAAAGAAGTACCACATAGCAAAAGCACGGCGAAGAACAAGACCAAGGAATTCGAGCAATTCAAGATTAGAGGCAAATATTATCTTTCGGGTTTTATTTTTCTTTATTTCTTGTCTAGCTATAAATAACTTGTGGACGAATTTATTTGTTTATTTTAGTATGAACAACTAAACCCTAGTGTTCTAGGATTGATTCATGATTCATTTATGAAGTCTTTTTAATGAAGTCCAATTTTTGTGTCTATGATTTTATTACATTTTAATTATTCTTGCGATTAATTGTGCATCAGTTGACTGACCATTAATTGATGTGATTTATTGTGCTGATTCATAAATCGGGAGAGGAGTTTCGACACTAGATTAGGAATAATTAACTTGGTAATTAACAACACTCGAGAGAGTTGAGATTATTTGAGAGAGCATTAAACCATTGGGACATAAAGGAGTTGCATGTTAGATAACTAATGAAAACGTTATTATTTGTCGTGTAATCAACAATCTAAATACTCTGAGAGGATATTTGGATTGCATAAGTGGTGCTCTAGTGCAATTAAAATCCCAACATATGCATAAACTTGGAATTGGTTAATTGGATGAATTAAATGATGATTGTTCAATCCTAGAATAAGTCTGTTTTTATTGATATTTTCTCTGTGCAATTTATCTGTTATTGATTTTAGTCTTTTAAATTTATTTATTTATTTATTTCATTTAATTAATTAGAATATTCCTCAAATTTGGTTAATCTAGATAACATATGTAGGATAAATTGGATAACTAGTGATTAAAAAATTCAAGTCTCTGTGGATTAATCTAGAAATCTCACTGTACACTTGTAGTTTAGGTGGAAATAAATAATACGAACAATGTTATAGTATTCGATTCTTGATCTTTGGTGGTTGCTTTTTTTTATTTCTTTTTACTTTTCATCTTATGTACTCTGCATCTACCATACGTTCATGCCCTTTTGCAATTAATCTCAGATTATTGCAAATTTGGTTTATAAATTCTATTATATTATGCTTCATATATATTGAGTGATTCACAGACGAAACAATAATTAATATGCACAATTTGAGAAGGAAAAAAAAAACATCATAACACTCCCCTTTTAAATTGAGGGTCTCAAACAAATATTTTGAAGTTTTTTTAATTCTTGGAAAACTTAGGATTTGTGTTCTTCACCAAAAAAAAAAAAACCAAGAGAAAAACAGAAAAAGAAAAAGATGGGCATCAATGAAAGAGCAGACGATTAAAAAAACAAGCCCTTGAAGTTTTTTTTTTTTTTTTTCGTAGTTATATGACTTATGATCGAAGGTGGGGGGTTGTAATATTTTGGTTAGGGTTTAAATGGAGGGTTTAAGGGTAAAAGGGTCTGTATAATTGATAATTATATTTTATAAAATTATGGGGGTTGTATAGAGAAAAATGAAGGTTGCAAATAGAATTACCCTTAACCAAATCCTTCAATTTGCCCATTCCTTTGATAAGATCTGGACCTGTCTCAATAATCATCAGAAGATTTTTTTCATCAAAGAGGGAACTATAGGTCTATAACCGAGACGTCTTCTTGTGTACATAAGAGTTTTCACTGTTTTGTTTAAAAAAAATGAAAGAGAGAGAAATTCAAGAATTATTTAAAGAGGCCCCTCCTACTTTAGGATTGAAAATCAAATCAAATAATTCGATACTCACTCATTTTCATTTGTTAGAAGTTTGGTTGAGCTTGATTTTTTTTTAATATAATTTTATGTTTGATAAGATTTAAAGTTCGGCTCAAACTCAAGCTTGATAAATGAAAACAGAGCAAACCTGTATGAAAATATCTAATTTAAAAAATGTATGAAAAATATCAAATCACTCGAGCTCGACTCGTGTTCAGCTCAATTAAAGTTCAATTGAGCTTGACTCTATAGGTAATTAAACAAAATCAAACATAAATTTTAAAGTTTGATATTATTTCAAACAAACTTGAACAAGTGTATGTTCAGACTTGGCTCGACTCATTTATTAACTAGAAACTAGAAGAGAAGGCCAAGACCAAGCAAGCATGTATAAAATATTAATTAATTGGGTCTGTTGATTTTTATCATTACAATCATAATTCATAAACTGATAAACATAATTCTTGTCCCTCTTTCAAAAAATAAAGTATGTGTTTAAGATTGTGATCTCATCTCATGCATGCATGCCAACTATAATTCATTTATATCTCTAATACTAGAATTAGAAACGCTCATAATCAGAATCCAACCAAAACTCCAAAGTAAACCTAAACACATAGAATAGCAGATTCAAAGTTTTAAATATATATAAATTAAAATTAATTTTAATTTGAATATACGTACAAACAATGCATGAAGATGCAAAGCTGTTTTATGATGACTATAAGAATATAACTATGTCCTAATTAAGCGAAATAGATCATCATTTTAGGCCAACTGGGGAGAGGAATAAACCTTTTTATATCATTCCAAGCATTAGTACTCCACATATCATCTAATACAATCGAGTATCTTCTACCGTACACGCTCATATATATTATATCTTTCAATTCATTATCTTCCCTTTTGAGGAGATCATCAGTAATTAGTTGTTTATTTATGCAACCTAGAAGGCCTAAAAGGATTGCACATTATAATCCTGTTATACTGTAGTCCATGCACATTTATCAAAGTAAGAAATAATGGTTTGATCATCATAGAGAGTTCGAGCAAGAGTGGTTTTAACTCCCTAATCATTCCATTTTGGGAAATGAATTTTCAAGAATCTGCTGCAAAGAAGCTGCCTTTTCCAAGAGGGATTCTAGTTGTGGTTTCACATGATTCAAATCCCAGCGGTTTTCACCAGGATTCTGGATTTTCTGTAGAATCGTGATGAGGGACTGTAGATTGTAAGCCATTCTCTCTCTCTCTCTCTCTCTCTCTCTCTCTCTCTCTCTCTCTCTCTCTCTCATAAAACAGAACCTAAAATTAAATACAGTGCTTGCAGGTACCAAACAAAAACAAATTGTAATCTATATATAACAAGTTAGCTGCAGTTAACTTCTTGTGAACAAAGGCTGTAATGTGTGAACACATGCACAGTATAAAATTGTGACTGCTGATATATTAATTTATGGATTGTTAATTGTAAAATGCGCAACTAGTACTTTGATCTTGTAACGTAAATCTACATGCTAACAACAATCCCATTGCTATGATTAAGAGAGTGTCCGAAACTATTATCAACAATTACAGCTCTACAAGTACTAATATTCAAGAGCAGCAAACTAATTAAAATTAAGAAAAAAAATCATGATAAAGAAGAAAAGGATAAGTGAAATTTTGAATATATTATGAAATAATTGGCAATAGTTACCAAGCCCACATTTCTCGGCTTCACATGCATCTTTCTGAAACCACACCAAAAACTTGAATTCATAATTTCAAGTTGTAGAAATGGTGACATGATACAAACACGCAGTTGAATAACTAGGAGTTTAGCATATATATTTACCTAATTTTGGCAGTGATGCATTACGCGGAAAGTGATACTCACAGTCTGCATGTTGACAGCATGAGCATTAGATGGCTTGCCTGTCTCACGGGGCTTGAGCAGGAGTACACATTGTTCACACCTTCACATCCACTGCAGCATTTCCTGGTTCATTTCTCGAGTTTTAGATTGTGAAATTAAGCAGAGGGGTATTTGAATTGATGTAATTAGATAGTTGGAAGGATGATAATATTTATAATGAAGGATTAGACATTTGGGGTTTTTCACACATTGAATGCTTCATTCACTAATTAGAACCGGAAGGCCATGCATGCATGAATCAGTCTTTCATTCTCTTGAAAAAAAACAAAACAAAACAAAACAAAGATGAAGAATCAAATATAACAAGAAATTCTGAATATTTTCTGAAATAAAAAGGACAAATTTTCAGGCCCACATAGCTCCTTCTGCATCTGTCTTGCTGAAACCAATAACCACACAGTTCAAAATCAAGAAAATTATAAACGACTTATGTTATCAGATACCTTTTAAGTTTTATCATATAAGTGAGACATTGATGCACAATCAATTCAAGATCAGCAAAGAAGCAGCGAAAGCTATAGACTTTTGTTTTCAATTCATTTCTAACCTCCATAAATTCAAATTGGACCCATATTACAACTTGCGAGACATATTCCTTTTTAAAAAAGCTGAAAAATAGTAACTAATGACAAGGGGGAAAAAAACAGTGCAATCTATAGCGGCTAAGAAGTTTAGTATGAAAAATTACATACTAATGCTGAAAAATGGTAACAGATGACAAATCAAGAACAGAGACAATCTAACATTAAGGAAACTGATATGAATCTGTCAAAACTCCCCCTCGAGTTGGAGCATGGACTTGCCCAATTTGCTTCAGAAATGATGGAAAAGTTGCTTGCCGCGAGCTTTAGTGAAGATGTTTGCAATTTGCTCATGAGAAGAGGTGTGAACTTGAACAATATGCAAGTTATTTTAACAAGTTCTTTCTTCAAAAAAGGGTGCCTGTTTTCAGAGAAGGACAAAAGAACAACAAGAAGTATATGGAAATTAAAACTTAGACAAGCACATGCTTTCACAATATAATGTCTTAATAGAAATAAGAAAAGAAAACAGATAGCTATACAGAAGTTTGAATTTATGAATAGATAAAAAAACTGTGCATAATTGTGCATGGAGCTTGCCATGAGATAACAGGTAAACCCATCATATCATATAGAACTAGAAAACTAAGCAAGAATGAACTAAAAAATTGTTGAATTATAAGATTCTTTCTAAGTTCGAATAAATAGACATGACCATATGCTCTTACACAAATGAACTTTACCATATAATATTTAACTCACCTAAGGAAGCCCCAACTTCTCCTGATGCAACAAGTTGGTGATCCCTTTGGGAAACTACACAATTTGAAAGGGAAAAATAGTAAAAAAAATATAAATTAGTAACTATAGGTGAATAAATGATGCATATCCAAGATAGACAAATATCTGATGAATTTAGCAGATTATCCCTTTCTCAAGCAAGCAAACAATCAAGGGATTAATCATAACCCAAGTAGATAAACTTATACAAACGAGCTCTAGGATTAGATGGTGACATTGCTAACTCATTATCAAGTGAAGTGGAAGCGAAATTGTCAGTGCTAGGGAAAACTGGATCATCATGTTTATGAATCTAGAATAACAGCTAGATATAATGTACCTCCATATCAGTATCATCCTCAATTAAATTCATCACCGCCTCATTTTCACCAAGTGCTTCAACCGATTTTATTGGAAAATAAGATAGGAAAATTTCACATTTGCAACTTTAAAAAAATCATTCTGGTCTCTTTTTCACTATCACAGTATTGTAGTACATTGTACGTAGCTCAGTCCAATCAGGCCGTATCGTCATGGATATAGTAAATTGAATCTAAAAAAACTATGATATATGGGTATAACTATACCCATCACTATAGAGAATAAAGAATCACCATTTTCAATTTCCTCTTTTAACTTTTCAAGGGTATCAATGAAGAAATCTGCCATCATATATAATCATAAATTAAAGAAAAAATAAATTTAAGACATCTGCCAGATTAGAGAAATCAAGTTGGGAAGTGCATGAATCATGGAGGAATCTTCTCAGGGATCATGTGAGAATGAAGAACTTACTTATTTTTTTACTAAAAACCAAAATCATGAAAAATTGCGGTATATGAACCGCCTACAAGTTAAAACAATTGTGAAATTGAATCAACCTCCAAGTTGCACATCAAGGAGGCCATAAATAATCTTCTTCACTCTGTAACAAAAATTGCAAAACATTATTTTTTCTGAAAATAAGAATTCGAGGGACAAATAGATATGAAAAAATCTCCAAAATCAGAGCACGCATCAAACAAATGCAAGAACACACTTCTGGGGGGAGGGGGTTCAGAATGATACTCACAGAGGTTCGGTAGTTTGAGCTTGTTTCAAAAGCTCGCAACCTTACCTCAGTTGTTGTTATATCCCATAGAAGGCCAGAGAAGCGACGGGGAGGAAACTCATCCACCGATACTGAATCACCCTCTAGTCTTTTTCAGCAATTTATGCAAAGAATGTTGCCCCCACAGTAAAATTATGAAACGAGGAAGGCCGATGAGTAATAAATAACAGATGTAGTACGATTGGTAACAGGAGAGAGCACGAGAAGCATATATTCTTTAAGTGTTCAACAACTAAATGAGATCCATACAAGAAGAAAATATGTAAAACTGAATAATTAACACAGATATTGCAAAAAGAGACAAGAATTAATGTGTTTTGTATCTTATGCCGAAAGATGAGCCTGAATGAAATATAATTCTAAACAAAAAGTAAATAAAATTATTCAATAATGACATGCAAAAAAATTCAATAATTAAAAGTTCTTGCCTTCAAATCAGATGGCAAAAAATTAATAGCAGAAACTTTATAAGACCACAACCTTAATTTAACAGCAGCTAACAAGGTTGCATAATCAAGCACATAATCTTCTATATTTAGATGTCAAATAATCACTCCACACAAAATACTTTGTCCTGTCTGGCATCAATGTAAGAAAAATACTATAAAATACAAACTGATCATGATCTTACATATAGAGGCAGCGGTGACATTCCAGTCAAAAAACACTGTTGCCAGATCCCCTTTTCATCCCCTGTCGCAGAAGAGCTAATGATGCTAGTCCATCCGCAAAGCAGAACCCAGGAGACAATCTGAAGAAATTCTGCAAAATCAACATCCTTTCTTCAGATGATATATTAATTCCAATTTCTCATATGCAGTACAAACATTTGAAATGTAAATATGTCATATATCTTCTGATCTTTTCCTCGCCCTGAGCCCTCGGAAATATTAATGGAAGATATATAGCTTGTAGCAAAACGAAACGTAGTTGCTAAGAAGAAGAAGAAGATCAAGAAGCAGAAGAGATATTATACATAGCAGATTCATATATAGCTTAGTTTTTTTATATTTACCTTTTGAAGAAAGTGAGCTTCACTCAATCATATAATATTTGAACTTTGAGGTCGTAGTTTCCGTCAGATTGTTGCAGCTCCTCAATCTGTCTGGCTGAGTCCACTGCAGAAGTGCTGCATTTATAGAGATGAATTAGTTGCAGTGTTGATATTTCTCCAATGCCGCTCGGGATTTCCTTTAGTTCACGGCAATCTTCTATATTCAGCTCTCGGAGTCTAGGGAAGTTGGTCTCATCGGCTGTCCAACGCACCAGATTCAACCCCTCGAGATGTAGAAACTGCAGAGACATGAATTCATCTCCTTCCGCTGCCTCCCACTCTTCATTATCTTCAAATACACATCTGCGGATTTTGAGCACTTCCAGATTGGGTAGTGCACACAGACTAGTTGTCATGACTCTCCCAAATATTACACACTCATACAGACTTAATTTCCTAAGAGTAGAAGGAAATCTGAGCTTCTGCAGCAGAAAACGGCAACCTGCATCTTCAGCCAATGCAGAATGGCATCTTAATGTTTGGAGTTCGTGAAGATGGGAAAGATCAACTACTTCAATACTGGATGGTAACTCACGAAAATTGACTCCCAAGTTTTTCATATTTGGAATGCTTTCAAAGAAACCCCTCCTAATTAGTGGACCAGTTATCCCCACACAGATAATCGTCTGCAGCTTATTCTGATCAAATTTGATCATGTAACCCTCTTCGATATTGATTATTGTATACTTCAACTTCAGATGTGTTAACTCAGACATCTCCCATATTTCAGATGGTACATAATCACACTCTTCTAATCGAGCAATCAAGGTTTGCAGATAAAACAATGATGATATTCCCGTAGGTATACCGCCTGATTTGCAAGAAACAGCCAAGTATCGTAAGTTAACCAGTTGGTATATTTCTCTTGGAAACTCTCGAAACTCCATCTCGTATACATCCAACACCCTCACCAATCTTAACTTGCAAAACAGAAGAGACGGTTCCTCACACAACTTAGGATTGGGAGCAGCACATATAAAAGATCGAGCAACTGACAACTCTGCTGAAGCATAAGCATCCACATCTTTCATTCCACGTGATGTCTCAACACTCACACGCCTTGACTTATCCAATCTCACATCGGAACGTTTCTTCACATGTAGTATAAACTTTTCCTCATCAGCTTTCCGAATGCATACCTCCCTCAATAGATCATGCATTCTGTAGCTACATGCTTTTCCATTCGACTTCTTTCGTCTAACCAACACTAGATTCCTCTCCACCAAAGAGTTTAAGTTTTCCTCTGCCTCTTCCTCCAATGTTTTGTTTCCTTTTGATTTCAGAAATCCTTCAGCTACCCACAATTGTTTGAGTCTGGAGGCCTTCATCTCATAATCTTCTGGGAATGCTCCCATATAAAGGAAACATGGTTTCAAGTTATCTGGCATGTGGTTATAACTCAATGACAGTACATTAGTGAAATGATTGTCTGGTTTAGTAATTGTTACTCTGACGTCGTTTGCAACATGCTCCCAAACAGCTCTTGATCTTTTGGCCTTACACAAAACCCCACCAATGACATTGATGGCAAGAGGAAGCCCCCCACAATCACACACAATCTTTCTACCTATTTCTTTTAATTCATAAGGACAATCCTCTTTGCCAAAGACAGTTAGTTGAAGTAGATTCCAACTTTCAGACTCTTTCAGCAATTGCACCTCATGTTGCAAACCCACTGTGCCTACATATCTCGCCACATGCAATTCCCTAGTGGTTAGTACAATTCGACTCCCATTATTGTTGTCTGGAAAGCACCGCTTTATATAATCCCAACATTCGGTGCTCCATATGTCATCTAATACAATCAAGTATCTTCTAGCATACAATCTTTGATACAAACATTTTATTAAATGCTCATTATCTTCGCATTGAATTAGTTTATTACTAAGCTTTTCATTTGGGCGATAAAGAAGGCCTAATAGAATTGCTCGCACATTGTAATCTTGTGAAATTGTGGTCCAAGCACAGACGTCAAAGTAAGAAACAATGAGAGGATCGTTATAAAGTATTCGAGCAAGGGTGGTCTTACCGATCCCGCCCATTCCAACGAAGGGGACGATCTCCAGCTGCTGACACTGTATCCTAGTCAGCCAATCCTTCAACTGCCACAAATCTTCATGAAGTCCCACCACAACGTTCTTCGAAATTGGATCATGAAAGAATGCAGAATCAAGTTCTTGCATTACTTCCCGCAGATCTGGTGCGACAAAAGTGAATCTCGTGCCTTTGTGACTAAGCATCTGATCGACCATAGAGGATTCAATGAGATCTTCTGCTTTATGTGCTGCATCTCTGATTCGACTCTCCACACTTTCTAGTTTGGTAACTGAAGGATTTTCAAGAATCATCTTCAAAGAAGCAGATTTTTGGAGGAGGGATTCGAGTTGTGGTTTGCTACGATAATCAAGAATCCAGTGTTCTTGTCCAGGATTCAAGATTTGTTGTAGGATGTTGATGAGGGATTGAAGATTATAAGCCATTTTTCTGATCTCTCTCACTCACAAATCGCAATGACAGGAAAATTTGCAGCAAGCACAAGAATAATCCAATTAAATGTAACATACTAACATTTGTATCGTGAACCTTTCTAGCAATTGATTAAAATTTTGCAAGTAGCAATTTAAAAAATGAAAAGAAAATAGAGGTGTCCACCACCGCAAGGAAAATGGACCCACTTGCACCTTTTCTTCTTTTAACTCATTTCACCCATTTTCCCATCCTCTTTCTCTCCCCCTTTTTCTTTTCTTTCATTTTCTTTTTGCTATTGTTCCACTCATCGTACATGAAATATTTAATTCTCAAATAATTGTTTGAAATATAAAAAAAATGGATGATTAATTATATATATATATATATATAATTTAACTTGATGATTAAAAATTACCATTTTCTTTTCCTCCCTCTTTTTTTTCTTCTCTTTTCCTTTCCTAGTTTCTTTTTTTTTCTCTTGAAGTTGCCTTTTTTTTTAAAAAATCTCGTACCTACAATAATATTTTTACAAATAAAAATAAATTATTTATAAATAAATTTGTGTTTAAATAAATTAAATTTTCAAATTAGTATTTAAAATAAATTTATTAAAAAATATTATCATATTAAATTAATATATATAATGAAAATCATAAATAAATTTATTAATAAATTCATAATGTGTAAATAAAATGAGACAATGAGTAAGGATGTCAATGGGTAGGGTACGGATATGCCTTCCCCAGATCCTACCCTAACATAAAATGTCCTACCCATACCCTACCCTATTACCCTATTTTTTATAGCGGATAGGGTACGGGTATTACCCTACGGGTAATCGAATACCCGCGAGTAAAACGGGTTACCCGTTTAGATTTATTTAATAATATATCACAATAAAAAATTCCCAAAAATATGAAAAAAATTAATAGATGAGTTCTTTTATCAAAATATAACCAATACAAACAAATTAAATTCTTGTGATGCCACCATAACAACAAAACTAGAAGATTAATTAAAAAAGTGTGTATATATATATATATATATTTAATATGTTAGAGTAATCGGATAGGGTAATCGGGTAAAACTCTAATCTCATACCATACCCTTACCCTATCAAAATTTAGCGGGTACGGATAGTACCCTACCCGTTACCCGAATCTATGAGTATTACCCGCCCCTATAACCCGTTTACCCACGGGTAATTTTACCTTACGAGTAAAGTTGACATCCCTAACAATGAGTGATATAATAGTGGGGCCCTAAAAAATAGCAATTTTACCTAAATGCATTGTGGAAATTTGAATAATAATTTAGTAAATTTGATAACTTTTGATGTGACAGTGATGCGATAGCTATTTGTACTTAAAAAATGATACTACGCTACCAACTTTGAACAGATATAATATAAATTTGGGATTTGCTAATATGATAATTATTTCAATCAAGACATCATGGACATGGGCCCTTATTTGGTTGGTGGTGGGCAGGCCATGACAAGCCCCAATTTGAAGACACTTTTCAATAGCACTTAATTTATATCTATATGTCCGTGTATGTATGTATGTGTATATATATTGGGGTGGGTTCAACGAGGAATCAATCTTCTAGAATTTAGAAACTAATTAAATTTAAGGATTTGATGATATGACGAACAAAAAGACAGTGACATAGTTGTAAATATGTAAAATTCAAAATATAAGGGATAATTCCAGATTTTTTTATAAAGTGATGTCATCATTTTTTAAAAAAAATTAAAAACTTTAAATAATCATAACTTACTCTTTTTTATCCAATTTACGCAATAAAATATATCAAATTAAAGATTTTTTTTCATGATCTTTCATTTAAGATCCATAGTGCATATGTTTATTTGAGCAAAAATTGATGAGAAATACAAAAAACTTTTTTTCACGTATATCCAGCTCGTAATTGTCAGATATTGCTAATATGATATCACAATATTGCTCATATCTTGTGTTTATGTTGCTGACATGAAATTTTTTATGTATGATTTTGAATCCTAAGTTGCTTTCATGAGAATATAGTTAAAGTATGATCTATATATAGTTAAGTTCATAAACAATTATAACTTTATCAGTGCTTAATATTATTTTGAAAACTTGTAATATTTAAGAATTTAAGTAGTACTAGCACATCATTATTCACATATTAGCAAATTATTAGTCACATATTAGCAGTCTGTATATTTCTAACATATTAGCTATATGTTGTATGTATGAATGATGTTACACAATATTATTTTAAATGTGGTCCAATGTTATATGTGTGGTGTTTAATACGTGTCAATTTAGTATTATAATCTCGTCAAGTTAGCAATATGAGTCTACCTCATGTTAGCAACAAAATATAAAGATGTTAGCAATATAAATCTCTCATGTTAGCATATTAACATAACGCCAGAAAAGACAACAGTTTTAAAGTGTTGTTTACTTAATTTTGAGAATTGGGTTCAAAATCCGAAAAAACATAACATAATTTCTAAATTACGAAAATAATCTCGCCTTCAATAAGTATATATATATATACTTATTTTCCTTTTCTTTTATGTTAGAAGGAAAAATTAATGGTCGCGCGCTATTAAAAGTTAAAACATATACATAACTTGATTTTTAAGAGATAATTAGTGAAAATCAAACTTGTGGTATTTGATCGTGTGACATTTATTAATTTCTTCACTGCTAGACCGTCGCATATGCTAGTATTAGTTGTATATTTTACGTAACTTTATATATTCATTATCGTACATATCTGTCTGTTCTTATATATTTTTTCGAGAAGAAAATGATGTTAATAAAAATATCATCCCAATCACAATGTGCTGCCTAATAAAGAATTACTAAATCAAAATAAAAACTAGATAGCTATATATGAATCAAAATTATAACTAGCTAGACCGTATTACGTAACAACTTCACCAACCTTCTAACCCATTTGAAAGCAACATTATCAAAAAATCGAAATAAAGACAAAATATCTGATGTGAACACTATATGCTTTTCCTCGTCACTGAGAAGAAAAAGAAAGAAAAATCGGCTCTGTTTACCGTAACGAAGATCATGCTCTAAGACAAATTTTGTGTGTGATCATATTATGAGTACAAAATATATATATATATATATCATGAACTTCTTAAATATTATTGATGATGTTGCAATGGAAGAGGTGATGCTATTATTATTGATTGTAAATTTGTAAAGAGTTGTAGATTTGTAGATTAGGCTGGAATGAGATGGGCCCTCATTAAGCCCATTGGGTAAAAGTGAACATATTTCAATGTATTGGGCTGATTTACACTTCAAATGATATTTAACCAAATCCTTCAATTTGCCCATTCCTTTGATAAGAAGATCTGGGCCTGCCTCAATTATCATCAGAAGATTTTTTCCGTCAAAGAGGGAGCTATGGGTCTAGAACCCGAGACGTCTTTTTTTTTTTACGTAAGAGTTTTCACTGCTTTATTTAAAAAAAATGAAAGAGAGAAATTCAAGAATAATTTAAAGACGGCCCTACTCCTTTAGGATTGTAAATCAAATCAAATAGTTCGATATTCGACTTGTGTTCGTTTGTTAAAAGTTCGGTTGAGCTTGATTTGATAAGCATATCAAACAAACTTGAAAAATATCTAATTAAGAAAAAAAATATATATGAAAGTATCAAACTATTTGAGCTCAACTTGTGTTTAACTCGATTAAAGTTTGTTTGAGTTCGACTTGATAGGGAATCAAACAAGGTTAAATATAAATTCTAAAACTTGATATGATTTCAAACAAATTTGAAAAAGTGTATATTCACACTTGGTTAGACTCATTCATAATACGTACCCTTTATGTAGTTTCGTTTGAGTTATGTTATCACCATTAGTTTGAGTGACTATTTGCACCAGACTATTTATTTTTATTATTTTTGCTCTTACATGAAAGGAAAAATGATTTTATTGGTCATTGAACTCTTATAATCTTGCTAAAAAAAACTCTTTATAATTTATATTTTTATTGATCCATCGAGCTTCGATTGCATTAAGTCGTCAATACATCAAAATTAAAGCTCGATAGGTTAATGTACAATAAACATTGAAATTCAAATGTCCCGATGGGGATGGCCTAGTGGTGAAGTGAGATTGCTTGGAGACCAAAGGTCACGGGTTCGAATCTCTTCAAGACCACAGGTCGGGTGTGTGAGTTTACAAAAAATAAAAATAAAAACATTGAAATTCAGATATCCTATAAAACAAAATTTAAAAGTTTGAGAGGGTAAAAATGTAATTTCCCAAATAATAATAAAAGTAGTAGAAGGTGGCACATGGGAATATGCATAAAGATTGCATAATCAACGGACCGTAACAACGTGCACAAGACGAAGGCGTCTATGATTTTTATCCATTTTTTACCTTTTATTTATTTTTGTTTGGTCAAGGGAAATCCACCTAATTTTGGGTTTTGCTCACCTTATTGAGATATTTATTTTATTTGGGATATATTTTTTTCTACTTATTGTAATTTGATCAGATATATTTACATTATTCAATTATTCATCATTAAAAATCTATCAATCTATCTAATATATTAAAGTAATAAAATCTATCACTACTTACTTGTTCTGCTCGTAAACATCGCATAAAACGATGACTCCATACTAAAACCAACAAAATAAAACATTGCATTTAGCTGCCTTTGAAATATGAATCTCGGAGTCGAAATATTTATTTCCTTCAAGAATTTACGTGATTTTTAATAATATTTTGAAAGAATTTGGTTAGTTTTGTGGGGTACAATATTTATATATATTTATGATATTTTCACTTTTGCCACTCAACTTTCAATATTCAAAATTCAAACTTTGTGTGAGCGTCTCTCAACGATTCAAAAACCAACGGTTCCCCAATTCATGTCCCCACATTATTAAAAGAATCGAAGCCTTTCGTCTTTATTATTATTATTATTATTATTATTATTATAAGTAGAGTTTTGGTTTAATTAGTTCTAAAAGTAGAGATAACATGATCATTTTGTTGAAATTTATTTATATGTTATAATATGTAAATTCTATTATAACTATAATTAAACTATCACATTTGTTATTATGCATAATGATTACACATTGTAAAACAATTTCATTAAACCATGATTATAATGACCAACTCAAAAACATATATGTACGTGTTTTAATCCTTTTCATTTCCCTAATAAACTACTTAATTTTCTCTTTAATTAAATCTAATATGGAATGAGTTTTGTCTCTAAGCATTTTCCTCAAATAAATCCGAACATAGCAAAAACTATATGCATTAAAGGTTCATTTTTCTTTACAACTACAATTTATAAACATGTTCCAAATAAATTTCGTTTGTGTATAATAACTGGCGAAAGACATAATTTACACTTGAAAAATCTAATAACTTCAAAATCACACAAAAGAAAAAAAAAATACACTAGAAAATCGCATAATCGTTAATTGTACATATTTGAGATCAAGTTTGAAAAAAAATACTTTATTTAATTTACCTGTTTGGAATATTTATAATATTCATGACCATGTTCGATTAAACTTGAATTCGAACATGTTTGCGAGCTGTCCGAGCCGAATACAGCTATGTTGAGTTCGACTTGATAATTTTATCGAGCTCTATTCGAGGCTCGAGTTCAACTCGTCTAGAAAATAAACAAACTTCGAATGAATTTTTTTCGAACCGAACTCCGAAAAGCTTACGAACGGCTCTGTTTATCTACTGCCCTAAATTCACACCTTTAATAAAATCTTAAGGTCTCTATTTAAATTAGTAGTCATGTCACACCATTCACGTAACATGGACCAAATAAGATAGAAAATCAAACTATCACTAAGCAAAAGTAAAATAAAATAACCTACATGCTTACATATAAAATGATACAATTGAATATATTTATTCTAATACATGAAATTAATCTAGCTTATATATAACTACTTTATTACAGCTTATTCTAAGCTGTCTTTCGCAAACATCTCTTCCTCACCGCGTCTCCCTCTTTTCTTTCTCTGCTTTCTTTTCACACACACACACGCATTCAAACTACTATACATACATATACTCTATCTCTCTTTCTCTCTCTCTAAATATACATTCTCTACATCTACTTTCTCTCTCCACCTTCATTCATGTGTTTGAATTGAAACGTGCTCAGCATTCAGCAAGCATGGCGGCGACCACCACCACCATCATTTTCCTCTCCCTTTTTCTCCTCCTCCTGGGCCCGGCCCGGGCCCAAACCCGGAACCCGAACCCGGCGCCGCCGCCAGCCTCCGACGCCTGCAACGGAATATTCCTCACCTACGCATACACCACCGGGAAAGCGGTCCCCCCGATTCTGAAGACGGATCCGACCCGCCAGGGCTACCGTTTTGAATCTATGCTGACGATACTCAACAACGATTTGGAGGAGCTGAAATCTTGGCGGGTTTGGGTCGGGTTTCAGCACGACGAGTATTTGGTGTCCGCGTCGAATGCCGTGCTCGCCGATGGGAATTCGTTCCCCGGGAGTGTTGGAAATGGGTCGGTTTTTGCGGGGTATCCGAATCCGGATCTCAAAACGGGTATTGAGACGGCGGGTGACTTGACCCAGATGAGCGTTCAAGTCGGGTTGGTCGGAACCCAGTTCGGGGTGGCGCCGCCGAGTGCGCCTATGCCGCAGAATATTTCGCTGGTGAATGATGGCTGGCTCTGCCCCAAACCCTCTATGCAAGGTCTCTCTCTCTCTCTCTCTCTCTCTCTCTCTCTCTCTCTCTCTCTCTCTCTCTCTCTCAAGTCAGTCAAGATATTATTGACTTCTAGAATTAGGATTGGATTAGTCTAATATGATTAAAGATTTGAATTTTTCTTTACTAGTTTTTCGGAATTTGATTGCTTCCTCCATTTTGACACTGTTCTTGATTTTATTGGATGGATTGGTTTTGAAATTTGGAGGATGTGATAGCTTGGTTGGTGTGAGAGCGATTGAGATTGAATTTCTTTTCACTAAAGTAAATATATGTGCAGTATGTGTGGCTTTTTTGGACAATTTAGTAAATGAAGATTGCAGGGAAGAAAACAGAAAGATTTGAAAGTCAATAGAGTTTTCAAGCTTTTTTATTATTATTATTTCTTGTTTTATATGCTAATTGTGACAAATGTATGAATCGAATAAGTTATATGCAGCAGTTGAGAGTTGTAGCATATTTAGTTCTGGTGTTGCTGGGATTAGATTTTGAGCATTCTCACTGGTTTGGATGTGTGGTGTCACACGTTATTCGTTGAGATTCAGATACAACCCTGCAATGAGATCGTGTTTAGTTTGAGTTTGAGATGCGTTTCTTTAGCTTCTTGCATCTTTAGATTTGGATGTTACACATACATCCTAGGATGTTGGAATGCAGAGCTGAAGTTGCTGGTTGTTTTGATTTGCAGGAAACAGTACAATGGAAGTGTGCTGCACCAGGGACCCCGAGTTCAAGTCGAACGTGACCTTGGATGAGGAGTTTTTACCGCACCAAGATGGTGATCTGACCATCATGTACGACGTGACCAGAACTTATGAGTCGAATTATTGGGCTCAGGTGACGATTGAGAACCATAACCCTCTTGGCAGGCTCGATAACTGGCAGTTGAGCTGGGATTGGATGGAAGATGAGTTCATTTTCGCCATGAAAGGAGCCTATCCCTCTGTGGTGGATACCTCGGATTGTGTTTTTGGCAAACAGGGCCAGTTTTATCAGAGTCTCGACTTTTCCACCGCGCTGAACTGTGACCGTAGGCCTACTCTAGTCGACCTGCCTCTAGCCAAGACCAACGACACGAATCTTGGCATGATCCCGTTCTGCTGTCGGAATGGGACAATCTTGCCTCCTGCAATGGATCCTAGCAAGTCAAAATCTGCATTCCAGATCAATGTGTTCAAGATGCCACCAAATCTCAATCGTTCACGCCTCATGCCGCCCCAGAATTGGGGGATTAAAGGAAGACTCAACCCGGATTACAAATGTGGGCCGCCTGTTCGGGTCAGTCCAACCCAGTTCCCAGACCCTGCAGCCCTATTGTCCGATACAGCTGCAGTTGCGAGCTGGCAAGTGGTCTGCAATATAACTCAAACGAAGGGAGCAAGCCCTCGTTGCTGTGTGTCGTTTTCAGCCTACTACAACGAATCCATCATCCCGTGCCAAACTTGTGCTTGTGGCTGCCCTGCCAACACTGCCCGCACTTGCAGCACTACAGCCCCGGCCCTGTTCCTTCCATCACAGGCCCTTCTCGTTCCGTTTGATAACCGGACTACATTGGCCAGAGCGTGGGCGGATCTTCACCACTTACCGGTGTCAAACCCTCTCCCCTGTGGTGATAACTGCGGTGTTAGCCTCAACTGGCATTTGTTCACAGATTACAGAGGCGGATGGTCTGCGAGAATCACGATCTTCAACTGGGACGATTCCCCCTTTATCGATTGGTTCACTGCAGTCGAGTTGGACAAAGGAGCTCCTGGGTTTGAGGCAGTCTACTCCTTCAATGGAACATCACTAGCCGGTGCGAACAACACCATTTTCATGCAGGGGCTTTCGGGGTTGAACTATCTCGTTGCAGAGACCGACGGGGCCAATCCGCAGAAGGATCCGAGAGTCCCCGGAAAGCAGCAGTCAGTCATCTCATTCACAAAGAAGCTCACTCCCGGAATCAACATCCCTGCAGGGGATGGATTCCCATCGAAAGTATACTTCAATGGGGAGGAGTGTTCACTGCCTAAAGTGCTTCCGATGAGCAATGCCGGTAGATTTGGCTCGTCGGTCTTCTTGTCGTTGGCTCTGATGCTCGTCACCTTCGTCTTCTTGCAGCGATAGCGAACGGACGGACGAGAGGCTCTGCTTATTCGTTCATTCTTTTGGTTGTTACGATCAAAATCATAGTTCCTCTTCCTGAGGAATGAATTTTCGAACTGAGAAGTTTGGAGAGGTGTTTTTGTACCTAAATCATGCTCTGTCTAGAACAACATTAACATCAACATTGGCATTGTATTATACACACATTTGTTAGTTTTTCACTTACTGTCTGATATACATTCATGATTGATCAAAAGTTTTCTGAGTTTGATTCCTCAGAAGTTCCAAATGTTATTATTTCAAAGAGGGTCAAAAGGGTCTTTGTTCGACTTGTAATGAGACGGCCCTCGAATCTTAAAGGTCTCAAGTTCTATTCACGACATTGTAACATCACATTTGTTAGTTAAGCAAAGTTTTTGAGTTTGATTCCTTAATACTTCCAAAAAGTAATTATATTTCTAACTAGGGATACTAAAGGTCAAACAAGAGTTGTTTAACTAGTAAGAATGCCATCCTCAAATTTTAAAGGTCTCAAGCTCGATTCACACCTTGTATACATTTCGATAACTTTCCCACCTCAACACACCCAAATTTGTTTAAATTTGTTGGATAATTGGTTTAAATTTTTTAAATTTCAAAGATTAGGATTGAGCACATACATTGTCTTGTTGGACAACTTGTATTGAATGTCAACTATTTATCTCCTGCATTTCTCATTTATGAATTGAGAAACATATAATGAGCAAAAGGGAAGAATTTCAAGATTTGCATTGTTGAAAAATCAAATGAATGAATCTGTATACACTACATTCATATCCTGGCAATATATGTAACTTATTTAAATAGACAAATACCCCAAATTTCCAAATAGAGCAGCAGCAGCTGCTTATCCCACACCTAAAGTAGACCAGCATCCAATATCAAGAAACTTCCCCTCACAATGTTCATAAATACAGCCACCTAAGCTATAAAGCAAGCAAAATTTTGCACAGTACGCTTCGCATATCATGCAGTGGAATCATGCACCTTTCTCCTGCATCTTCAATCCAATCCCCGATGATCTACCCGTTCGAGAGTTGAGCACCGTGTCTCTGGTTTCGGACGAAAGCAGCCCGGCAACTATACACAATAGAGTAACAAAGCAAACCAAGACCCTACTCCTAGCACTGGAAGCATAATTTTCGGAGGAAATAAAAAAAAACCAAGAATTTCCAGACCTCGGTAGCAAGAGGTTAATTTTAGGTGTGATGCAACTATGTACAAACTCACACTAAGCTATAGAACACCGGCATGATGTTCACACTGGGAGATTATCCAGATGGTAACCATCAAACCCGAACTCACTTTCAACGGCCCCCAAGCCTTCCTGCTGCTGTAGTGAAAGAAAGGTGTTAGAGAGTGAATTTGGTTATTACTCCTTCAAGAATGATGATTTGGTTGAACGTGCTCAGAGGTAGAAAAGTCGACCTGCTTGAAAAGTGCGCTCATGAGGTCCTCCTGGCCATAGTGTTCCGAGAAGAGGCCGTTCTGGAAGCCTGTTTCGTGTAGTCTTTCGGCCTTACTCCTTAATGGTTTGTCAGAAGCAGAGAAGTTAAGCTGCTGACCGACGTTTGGTATGCTGGTAAATCCCTCTGCAAGCGAGAATGCTGCCTTATTAGCAGATGGGATCCTGCTCTGTCCAACCTTCTGGCTAGAAGATACCGGTTGCTGAATTAAAACCGACCGAGAAACATCCAAGCCTCCTTGTATATTTGAATGATGAGGCGGCCCAAATGTTGATCCAACATTCTGCAAACGCCAATCTTGATTCCCGTTCTGATTTACATTGAGAGCATCATAATTAGGAAGCAAACCTCTCGACATTCCAGAACTACTCGCGAGTGGAAAGGTATTTCCTGAAAACTCTGTGCTCTGACTCGAGTAGTCTGCGGAGGTAGATGGCTGGGAAAGAGAAGTATACTGTGGTCCGTGAATGTTTTCAATTCCGTTCCGGCCCAAGACAGCACTTGGAATGGCACGTGATAGAACTGGCTGACCTACGGATGATGGAATATTCGAGGCATGGCTTCCATTTATTTCATTTAAAAGCTGAGTCCTCGACTGCGGTTGAACCATCTGCATGAGCAATGAGTTGCTCTGGCTAGTCTGGGAGTGGACATGCATATTCATGTTACCAAGTGCGGATTGGTGCAGATTGGCTAGCTGCTTCGAGTCCATATTTGTCGGGATTCCATGAAGCAAGTTCACTTGCTTACTACTATCACTTTGTTGTTGCTGCCCTTCAATGAACCTTAACTTTGGATTTTCAAAATTGAAAACGTTTCTTTGATCAACAAGAGGTAATGGTACAGCAGACTTTGAAGTAGGCCGACCAAGTGCAGCTGCTTGGATCGAAGCAAGGCTTTGGGCTGGTAGTTGACCAGAAGCGGCAAGAGCTTGAAGATCAACACCACTGAGAGAAGACATTGGGCCGAATGACGGATCGGAGGGTCCCATAAACGAGTTAGCAAGACCATTCTGGTGTTGTGACACGCCACTTAGCCTTCTAAGGTAGAGGCGGTACTTCTGAAGAAAAAAAAAATGGTTTTCTAAAGTTAGCTGCCAAAATAAGTGGATCACAGATGCATACAGAATAATAAAAGATGCATAGATCAGATAACAACGGAATCGTGCAAGGTTCTTGAATTTTCATATGAAGAAAAAACTCCAGAATTTACAGCTGCTGTCCAAACCTGAAGATGGCTTGCAACATTCTCTCTTGTGAGGCCAGGAACATTCATTAATTCCAGAATTTTCTTAGGAACGGCCTCTGCAATATTGCAAAGAATACGAAATCAATAATTACAAGAATGAGATTGCAAAATCGAGGAAGTGCTAAATTCAGTCGTTTCAGAATTCAAAAGCATCATTCCATTCTAAACACAAAGAGCAGAAACGAGCAACTCAAAATATAAGAAAAGGAGCATTAGAATGCGGAAAAAGAAGGAAGGAGATTCTTACTGTCTATTCCGAGCTGATTAACAGCAGTTACAAATTGCTGATGGAGCTCGACTGACCAAACAACCCGTGGTTTTTTCAAAGTAGATGTATCATCCCTGTCGTCTACTTCATCTTCCTCGTCCTTCCTCCTCTTCGAGTTTTTCCAATTCCCTTCATTTATCGAAGAGGAACAATCAACATCTTCGGGAAACTTTTGCTGACGTTCCCCCTCTTCCACACTCCCCGAATGCTCCACATCCTTATCCTTCCACTCGTGCTTCTTCTTGCGAACCACATGTTGCCATATGTTTTTCAAAGCCTCAATGCGAACCGGCTTAATAAGGTAGTCACAAGCACCGTGTGTAACACCCTTCATCACTACATGTTTGCTATCATCCGCGGACATCACTAAGAACCAGCAAAACCACGAGTCCACTCATTATCGCCAATTATAAGACGAGACACAATTGCAAAAAGGTGAAAACGAAAAAGGACTCACTGATAACCGGCAGATCCATCAGAAGCCCAATATGCTCCAGAAGCTTAAAACCATCCATATCAGGCATATGCACATCGCTTATAACAATGTCACAGCCATTTTTGTTATCTCTGAGAAAGTCCAGAGCAACCTCTGCTCGATTGCACGTCGTAACTGAAAATTTCCTCAAAATTAATAAGAGTAATCACCCCCGCAAATACTATGAAACGGCATATCCTAGCCTCAAGATTTGACATACAAGCATAACCGATGCATCAAGATCTAAAGTCAACTGTTTTACTCCAATTTCATCACTCTAATCTCTCAACAAAACTGAAATCATAAGTCCTTCCACAACTCCACAAGATTATACAAGCCCTCAATCATACTTATCATGCAATCATAATCCAACAATGTAATAAATACCCCAAGTTCTGATGCAAGATCTGTTTTTTATGCATATATATGAAATCCCACCAACACACACACACACAAGAACTCAGCCTATTAATACCACAAAAAACAAACTACAATATGAGTTGACATATTACCTTCATACAGACAATTTTTGAGCATCTTCTCCAAGATCCTCAAACAAGTGGGGTCATCATCAACAACAAGAACTTTCAAACCCGCCGGAAACTGGCCGGGAACTACATCACCGGACTTCCAAGAAGCGTTCGAACTTGTGAAAGGCTGGGATTTCACTCCAAGATCCATTTTTTCCCTCAAATTTCACCAAGATAACTCAATATATGCATGCAAACAGCAACCCCAGATGGAAAATACTTGTCAAACAAAAAAAAAAAATCCCTCAACTTATCACTAGCATAATCTATGTGCAGACCCTGCAAAACCCAATCATAATCAAGCAGGGCAAAAATTGAGAGATTGCAATCTTAAAACTTTAATTCAACATTCCAGCTACAATTCAAAGGCTGGAGAGAATTTTCAGATTTATATATTTGTGTGTGCATATATATGATAGTAAAGACATTGAGGGTTGTGTTTGTATGCTCCTCAAACTCTTCTGCCTTCCCCTTTGTGTTGTTTATTGGGATTAAATCTTATTTTTATTCTCCCTTTCCTAAATTTATATATGTATATGTATAATATATATATTATTAGGTTTGTGGGTGGGTGGGGGTGTTCGTTTGGCAATGGGTCAATCGACTCAATCCCATGAGTTTGGATCCAGCTCACAGATACAAGCTTAACCAACCCCACGCCAGCCGGAAAAAAAAAAAAATATATATATATATATATATATATATATTTAATTTATATATTCACTATTCCTTTATATAAAAATACCCATATATTTGAGTTCATTACAAATTTGATGAAAGATATGTATAATCACAAAAATTTATATGAGATGTGTCAAATTGTCTAACATGTTAAAATTCGTCTGATCATACTATATATTAATATCCGATTTTATTTTGTATTTCACACATAATTGAGAAAGTCTTATTAGATGGTCAAGATCCGGTCCGATTGTGGAATTATCTGACAAATTTTAACCCGTCAGATCGTCCGACACGAGGGTAAGTTAGTTAGGTGTGAAAAGTTACCTTTTTTTTTGTTTTAGACAAAATGTAGTGCCTTTTATAAGACAAGCAAAAATTAATATGAGAATTTGTTTATGAGAATGAAGTTAAAGGGGATATTTCCATTTAAAAATTAAATTTGGCAATGTCTTGATTTGTTTATTTATAATTGATCCTAGTACTTTTCCAATTATGCTATTGCATACAACAAAATTATTCAATTTAATGCTACATGCAATTTTACTAGGAATTGAGTGTTCATAACATTACATACTTCTTCTTGTTTCTTGGGACTACTAAATGTTAAGTAGTACTAGAATTCAATAATATTATAATTGGAATCTTGAATGTTACTTTTTACATTGCATGCAATTTTTGAAGATAAATTCAAACACATCTCAAGAATTATTCCATAATCATCACATTTGTCCTAAATCATTACGGGGTAATAGGGTAATTCAACTATACATTATAGGGTTCATTGTGCGGACATGCAAAGATCGTGCCACGTCAGTAATTTCTTAAAAGAAATTGTTAGATGTGACACAATATTTACAGTCTGCGGATCGATATGATATAATTTTTTACTATATAAAATACAATATGTAATTAAGGGATATATGTATTCATTAAATTATAGTCTTGCCAAGGTCTAAATTTTACTATATGACATGTGCATTTATTGTTCAACCTCTATGGATTGATCAATCCACCCACTTTTTTCCCCATAGAGGAATTGGAATTTACTTCAATATTTATTATTTTCCAAAAATTATTGGATCCTCCTTTTCTGGTCCTTTTAAGAATAGAGTTGGTCCATTAATTATTCCAATTTCCATTAATTTCATTTATGTCAAACCACGTGTTACATCTATTAAAAAAATTAACAAACTTCCTGCTACATGTCAATTCTATTTATTATCATTTAACATTTTCTTGTTAATTATCTTAAAAATCAATAACTTAGTACATAATTAATTAATTAATTATAAATTTAGCATGAATTTTAAAAGTGAGTAATTAAGACACCAATTTTTAATTTGGATGTTATTTAAAATCCTCATTTTTTTTATCAAACATATTAACCTCTGTTTCAGCCAACAATTTACTTGTTTCTTCGGACATGTCTTGGCTCGACCATCTGTTTTTGAAAACAAATGTCAAAGCGGCTGAATTTCACACGCTTATTAACAGGAAAAATGGGGATCATTCAATTCGACCACACTAATATCTTTTTTCAAAAATTAATGGTTCAATTATGATGAGTTTAAAGAGACGAGCAAGTTGGAAGCTGAATCGGAGGTCGGTTGTTTTATAAAAAGAATGGAAATGCTCAATAACATCCATATTAAAAGTTGATGTTTTAATTACATACTTCTAAAATTTATGTTAAATTTATAACTATACCCAAAATTCATGATTTTTAAAATAATTAACCCCTTCTCTCTTTTTTTTTAAATATATATATATATATATATATCAGTCTACAAATGATAGTAGAATTTGAACTAATAGTATTTCAATTGTGAGATCGTTACTCTAAAAATCAGGTCACCTCGCCCGTAGAGGCATTTACATTCTTGTATAGATATCATCGTTTCAAAGAATTATGAAAAATACTTTCACTGTGTAAACATCTAAAGAGGTCTTTTTACCTTGAAAAAATAATTTACGTGACATCTACAACGATACGTGTTCGTGGAAGTGTAATGTTGAGTATATAATTAAGTTAATTACAACTTAAACATAAGATTTGTGTCTTGCATTATATCTAGAAATACATCAAATTCAAATGATAATTGCAAGCAAATTGCGGCGCCGTTCAAGTCTCCTATATACATCTCACATAATTGCTGAAAATCAGAAGTTATTATTTATTCCATTTGCTTTCCTACTTGACAATTAAAATCCTAAAATAAATTACAAATTATTTTGATAATATATAAACTCTGAGTGCATACTGCAGTTAAGTAATTAATTGAGTAATCACATTTGATTATTACATTCTGAAAAAGCTTCTGTAATTTCACTTTATTTGATGGTCAAAAGCACATGAGAATTCTACACTTTGTTGTTTCCCATAAATTCCTTAAAAGAATAATTCACAAAAATGTTTTTTAAGAAGGAAAAAAAAATCTTTTTTATGATAAATTATTTTAGTAATGTAAATTTTGGAGAAATATTAATATCATAACCACTCTTTATGTCCTTTCAATGTAGTAATTTTAATATTAATAATCATATATATGCATCTATGCTTAATGCTTAATTTATTCCCAAATCTCATCAAATAAAAGTTAGAAATATGATCTTGAGTTTTTATGTTTCACTACTATAAGAAGTTGTTATTTGACAATATTTATTAAATATGAATTTTGTAGTACCAGCAGTATACCAATATCAGATCTTGATATCATATTTTGATTACATTTTAGATCTGATCGGTTTTAAAAATCAAAATATATTTATAAAAACATAAGTACCAACAATAATTATATAGGAAATCATGAGTTGTACTATAAAACTTTTTTTTCTTCATTATAAACATTTCAAATTAAAAAAAAAAAAAATTACCTCAAAGGTCAAGTGTCAACTCCCACTTTCTTCTCTAATATCAAAAAATTTACAACCATTATGAGTAAATTTTCATAGAGATCCACTTTTACCTTTAACTTAAATAATTAAATATATATTTTTACCATCTTTTAATAAAAAGGAGAATTTGGGGCAATAATATAATTATGCAATTGTTAGCTTTTTATGAGGAATAGATGCTTTTAAGGTGAAGGAAATGTGTGTGTAACCGAGCAACGATCTCATGCGCGGATAAATTAATCACGGAGGTACGTCCAGCCAATGGGATCTCGCCACGTGGCGTCCATGCGAGCTTAACAACGTGCCGCTTTATTGCTTTTTGATCCCTGCAAATTTGTGCCCTTTTTGCAGTTTGCCCCTTGAATTTGAATGATTAGTGCCATCCCACTCCCATCCCCTTAATTAGTCAGCTTTTTTTTTTTAATTAAAAATAAAAAAATCATACAAAGCCCCAATTTGAAATCATTTTTTATTCATCTGAATTTTAATAGTAAATTATGGAATTAAAGATGTAATATAATCCAATTATAAGAAAATCATATTGGAAATTAACACTTCACTTATGAAAATCTTGCTTTCGATCATAATCTGTTCATTCGGTGATAGATTACGTAGGTATGTAATTATTCTAGCGGTCATTTTTCATCAACCCACTACGCTGGATCAAGAAGGTTGAACGTCGCCATTCAACTAGTTTTCAAATAGATAACCGTTCAAATTGAAATTAATTTGAATTAATGTTGACAGTTTCACTTTATCCGGAATGGTTGTCGGGTTCAGAAGAGTCAACATGTTCTTCAATAATCTATGTGATCCGCGTAAACCCTAGTTGCTACCTCTACCTATAAAAGGAGCCCCCCTCCTCATTTGGCAACTACGCAGACATAACACAAGTTTTACCTTCAACCCTAGAACATGCTACATCGTATTTCTTTAGCCCGATCCCTCACTGACAATCTAACCGCACGACGAAGTTTCTACGTTTATTTTATTTATTCTGTATTTTTACCGCATTAATTCTACCTTCATTCCTTTTCTGACTTAAGCGTCGGAGGCCCAACGATTGTCATCCTCTGACGGTCCTTGTCTCTTATGACTTTTTTCTTGATTATGTTTCGCAGATAGCTAGATCACTGCTCCGGATTAAATCGATAATTGCAGATTTCTGGATCTACAATTATGATTATTCAAAAAATTACTAAATGAACCGTATTTTAGTTTGGCTGTGTATACTATTTCTAATTTTAATAGTATGGAGTATTTTTATAAGTATTAATGATGGATAAGGAGAAGATGATGATCAATATTTATTATATTATTTGCATATACAACTGCATGACAACTTGTAGTTCTACCCTCTTTTTCGTTTGACAACGTGAAATGGAAATCATGGTGTGCATGTATGTGTGATTAATTTAATTAATAATTAGGTTCAATGCATCAAATTAAGTGAAATGATTCATGGCTTTTGCATTCAACTTATCGACAGCTCTTAATTTATATAATTAATAAATTAATAACGAAATTAATTAAAATACAACAAAAATTGCTTATTGTGGTCTGAGCATTTGAACTCGTAAATCCCACGTTTTCTTACTTTCTTTGATATATCTCTTCTTTTTGGCAGCTTAGTCAAATAACAGTCTGATTCCACTATCCAATATTTATTCAAAAAATAAATTAAAATAACTAAAAAGAAAGATACCTAACTATATGGTTTGGAAAAAAAAAGGGATTTCAACTGTTCCCTACGTAGATAAAAGAATAAAGATGTTTATCGTTAATTTCTTTATCGTATTCGATGACGTGGTCGTGTCACAAGTTCAAATATAATCTATTTTTCTATGCGTAACATAAAATACAGCGGATGATGATAGATATATCGACATAAAAATACATTTTCTTGAAGATCGAGCACCCTTCGATAACGGCTACTTATTTTCTCGATCGACCCTAACTAGAGAATAAAAGTGTGTATAGATTTGACCCACAAAGAATACCTTCGTGTGCTTGTGAATTTGATACTATACCTTTGGAAGAAAATTAAAAAGGATGGTTACTAGTTTTCAACACATGTTTTTCACTTCTATATTCCTTTTCCAACTGAAATATATATACATAATACACACACATACATATATATATAATATGCATGGAGTTGATTTTACGTTACACCCCACCACCCCATGATGTAATATTGACTATATATATATGAGAAGCACTTGTGTGTACTAGGTGTACCATCAGACACGTTGTTCGGGTTAATGTCGGACATTGCGCGTTGACCCGATCAACTTACAAAAAAAATATAATCTTTTAAAATTAGTATCAACCGTAATTAGGACTAGCAAAACGGGCCGTCCGGCCCGAGCCCGCCTGGTCAAGTGAAAAAATTGGGCCCGACCCGAAATCTCACGGACCTAAAAATCCGAGGCCCGGCCGGCCCGCGGGCCACATTGTATTTTTCCTGTTTTTGGGCTATATGGCTCGAACGGCTTGTTCGGGCCACCCATTTGTTCGGGCCGGGCCGATCCGAAATTATTTCGGGTCAAATTTTTTTAGAACCAGCCCGACCCGACTATTTTGCCACCCCTAACGGTAATGCTAAAAAGTATCATTCAAAAGTCTGAAAGTATCGCATGTATTCTTAAAAAATATTGATAAAAAAAACGTCAAAACCCGTATCAACCGTAATACTAAAGAATATCATTCAAAATTCAATAAGTATCATCTATATAGCAACATTAATTATCAAGAGATTTATAATATTAAATTTATCTAGTTGTACATATAAGTTTGATTTAAATTAAACCGATGTCTTGATATATTTGTGATGTCCCGCGCCTACATGTGCGTGCGGATTTTTCGTTTAATTTGATGTTGATTTGAACATCAATTTGATTTTTTATTAGAGAGCTATGTTTATCAATTTGATTTTTTATATAGCTATGTATATATCAATTAGATTTGTTGATAGGTATTCTCTGACGTCTCATCACATAATCAAATAAAGTTAGTTAAATTCTATATTATATTTCAACATCGTTGCAAATTAAATCACCACTTAATTAATTATAAGTTTCAAGTATAATTATACTAATCCATTATACTCTGTCATTATTGATCCCTTAATTAGAGATATAATATTGCTATTAATTTGACAAAGTCCCCATTTATAAATCAAATCTTCTATCACATTCTATTGTGTGCCACACTTAAATATATTATTTTAATAACAACTATAGTAATTAAAAAAATAAAAATTAATTATGAAACTTATTATTGATGGCATAAAATATCGTATTAATTATGCCGTTCCCATACCTTTTATGCATATTTAATATTTATGTATCAATTATTTTGTGGGCCTCGGATTGGCAAGTTTATTCATTAATATTTATTACATTTTTTGGACTGTAATTCAATCATTTCGATAGAAAGAATAATTAATTAAAAATTAACGGTCATCGTTATCAAATCCCTACATGAACATTCAACTCCAACACAAGGCATTGTACTATTTATCGAACTTTATTTATTATTCCCTTCATTTATGAATAAATGTTATTCTAAGTAAATGCACACATATTAATAAAAATATTAATTAGATATTTATCTAAACAACGGTATTGGGAATTTGAACTCGCTATTTTTGACCAACTACCTAACTCTTCGACGAATAAATCCATTTGCACAAAACCTTATTGTGCTTATTAATTCATGTTATTATTATCATTATTTATCAAAAATATTGATTGATATATGTAGGTAAATTAGTTGATATAAGCTGCATTTGATGAATTTATTAGTAAATAGATACATCGATTGGGACGAAGAATTAATTGAGTTGGACTTGAGGCATCTTGCGAAAATGAAAGGACAAAGCATTCATAGAAAAAAAATACCTCTTCAATTAATCTTGAATTATTATTTTTTGAAAACTACTTTTGCTTTAGTGACATCAATTATCAACCAACTCTTTTGACAATTTTTTTTTTGGTGATGGTTACTAACAAAATTTCTTCTAATGTAAAACATTATAAATCCAAATATTGGAGTGACCAATATCTTAATTTTTTAAATTTTTTCATTTTTTAGAATATTGAAAAGATATAAACAAGATCTATAACACATATTTTAAATATTGGGAGGATTTTATTCTTCATTTAAGTATATAATAGCTAAATTTTGCATAGATGTTATTTCCTCATACAAGGACATCAATTATTAAGTGCGTAGTTGATTTATTTGATTGATAATATGATAATTACTTGTGAAAGGGATGGATAAATTGGACAACAGCTAATAATATACTAATTCCCAATATCTAGCTAGCAAATTAAATTATATTCACTAATAAAATATTTGACAATTCGAATACATAGTCTATATCTATATCTATATATCTCTATATATATAATAAATATTGATAATCATCTTCTCCTTGTTTTATATTTCTCAATTTTACTTATTTAAGTACATTATTTTTGTATTTTACTTGCGATGATCAACTTAAATTTTACATCACCGAATAAAATTTATGGATCTGTCACGTCAACATCCTTAAAAGCATCTTTAAGTCATGGAAGAAGCAAGTAATTTTTGCATGGAATTAAAGTAATGTTTTGCACCTATAATCAACTCAAATAATTCATCTATCACGAAAAGAAATTTTTAGATGAAACTTTAGACATGAATCGACTTTGTTTCGAGTCACATGTTCCCTTGGGGGTCAAAAAGAGAGGGAAACATCTTCGATTGTGTTTGTTAGTATCTGTGTAAATTTATTTTATTTTATTGTCGATCAATTTCGAGTTAGGAATTTCATTTTATTTTTTCATAATAGAGACATTTTCGAGTTTGAAAATTGATTAGAAAGACAAATGAGTGTGTGTTTGAAACTTTGAATTTGGAATTGCTAAATTACCTAACGAAATCACGTCCAAATTTAACAACGACCAAACACGAATGGATTTATCAATTATGATAAAAAAAAAAATTGCGTCAGATCGACTTTTTTATGGGTTAAAATTTGTATTACATACTTATAATTTTGTTGATGTTTCATTGCATTTGTATATGTATCTTGACCCGTCTTACGAGTTTTGACCCGTAAATTATAAGACGATCTCACACAAGACTCCCTCATTAGTTCGGAATTTGAAAGATAAAAATTAATTTTTTTTTAAAGGAGAGAACTTCATTAATTAGAAGAACAATCGTCTAGCAAAGTAGACAACAAACTCAACACGGACATTCCCCCTATTGAAACAGCGATCCAGAAAAGAATAAGACACCCTAGCAAAACTATGAGCCACCTTATTAGCGGACCGATAAATAAACAAACATGAAACATTACTCATACTATGAAGAAGGCGTCGACACTCTTCCACTACTAAACCGAACAGAGATCTCATAAAAAAATTGTTACGGATAACATTGATCACCACCAAATAATTAGATTCCAGAATAGCCTTCTCCCATCATCTTGCTTTAATCCAACTGAGTGCCTCTTTTATCCCGATCACCTCAGCAAGTTCCGGCGCCACCACGCTCTCTCGGCAGACTGTCCGAGCTTCCACCAGTTGGCTGAAAAAATCCTTGACCACCATGCCCAACCTGAATTGACCTCAATCCATGAAAAAAATTAAACCTGCATGATTGAAAAACTTCAATCAAAGACAAAAAGGGTCAACATATTTTTGTTTTTATTTTATTAAAAATATTTATATATTACTTTCCAATTAAATTAAACTTATACATAATTATCTACTAAATTAAATAATTTTTTTCTTAAAATTAATTTAAAAAAATCAAAATACACAAATCTGATAATTTCAATTATTCATTAAATAATAATTTTCATCTTCCAAAAGATTAATGGCTAATACTATATATTGAATAAAAAAAATTCTCTATCTTATATTTCAAAAAAAAAAATCAATAAATTGACCGACGGCGACAAAAGCCGCCAAGAACGTATATGGAGCACCGACTCTCAAACAAACTGACACGTGGCGGTCGCGTCGGTGTTGGGCCCCACAAAGCGACCAATAGGAGTGTGGGGCCAACGCGGGAAAGTACTTGGGCTGGGCCCACTCACAGCAATCCATTTCTAGTGGGCCCTACTCTATTTATTTATACACTTGCTCAAACTCTCTTGCTATACTCACCTTTGTCCCTTGTCACGTTTTCATTTATTCCACATTAAATTAAACTAAGATATATAGTGATAATAATTATAGAAAAATGGATTTTTTTTTTGTGGGTTTTCTAATTTAATATTTTATTCTATTTTTCCGAATGAAAAATTACATTCTCATAAGGGTTTAGAATCTTTGCTTGATCGGAGAGGGTATAGTGGAATATAAGCTATGAGTTAATCATATTTCTGAAACACTCGATTAGATGTACGAAACTCAAGAAGATGATGATGATGATGATGATGATGATGATGATGATTATGTGCATATTGTGCATTTTCGTAAGTAAAACAGAATTGATAAATAAAAAAAGCGTGTTTACGTTTAATTGAAGGGAGAAAAAGATCTTAGAATCGAGAATATACTTATGGAAGATCCTCATTGGATTCTTGTAGTTTTTTCCCATCATAGTCATAAGCTCATCACAAAATGAGCAATGTTGAATATGTGGATTTCTTTATTTTATTTAATTTATTTTTGTGAGAACCATAACTAGATTAGAAATTCTTACTCTACTATCTCTAAGATGTTTGATATTCTCAATACTCTATTAACACACAAAAAAAGAATTGCTAGGCTTAGCTACAACCACTTTAACCAAGACAAAACTTGTACGTATTCAAAATAAAAATATCAAAATACACTAATGTTGCTTTCTAGCATTGAGTCCATTTATAGTAGAACAAAAATATTGGGCTAAGATAGAGACATGTAGTAGAAAGAAAAGGATGGATAATGAAGAGGTGTCAATGGAATTTTGCTTCCCCACATGCAACCTTAGAGCTATGTATTGATTCCTCGTGACATTGAAACTTTGAAGAGTTGAAAAAGTTTGGGATATAAAGGGATAAGCCCTTTTAGGGGAGTTGTATTAACCTCACATTTGGCCATATGTAATTTGGTGAAAGTGCAATGAACGAGTATTGGACATCGACCTTCAATGATGGGTCGTAATTCATAACTGACTGATCTGAATTCTTTATTGTGTCGCACGTTCTGATTTTTATGTTTTATTTATCGATATACGTCGTGCATGCATTCTGTATGCGATATTTACTACACCATGTTCGTTGGTGAGATGAGGTGTTTAGCTTAAGCATATATATAGTAAGGTACACTAAACTTTATGGTTATGTGGATGAGAAAATGCTATTGGTGACTAAATTGTCTAATATTGAGTTGGAAACAAAAATTAATCAAACCTTAATTAATTTGTATGTAGCTGCAACAAAATACATATTTTTTTCTTGCAGAACTTGAGTCTATCTTCATGCCAAATTTTAATCTTGTAAAAATTGATTGAGATTTTCATGTAATACCATGAACAAATAAGCCAAATTAATCCTAAATGTGATTACAAATTTCAACATCGAGTGAAAAGACCTATTCCCCTTATCTCTTTAGAGTTGCCTTGGGATTAAATGACAAACTTAAAAACTCTCCACAAACATCTTATTATAGTTGTAAACGAGCATAGCTGCTCACAAGCTATTCATCGTTCAGCTAGAATAAAAACTAGATCGAAGCTCGTTCATTTTCTTTGCGAGCCGAGCTCGATAAAATCATCTAACTGAACTTGAACAGACGGTCAGTTCGTGAACATGTTCGAGATCGGACTTAATCGAACATGTTAGAACGATGTTTACATCATCTGTCCCACTATAACTACAGAGTTAGTCAATGTTTATTCATAAAGAAAATCAATACCCAAAATCAACTATGGACTTGGCAACTCTACCTAATAGCTCAATTCCAAATTTTTAAACCCAAATTTCTAGATTATATCTATCAAGCACCAAAAATTAAAGTGATCATATAACATATTAACTAGAGGCCCAATAATTAATTAAATTATTGCCTAAACTTTGAATTGGGCCTTTTATATTATAAAGCCCATTATATTTGGGCCTAAGGCCCAATAATTTTAATCCATTCTATCACGAAGTCAAGTGTCATAATCATACTGGAATTGTCAGTCTTTGTGGAGAGAGTAGATACACACTTTACAGCTGGTGAAACGACGTCGTCGTGTTCAGGCTATTCATCTCTTGCCACGTGGGAGAAAAATGCTAAAATGACGTAGCTGTCATGTGGCGACGCAGTAGCTGTACACTCACTAATCACCGTTCATTTCAATCCTGTGATCTACCAAATTTTTTTTTTTTTTTACGTGTTACCTAATTTTAATAAAATTAAATAAATATATTTTTGCTCATGGTAAATCCATAATAAATTAACTTATCTATTGTGTATTTATGTTCAAAGGAATATTTTTTAAAGAGTTTTGGAACTCAATAAATTATAATTGAATTTACTTGATTGATTCTCATCTGTTACAATGTTGAGGAACTTCAATAATAAAACAAACTTGTATGGTTTGATTTTTATTCCTTTTGTCTTATTTTAGCTAAGTTCTGTTTAAGGAATTTTGGGATTTAATATAATAAAAAAAATACTTACAAACTTGTTTGTTGGTTTTTTTTAACTGAATTTTTAAATTATTTTGTTAGTTAATAATATTAAGTTTGGAACAATTTAGAAAGAGAGAGAGTATTCGATCAAGACAGATAGATAAGAATTTCAACCCCTTATCTAAATGCACACGCTTAATTTTGCTATATTCTATATATTTTTTTTTCTCGAATTCCTATTTTAGGAAATTCAAAAAATATTTTGAGACGGATAAAAATCATAAAATAGCATTTACTATACCAAACTATTTGAAAATATATAATGGAACCCAAATAATAGAGTTTTTCTATGTGTTATCTTTTTTTTTTCTCGTTATTAAAAAAGACATAAAAATTTCAAAAGTCATGAAAATCTCGAATTAGTATCGTTTTACAAAAGCAAGTTTCCATAATTACATGAGTATATAAATATCGTACAAGATACACCCTTACATTTTACGTTGTTGGTTTTATATTCCTACTCATAATAAGTGTAGTGTGAATGATTCGATAAAAGATATTGATCAATTCGAAACACACAATTTAATAATTTTTTGCATGTTGACTCATATCATGTCATGTATTATCAATACTTTCATAAAATATATTAATATTGGTGTACGTTTCGACGGGTTGCCAGAGTTGGCATAGGTCACATTCTAGATTTGGTTTGCACGGTCAATTTTGATATAGCTTTCTTCACAGAGACACACTTATTTGATTCTGGAACTGTGTTAAGGGGTTATGACCGATGGGGGAGTTTTTATTGTTGCTTGAGTTTTAGGTTTACCAAGTCTAGTTCGAGTGATTTTGTATATGTTGCATCAGGATGTATTTGCTTTTTCGACAAGTGTCCCAAAGTGTCTTACTTTTTCCATTATCTTAAAAAAAAAGAAAGATAATGGGACACTTGTCGAAAACGGACATGGGAATGCAAATGTATCCCAATGCACCATATACAAAACCAGTTCGAGTGGATGAAGGTGAGGGAATCGAAGTACATGGAGTTTTATAATATGTAAAGAATTCTGGCCATCTCAAATCATTGTTGAAAGGGATAAGGGCCAAATAGGCCCCTGGATTTATTTGGGGGGAACAAATAGGCCCTCGAATTATTTTTTATCTCGATTGAGCCCCTGAACTTTTATTGAGGGCTCAATCATGCCCTCCGTCACACCCCTCACAAACGGCCGTTAGTCTTGATTCAAAACGACGTCGTTTTGTATTTGGCCCAAAAAAATTGTTTTTACATTTTCTTTTCCAGATTTTTCTTTTTATTTTTCATTTTCATTTTTTCTTGGAATCGCACATCTCTCTCTCTCTCTAACCCCCAATTCAATGCAGCAACATGTTCTTTATTTTCTTCATTTGCCCTCAAAAATCAAATTTCCAACAAACAAAAAATCAAATTTCTTATTCAATGCAGCAACATGTTCTTCATTTGCCCTCAAAAATCAAATTTCCAACCCACAAAAATGCAAGAATCTTATTATCTCAACCAGACGACCATGAACTCAAATATCAAATTTCCAACCCACAAAAATGCAAGAATCTTATTATCTCAACGAGACGACCATGAATTAAACTCACCACTTTCATTAACTCAGATTGATAACTTAAAAATCTCAAATTAAAAAAAAGCAAAAAAAAAAAAGAAAAAAGAAGAAGAGAGGTGACGAGAGAGAGAGAGAGAAAATAAAGTCCTAAAATAAATCCCCCAAAATTACCCAGATTGACATTGTTATTCCTCCAAAATTACCCAAATTTAAACCCAGTCGTATGGTTTTAACCAATCCTTCCAACCAGAAACAACATGTCATCGAAGAAAAAGAACTCAAAAACACCTTCATAACCCTCAAATTCTGATCAAAGTAGCAATTTTTGTAGAAGAGGGAGAGGTCGTCAAGCTCATCAGAGAGGGGGATGGCGATTTGGTGGGGGGAGGGGGAGGAGGCAGAGGGCGAGGGACAACGGCGGAGGAGTGGAGGGAGGGGGAGGGGGAGGAGGCAGAGGGCGAGGGACGACGGCGGAGGAGGGGTGGTGGCCATTTCATTAGGGTGTGTGAGAGAGAGATGTGATTCCAAGAAAAAACAAAAATAAAAAATAAAAAGAAAAATCTGGAAAAAAAGTAAAAATAATTTTTTTGGGGCCAAATACAAAATGATGTCGTTTTAAACCCTAACAGACGTTGGTGAGGGGTGTGACGGAGGGGCTTAATTGAGCTCTTAATAAAAGTTCATGGGCTCAATCGAGACAAAAAATAGTTCGAGAGCTATTTGTTCCCTCAAATAGTACAAGGGCCTATTTAACCTTAACCCTTGTTGAAATTAACTTGGAACTAAAAATGAATACTATTGCAAACAACAAGAAAATATTATTGGAATTTGATAGCATTATTTATTGTTGTCTAAAATTGCTTCGTGCTAATCCAAATTTTATCTTTCGACATATCCCTAAAAAAACTAATATTATGGCTCGTAGATTTACAAAACGATTTTCCTAGTCAATAGGATGGGTTTTCATTTTTTTTTGGATAAATTTCTTCGTGCTATTTGTTCTGGATAAATTAAAGTTGTTTTATTTTTAAATAATGATAATAATTAATTAATAAATTAATAAATTCGAACTCATAATTCATAATAAACAAGATCACGTAATCCACAAACTAAATTCTACAATCTATTCCTCTTTTAACCTACCAAAAAATTGCCCGTGCTAAACGTTCAGGTGCTACCGAGTTACCAATTATACCCTCGGAAAATAACGGTACGCCGCGCTGAATAGGTTGTACCTTTTGGTGATAAGGCGATGGCAGTTCCGTAAATTCAAGCGAATTCGAGCATTTTTGTATAGAAACTGTATATAAATGTGAGAAATGTCTGACCATTAGAAATTGGGTAGGGAGCTTCATATCTCATATCTGCTCTCTCTCTTCATTAATTTCTCCGAAGCTTCTCCTTTTTTTTACCTTTTCTTTTTAAATTTTCATTTCTGTTTATAAATATACGTCAATTTTTAAGTCAAGTGTGTGTAGTGCGTGCCTCTAACCGAGTGGGTTTTGAGCTTTTTTGAGAGGTTTCTTGACGCGGGATTGGGAATTTGTAGAGGAAAATGGAGTCCGATTCGTGGTCGCGGATTTCTAGTTATTCTAGGCGTAGTCGATCTCGATCAGGTTTGTTCGATTCTTGGAAAAAGAAGCACGAATTTGCGGTGGGGAACGTTCTTGTTTTGTTTAGTTTTGTGGGGGAATTTGGTGAAAGTTTTGATTTTTTTGGGGAAATTAAGTTGGGTTGTGTTTTTTCTTTGTTGATTTTGAGAAATTCAATTGAATTATGCGAATGAGGAATTTGGGATTTTAATTCTTGAAATTGGTAATTTTTTTGTAGCTGTTTATGGTTTTGGAAATAATATCGGTAGTGAGTTTCCTCTTCTGGCGTGAAATTTCTAATTTTATCCTTGAATTGATTCAAGATAATCGAATTTGTTGAGTTTTTTTTTTCTTTTTCTTTTTCTTTTTCCTTTTTCTTTCTTTTTCCTTTTTCATTTCCCCCCTTTTAAGCGCAGTAACGGAAAGGGAGCTGGAAACTGTAATTAAAATGGTGCTAATTCCTATTCGGGATTTTGATGGAGATTGTTTGATTGCTAGGTGGAAATGCAATGCTCTATTAGGGTTCTAAGTTTTAAAATTTTGAATTTGTGATAAAACTTCAGCTTTTCCTGAAGAAAGTTTGCGACTTTATCTTTTCTTTTCTATGAATTTATGTTGTTAGATATCCTTTTGATCTTCCAGTTCCAATTTATGGAAGGTGTGATGAAATTCAGAATTGTGTTTCATGTTTCGAGCTCTTTAAGTTTTGGAAGAGGTGCAAGTTCGATTTTGTTTGTTCGTTATGAATGTAATGTAATTGTGAACTGTTTTCTTGATATCACATTGCAGACGTATATCATGGAGAAGAGTATGAAGGGGAAGATGAGCAGAAGTCTGAGTTTCTCTGTCCATTTTGCAGTGAGGATTTTGATGTGGTGGGGCTTTGTTGTCATATTGATGAAGAGCATGCCGTCGAAGCTAAGAATGGGGTACCTACAATCGCAACTTTCCCTTTCTTATGGTGTTTTTGTTGTTTGTTTGTCTGTAATTGGGCTGCATTTTGTGGTTGGGGGCATGTGATCTTGTCTTTATTATGTTTGCTTTACATCACATGGAATTTGTTAGAGCTTTTCTATAGCTACACAAAATATTTATGAATGAGATCATGAGACTTTGATATATGGCGGTGATCATAATATCGAGTGTTTGGAACTTTGTTAGGGTCGCAATTGCAGAATGTTTTTTTTTTCTGTGTATATGTTCATGAGGTTTTATTGCACATGCTATGAAGCTAACTTCTTGGTACATCTTAGTATCTGAAATAAAAGTTAGGATGAATACACATTTATAATGTGTAAACAGTCGATGTCCTCATGTAGAGCGCTACTTTACTTTTTAGTTATATAATCATGCATGCTATTGTCAGTTTGCAATAAATGTCTTGAGCATATTGCTGAGATGCATAGAGCACATGCATGGTCCAAGAGACAGGTCACATCTCACAAAATGCACGAGGAACATGTTTCTGTTGCTCGATCAATTTACACAATTTAGTTCTTATGTAATCTTCATGACTTAGTAGTTTTGTGACAGAACGAGTATATATTTTTCTGGGTTAAATTTTTGACTTACCAGCCTTTTGAGACATGTTTTGCAGTTAACATATGGTTAAAAACTGTTAATATGTTGAATCACTGCCATTACTGATTAATTTGAATTACATGTTTTGGTTAATAGCCTGTTGGATTTTTTCATGTGCAGGTCTGCCCCGTTTGTGCAAAAAGAGTCGGATCAGATTTGATTCGCCATTTGACCGTGCAGCATGGAAGTCTACTTAAAATATCCTTTTAGAAAATACCAAATGTTTTATTGCTAGTTCTTCTTGCTATTAATTATCATCATCAACGTTTTCTTCATTTCTTATCATATTATATATCGCGATCATGTTTTTTCCTTGACCGGAATCTCACGTACAGCGAAGGAGAAGATTGAGGAAAGGTGGATCTAATTTCCCACTTTCCATCTTCAGAAGAGAGTTGAGGGATGGAAACCTACACTCCCTTCTCGGTGGATCTTCAATTTCGCTCTCTTCTTCACACACAGAACCCGATCCACTGTTATCATCATTCATGTACAATCCACCCGCTGCTGATGAGTCTTTGAGCGTTCAACCTCTATCATCGGTTGAGGAGTGCTCAATGGCTGATAACTCTGCAGAGGATTCGGCTGATAGGTACGTTAAAAACCGGCCCTTCCATGTAACTCACCTAATCCATGTACACACCCGATCATCTTTATAATGTTTTTCGACTTATGTTGATCATTCAGAGTCGCGCAAAAGTGCCCTTTGTCGGATGAAGATCTGAGAGAGAAGGCTAAAAGGTGCGAATTCGTGCAAGGGCTTCTGATGTCTACTTTTCTTGATGATTTATGAACACCAATGTATGAGGATTTGGAAATGGGGATCAAATTCGGAGAGATTAAGGATTAGGGAACAGCTTTAGTGAGGAAATGGAGCTAAGTTGTTTCTACCTAGTACTAATCTGGGCTGTAGCCTGATGTATGTAAGAACATATTTATGTGCAAAATAAACTATGAATCTAGTAGTATGTACTATGCAGTCTATGCTGCTTGTTATCAGATTAGGGCATCTACAATTCAATGCGCTCCTTTTTTTCACGTCGAATCAAAAAATATTGGTGGAATTTGAGCTCGAAGTTGTGACCTTTGGCCAAGAGCTCATTCCTCCCAACATTAGGTTGCATTGTAGTAGCACTCCCTAGCTACACTATCTCGAAGCAACCTACTCCACTCGATTACACCCCTGAGACATTCATGTAATAAATAATAAATACTCTGTTCAATTACACACCTGAAACATTCATATAATAGCTAAATACACAGTACATTGAAAGCTAGATGTAGCCAATACATCAAGAAACACACTAGGAAGTTAAAAAAATCCACAAGTAACCACAAATTGCAATTTGCACCAGGTTATTAATATACAATCTATATATGGTATACATAGCCAAAAGGTTGTATACATGATATACTATTCGTCATCATCAGGCCCTCTAATCGGCGAAATGGCCCGGAGCAAAATAAAAAAGGGAGAGAGAGAGAGAGATAAGAGAGAGCCAGTAAGACAATATCAATCGGCCAGAAGTTCAAAAATCCATCACCAAATATTCTAATATCTGCATTTGGTTGTAGGAAAGCTACTGACTAGGTGGTTGTCAAAATTCCTGTAAACCACAATCCACATCTCCCCTTCATAACTCCATCATCATCATCATCTGTTGTGTAGTAGCGCGCTCGCACACTTGCAGCTTGTATCGTGGTGAGGATGAGAGGCTTCTACCATGCTGATGGCAGTATAGAGTTTGTTGGAGAAGAGGGATGCTCGTGTTTCTTGTTCTATCTCCAGTAAGTGTTGTGTGACATAAAAAAGTTGTAGTCGGGATGATCAACTTGCAATAGTCGAAGCCAATTGTCAGCAGCCCGTGAGAGAGAATTGACTTTCTGGCCTTCATCATAAACTGCATCCCCGTTCCAGTCTGCGGCTTTGAACTTGTAAGAAACTAGTCCAAATGTAGGTAGGGAGAGCTTGCTACTAACATCAAACCCCCCTTCACTGCCTGTACACATGAAAATGGGTTCTAGCATAAATTGAGCAGTAGGACTTGGTTATGAATTTATCAAATCATGAACTAGGAAATTGTGATGATTATATCAGATCATGAACCCTGTTTTCAGCAGTAACGTTAATATGCATAGATAGCAAGCACAAGAAAAATAGCCATAGGGAAGAAAATGAGAAATGTAAAGATAAGAAAAAATCACCTCTAACAGGTTTTGCAAGTGAATGGAAAGTCAAGAAACAGGCATCAACATTTTGCAGAGTTGGGCCTACAGGTATCCTATATATGGGGTACCTGCAAATCAAGACACCAACTCTCTCGATGAGTATGAAACAACAACAGCAGTACCAAACCATTTTGATCCTGTTTAAGAGTAAGTTTACCAAGCAACAGAAATCCAACTTGATTGAGTCAGATCACAACTCCTGTACGTTTTTAATTCAGGATTGAGAGAGGCAAGTTTCGACATCTGCAGCACGCAAGCAAAAAAGACCTTTTCAGATAAACGCCAATTTGTTAATAAAATGGTGGAGAAGACTCAAATAACTTGCCTTATCAGCTAATGGTTCACGATGAAATGGAAGCTCCCTTTCAAAGTATTCATAGATGAGCCGACCAGGGGGGTTGCTAATATCATCTCCATCAACAGATGATTCCATAGAGGGATTGTTTCTCCCTGCATATCTTCTAAATCCATGGTTAATATTGTTCTTCTGGTTCCAAGAACCCCGGGCATCACTGGTCCCTCTATCAGTTCCTTCACTTTCACCATCAGTACTTGTCCCCCTAGAGGAATTAGCATCACTTTCCTCACCAGGTCTCCTGTCAAAATGTTAACCCAATACAAGTAACTGAGTTATTGCCACCTTTAACCAAATACACAAAATTCCATGCTCAAATATCCATGATTCCATGCCTTCGGAAAATGTTGATTGAAGTTGATAAACATATTGTGCCACAAGGGTCAACAACTTTTTCAGCATTATCAAACAAAATTCACCCACACATTTACCAGCGACCTTTTCATCATTTTCATGTTCAATACATTCAGCACATATGACCACTAAATGACTTGCAAGACACTGCAACTATCAAATAACTGTCTTATGGACAACATCCAAGCAAAGTTCTGCTCTCAAAGAGCTCACAGAAGGAGCAAACATTTTTCAAGTATGGCAAATGCAAGTAAGTTCTAGTAAAATGCACCTACATATCTATGAGACCAACTCCAAATAGTCCTTAGGTCTTACCTCATGCTTCCTGAACACATTGACATATCTTAAATAAAGAATACATTGAGTAAACTGGCAATGAATCCAAAGCTTCATTCAAACTAAAACTTATACCGAGGCAATCATGATGACAAAATTAACAGCCCGAAACAAAATAAGAAAGGAAACAAATAAAAATAAGAACTGACCTTTGTTCCACAACGCGGCGCGTTGGATCTATATACAGTTGAATACCAGAGAGGGATGGTACATAATATTGTACAACAGAATCGCTCTCATTCCAAAGGAGTGGAACTCCAACTCCATAAACACTCCATTCCCTGAAAGATTCCCAAAGATCCCCGAGAATGAAGTATGGATGGAACTCACTACCACGATTTCTCCAAGATCTCATACTTGTCTGCAGGTTACCAAATGCATAAAAAATGGATCGTTGAGATTTATCTTCTTAATGTGATACGAATTAGATTTACATAAAATCCTATATTAGGCTCACAGTGACATTGATGCAAATAGTTCAACATGGTTGAGTTTGGTAGAGATGGTGGTGGTTGGGGTGTTCGATCATCAATAATATAACTGCTTTTCAAAAATTATGAGCTTTGAACTATTTTATCTTATCCATGAGAAGAGCCAATAATATTCTGACTATTCTTTTCGTTTTCTATTCTTCAGTTTTCAGTGAAGCTTCATTAGGAACCCAACTCTTTCGACGCTCATCTAATCAGCTAAACAACATAATGTAGCACCAAACACACCACACGAAGTACAAACAGGACATTTAGTTCTACAAAAAGAATGAGCCAACAAGTCATTACTAACAACTCCTTAAAAAATAAAAGATAACCAACAGAAACCCAATGAAAGACTGTACATTACATATTCTCCACTCAATTTCCTTTTCAATCAGCAACTAAAGTTTCACCAGATATGAATCCAATACCAAACTGGAAAGCCTCTCCAAGAGCTTAATTTATTCATAACTTATCCAAATACAGAGATCAGAAAAAATAAATTCAATGCCATGAAAAAGTCTATACAATCCATTCCCACTACTTCTCAATAATCAACCTCATTTCATTAAAAAAAAGCCCCATTAATATCATCATCTCATCCAGCCAACTCCATTGAAATTGCCAAACACCCAATAGCCATCAAAGAGATAATGAACTCACAAATTAAACCCAAATAAAAAATCAACCCCCCTCCCCACCAAAACAGCGAAACATAACTGACTTTTAGCATGCACCAATTCAAGAGCAGACGAAACAAAGAGTTTTACCCTCGGAAAATGTTGAGCTGCCACAACGGGAGTGGTGTGCTCCAAGAACCGATCCAAATACGAATCCGACCCGGATCCTTTCCTTTCCGGCAACGACGCCGCAGACTTCAGCTCCGATTGCTCCTGCTGCCGCCGCCTCATCGCCGGCGGACTGTAGTACAATCTTTCTTCCCCAACTCTCCTCCTCGTTGACATTTTCTCACTAAAATCAACACTTGAAAAACGACGAAATTCCTTTCAATTGATATCTTGTAGCAAATGTTTTATACGTGATTGAATCTCTGGGCTTGATTTCTCGACAATTGACAAACCAATTTAGGGTTTTGAAGAGTTTTTTAAGTGAAAATTGAGCCAAAGGTGAGATTTTTTATTTATTTTTTTATTAGGGTTTTGAAGAATGGGTTTTTCAATAAATCTTTAAAGAAATGAAGTTTGTGAGATGGAAAAAGTTTTGAGAGAGTGAAGGTGCACCGTAAGAAATGTGTACATTGTTCCAGAGAATTCGAGATCAAATGACGAAATTGACCTTGCTTTACAAGCTTCAATTAAAAAGGCTTCATCATTAAATTTTGTAGTTTGTTGAAGAATTTGACACTTTGACTAGTAGTTCATAGACAAGTTCTATTAATTAAAAATATATATATATATATATATATATATATTATCAGATTTTAGAACGATCTTTTAGATAATTCATAAAAATATTATGATATTTTATACTTAATAATTTAATATTTAATTTTTTGAATATATAATAAATCTAGTCTAAAATTAATTTTCGGATTTTTAGTTGTTGATGTGTATCTTTTGGTCCGAATTTTTTTATAGTGTGGAAAATACTTGTGCCACGTCAATTGATTAAATAAAATTAAATCAAAATTAAAAAATTCTGGCCATAAGATACATGTCAGCAATTAAAACCCGAAAATTAATTTCAGGCTAGATTTATTGTACATTTAAAAGGTCAAGTATTAAATTGTTATTTATAAAAGATCGGGACGTATATGTGAATTACTTAAAATGTCAGACTAAAATCTACCCCATTAAAAAATAATAGTTTTACTAGATATTTGTTTGTTTATTTTTATTTTTTATAAGACCATCAAGAACGTTGAGGTGGTAGAATTAATTGCACATCAGTAGCCAATATTTGTCCATTTTTTATATATTTGTCCCGAAATTTCAAAAGTAATATATCTATACTCAATGTTTGCATAATTAACATTTTTAGTACTAAAGTAATTTTTTGGTCAATCAAATAATGACGTGAATTGTTGAATATCTTACATAATTTCTCATCCGATTTAATAAAATTACGCGGAAAACACGTCTCTCAGATAATAAATAAAAATGATGTTATTTACAGCAGTCCATATCATTATTTGACCCGTCAAAAAAATTATATTAATACTAAAAGTGTTAATCATGCAAATGTCGAGTACTCACGTGTAATTGTCCCTCTTTTATAGTTGGTTAGCTCTTTTACAATGACATAGTATGTGGAAATGATCCAAATTTCGAAAATATCTATTGTATTTTTTGCAGTCTATTATACTTATACGATATTTAAAGTGTGCCATTAGCCCATTAAAAGTTAATACCTCAATCTGGCCCAAAATATTGATTAGATTGGCTTAATTAGTTTATTAATCGAACTAATTAGGCCCAAATTAATAATGAGTTCAAAATTAATTCTAATCAATCCAGAAGGAAATGCAATAAATATATCGTTTTCAAAGGTGACTACAAATGATTTTTTCCAGTTAGACTTTTAATTTGATATTAACTACACTTTAGTGCCCAAAATTTGGGATCACCGATATTTTTTGTTTTAACATTTCAAAAATTACATATTGATGCTCAATATTTGCATAATTTAATAAATCTAACACTAGAGTAAATTTCTGGCATCCCAAATATGACGTGCGTAATCAAAGAGATTGGTATATAAATAACTAAAATGTACACCAATCTCATTAATTCCGGCAAATCATATCAGATTTGAAATGTCGGAAATTTGTCACATCCAAAATTAGTTAGATTAAGCAAATATTGAGTATAAATAAATAATTGTAATTAATCTTTTAATTTGCATAATTGAATTATTGAACTCTCTCTCTCTCTCTCTCTCTCTCTCTCTCTCTCTCTCTCTCTCTCTCTCTCTCTCTCTCTCTCTCTCTCTCTCTCTCTCTCTCTCTCTCTCTCTCTCACATTTAGTAATTAACTCTATATTCCTACCAACTATCAACTAATCCCGTTTACGAAATCGACGTCAACGAAGCATTCAATTTAATGAAATTATATCCGTCAAAAGCTAAAATTTTCGTGCTATTCGAGATTAAGAAATATTAGATACTAAATTTTACTAAATTACGTTATTTCAATTATTTAAACTCGATAAAATATGTTACATTGAGTTGGGTTTCCTTGATAGGCCTTTTTCTAATTAAACCTATATTATAGTTGACTCATAAAAATAATAATAAATACTCAGTTTTAATTTGAACATACTGTTTTCTTTTTCCTTGTTAATTAATATATAACTTCGACAATTCACTAAATTTACCTATTCATTTTTCTAAATAAATAAGTAATATATAACTTAAATGTGGAAAAAATGGCATTTAAATGTATGTTTGTAATAAAGGTTCAGCATATCCCGTATTAGATGTAGGATAAGATAAAATATTTTGATTAGTGAAAACATCATATATATAAAACTATATATATATATATATATATAATTCTTGCTAGAAATGCTCAATTCTAATCTACTTGCATTTGACCATTATTTCTTAACCAAATAAATGCAAATTAATGAGGTTGAACCTTAATATATCCTAACGACTTGGACAACCATGTACATTAGTTTAAACCTTATTATACGATAGTTCGAATTCGACTAATACCTTCTATATCGAGTCAATCGATTCATTTTCTATTTTTGTAATTTATTAACTATTGTAAACAAATGAAGTTTATCAAATTCTCAAACATCATATACAAATTTTCCTCAATCAACTACGACAAAAAAAAAGTTAAAAAGTCTCTTCTACTTAATATGTATAATGCCAAGCTAGCTACCTACCATTCTTCATTGTATGTATTAATATGCAGATAATATCCTCTATTATAGATTTTGTGTTTTAACCCGTGATCCACGATTAAATTTATGAAGTTTTCTTTCATTTTTTTTATCAATTTTAATTTATTATGTTCTAGTTTAATTTTATGATTATTTTTTAGGGTTCACCCCACTCAATTAGGATTTATAATTATTTTAAAAATATGATTTATAATTTTAAAAATTTCAATCTTTTGTTGATAGATGTAACTAGTTCAATTATGTTATAATTAATTTTTATTTTTATAATATCTATTATTAAACTTGTAAATTTGATTGTGAAATACAGATTGAAACATCAAATATAGAATAGATGATCGATCTCATCCCATTAATATACAGTACTATGCATAAAAATCAACCCTCAATATTAAATTAAATTGAGAATCAAAGAGCCAAAAAAAAAAATGTCTTAACTATGAAGTAAGCAAATACGATTGACTATCAATAAAATATGAGCAGAAATTTCTGGGAAAAATGATAGAAAACTCAACTCAAAAACCTACAAATCTTCATCTATAAATAAACAGATACCTTGTTTAAGGCATGAAACACAACTCAACCTTATCTCTTTCATTGATCTCTCCTACAATTTGATCCAAAATCAAATATTTTTCAAAAAAAAAGAAGAAGAAGAAATCTAGAATCATGGGTGTGATCACCTTTGATCAAGAAATCAACTGCTCTTTCCCACCAAGCAAGCTGTTCAAATCATTCGTGCTCGATGCAGACAATCTCATTCCTAAAATCATGTCCCATTTCGTTAAGAGCATCGAAACTGTCGAAGGCGATGGAGGAGTTGGAAGCATTAAGCTCGTCACCTTTACTGCAGATGCTGCAGGTAATTAATTCAACACAACTCTTCCCAATTACTTGTTCAATTTTGTGTCGTTATTTGTTTTACTGTGGAATTCGTATTGGATCTGTGTAAAAGGGAGATGTCTCGTTAATGTTTCAAGTGGATATATAAGAATACGATTGCTAATTTTCTATGAGGTGGTCTCATGTGAGATCGTCGGGTCAAAGTGTGTTGGGTGGGAGAAAGTGCAGTAGAACAGAACAACGATGAAGAGGAAAGGAGGAGAGAGAGAGAGAGAGTTGTGGGTATCAAATGATATTCCTATCACTCATTTTATTTATTTTTAAACAAAATACATCTATTTAATCTCTCTATTTTATTAATTTTATGGTAAAATTATCTTTAATTAAGTGCTTTACAATATATATATATATATATATATATATATATATATATTACTCACACACCCGACCTGTGATATGGAAGAGATTTGAACTCGTGATCTTTGATAAAAAAAAAATTCCATCTTTAATTTAGTGCTGACTGCATGGACACGATATAAAAAACGATATAGAATTAGGGATTAAATAAGTAGTTTAAATTAATAATTTAAATTAATGTGCATATTAGAATATCCAAATTAATAACTAATTAATTTAAATTTACATTTTAAAATAAATCTTCTTAATTTTTTTAAATTTATAAGTTAGATTGTTTATTTATTCAATTGATTTTGAATTTACATTAATTATGAGGTGTGATTGAATAACATTATTTATATATATTTTTTTACTTATTAACTAGATTATTTAATTGAGGTAGTTTGTCAAATATTAAGTTATGAATCGTGAATATTAAATAATAATTTACATTATTAAAATTTAGGGGAAAAAAAAAGTGTAAAATAAGAAGTGAGACGGTGTCATCAACTCTAGATTGACAACTACCCTCAATATTCTTACTTAACCGTGCAATTGAATCTGAAGATATGGTGTAGCGGTCGCTCCGTCACGCAATATCCCCCCCTCCCAAATCCACACATCTATAATTATGTGTGACATATAATGTGAATCTGAATATGGATACCTATATAACAGATTTTGACTCGTCAAACGATCTAATAAAAGTTTTTGTGGTTTTCTAAGAAAGACATGGGATTGGATAAACTAGAAACCCTAGATATTCGCCTATTCACAATAGTTCTGAATTAATTTCCCATTTATCACTATTTTATGTATGTATGATTGTTGATTAGGGAATCAACAGAAGCCCGCAAAGCATAAGATCGAAGAAGTGGACGAGGAAAACCACGTGTATAAATACAGCGTGATCGAAGGCGGTATATTGGGAGAAGATCTCGAGTTCGTGACATATGTTTACAAGTTTCAGGCGGGCCCCACCGGTGGGTGCACCATCAAGATTGTCAAGATATATCACCCCAAAGGTGAGGAGCACCATAACATTGTTCAAGAGATAATTGAGCGAAGCAAAGAGGTGACTAAGGAATTCATCAATGCTATTGAGGCTCATCTCCATGCAAACCCCCATGAATACAACTAAAAGGGAGAAATTGCATTTTCCTTTGATTGATGTTCTATCACTTTGTGTTCCTAAATTGTATTATGTTTAATTTGAAGTAATAACTTTACAACATTTTGCAAATTGTCTCTTGGTTTCTTCCATTTAGTGCTTGTTTTTTGTTTGTCTCCTATTTGCTAGCTAGTCCTAAAACTCAATGAGCTCGAGCTCGACTAGTGAAAATGAAAATGTAAATAATTGTTCAAGATGTTTGTTGTATTCATTTTTCCTTCACGCATTTTAACTTAGATGTCGAATTAATTAACTGAGTGAGATTCTAATATCCGTAAATATTGGCTAAAGTGTCCGTGGAGTTACAGTTATCTTTAAATAATTAATCCATTTCCATCAAACTCTTCCGATAGTAATCTCGAGTCTCAATATTCTTTGAAATATAGTTTAGTTAGTGAAGTGACGATCTTTGAGTACTCAAATGTGAAAAATTCGAATCCTATTAATATTTTGTTCACGTACGTGGTGGTAAATAGCAATTGCATGTATCTCTTCATAAAAACAGACCCCTCTTAGTATTCATACAGAAACTTTGACCCATTGGGCAAAACCATATTCTTTTTTTAAGAGATGAGTAATTGAATAAATTCGTCCATACCCATATATAACATACCCAAACCATTCCTCAAAAAAAAAAGAAAAAAGAAACCACGATATAATATCTTGACTCATATGATGTGATTGTGACCCCAATTTATTTTTTAAATTTAATATATAAGGTATTAAATTATTATATTATATGTATAAGTTTCAAATTCGTAAGGGACATTTCATGGGGTCTTACTAGATATTTTATTTGGCTCCATATAATGTTGAATTTTATTACATATTATGTATTTATATATAATTATTAATTTTCAAAATGAAAAAGATATAATAATGCACAATGCACATATTTTTCTTGAATTAGTTGGTTCTTCCGAAAAATATCACTTACGATTTTACTTCCGTTTTGTTTTTTTTTGTTTTTTTCATTTAGCCTTTTCCATAGGCTAAAATAAAAAAATAAAAATTCATGTAGAATTTTTTTCCCCTTATGATATTCAATTATTAAGCATAAAAGTTGGTTAATTCTTTTATAGCAATGTATAAAATTCTCCAGTCCATTTTTCATGTCCTACTATGAAATTTAATATTTTAAAAATGTTTATTACAAAAATAAATTTTATTATAGTATTACAAATCATAGACAACATTTATTGCTAAAAATTAAAATTTTAAAAAATTATATACCCTACTTTTGGAATAATAAACCATATTAATCAATTATATTAACTAAAAAATAAATATTAAAAAATAAAATATAAATCCTAATTGGGTGGAATGAACCCTAAATAATAAAATTAAACTAAACCATAACAAATTGAAATTGAAGAAAAGTATCAATAAAAATCGAATAAAAATCAAAATTGAACACCAAATGAGACAGAGGATTTCATTTGTTTCAAACGTGACTACAAATCAGCTAAAAAAAGTGACTAAATGATTTTTTCCAACTAAAACTTTTAATTTGATATTAAGTATACTTCAATACTCAACGTTTAGGATTACTAATTTTTTGTTCTAACATTTCTAAAATTACATATTGATACTCAACATTTATATAATCTAACAAATCTAACACTAGAGTAGTTAAATTTTTGGCATGACAAATCTAAAGTATGTAATCAAAGAGATTGATGCATATACAACTAAAATATACAACAATCTCATTGATTCCAATAATCCATATCAGATTTGAAATATGCCTGAAATTTGTTCCCATGCAAGATTTGTTAGATTATGCAAATGTTGAGTATAAATAACTAATTTTTAAAACGAGTGTTTGAGAGAAAGTGCAAGCGACTCCAAACATTGGATACTAAACTATAATTAATCTTTTATTTTGCATAATTGATCTCTCTCTCTCTCTCTCACACACACACACACACACACACACACTTCTATATATACTTTACAATCTGATCTTCAAAACATCAACTGTCAATTAGTTTTAATTAATTCTATATTCCTACCAACCATCAACTAATCCCAATTAAGAAATTGCAGTCAACGAAGCATTCACAACCTAATAACATTTTTTATATTTTTTTTAAAAGTTGAGCCTAATAAAATTATTCATAGTGTCGTCGGTTGTAAAACATGTACGAGCATGATAGCAATGGATATATATAGCAGTCAATTTAATTAAATTATCCCACAAAAAACTAAATTTTTCTTGCTATCCTGGATTAAGAAAGATTAGATACTAAATTTTACTAAATTACGTTGTTTCAATTATTTAAACTCGGTAGATAAAATGTGTTAAATTGAGTTGGTTTCCTCGACATGCATTTTTAATTTAAATCTATTTTCTGGTTGACTCATAAAAAAATACTCAATCGGTCTCATTTTGATAGGCTTGTTTTTCTTTTTGGTATGTCCCGATATATAAACATGTTTCTAAATATATTTAGCTAATTTACTAATATATATACCCTTATTTAATATGTTCACATTATACATTAATTCAATATCAAAGAAATAAATAGGGGCATATTAGAGAGTTTCTTGATTAATTGTCTTTCTTAATTATTTTTTCTTAATCCCGTGAAAACTCTCAGTCAGCCTATTAAAATGGGGCGGATGGAGTAATAAATATTCAGTACTGAATATATATAACTTTTTTTCCTTGATTGCTTTACTAAACTTACCTATTCATTTTTTCTAAATAAATAAATAATATATAACTTAAATATGGAAAAATGGCAATTTATATTTTTTATATTAGATTAATGTATGTTTGTGATAAAGGTTCAGTATATTGCACAATAGATCGACGTAGGATAAGATAAAATATTTTGAGTGAAAACGTCATATGAAAAAAATATATAAATATTCCTGCTAGAAAAGATCAATTCTATATTTCTATATAATCTACTTGCATTTGACCATTATTTCTTAACCAAATTTATGTAAATGATACCGACCTTACGTACATCTGAAGTATAACCTAAGGACTTTGACAACCATGTACGAGTTCGAACCCCACTAATATTTTTTATATCGAGTCAATCTAGTCATTTTTTTTTTAATTTTTGTTATATGTGATCTAATGTACAAATTAAAACGAAGTTAATTTAATTTATCAAATTTTATAAGGATTTTCCTCATCACCTGCAACAAAAAAGAAGTTAAATTTGCAGGCATACATATATGTATTGAAGCTACCATATATACATAAATTTTATAAGGATTTTCCTCATCACCTGCAACAAAAAAGAAGTTAAATTTGCAGGCATACATATATGTATTGAAGCTACCATATATACATATACTTCATTGTATATGTGTATATATAATATATATATATATATATATTATATACTATGCATGAAAATCATTAGTGTAAGTTGTAAGTATAATATATTTTGATAAAACTACCCTCAATATTAATTGAGGGCAGCTACAAATTAAATTGCCAACAATGAAAATCAAAGAGAAAAAGAAAATGTCTAACTATGAAGTAAGCAATAAATTAAAATATGAGCAAAAATTTCTTGGAAAAATGATGGAGAAATTAACCTGCTCCAAAAACCTACAAATATTCTTCACCTATAAATAGATATCTTGTTCAAGGCATGAAACACAACTCAAGCAGCTTTCATTAATCTCTGCTACAATAATTTGATTTTTCGAAAAAAAGAAGAAGAAATCTAGAATCATGGGTGTGATCACCGTTGAGCAAGAAATCAGCTGCTCACTCACACCAAGCAGATTGTTCAAATCTTTCGTGCTCGATGCAGACAAACTCATGCCTAAAATCATGCCCAATTTCTTCAAGAGCTTCGAAACTGTAGAAGGCGATGGAGGAGTTGGAAGCATTAAACTCGTTACTTTAACTGCAGAAGTTGCAGGTAAAACACAACTCTTTAATTTCCAATTATTTGTTCAATTTTGGGTTCTGTTGTTATGTTGTTATTTGTTTTGCTGTGTGATGGACTCGATCGAGAAGGTGTAAATGTCGTAATTCATATTGGGCCTGTGTAAAAGGAAGAGATCTCGATGTTTCAAGTGGATATATAAGAATAAGATTGCTAATTTTCTGTGGGGTGAGATCTTGTGAGACTGTCAGGTCAGAATTTATTAGACGGTTTGTCCCCATATTCGAATATTGACATGATCCACAACATCCATAATTATGTGTTTGTGAAATACAATGGGTTTGAATATGAATATGGATATCATTTGATTGATTTTGACCTGTGAAAAATGATCTGACTAGAAACCCTAGCTATTCACAACAGTTATGAATTTGCCAATTATCACCGTTTTAAGCACATATATGATTGTTAATTAGGGAGTCAAATGAAGCCCGCAAAGCATAAGATCGAAGAAGTGGACGAGGTAAACCATGTGTACAAATACAGCCTGATCGAAGGCGGTATTCTGGGAGAAGATCTCGAGTCCGTGACGTATGTTTACAAGTTTGAGGCGAGCCCCACCGGTGGGTGCACCATCAAGATTGTCAAGACATATCACCCCAAAGGTGATGAACACCATAGCATTATTGAAGAGATAATAGAGAAAAGTAAAGAGGTGACTAAGGGATTCATCAATGCTATTGAGGCTCACCTCCATGCAAACCCCCATGAATACAACTAAAAAGGAGAAAATTGCAATTTCCTTTGTTCATTTCAATAATTCTATAAATAAGATGGAGTGTGTTATATATTTTCATGTATATTGTCCTTTAATTAATGTTTTGTGTTCCTAAATTGTACTATGTTTAAAATAAATTGATGAGGTTCAACAATGTTATATATTGATCACAAGTTATTTTGAAGCAATATCTTGGTTCTTCCATTTAGTGCTTTTGGTTTGTTACCTATTTGCTAGGCCTAAAACTCGATGAGCTCGAGCTCCATTAGTGAAAATGAATATACAAATAATTGTTTCACTACAAGAAAATATCAATCGGGCGATGGATTAATTAATTCGATCGTGATCGAGATCTATTTGTATAAATGTTGGCTAAAATGTTCGTGTAGTTATGGTCATCAAACTCTTTCGAGTAACCTCGAGTCTCAATTTTCTTTGAAATATAGTGTAGTTAGTGGAGTGATGATCTGCAACTTAAATGTCAAAAATTTGAATCCCATTAATATCTTGTTCGCGGATGGAGGGGGAGGAAGTTTTTTTTAATTATTTTATGGGAAATTTACACTTTGATACCTATATTTTGAACACTTTTTCAAAAATGACCAACTTTATTATTATTAGCAAAACAGTACCCACTTTTTCAAAAATTTTACAAATCTGACCTCGATCAAATTTTCAGCCTAGAATATTTGTGTGGCATGCCCAACAAATTTATTTTATTTTTAGTTCATAATTGATGTTGAATATCCAGGTAATACTTTTTATTGGAGCAAAAAAGTTACGCATGAATTCCGTCGTGCCACATAGATATTTTAGGCTGAAAATTTGATCGAGGTTAGATTTGCAAAAATTTTGAAAAAGTGGGTACTGTTTTGCTAATAATAATAAAGTGGGTCATTTTTAAAAAAGTGTCCAAAATGTAGGTATCAAAGTGTAAATTTCCCTTATTTTATATATATATATATATATATAAATATATATATATATATATATATATATATATATATTCATAGGTAGAAATTATATATTCATTCTCTTAAACTCTGTTCTTTGGCAAAAAGTATCATTTCTTTTTCTATTGGTGTATGTATTTTTTCTACCTCAATTTGTTCGCAGTCTAAAATATAAACGTTAAGCGTCGCTTGCTTACCATTTGATTTGATTTTTTTTCTTCTTTTGACAGACCCATTTGATGTTTCTTGAATGAACATCAAAGAGTAGGAAAAAAAATGAAGTTAAAAAATTAGACATTAAATTATAAATCCAACAAATAGTTCTTTTCAAAGAAAATAAAATTCCCTATAAAAAAATAAAAATAAAATTCCAATAAATAGCTAAACATTATTTATAATTAAATAAAAGTAGCTCCGTACTATTTAAAATGAAAGAACCCTCCTCCAAAAAAACCAACAAAATAAAATCAAAGAACCCTAAATCTTCCTTCAATGGAGATTTTGGAGACAATTAATAGCTCATGCTAAAGCTTTGATGTAACAATCTCATCTGCTCGAACCCATTCTTTTCTTTCAGATTTTTATGAATAAATTGATCATATCTGCGTAGTACAATATTCAACTTCTATTGAGTTGTGTATGTTGGTGGAGAAAATATTGATTTTGGTTCCAAAGAACATCGAGTATTCTGATTTTGGTCTCGACACTACCGCCATCTCATTCATTTACTGTAAATGATTACAGATGTCGGAACATGATCCAAATAATAAAATCCAGCAAATTAGTCCAAAGCTTTTGATTCGCCAGCAGCTTCACTTGCTTCATAATTTTCCACAATGAAATTGCAGTAAAAATTATGAAATATATATATACCATGATCTTCCTCTTGTAGATTAGATTGCAGCTGCAAAAGAGCTCATTTGTATAGCTATGTATCCGGAAAATCGAAAATGATTACAGTAAATGAATGAGACGGCGGTAGTGTATATTACTTGGTGGGAATTGGAGTAATGCTTATCTTTTTATTCACTTGATAAATGGCATCTTTTATAATTTTCAAATAAATACAAGGTATATTAAATTACTTGAGTAATTTGAAAAGTTATAGACTGAAAAGTTGCATTAATGCTCTGAATCCCTACTTCCTCAGCAGTCTTCACACAATTAATGCTATGATCATTTAGAGTAGTAGGCATTTGTCCATATTTACAATTTTGAAAGGTTCAACACACACACAAATCACAGCCGTTTATTTATATTCAACTTAATTTTTTATTTTTCCCTTTATTTTCTAAGTTAGCCAATGGATAAGTTGGAATCAACCATATTTCAGAACATTTATGAAGGAAAAAAAAAAAAGATTGGAATGCACACTCAATATTCCAGTTATGGAAAAGTGAAATTTGGGAGAAAATGAATTAGCTTCCATATTTGGATTTTGGATAGGTGGGATAATAAATAATAGTAATAAATTGCCAACTTTTCTTCTATTAAATCTTCCATTCTTACCAATTTTCTGCACTCATTTCTTCACTCTCCCACTCTCTCTCTATATCACCCAAAACCAGTGCACTTTCAGTTACTCTCTCTCTCTCTCTCGCTATTTACCAGCAAAATCGGTGCATCCTATTGTGTGGGTAGGCCTCGAATACGAAAACAGAGACCTCCTCTGCGGGAAAGTCATCCCAGAGCCGGATTCTGCAGTCGCCATGAGTGGTGATGAGCAGCTTCCCACAAGCGAGAATAACTCGAACTTGCCCCATTGAAGCCTTTAAGCAAATAGTTTCCGTGCAATCCGGCTGCTTCCAAGCGTGGATTCTGCAGCTGGAAGAGCCGGTGAAAATGTAGTCCTTCGTGACCGTGATGGAGAAGATGTTGCCCTCGCTGTGATGCAGTGATAAGAAGCGGCGGCGATGGCGATGACGCCATGGGAGACCTCGTCCATGGAGTTTCTGGGCTCATTTTCCAGAGTGGGAAAGATGTAGCAGAGGCGCAAGACGCTCTAGCAGAGGAGAGCTGAGAATCTGGGCATTCAGCATTGTTTCCGAAGGAGAATCTTCTTGGTAGATTTATGCTTTTCCTCTCTTCATCCATGAATTTCCATAGGTTATTTTCAGAGCACAACTCCAGGGGAATTTAATTTTCTGCACTCATTTCTTCACTCACCCTCTCTCTCTCTCTCTCTCTCACACACACACACACACACACAAAATCAGTCTCATGGGAGGGTTCTGATCAGAACTGGTGAGAGATTGAAAAGGTTTTCTGATCAGCTTTTCTAGTCAGATCTGCATGTTCATTTCGTGTTCGATCGGCCTTCTCAAGAAAAAATTTGGAGTGAGGCTGCAGCTCTCGTGGAGGCGCGGCGGAGGTGAATGCCGATGCCGAATTAACTCTGTTTCTGAACTAGGTTTGGTATACGTCGTTATGCTCAATCTCTCAATACTTGCGCGCATTTTTTTTTCCAGCCTTTCTCTGTTCTGTTTGTGGTTTTTCTTTTTTGTCGCAGGAATTTGTGATTTGGGCGTAGAATTGCTGTTCGAGAATGGAAAAAACTAATGGTACGTTGAACATTCTTTTAATTATTGTTTTAACTTCCATTTTCTGAAAAAACGTTGATTTTTTACCATTTTTATTTTATTCAATGCTGCTGATCTTCATGAATTTTTTGGATCTGTTTAGTTAGTTAGAGATGAAGCATGTGTAGTAAATCGTAATAGTACTCATTTAGAGTGGTCGAGTACCTCGAGTTTGCATTTTAGCTTGGTGCATTTTAACTTCATGGCTGCATTTTTACTTGTCAAAATCTCATTCACAACCGAAAAAAATAAGAGATGTTTAGAGCTTCTCACATAAAATTTTTCTAGTGGTGCGTGCCTATTTTTCTTCCAAATTTTATCAAATTTTCATTTGGAATCTTGATTATCATCAAGAGCATCACCTTATGATAATATTCTTTCATGTGTAAATTATTAAGTACGAACTTGATTAGAATTTCTATTGATCTTTTCAATGTAATTTTTTGTATGACCTATATATATATATATATATATATATATATATATATATATATATGAAAGTGTCTTAAAAGTTCAGTTATAGCCACTGATCAATTTTCTTATAAGGACAATTCTCTATTAAGTGAGAATTGCCGAATGATTTAGATAGACTATAAACTTCTTCAAGACCTTTTAAGTTTGATAAAGTTTGAAAAAGAAGAAGGAATTAAAGGTTATAATTAAGGTATCTACTTTCTATCGTTAGTGTATTGTATACATATTGTAAAGTGATCTTCTATTTCTTTTAAAATCCAATATTTGTATACACAGACAACTTATGTATTGCATCTAGAATGAGTTTAAAATGCTTGTTTTCATATTTTCGTGGTAGCAACGACACATTTGAAGTTCACATCATTTTGATTAAATTTTTTTACTATTAAAATGTATTCAATTTGAGATTTGCCAACATATTTTATGGTTGTTACATGATAAATGAAGACCATCATTCCTTTGAATATCAAACTAGAAACAAGTATTTTTGTTTCTAATTTGAGAGGTCAAAAGAATAATATCTTTATTTGTCATGTAATAAACATACAAAATATTTGGTAAGTTTTAATTTGGATAGACACTTAGTAGTAAGAAACTATGAATCAAATTTTTGGACTTCAATTTGTTATTGTGCTCGGGAATATGAAAGTGGAGACTTTAGACTTATTACAGATGTAATATATTACTGTTTGTGTCTAGAAAGATTATGATTTTAGAAGATTTCGAAGACGATCTTTACAATCTGTGTATATACAACTATTACGATTTAACAGTAGGTTAATTATATGGACTACTTCTTCTTTCTTTTTTATTTCTTTATCTTATTTGAATGGTTTTTAAGATGTTTATAGATTCAAACTATCGATGAGAATCATTTGTCAATTCTTATTTTTTAGGAGTTAATTATTTTTATAAGAATTTTTTTTATCAGAGACTATTTATATATATATATATATATATATATATAGAGGTTATATTAAAGGTTGATTGAAAAATTAAATAGGAATGCTAATTGAAGATTGTGTTTAATTCTTTACATTATTAAGGAATACTACCATATTTTGCTATTGTTGGTTTGATTTCAAATGGAATCTCTTGCTAAACTTTGGTAGAAATAAGGGAACGACGCCCTATAACTATATATTTTCAAAATTAATTTTTGCATTTAGTTGTAAGATAAATTATTATATTGTGTAATGTTAGTTTTAATATATTAACTTATGAGGAACATGACACAATTGATTTTACTGTCGTGAATACTAATTTGACATTCATGACCTCGTGTAACATTTACTTACTATCTTTACAACGTGGTTTATTCGTGGTTTATTCGTTTGTTTCACATTTTCTGGTTTTTTTTTCAAAATAACATTTTCTGGACTTAATAATTTTGAAAGAGAGATGAGACCCTTTAATTCACTTTCCAAGATTATATGATCTCATTTGTTTGGTGTGAGATAACTATAAATAATAAATATCTTTAGACTTCCTAAAATTAGTGATACTAGTTTATTCTCTTTGTTTTTCCTTTTCATGCATTTGTTTCTTTATTACATTAACTCTGTTTACATTTGATGATGTAATCAGTGTATGGTTGTCTTGTTTATTCATTTTACATGTTCTACGCGCTGTTCGGCTGGCTATCACGGATCCAAACGGAATGGTTTATTGAAACGAAGCCCAACCTCACCAACAAAAAAAAAGCCCAACCTCACCAATAAAAAAAGCCCGTTGATGGAGTGGGAACGACAACGATAATGTTGCCAATTTTTAATGTTACGATTGTTTGATCCTTATATGCACTAGGAATATAATGTTATAATATTTCTTGTTGCTTTTAAGTTGTATTTTTCCATTTATAAGTATACTCTCAACAAAAGTGATCTGAGTATTTATCCACGAATGATTCGTATTTTTTTAATGGTTGTAATAGACATGTAATAATCTATGAATCACCTGAAAAAAATTCATTTCTCAAAACTAACCCCCCTCTCTCTCTATATGTGTGATTTGAAGATGAAAAATTTAAAATAATTTTATTAATTCAGTGGAAAAAAGAAAATAATTAAACAAAACTTAGGTAGCTATTGATGTTGCATGTATATTAATTAATTCAATTCTACTAAGCTTAAACATGAGCACAATGTAAGCACAGTTGAGAATTGAATCAGAAAAGTACATTAAATTAAAAATTGAATCAGAAAAGTACATTAAATTAAAATAAGTCGTCTAAAATGCAAGAGGGTACTATGCGTAGATGGTGGATGGAGAACTTGATCTTGAAAAGAAAGTGAAACGACGATGCGACGAGCTGACATCCGCACTCCATGTATATCAGTTGATGATCTGCGTGCTGCGTTCACAGGCGATTGCATCCAGAAACAAGTGAGGAAACTCATTGTGTCCGTTCATGTCCGTTCGTACCCAAGCAAACACGAGCAGGGGAAACTTACCTTAAATAATGACATTGAATCACAATTTAAATAAAAAAACTATTAATATTATTAAATAAAAATTAAGAAATTGAAAGAAATAAAAACAAAACAAAAAAAGAGCTAGAGAGAGAGAGAGAGAAACCTACCTTAGCTCCAAGAAGTAACAGACGAGAGAAGAGATGTTTGATTTTGATTCAACAATTATTTAGAAAATTATTTGCTAAAAAACAATTATTTAGTAAACTCATCAACCATCAATATTTATATATTTGGGACATGCCCAAATTTAATAAAGCACAATCAATCACTTACTTAGTCTAACTATCTTTCTATCTATGCATATATTAAAACAAAATCGCAGGATTAAATTATAATAAAAAATAAAAATTTATATGAGCCCATGCATTTGGGCTGCAAGCTTATAAAATTAGGGAAATTCTAAACATAGCCCCTGTTTTTCTATTTATAGCCCCCATTATTAATTAAATATACATATTATTTTTATTAGACTTATATACCCTTATAGCCCCCACTACTCAAAATCACAATAGAAAAAAAAAACAAAAAAAAACATCATTGTATAGCCCCCTTCTTGTTCATAATTAAAAGAAAAAAGAAAAATAAATGATAGATTCATATCCTTTTCATATGTATAAGAAAATTATCATAATTCAATATGATCTTAACTCGATTTTTCGAACAACGAATTATTCAACTAAATTTTTTGGGTATCGTACAATTACTTTACTTATCACCATCTTCTACTTTACAGCTAATTAGTAACTAACCCTAAATCTCTTTTAATATATATTAGCAATTCCTAAATGAATTATGCGCCATTACAACAAATAAATAATTGAATTCCGATGGTGTAATTTGACGGAGTTTGTTTTAACAACCCAAGGCGAGAGAAAAAAAAAACTTTTAACGTGCGATCAATTCCTCCAAAAAAAAAAGAGCTGCAGAAATTCCTCCAAAAACTAAGAGAGAGAGATGGGGGGATAAGGTGCAATCAAGAGCATCAGGAATTTTACCAGAAATTATGAGTACTTTCAATAGTTTTGTTTGAACCCACAAAGCAATAAATGAATATGAATGTGATTTTTATTTTAATTGTGAATGAACGGGGGCTATACATTAGGGTTTTTTGGTTAAATTTTTTTTGCAGGGTATAAATGTCTAACAAAATAATATTTAAATTTTAATTAATATTGGAGGTTACAAAGAGTAAAATGGGGGCTGTATTTAGAATTTCCCTAAAATTAAATTGAATATAATTTTGTAGGCTTTATCAAGTCCAGCCCAAGTCGTTTTTTCGATCTTGAAATTTTATTTTTTCCAAACATTTTGCAAGGAAAATCGTTTCTTTTTGCTGGAAATCTCTCGTGTGTTGTGATTGTGACTCCAAATTTAGGTTTTATTTCTTTTAATTTAATAAATATATATACATACATACATATATATATATTATTTATGAAGAAGCGACACGTGGCAGGTAATTTTTCTTCTAGTGGTGTGTATATGCGTGGGTGATAATTCTATATGAAATTATAATATCTACATTATAATTTATAATAATTTAAAAATAAAATAAAATAAGAACCTATTATAAGAATTAGTATTTAAAAAAAAATACATATTAGTATTTTACAGCACTCCATTTCATACCCCTAAAATGTTTTTGCAGTTTCCTTTATTTGAACGTTGACCCTGCCCTTCATTGTTCCTCGTGTTTTTATATGACATTTTTTTTTTTATATCCGAAGCTTATTAAGCAGTACGTCATAATAAATTTACGAGCAAGACGTCTCGAGTTTGAAATTCATCGCCCCTCTTCCTTATCGCTCGACAAACATCATCATCATCATCATCATCATCATTATTATTATTATTATTATTATTATTATTATTATTATTATTATTATTATTATTATTGGTATAGTAGTTGAGTTGGATATTATATAATATATATTTAGAAAATTAAAATATTGCTTAGCTTCCCCCAATTGCAGGCATAATTTGGGAAATGAAACCAAGCGTGACGTTTATTTTCTGCAACATCCAACTCTGTATTATTAATTATTTTAGGGGAAATCCTACATTAATTTTAATTCAAATGTACCTTCAAATCAGGTCATTCATTAATACATTAAACACAAATCAAGTTATTAATTAATATATTTAAGCATAAATCAAGTAATTGACGGATTCAAATTGACTAACAAAATAATCGTAAAATAATTAATATTCCCTTTCAATTAGTTAGGTATGCATGTGATCGTGACGCGACGATTTGGATGTTAATTAAGGGTTAGAAGATTTTTTTATTATTTTTTTTATCGTGTAGGAATTGTCGATTTATGTCCAATAAATTAATTTGGGTACGATAGTTTAGTCTCAAAAAAATCTCAAAATTGTTGCATTTTGGAATTTTACAAAACCACAAAAATATCACCCTACCTATATTAAAATTTCACTTGACAAGTCCGGTGAGACCAAAAATGCAGTTCACCCCATTGTTGAATTTAGACTTCTCTTGAATCAAATTAATAAATTAAATAAGGAAAAATGACCTACACCTTATATAATACTTTAAAAAATATAATGGTACCGTGTTTCAATTTTGTATTATATTTCTTCATAATTAATGTGTTATATGTATAATGGTTGACATATGCACAATTTAATTATATATATATATTTACAGAAAGGAAATTGAGTGAAAAATTCACGGAGCAGATCCCCTATTAATTCCCATTCATGTTGCATTTCGTGTTCCATATCTTTTTTTTTTTTTTAATTTTTTTAATATATCTTAATTGGGAAGGATAAACCCTAAATAGAAAATTTAAATTAAAATAAATCATAATAATTTTTTTTAAAATTAAAGAATTGAAACAAGAAATGCAATATGAATTGTAGCAGTGATCCCATTTCAAAAATCAATGCCTGGTAGATCTGAGCTCGCAGTTTTAATTGAGTTTAAAATTAATTAAAGTTCTAGGTTCAATCTTTTATCATATGGAAGAAGCAATGATAAAACTCTCTCTCTCTCTCTCTCTCTCTCAACGTATAAGTTCACTAGTCTCGTTTGCTAAGTATTCACGCTCAACTAGATTCCTGGCTAAGAAACGTTGGTTTGCAAGGTCAAAATATATGGGCTGAAATTTTTGTAATCAATATATATATATATATATATGAGAGAAGGACATGCATGCAACGGTGTCTATTTCAGACGGCGCGTGGGCCGCTCAGCGCATACTCAGGCGCCCTTTTTTTTTCTCTCTTTCTTCTAACGATTTTTTTTCCGATTAGCTTTGCCTTTTTCCCAATAAAATTTATATTTTAAAATAAAATTATTGAATCCTAAAATTAAAGTGAATTGATATAATTTTTTTAAAATAAATATAAATTTATACCCTAAAATGAAATTAATAAATCCTAAAAAAGTACAAAATAAAACCCTAAAAACACAAAAAAAACACTATAAAACACAAAATAAACCCCTAAAAACACAAAAAAAACTCCTAAATCATACAAAATAAACCCCTAACCCCCCCCCCCCCCCCCCAAAGCCCCCTAAAATACACAAAATAAACCCCTCAAAAAGTCCTAAAGAACACAAAATAAACTCCTAAAAAAACCACGAATTCCTAAACTCTAACATTAATTGAGATGGAAAGAATCACAATTTGAACTAAATAAACTACTATAAGATAATTAGCAGACCCCATACTTTGAAATGATGCAGGTGATATTTTTCAAATTTTGAGTGATACTTTTTAATGTTACTGTTGATACTGATTTTACCGGATTTTTTTTTGTGAGTTGACTCGGGTCAAAGCCGGTTGACCCGCGAATGTGACATGTCTATCTAAAATAAACCTTATCTGCATCTTGTGCATGCAAGTATTTGCCTATATATATATATATATATTGGTTTGTATTTTTTACTCTAAATCTATTATTCCTTAGCCTGCCTTTAGTGTTCAGATTCATTTGTCCGAATGTATATAGACTAATTTCAGGTAATGTACACTTAATTAAATTACTGCATATATATGTACGATTTTATTAATGTAGTATGTAGGGACATGATTATGTGTCCATTATTTGTCTATTATAAATAATATTCGCCACATAATTCTCCATGCATGCTATATATCGAGGTAACATAATTTTCTTATAAACGTGTTACATCCGGTAGATTTTGTGTAATGAAATATTTTTATATTCAGCATTATTACAATTAATATATATATATATATATATATATATATGATATGATATTGCGAGGACAAAAGGCAATATTATTATTTAAAACTAAAGTTGTACTATATTTTAAAATTGTTCACATGCAGTAGGGGGAAAATAATTGAGGCGGCCTCTCTCTCTCTCTCTCTCTCTCTCTCTCTCTCTCTCTCTCTCTCTCCTTTTTGAGGCGGCTTTTCTAATTTTATTTGATTGGAATTCACTAAAATTATATCAATTGTGGGTCTCACAAAAACTAAAACACATAAATAAAACATTTTCATGATTTATTCTACTTTATCAATATCCAATAATTAGCTAATAGCTAGCTATTTCTACCTACTCCGCTTCGGTAAAAAAATAAAATCGTTTTTATACGTAGTTTGGTTTTGATTATGGATAAGGTGAAGGAGTTGAAAACTATAAGTTTGTTAAAGAAAATATAACAATATTTTTTCTTTCTCATCGACATTTTATTAAACTCATTTAAATATCATCAGTTGACCAATATATGTACAAGTCAATAAGTCATAATAGGACATACGGAATTTACGTAAGTTGTAACCAAGCTCACGAAATATATATATATATATATATATATATATATATATATATATATATATATTACGCTTCGTAAAATATACAAGTGCAATTCAATTCACCATCTATTTACATTTACGCACATATATATTATATTTTATAAAGGCGTTCATATTGAAATCTTGAATATTCTTGATTTTTTGAATTGCGACAAGCTATCTCGCATTTATATTTGTTAAAATTGAATTCATGGATTTTCATTTATGTTAAAATTCTTGATCATCGAGTAAAATTTGAGTCAAAATATACTTGAATTTCCTCTATGCTAAAATTAGGCACTTTTGATCCACCAAAAGTTATAAGCTGGAATATTCTAACACAAATGAAATACATATAATTTAATGGAGTTAAATTTTATCCGATTAAAAAGAAAAAGTAATTTAAGTAAAGACATTACACGCATCAAACGTAAGAACGTGAGATCATAGACCTTATAAGACTTCTAGAAAGGGGGAAAAAAGTATATAGTAGTTTCATTGAAACTTTGAAAAATAAAATGTTGAAGAAAAATCACTACATTTTCACATGCATGCAGAAATTTCCAAGCTATATATATATATATATATATATATATATATATATATATATATATATATATATATGCCAAGTTGGAATGACATTTGTTTACGTTGAAATGAAGACTTTTAAGTAAAACATGGACAAAAATAAGTGTCAATTAATTAATATTGACAAAGAATGGCAATTAATACTTTCCAACATGACAACCTTAACCTTGCCATGACCTATAAATTGTGCCATTGCTCCAAACCTCAAACACAACTCAAACACACTTTTCTTCGCTACAAAATCTCTTCTTCTCTTAATTATTTGATCCAACATTTTTCTTGCATCAAAGAAATTATATCATCATGGGTGTTGTCAACTACGAATACGAAGTCGTTTCCACACTCCCACCAGCCAGGTTGTTCAAGGCTTTCCTCCTCGACTCCGACAACCTCATCCCTAAGGTCATCCCCGGTGCCTTCAAGAGCTTCGAAACCCTCGAGGGCACCGGCGGAGCCGGCACCATCAAGTTGATCCACTTCGGTGAAAGTAATTACTCTGATAACTTAATTTTAATTGGATTCTCGAATTTTCATTATGGCCTGTTTTTCCTATGTCTCAATATAAAATTATTTAGAAATCTTATATGGTCATAACTCATAAGACTTGATTATAAGTAGCCTCAAAGGGCAATTTTGTCTTTTCCCTTCCATCCAATATAAATATAAAACTTGAAATTAAATGAGTGAGGAAGTTAACTTATTAATTATCCGGTCTATTTAACCTTCGATACTAACGACGTTTTTTACCTGCCCTACAGGCAGCCCGTTCAAGTATGCAAAGCACAGAGTGGATGAAGTCGATGAGGCCAACTTCGTGTACAAATACAGCGTGATCGAAGGTGATGCTTTGGGAGAGGAGCTCGAGTCGATCTCGTATGTCGTGAAGATCGTGGGCGGCCCAGACGGAGGCTCCGTCGTGAAGACGAGCAGCACGTACCACACCAAGACCGACCACCACAACATCACAGAGGAGAAGATCAAGGAAGGCAAAGAGAAGGCGAAGGCTGTGTTCCATGCTGTTGAGGCTCACCTCCATGCCAACCCACATGAATACAACTAAATTAAATTATACCACAAAATGGGGATTAAATGAAATTGGATTTTAGGTTTCAAGAATTTGAATGAATAAAATTAAGGTGGTGTTATTTGAAGTTGTATTTGTTTGAATATATATGTAAAATGCATGTGTGTACTTTGATTTGTGTTTATGTTGGAGCTAGGGGCATTCTAGCTTGTCCTTAATTAATTTCAATGGAATGTAATATTGGTTTCGCAATGAATTAATAATTATATATGTATGTCGATTTGTGGATTTTAAATCATGCATGTTTCATCTCGCATTTTACTAATGTTAAGAAATAACATATAAAATTATAATATCATTTAACACACGTGTATGGAAGTTGTTAAATATATGAATCGAAGATGAAATACGATCGAAATAGAGGATGTCGTATGGATAAATGTCCATATATATAATTAACCCTTGAAAGGGTGTGATTGTAAAAAAAAAAAATGTAAGCATTTGTACTTGTCAATTTCATTTTAGGTAGAAATTCTATATCACTTAAAATACATGCATTTAATTTGTTGCAACTAGGTCCCAATTATTAAACTACAATTTCATTAAAGTATTAAACTCCTTGGTCATTAGACTTTGACTTATCCCAATATTTTGTCTTCGAATATTAACTACTGATCAGATTTGCCTTGATTATATTATACTCTTTTTGTCCCATTTTGATAGGCTCGTTTTTTTTTTTTTGGTATGTTCCGATATATAGACATGTTTTTATATATACTTAACTAATTTATTAATATATACTCATATTTAATTTAATATCAAATAATTAAATATGACATATTAGGAAGCTTCTTGATTAATTATCTTTCCCAATTATTTTATTAATCCTCGCGAAAAACTCCAATCAACCTATGAAAATGGAACGAAGGGAGTAACAAATATACAATTAAAAAAAAAAGGACTTGATTATTAGATGAACAGAAAAAATAAAGATTATAACATATTTTATATAACGCATAGATTGAAAACCCTTTGTTTCATTTTTTCTTCAATTTTAATTTCTTTTGGTTTAGTATAATTTTACATTATTATTTAGAGTTTATTCCACCCAATTAGAGGTTATAATTATTTTTTTAATATTTAGGGGCTGCTTATTCCAAACTTAGGGTATATAATATTTAAAAATTTCAATTTTTAGTAATAAATATTAATCGTGATTAGCTATAATATAATAAATTTTATTTTTATAAAAAACATTATTAACAATATACAATTTTAATATTGACATACACAAATTGAAACTAGAGGATCTCTACTCAAGATATCCGTATCTAAATTAAGTTTTTTAGTATCGCATATGAAGAGCATTCATCAATATATATTATGTTCATTTCCTTTTTAAGGGTGAGAAATCGAGAACGAGTGCGTAAAATGTCGATATAATCTTTTTGAAATAATTTTTTTAAACAAATTAAAAAGAATTTAGGCTATTTAAATTTCCAATTATATATCTTAAGGGGCAGGAAAAAAAAAGACATTTATATATTTAATATCAATTATTAATTTCTTAACTTTTTTTTAGAAACTACGTACGTTTATTGAAGTCAAGATTGACGTGCAGGCTTGCAGCGCACCTTAACAACAACCCAAAAAAACTCGAATATTTATTAATGATTAATTATGTAGCTTCAAAAATTTGTGACGAAAATTTAAAGCAAAAACAAAGGTCATTATTTAAATTTTGTATTTTATTGAAAAATAACTTATCAACATCCCCACCGACTAGCTAGAAGATGGGCCCATTTATTTTCTGTGACTTGGCATCTTTTACAATCTTATCTAACATATGTTCTTTTCTTATAAAAATAAGATGAGATTATTCTATTTTATTTTATATCTTTCTAATATAGTGTACAAAATATTAATGTTATAGTTTTTATGTGCTTAATTAATCTATATTGATAAGAGAAAGGGTGCAAATATTCTCACTAGCGTTATTTGTAAAATACTCACAATATTCTTTTTTATAAAGGGAAAGTGATGGATCTCGAACTCGAGACGTCTCCATTTTACATATGATATTATATAATACGAGCGTCAATATGCACAATCCTAATAAAAGGAATATCCAAATTAATAAAAGAATAAGCCCTCTTTGTACAGATTAGTACTGAATGGAATTTAGTAAGAAAGTTTTTTTTTTATGCAATAATTTTGTTTTAATATATACATATATATAGATCTAGGTTATTCAAATTTGGTAGGAAACTAAATAATTGAGGCGGCTTTTATTTAATTTTCATTTGCAAAATTTATTAAACGTGGGCCTCACAGAAACTTTCACAAATAAAAGTTTTGCACAATATAATTTATTTTAATCAATCCATTAACCATTTCTAATTGCCACTTCACTAAAGGTGCCAAATTTTATCGCAAGTTGTTTGCTTTTATTATGGATTAGTTAAGTTGTTGAAAATTACATTTACATAACCCCCCAAAAAAAATCTAAATAATATCAACTTTTATTCTTAAATTTTTCACCTAGCAATTAGCATGAATTGTCACCAATAAACCACCACTATTAAGTTCGTAGAAGTTGTAACCAAGCCCACAACAAAACCTAGCTAACATTTAAGATAAAAACTTGTTCGAGACCCGTAATTCATAAGAGGGATTTTGGATCCAAATCTTGACTCGTTTTACGAATTTTAATATATAAAACGGTGTCACACGTGACTTTATTTTGTTTTTAATTTATTTATATCTATTAAAATGATCGTTAAATCTTCGACACTAGTTAAGACTGTGGGATTGTAAATCCAATCAATACAATGGGCGGAACTTCTAGAAGAAAAAAAAAGTAATTTCATGGAAATTACTTTTTAATTAAATAATGATTAAAAAGATAAAATACAAAACATTTCACATGCATAGGGAGATATCCAATTAATTAATTAAGCTTCTTCCAAAAAAATTGATATATCCAATATTATTTATGCCAAGTTGGTGCAACATTTGTTAATGTAGAAAAGAAGACTACTAGCACAATATAGACAAAATTAGTAGCATGATTGATAAAGATGCAATATTTCTCTTGCATGACAATCTTAACCCTCTCATCACCTATAAATAGGGCCATTGTTTCAAACCTTAAACACAACTCAAACACCTGCTACAAATCTCTCTCTTGATCTTCTTTAGTGTTTGATCCAACGATTTTCTTGAACCAAATATATTATCATCATGGGTGTGGTGACCTACGAATACGAAGTCGTTTCGACACTCCCACCGAGCAGGTTGTTCAAGGCATTCCTCCTCGACTCTGACAATTTCATCCCCAAGGTCATCCCCGGCGCCTTCAAGAGCATCGAAACCCTAGAGGGCAATGGCGGACCCGGCACCATCAAGTTGATCACCTTCGGTGAAGGTAATTTTTATTTTTAGATTCGTAACTCGGTCTACATTCCAGTGATAATTAATTACTACCACTGCCAAGATTCTAATTAAGTTCTCAAACTTTCATTTGGAACTATTTTAAATCCGTGTCAAATGATCAAATTTAACATTAGTCTCAAGGGCAATTTCATCTTTTAGTTCAACATTTGAAATTAAGTAATTACATGAGTTCAAAATTACTATTATGCCCTTTACACTTAATTTGGAAAACACTCTTGCCATGATATTTATTTTACAACAAATTAAATGGTATTTTTTTTAGTTATGTGATCATATATATATGATCCGTCGCTAATTTATTTTGCGAATGAAATGATTAGAGATGGAAAATTTCATCGTTAAATCATGAAAGAACTCGTCGCTAATTATATATACACCCTCACAGGTAGTCAATTCAAGTCCGCAAAGCACAGAGTGGATGAAGTCGATGAGGCCAACTGCACGTACAAATACAGCGTGATCGAGGGAGATGCTTTGGGCGACGAGATCGAGTCGATCTCGTACGTCGTGTCCATCACCGCCGGGCCAGACGGCGGCTCCGTCGTGAAGACCGTCAGCTCGTACCATACCAAGACGGAGCACCACAGCATCACGGAGGAGAAGATCAAGGAAGGGAAAGAGAAGGCTAAGGCTATTTTCCACGCTGTTGAGGCTCACCTCCATGCCAACCCTCATGAATACAACTAAATTACTAAAAAGGGAATTTTTTTTTTCAAGTTCCAAGAGTAAAAATAAATTAAGGGGGTGCTTTTGAAGTTGTATTTTGTTTGAGTTTATTTATAAAGTGTGTGTATTTTATTTTGCTTTTGTTGGTATGGGTGCATTATGGTCCCTTTTTGCTTGAAATGTAATTTGGTTATGTATGTTTGAATAAATAATTGATGTTTCAATAAAAAAAAAAAATGTATGTTTATCAGCTTGTGCAGTAGTATTTTGTTATATTCGAAGTGTATATAAATATATATTCGAAATGCATGTGTGTATATAGAGAGAGAGAGAGTAAAATAGTTAGCAAAATTTATCTAATGAAGTTAATACTCGATATATTTAATTTAAGGGCAAGTCTTATGTGCACTAGATGTACATTAACGCGTTGATAAAAAAACGCGCATTAACATTAAAAGGTATTACTCAAAAGTCCAAAAGTATCACCTGTATACTTAAAAGTATTGGTCCGTAAAAAAATGTCAAAATCTGTATCAATCGTAACATTAAAAAATATCACCTATTTTGACTTTTTTTGGTGTACATTACGTTCATATAAATTAATTATGAATTCAAACCGAATATTCTATCATCCTAAACCGCAAAATTAATGAAAGGTCTGCATCTTTTCGTTAAAAAAAATAAAATTTTATGGACGATTGAATAATTAACGTGGCAACTCAAATCACATGATACAAATTTAAGTGATGTATAAATAATCTCTAAAACTCATGTGAGACCGTCTTATGGTTCAAAATATGCAGGGCGGATTAAAATTTTGATCCAAACTCATATTTTTCAGCGGTACATTTGTAATTTTATTGGTGTTTGAATTCAAAGGCATTTTACAAATTTTAACTAGTAAAATGATTTTAGGTAAGACTCCCCCACGAATGACATAATTAATTTGGCTAGATCCATCTTTTTTTGTGCTATAAGCATTATAAGGTTTAAGTTTGGTTGAAATCTTCTATTGCACGTTTGATGCTGCATTTCCTATTGCACATTCTATTTTTTTAGTTTTTTTTTCAATTGTTTTTTCTTGATTTCATTTTTTTTTACTTTAGTTTAATTTTACACTTATTATTTACAATTCATCAAACCCAATTAGAATGCATTGTAATTTCTTATTTTTATTTTTTAAATTTTTAGCCATTAATTGATTATTTGAAAAATTAAATACTAAAAAAATACATAAAATCCTAATTTGGTAGGATGAACCCTAAATAATAAGTGTCAAATTAAACTAAAGCATGGGAAATTGAAATCAAAGAAAAAAATTAATAAAAAAATTAAAACAATCGAGCATGCAATATGAAATGCAACATAAAATGTGCAATAGATGATTTCAAATGGTCTACGTTCAACAACATTAACGATTCATTTGTTGAATATAAAATATATTGAATAATTATATATGTATATTCATCAGGAAATATAATAAATATAATATATTTCGTTAAGTATCGCACTTACGATTTTAAACAAAATGTTTAGAATATTTTATTGCCCAATTGTCATGAAAAAGGAAGGAAAAAAAGCTTTTTACGTCTAGCCTGTAATTAAAGTCAAGATTGACGTGCTGCGAATTAAATAATTAATACAAACTTTTGAAAAAGTAGAATAGTTTATTTATAAATTAACGAACTATGTGATGAGGATCGATGGTGGTAGCTTTCAAAATATATATATATATATATATATATATATATATATATATATTACAACTATATATATATACATATTAAAAATAAATAGAATAAAATCGTGACGATGAATTTAGAGCCAAAAACAGATCCCGTAATGTATTTTAATGGAAAATAAAATAAAATTATCAATATATATCCCCATACAACTAGCCAGAAGATGGGCCCACTTAGGCATTTATTCCCGTGACGTGGCATAATACATTAGATGCGATAATTGTGTTTAGTTTTATATTTTATTAAATGAGTATATGTACGTATGTTTAACATAATAATGTGATACTAGCTTATGTACATAATTTTTCTCACATAAAATTAATAATGACCCCAATTATAAAGTTGTATACTCCTCGTCCCAATTATATAGTCCATTTTCTACTCACAAGCAGATTAAAAATATTTATGAAAATAAGATATAGAAACTAATATTCCAAAATTACCCGTATTTAAGGAGGTGGGATCCTCTATTCCAAATTTGGTGTTTCAACCTGTATTTTACGATCGAATTTACAAATTTAATAATAGATATTACAAAAATAAAAATTAATTATAACATAATCGACCTAATCACATTTATCAACAAAAGATTGAAATTTTAAAAATTATAAATCATATTTTTAAAATAACCAACCATAATAATCATTTTTTTGAAAATGAAATATTAAAAAATAATTATAAACCCTAATCGGATGGGTGAACCCTAAAATCAATCATAAAATTAAACTAAAACATAATAAATTAAAATTGACGAAAAAATGGAAGAAAAATTTATAAATTTGATCGTGGAACACGGGTTGGAACATCAAATTTGGAATAGAGGATTCCATCCGATATTTAAGATATATATAACTTTCATAAAAATAAGTGGCTAGTTTCTAATTTTTCAAAATCTAACAAGAGTGTATTTGTACATTACTATGAAAAATAATATTAATTACAGTAACCAGCGAGACTATATAGGACGAAGGGAGTAATTACTTAAAGTTCATGATATTTTCAAAATTTCATTAAAACTTGATGTTAAGAAGTGTAATTAAGCTATTTTAAGATTTATGCATGACTAATTATTGCTCTTCAATGCTATAAACTAGGAAGATATGATGTTTAATTAGGTATGAACCAATTAATCAAACTTTCTAAAAGTAGTAATCAAATGTTTTTTTTTTTTCTTCAAGAAGAGTTGAATGAAACTAATTTAGCTTAATAAAACACAAACTTTATTTCATCATATTAATTTTTGGACATTTTAATACAACCAAACTATATTTTCGGCCATTTAATTATAATCAACCGGTGCATTGTCTCTCATTTAATTTATGTCACGTTCACCTACTTCTCTCGACTTTTAAATTCAAGAATCATGATATATATCATAAAATAAAATTAATTGGCAGCAAAAATTGTTGAAATAAATACTATGATCAAAATTCACATACATCCCTCCCTTCCATGAATATTCTATATATATCCACTACAGAAAACTCCCATCTCACAACACATAAACTCATTTAAATTTCATTAGTGATATTAAAATCGATCAAAATTTGAAAAATGTCGACTGTCACTTTCAATGAGGAGTTCACCAGCCCCGTCGCAGCTCCACGGCTGTTCAAGGCGTTGATCGTCGACGCCGACAACTTAATTCCCAAAATTGCCCCTCAAGCCATCAAGAACATTGAGATTCTTGAAGGGAATGGAGGCTCCGGCACCATTAAGCAAATCAACTTCGCAGAAGGTCCATTTCTTGCTTAACAAAACATTAATTAATGATCTTAATTAATTAAATATTTGATCAAGCATTAATTAGTTAAGTTTCCCATTCTCAAAGAATTAATATGCAGGTAGTGAGTTTAATTTTGTCTATTAACAATAATTTTTTCTTTGACACATCATTACATTATTCTTTATTTTGTTGTCGAGGGTTTCCCTTTGTGGAATTCAAGTATGTGCATTTCTATATTTAATTTCTAGCTTGGTTAGCAAAGATTTTAATGTGTTCAATTATATATACATTCTTAATAATTAATTTGATAAAAAAAACTATATATTGAATAAGTAATTAATTAAGTTTCCATTTGTGGAATGCGCGTAGGGAATTCAAGTACATGCATGTCTATTAATTAATTTCTTGCTCAACAAAATTATGTTCAACATCTCATTACAATTCTAAATTTGATAAAAAAAAACCTCAAGATTTATATTAATAAATATAAAGTTCCTATGTATAAATTGTAGAATGAAGGTAGTGAATTATATTCAAGTACATGCACATGCCTATTAATTTCTTGCTTAACAAATTTAACTCATGTTCCAACATATATTCTTAAATTGATTTAAAATTTATTAATTTTATGAAATAATTGCAGGTAGTGAGTTCAAGTACATGAAACACAGGATCGATGATGTAGATGAGTCAAAATTGAGCTATTCCTACACATTGATCGAAGGAGATCCTCTAATGGACAAGCTCGAGAAAGTTACCTACGAAACGAAGTTGGAAGCCGGGGAAGATGGCGGGACGAAGGGTAAAAATGGAAGCACGTATTACACGAAACCCGGTGTCGAGATCAAAGAGGAGGAGATCAAGGCGGGGAAGGATAAGGCAGCTGGTATGTTGAAGGCTGTGGAAGCCTATCTCTTGGCAAATCCAGAGATTTATGCATAATTAAATTTTATGTGAGGGTTTTAATAAGCTAAGGGAGAAGTGATTTGGCTATGTATTTTTGTTGATTAATGAAGTTTATTTTACCCAAATTAAACTATGTATTTTGGGTGGAAAATAATTAAGATGTTTTGTGGTTTATGAAATGGAGATGTTTTCGTTGTATGATTAATTCATACAAGAGCAACTATTTTATGATTAATTAATTTAATTACTTGGTTAATTGTTTGATAATCTTGTGAGTTCGATTATATTGTGTATTAATGTAAGAAATTATATAGCCATATAGCAAAAAAAAAGTTTATAAGTATTGATATTTAGCTATTATTTCGTACGTATAATTAATTTGAAATTTTTAGAAGGAGAATTTAATGAAATTAAGTTAAATTTAAATTTTTTGCATAATGAAAAAGAACTATTTTTTTTGTCAAGTCAAGATTTAGCTCAAGAAATTGAAAATCGGGTGGAACTTGAACCTTAAATTTTATTATAGATTTATTCAACTAGATTAAAAACTCTTTATTAGGAGTTTTTTTTTTTTACTTTGGAAATAAAATATTAAATTGTACTTTATCCACTCACACACAAACTTAGCTAAAAAATATAAATAAGCATCTCCTCTCCTCACACACGAACTTAGCTCAATTATCTCTCTCTCTCTCTCTCTCTCTCTCTCTCTCTCTCTTCACAAAATGTTTTCTCGCTCCTTCTCTCTCTAAATATTTAATCGATCATTTTTTGGTGTTTTTACATTGAATTTTCGTAATATTGGTAGGTTAGAGAGGGGCTAGGTGGGGACGTGGTCTTGATCATCTCGTACCAATGTCTCCAACATCTACACTATCGAATTGTCGTCATGTATATTATATTGGATGATTTTTATGCTCGTGATTTATTATGAGAACTATGAAGTGGCATTTTGTGTATAAGGAAATCATTTTTATGCTCTTTTATGTTGAATTGTTAATTAGGGATAATTCAACAAATATTATATCGAACCAACTCCTTTAACTGACAACATAATAATTAATTAAAATTAAACATTGCTTTATATAAATCCCTTTACTTTTAAATATGTGTTTTACCTCAAATTCGTCAAGTGCCTAATTAGCACCTCGAGCTTTTCCATCATCATCTTCACGCGATTAGAACTTGTTAATTTTTAATATATTTCCCAAAACACATTTAAGGGGGAGGAGAAAGAAAGTGGGAGATCTAGAGAGAGAGAGAGAGAGAGAGAGTCGTGGACTTCACATGGGAAGGTTCCTTTGCGCGTTGAATTGGTCCAAAAAAGGCACCCATAATTAAGAAAAAAGACTTTCTTATTTTCTCGATCAACTTTTATTGCAATTTACACACCCCATCTACTTCAAGAACTCCTTTTTCTTTTTCTTCTTCCCCTCCTCAATCATCTCCATTTCAAGCCCTTTTAATCAATTCCACAATCCCATCTCAAATTTTGCATAAAAAAAATGGGTGTGATCAAGGTCTCTCAATCCTTTAGAACAAAAGTCACCCCAAATAGGATGTTCAAGGCCCTAATCTTGGATTCTCACAATCTTGCTCCTCAACTCATGTTTTCTTCAATCAAGAGCATCGAATTCCTCCAAGGCAACGGCGAGCCCGGCACCATCAAACAACTCAATTTCACGGAAGGTACACACGAGTCTGAATTACACTAGAAAAATGCACACACTTTGCAGATATATATGATTATATATGCTCGTACATGAACTCAACTATATATGTTTCAATTTCAATTTCTTGTAGCTAATCTGTTCAACTACTAGAAAAATGCACGTGCTTTGCAGATAGACATGATTATGCTTGTACATGAGCTTAATTATGTATGTTTCGATTTCAATTTCTCGTACCTAGTAGTCCGTTCAACTACTAGAAAAATGCACATGCTTTGCAGATAGATAGATGATTATACTTGAACGTGAGCTTGATTATGTATGTTTCGATTTCTATTTCAATTTCTTGTAGCTAGTCCGTTCAACTACGTGAAGCATCGGATCGACGCGCTCGACAAAGAGAACTTCATGTGCAAGTACACATTCATCGAAGGAGATGCATTGATGGACAAGCTAGATTGCATCACACATGAGGTGAAGTTCGAGCCATATGGATTTGGTGGGTGCCTTTGCAAGATCACGAGTGAGTATTTTACAAAGGATAATGTGGAGATTAAGGAAGAAGACATTGAACATGGGAAAGATCGAGCTATTGGGATGTATGAAGTTGTTGAGGCATATCTCTTGGCACACCCTCATGCTTATAATTAATGAAATTAATTAATCTTGTAAATTTTTAATTTGGATATTTAATCATGATCATCATCTCGTTGATGAAGGATGTGATTTCTTTTGATTTACTGTCTTTTTTTGGAGTGCAAGACGCCATGATCATGTATATCCTTTTTTTTTTAATATATGGTGATTAAGTAATATTGTATGAGTATTGCAATAAGCTATTTATATTTTGGGTTTTTTTTTGGGGGGGGGGGGGGGGGGCTACTTTTCTTTGATGGGACTTGACAACAAATCTTGAATAGAAAGTGGACTTTAAATTAAGTGAAGATACATTTAAATCGCAGTTTTTATTTATGAAAAATTGATTATAATTAACTTTAACAAGGCGTCATCACTGAAAAAATCAAAAAAAGACGTGGGCTTTTATGTTTAAAGTTTTGAGTAATTATACTTTGATATTTACATTTTAGGCACTTTTCAAAAATGACCCATTTTTTAAAAATTGACAAAATAATATCCACATTTTCAAAAAAAATTGCAAATCTAATATTTAACCAATTTTATTGCCACAAAATCACAAGTAATTGATTGTATTTTAATATTCTTATTTTCTTAGTTACGTGGAAAAAATTCATTCAATCATGAAATATTAAATTAGAATCAATTAAATACGATTTTCAAGACGTAAACCTGATTAAATGTTAGATTTGCAATTTTTTTGAAAATGTGGGTACTAGTTTGTTATTTGAAAAAGTGGATCATTTTTTAAAAAGTGTCCAAAATATAGATATCAAAGTGTAATTTTTCCTAAAGTTTTTTCAATTTGAAACACCTTGCAAGATTAATTTTGAGGAAGCACAAATCTTTTTTAATGTTATAAGTAAGCACATAACCTGATAAAATAGTACCACAAATTGAAAATTTTTGTGTTAGATCGATTTATAGGTCAAAATCCATTGACCGATCAAGATTCAAATTAAAAAACTAACAAAATGTAATCAAATTTATAATTTGTTTGGGGATACATACATTGCTGACATGGATTGATTCACTTGCTAATGTTAAAAAGAATCGTGCTTTACCGGGATTTTAACAATAAACATGACTCACAATTTGCAAAAATCAAAGTTCGTGTCCTTTTTTGCAATTTTTGATATATTATTTTTAAATTTACAATTTGGAGTCAAGATTGTGATTTAAAATGCAAATTAGCTTTATGAATTGAATCAAATGCATACCTACGGTTTATTAATATAAACATTTGAATCGAAACCAAAACTACAGTTTTTCTCGTGATCCTCCTAAGAAATCAAAATCTTGGATGTGATTAATTAAAGAAGAAAAGATCACAATTAAGAAATTAAAAATTTATTAATTTCATAATGACTCCGATTTTCAAGTGATTCCTATTGTGATTTTAGGCTCCATATAAAAAAATGAGTAAATTATAGTTTGACACCTACATTTTGAACTATTTTTTAAAAATAGTCAACTTTTCAAAATTAACAAAATAATACCAATTTTTTCAAAAAATTTACAAATTTAATATTTGGTCAATCTTTCGGCCCAAAATCGTATGTTTTTCGTGCCAAAATAAAAATCTTAAAGTATAATCAATTACAAATGTTTTTCCTGCTAAAAATTGTTCAAATGTTAGATTTGCAATTTTTTTAAAAAAATGGATAACATTTTGTTAATTTTGAAAAAAATGACAATTTTTTGAAAAATAGTCTAAAATGTAGGTATTAAAACGTAATGAAAGTAATGTTTAAATATCTAAATTATTCGTCAATGTGAGTGGCCTTCTCAAATCCACGTGTAAGGTCTAATAAAGCAGCCCATGTGGAAAAATTATGAAATAAAAAAAATTGAAAATTCTAAGGTACAAGAACAAAGATTTTTCAATCCATTGACTGTGACCATAGGTCTTTGTTTAATGGCCATGTTTAATTCATTTGTGAAATGCATTGATACCAAACCTATAACAACCCTATAAATAATACAATTTCTCACCATATCATTATTCAAATTTAATATTTCGATATATCCTATCTTAAATTTTAAGTATATTCAAGAATCTTAGTATCATGGGAGTTACAAAAATAACTCAAGAATTCAATAGCCCCGTTGCCGCGGGACGTGCATTTAGGGCTTTAATCTTAGAATCCAACACCCTAATGCCAAAACTCCTACCTCAATCCATCAAGAGTGTCGACATATTGAAAGGAGACGGAGGAGTCGGGAGCATCGAGCAAGTGAACTTCACCGAGAGTAAGTAATCATGACACTCTCAAAACATCCACTCGTAACGTACGGATGAAATTAATCATCTGGTCAATCTATGTGTTCCATTTTGGTTCATTTCTTGACCTTTTCATAGAAAACCATATTATAATCGTCATTTAAGAGTTTTTTATCTAATAGTGAGACACGAATTGTAGACCAGAAGATTTCATTTCACCGGCCTAACATAGCCCTAGCTAGCACTCATTCATTTCGAAGCAATAATAATCTTTAATTTTGACACCTTTTTGTTGGTGTAGATAGCCATTTTAAGTACATGAAGAATCGCATAGATGAGCTAGACAAGGAAAACTTGGTGTGCAAATACACGATGATTGAGGGTGACGCGTTGGCCGATAAGATCGAGTCGATCGCATACGAGATTAAGTTCAAGGAGTCCGATGAAGGTGGGTGCGTTTGCAAGATGTCAAGCGAATACCGTACGTTCGGAGGGTACGAGGTGAAGGAGGAAGAGGTGAAGGCCGGCAAAGAGAGTGCCATGGCGATATACAAAGTTGTGGAAGCCTATCTCTTGGAGAACCCTAATGTTTTTGCCTAATTTCATTCTATTCTTCAATGTTTGATTATTTTGTGTTTTCATCATATATTTTTTGGTATTCTTGTTTGCGGAAATAGAAGCTATAAGAATGTTGTGTATAGCCATACATTTTTACGGAATTTTTGAATTGTGATCGTGATCGATAATGTGATTCTTGTTTAATTTATACATGAAGTATGAATACTTAAAGGACTTGTTTGCTAGACAGTATAAGGTTGTAATAGATACTTATGACACCCTAATATCACGTTTGCTAGCAATAATAAAACCCATGATTATGCAAGGGTTCAACATATGTTAACGATTTATACGGTATAACATATCACACCATGTAGGTGGGATATATAATACCATACATAATTATTATAAATTACAGACTAAAATAACATTGCAGATATTAATTAAAATTTTTATTATAAAATATTTACACAATGTATGGTAACTAATTAAATGATATTTTAGGAATTGAAATTTTATATAGAATTCAATACATCTAAACAAACTGTAGATTATTAACACATATATTTTAATACACCAAAACAAACATGATATTGATATCTTATACGGCATAACACATCATATGTCAAACATATTCAACCTTATACAATACTGTCTAGCAAACGAGCCCAAATTATACTATTTTTTTTATTGGAATACTATGTGCACAATCACATGGTAGCGACTGCATGTATGAAAATATTTATTTTTTAGAAGTATAAAAATATGTATTTTATTGTTCTAAAAATGATTGGTCGTTGTTTCCATGGATTTCATTTTATACTTTCTTTCCACAAAAATAACATTACCAAATGGCATTAAGACAAACCTTTTGGGCCCGGGGTGGAAAAAATATATTGATAATTGGGCCTTTTAAGTGAACCTCATTTGTTTGGAATTAAGTGTAAGAGAAAGGGAATCGGTGGAGTCTCGAATTCAAAAAGTCTCATTTTTACACATAGATCTCTACGTGCTTGAATGTTTATGAGTGACGTAATATGTTGAATTGTTGATATATTATTTAAGATTAGATTTTTCTTAATGCATTTGCTCAAAATTAGATGCTAAAACTACTTTTCCAATAGTCGAGCTTATCACACCTACTTTTCAGATAATGCATATGATCGAGGTTTACTCAGTGCACATCATTGAGTCGTCATAGAAAAAAAGAAGGGCGGGAGGGGGGAGCACGAGTTATGTAAAATTTATTCATTTATTTCCACGTATTACAAGTAAACCCCAACATAAGCGCATGAGATATGTATTACACTCCGTGTTGCACTTTCAAATTACAAGATTTTCTTGTATTTTTTCTTCATTTTTATTTTCTTTGTGATTTACTTTTTTTCCACTCACGCACCCGGTCTGTGGTATTGAGGAGATTCGAACTCGTGACCTTTGGTCTCCAAGCAACCTCGCTGCTTTATTTTTATTTTACTCTTGTTTTTTAGGGTCCACCCCACCTAATTAGGGTTTATAATTAATTTTTAGAATTAAATTTTCAGTTTTCAATCAATAATTCATTATTATGGTGGATTATTTTAAAATTAAATTTTATAATTTTTTTAATACATTTTTATTGATAAATGTTGACTACGATTATTCATAATATAATTAATTTTTATTTTATAATAAATTTTATAAAAATCATAAATTTAATAGTGAAACACGAAAAATAACATGAAATTAGAACCGCGACATAAGATTGGTTTTGAGGCAAGAATTTCATTAATTTCAATGTTGTTAGAAAATAAATTTTATATCATTGCACCTTATAAATCATACACACACACAACATACGTGTAGAACAAAATGTAGGACAAAATACTATTTATTTTTTCAAGGGAATATTCGGATTGAAATTTCATTTCATCAAAAAAGGAGAAGAGATTTCTTTAGTCTCAAATTGTATGAACAAGTTTTGCCCTATCAAAATTTGCAAAATCAATTCTTTCTTTCTTAATCAAACTTTATTATGGGAAAAGAGAATCTTCAATCTCCACCAATCTTTATGCCCTAAAATGAAGAGGATTTCTTCTTTAAATCAGATAATAAATCAAAAGCAAACACATTTGTTGACATTAATAACTCAAAAAAATATCTTTTCTTGCAAGAAAATTATTCCTCAAGGTTGTATGGTATGCATATCCCTCACAAAAGCTACTTTCAATCTTTGCCCACTATTAATAGATAAATACTCTGTGCAAAAATGTTCGTCACATGTATAAAATGACAATGTAAAAATTATTAACAACCTATGTTAGATCTTATACTCGAATTTATTGAAATAGTTGAAGATTTTATTGTCCATTAAAAAAATTATATCAACATTATACAAGTCGTCAAAGATTTTTTATCCAAACATTATTTAATTCAAATTACCATATTCGGATTTAAAATTTTCCACGGCCGATTTTATATATCCTTAAAATATGCAGGAAAAAGCATATCACAAATTAAAGCAAATTCCCTTCTGCACAATATTTTAAGGGTCCAAATAAAATAACTATTTCTAGTGTGAACCCACTATTTGACAATAACTTAGAAATATGATTGGCTAGGAATGAATAGAGAATAAAATAACATCTCACCAAATTTAAGAAGGAAAAATTACGTTTTAATACTTACATATTGAGCTATTTTTCAAAAATAGCCCGTGTTTCAAAAAATTTACAAATTTAATATTTTATTAATTTTACGGATAGAAAATTATACGTAATTGATTGTATTTTAAGATTTTTTGATTGAAAGATTATGTTTGAGGAAATAGAAATATTAAAATACAATCTATTATATATTATTTTGGGACCGTAAAATTGATCAAATGTTAGATTTGTAATTTTTTTTTAAATGGATATTGTTTTATTATTTTGAAAAAAAAAGTGGGCTATATTAAAAAAAAGGAGTAAATTTCACTTTTCGTCCCATTAAAATAGGGCAAAAAGTTACTTTTTGGTCCCAAATGATATTTTTTCTACAATTTTAGTCTCATAAGATATTTTTTCCGACAATTTTAGTCCCATAAGATATTTTTTCTGACAATTTTAGTCCCATAAGATATTTTTTCGACAATTTTAGTCCTAAACTAATAGAGAAAGTTAACCCACGACAACTAACTTTCTATGTGAGTTTGGGACTAAATTTATCGAAAAAATATCTTATATGACTAAAATTGTCAGAAAAATATTTTATGGGACCAAAATTGTCGGAAAAGTATCATTTGGAACTAAAAAAATAACTTTTGAGACTAAAAATATTTTAATCCTATTTTAAAGGGACCAAAAGTGAAATTTACTCTTTAAAAAGGAGCAAAAATGTAGCCATCAAAATCTAATTTACCCAATTCAAGCTGCCTAAATTCTTATTTTATTATTTTGTGGGTTGGAATATATATGAATGAAAATAATAAATCACTTTTAAAAAAGAATAAATCTCAATTCGACGGTAGGCAACCACTAGAGTCTAGAGATACGTGATGTATTCTTATACTAAATTTATTACTATTGAAACTACGTAATTTATATAATTTGGCAATTAAAACACGAAATGTGACTATTTTTTATTTATTTTTTTGAAGTGGAAGATTTCGTGTTATTGTTATCATCTACATAATAAAACACACACACACACACAACACACAGTGGAAAGAAGAGATTCTTTGCATGTCCCACAATTCATAAACTTTTAAATATTCCAACTCCATGCAAGAAATGCATGCCATGTATTGATTCTCATTCTCTCTCTACACTCTCTCCATCTCCATAGAGAATTAATCACTGCACTTTTTTCTGGTTATTTTCTCTCTCTTCCCTCCCATCTTTCCACAATCTCCATTAATGGTTCCTGAAATGGAGGTACGTCTTCACACTAACACCCACACACACACACACGTGTATATATATATATTCATATATGTATGTATGTATATGTAAGAATCAAGTAGGATTCTCATATTCATTTCACTATCAAAATAAATGCAGAAACCTCGAGTCACAGAGATAAAGGTCAGAATGGATTGCAATGGCTGTGTTCAGAAAATCAAGAAAGCCCTGCACGGTATCACCGGTAAGCGAAAAAAAAAATCATGTATTTCGATTCTTGAATATTGAAGGGAGCCCCGTCTAACGCCAACCTTGTGTATCTCAAAGGCATATATGATATCTACGTCGATTTCTCAGAGCAAAAGATAGCCATAACCGGGTGGGCGGAGCCCGAAAAACTAGTGAAAGCTATTAAAAAAACAAGAAAAAGTGCAGTCATTTGTGTACATACAGAGCAATCTGATGAAGCAGGTCAGCCACCGCCACCTGAAGGTGATGAGACGAGACCTGAGGAAGGCGCTCCACCACCAGAAATGCCACCGGAGCCATCAAGTCAACGAGCAGAACCGACAGAAGCACCACCACCGGGAGAGGAACCACCAGAGTCAGAAAATCCACCACCTGCAGTGAGACAACATCATCAGCCCCCCAGAAAAGAAGGTCATGAAGGAGTTCATATAGTTTACCAACATCCACCTGATCACGGATACCAATATCATCCCAATGGTCCAAACTTTCAACAAGGCTACGGTGGACAATGGAACGCGTACCATGGGGGCCCGGGATTCAGAGGCGAGCTGTATCATCCACCTCAACCTGTTTATGTGCAGAGCTACAACACGTATAGACCGTCTCCACATGTAACCGAGTATGCATATCCCCGGTCACCTCCCAGATACTCGTTTAACAATAGACCCGACCACTACAGTGGTCCGGGATTCAGAGGGGAGCCACCACAGCCGCCGCCACAGCCACCACAACCACCTCAACCTGTTTATGCAACTCACAGCTACAACACACACAAGCCATCTACATATGTAACCGGATATGCATATCCCCAGTCACCACCCAAACACTCACCTTACAATAGGCCCGACAACTACAGTGGTCCGGGATTCAGGGGCGAGCCATCTCAGCCACCTCAACCCCAGCATGCAACACACAACTACAACATGTACAAGCCATCTCCATATGTGACTGAATATGCATATCCCGAGTCACCACCAAAATACTCACCTTACAGCATACCCGACAACTATAGTCGGGATTATCACAGTGGGAACTATGAAAATGGAAATGTAACATCAATGTTCAGCGAGGAAAACCCCAATGCATGCAGAATAGTGTAAGCAGGGATTTAATGTTGCCTCCAAAAGAGATCATTGTCAGAACATAGCTCACAAAAACAAGTAAACACCAGAATTTTCATTAAAATTATTTATCAGAGATAAACTGCTACTATTTTCGAGCAAATATGTTCCTGGCTTGTACGAGTAGACAACATTCATCCCTTATTCCCTTTTCAGAAATTAATGACTAATTCAAGGAACTTACCATTGAAAGCCTCCTAATAAAGTTAGTTTCTTCTTTGTATTCTCAAACGTTTAACTAATATGCAAGCAAAAAGAATCCTCATTCTGATAAATAATGAACTATATTCTCAAATGTAAGGATAAAGAAGGTAGTTAATCAAACTAGAGAATCTTCTTCACAATATGGAAACTGGTATATCTACTTAGCAACTACAAGTACAAACAAAAATGCATGTCTACCAGAATTACAAACATACATTTATATTTGAAAACTGCTTCCTCTCAATCAAAAAAATGCTGTTAAAGCCTGTTATAGCAGCAATGTTGTGAACATTGAAAAAAACATAACTGTTTTCCTATGGATGGCAAAACTGCATGATACAATGGGGACAAAATTTGGAATGAAGTGCTTACTTTCTATTACAAACACGTCTAATCATCACTATCACTGCCTGTCTGAGAATCATCATCAACTCCGAAAACAACTTCTTCAACATCTTCATCTTCACTTTCATCCTCTTCCTCGCCATGTTCTGAGGCAAGACTCTTACTGTTTACGGCCTTGTCAGTCTGTTGAAAATGCAAAGCTCATTAACATACAAAAAACATCACAGGGGAATTTGGTAAACTGAAATTTTAGAAGATTAACCTGAGCTGACACAAGTTGCAAACGACCAGACAACTGGAGCAAAGAGTTTATTGCTGGTGCTTTTGCTTTGGAAAGCTGAAGATAGAATATGCCAGTAAAGGCAAACAATTATTAGCAAAGAAAGCAAGTACAATATTTAGTAGTCCTGTTATGTTTTTCCTCTGTGAGTGTGTGTGTGAGAGAGAGAGAGAGAGAGCCGAAGAAGAAATCAAGTCTACCTTGTACAAGGAATCAAGAAGTTTTGGTTCCTTAGATTTGACATAATCACTGTGATAGACCAATATACAACATATCCAAGGGAGAACATGCTTGCTGCTCCTTGATCTGGCAAAAGAATAACTGTATTAAGGGAAGACGGAACATGAAATGTCAAATGTCTTGAGAAATGTAATTTTCTTCGGCAAATTTTGGGTAATGGTTCGCAAGAGCAGGAATCATATGTATATATTGTTTATAATCAAAATGGGACATTCTTCTTTTACCTTAGCAAAGAAGAGTTATCCAAACATATTAAACATCACGTCACTTCCCATATTTTCAGAGTACATACCTAGACTGCCAAACGTCCACCAGACCCTTTAAAAGGTCAAATGCGTCACTTGGTTCCAGGGACAAAACAGTAGTCTTCACCTATTCAGTTGGGACAACTTTATTATTCCATAAACCAATATCGGGGACAGAAACAAGCTTAAACCTCATCAGAAAGAATACCTTTTTATGTGGAGTACTAGCATCAAGATTGATGCCCTTCAATTTTTTAGAAAACAATGTGGAGCTTAATGTATCATCCTTACTGCCAAGTATCCCTAAAGCTCTCAGCTGATCCTCCATGCACAGGGTGACAGAGTCTAACTTATCTTTTTCTGCATCATGCATAACATGAGTCACATGGTCTAAATAATCCATTCAACCAGCAGGAAACTCTCATAATGCACTGTGTATTCAATCCTTTCAAATTATTTATGAAGAGATAAGCAAAATGCAACGGCGTCAATTATTTGCGAGATCGCAACAGTTGAAACAATCAAAGAAACAAGTAGTTTATTCTTTGGACAATTTATAATTCTTGTGAGAAATGAATACTATTGTACTGTCAAGAGACTCAAGTCCAGAAACCCCAATAGCAATATTGGGGAGTTCAATTGAAAAAACATATTAGTTAATTATATGAGATAAGAATGTGTTTTTCCATTTTAATCAGAGTACAAATAACAAATAATTTCAGCTAGTCATTCACATGTTTCAATTGATTTTAGGGATAAAGGGTATGTATTCTAACTTAGATATATTTCTTTTATTTGCTTGCTTCTATCATAACTCTACTGTAGCACATATTGCAAGGGAAAAGATTATTCCTAGGGTAGAAAATGGGCAGATGTTTGCAAACTAATGACGTGATACGTTTTCAAGAAAAGAACGAACTAAATTATATGAAGTACATAAGTTACTAATGTGAGAAGAGGGAGTCAATTCCTGAAACATACCTTCGATTCCCACAGGCTTGGTTTCACTCTTTCCATCAACCAGGTCGAACATCTTGGGCACAGGACCTAATGCACCTTCTATGTTTGAGCGATCCAGAGCAGTAACTGTTTGATATCAAAAGAGTTAATATAACGAACCCACAAATATATTATGGATACAATAATAACAACTTATAACACAAAGCTTGATAATAACAAGCAAGTATATGCAACATTTGAATCAAATTGAAGGTGGTGCTGTACAGAATTCTAATTAGGACAACCAAAGATGTATTTTATGTAAGAACACGAGCTCTGGTATGAGGTATCAGTTAACAAACAAACCATAGCTGCATAAGGAACAAATCAAGAGGAAGCTAGATGCCATATGGTTTGTCTAGATATATTACCAAAGAGACGGTTCAGCAGAAAATGATGTCTATCTTAACATGCTGCTTATTCACGAAAACATCTAATCAAAACCAATCAACAAATATCACCAAAATAAGAACATATATTCATATACGTGTAGAGAGAGAGAATGTCTGACTTGCCTTGACTCTGGATGTGTGACGCTTTTCTAGATTTCTGGGATTGGTTGATTGGTAAAAGGATACCGTCTTGTGAGACACTTAATGTTATGTCAGTCCCCGAGTGAACCAGAACTTTTTCGAATGTTGGTTTCATAAACAAACCATAAGCAAGGAACACATGACCAGATGCAGGCGCAGAAACATTTTGTAGCTTCCCAGCAAATACATTAGGAACTGCCCCCTTGTGTCTCTGTACAACTTCGTCAGAAGGTACAGATATCTTTGTTGGTTTGCAATTGCGCAACTCATCAATAGTCTTCCCATACCAAAAATAGCAAATACCGATTTCTGATATAGCCAAAACGCATAGACTGGCATTATCTGCATCTCCACTATTCACATACTTGCTATCCAAGAAGATAGCAGGGTTGTCCATTGCAAGAAAAACGGAGACAGGTTTCTTTTTGCTACCATCAATTTCCCAAACTGCAATATATCGTTCTCCTAAAGCTGAAGAAAGTACATATTTACCATCTTCAGAGAAAATCATACATCTCACAGCCCCCTATTAGACATGGAAAATTATGAATAATTAATATAACATAAAGTCGGGAAAAAGGAAATGAAGTAAACAGTAAATCATAACGAAGCAAATAATTCAAACAAAGTCAGTTTTTGAAGCAAAGAAAGAAAAGAAACTGTTCGCTCACAGGATGGCCAGAAAATTTCTGCAGCTTTTTGTGGTTTGAGGAATTGACGATCTTTAACTGAGATGCCGCAGTTGCTATCATTTTCCCATCTGATTTTTTAAGGCCATAGCAAAATCAATAAATAGGGAGAATAACCAATTCTGGAAATAACATCGATATGAGACCATTGCAAAAATCTTAGATAAAGAAAACCTATAAACCAGCTTGCTGGCTTTGAGATGCGCCAAGTTATCACTTACGAACACTATATTTGACATCCTAATCTTGGTATATGAAATAATTCCTACACCTAGTTACCTCGAACCACATATAAATCATTGTATCATCTCATCTATTAAACACAACAATCATCAAGAGAACACTAAGACTTTTCGGTACTAAGCAAAGAATGTGGGAAGTACCTGGGGAGATAGCTAGAGAAGATATCGCCTTTGAAGAAGCACTAAACTTGTTCAACAAGTTCCCTGACATTGACTCAATCTCACAAACCATGCCATCTGCACCCGTGGTGTAAATGTGTGAACCCTGGGCAGGAAATGAAACAGCACTAACACCCCTACACATTGTTACAAAGAGAAAAAAATGATTAGCCTACTCAGTCGAGAGTCTGTAATCTGTACCAGCCCTTGCTCACAGAGACATAAATTAATACAGATGTTACACATGGAAGTGCAACAAATACATCATGTGATCCTCTGAACGATGAAATTTCAATTTTCAATTAATGGAATTGTCACTTTTTATTTTCGTAGTTCAGCCATTTTTAATATTATTATTATTGATGTAAAAATAGAATCATTCCAACTCATGTTTTACAAAAGCTAAGGTAAACATACTCGATATTTCAGAGTGAACTCTGCTTAATGGAAATCAAAGATTGCAAGTCAATTGAGGTGGTATCACAAAGGGTGAACCATTTTATTTCAAGACAAAATCAGCGATGAAATATCATACTTTCTAGAAGCAAGTTCTTTATTCAGTATCCCATGAAAATTAAATATATCAAAGATTAAATAAACTAGGATATTGGAACTCACCCTGAATGACAATTATTAACCCTCCATTTCAGCTGGCCAGCAGCCACATCCAATGCCAGAACATCCCCACCACCAGTACCCAACAACAACAGAGAACTTCCGAGCTTCCTTTTTTTCTGAACACATTAGCTCACACTGTTTAGCATTACCGAGATCCAAGTATCCGTTGATAATGAAGCAATATAACAAAATGATACTAATAAGTGAGTGCTCAAACTACAGACCTTTTTCTCCAAAGAAAACCACTTCATACATGTATAATCCATAGAAAGGTGCCCTCCATCCTGTTTTCCAAAGATACTCGTCGTCTCCGTTGAAGCAATATCAGCAAATTCAGTCTGGACCTGACCCTTCCCAGTGTCCCATATCTGCAAGTTTGCCAAACTAAATTATCAAGCAAATCCAAAACTGGTATTGTCCCATCTTCCAAACTAGATTATAACTTCAAAACCTCCAACTCCTCAACTACTTCCCCAAACCAAACACTTTCTAAATCACACGGATAAAGACATGTAGAAACTATAGCATCACATAAATAAATTCTGATTCAACAACAAACGTAGAGTTTATCTTTATCAACTCAGCATTAGAAGCATTACTACATTACAGAAGCTCATAACGTGAGCCCACAAAAGCTTCCCAAAAAATCTGACAGAATTCTCCTCAAAACACGTTTTTCAATCACCGAGCTAAAAAGTTTGTTCAGCTAAAAATCATAACCTAAAGCACGGGAAAGCTAATGAACACTACAAACAACAACAACTATTACTCTGCACCATTTTTTCGCAATCAAAAATCGTGTAAAGCAGGGATAAAAAAACGCACCTTTATTCGACCATCACCAAGACTGATGGCAAACAAGTCCAAATTCGGACTAAACGAAGTTAAAACATCTCTGATATTAGAATCCATTTTCTCTCTCTTGAAATCTCAAAATCCGCGAAGGATTAACAGAAGAATAGAAACAACAAAGTTTACAAGCAGTTCTTTCCCCTTTCTTCGTGGGTTTTCTGTTCGGATGTCACGTCAGTAAAGGGAAGGTAAGCGAAGCGCCGCCGCAGACGGTGGTGGAGGTGGCGGCGGAAGCTGCAAATTTTTGCGCTAGTGAGTGCGGTTGAGCTGAATAAATTTGAAAGTGGTGTAGATATTATTAATGGGCCGCTAAGCCCAATATATATGGGTCAAAATGGGCTTCATGTGAAAACAATAATTAAAAAAGAAAAAATAAATAAATAGGATTTATGAATTTCATTTTAGGGTATAAATTTATATTTATTTTAAATAAATTATATCAAATTGATTTAATTTTAGAATTCACTAATTTTATTTTAGGATATAAATTTTATTGGGAAAAAAATGAAAATTAAAAAATTAGCCATAAAAAAAAAACCCAACAACATACACCCGTCTGATATAGGCGCACATACACGCAAGAGCTTCTCTTTAATTTGTAGTAATTAAAATTTCCCATTTTTTCAATCTCGTGTAAAGTGAAACAATGCCATTTTACTACTTGTTAAATTGAATATAAATTAAAAAATTGTGTTATATTTATATCATTTTTTAAAATTACACCAAATTTGCAAAATACCGTAAATTAATGAAAATTTTCAGCAATTATCTTAATAAATAAATAACTTGTATTTCATGACTATATTATCACTCCATTAATTTTTTTAATTCGTAGTTATCTAACAGTCTGTATTGAGTAAATTTTGCTCATGCAAAGGATGAATTGCACTTTGATATATATATTTTGTGTACTTTTTAAAAAATAATCAATTTTTTCAAAATTAACAAAATAGTAGCCACATTTTCGAAAAAAATTGCGAATGTAACATTCAATCAATTTTACAGCACGGAAATCGTACGTAATTAATTGTGATTTAATATTTATTGATTGGACGGATATTTTCTACTTCGCTGGAGAATTATGAATATTAAAATACAATCAATTACGTACGATTTTCAGATCGTAAAATTGATTAAGTGTTATATTTGCAAAAAATTGAAAAAATTGGTATTATTTTATTAATTTTGAAAAAGTGAACCATTTTTTTAAAAAAATGTACAAAATGTAAGCATCAAATTATAATTTATTCCCATACAAATAAGGTATGATTAGGGGTTGCAAAATAGGCTCGGCCCAATGGGCCAGCCCAGCCTAGCCAGCATTACGGGCCGAGCTGGGCCAAAAAAAATTTAGGCCATAAATAATTTCGAGCCGAGCCAAAAAAAATGGGTGGCCCGAAGGGGCCAGGCCAGGGCGGGGCGGCCCTCGGATATTTAGCCCCGCGAGATTTTGAGTCGAGTCGGGCCGTTGTGCCAACCCTAGGTATGACAGACTCAAACTAGCAGTGTTGATGAGTTTTGAATCCAAAATCCTTCAACTTTCATCCCATACTACACCACCCCGTTACTAAATCATCAATCTTGGACTTCTCAAATTCGAGACATCTCCACTTTATAAATGAGTGTCTTAAATTAATAAAACCATAATTAAATAGAGAGGAGATGTAGGGTCAAGGAGCGTAGATGTGCATATCTACGCGAGTCCCCACCCGCACCGTCAACACCGGATAACTCCTCCACCACATCCCGCAAAACGTACGCACTTTGCCTCCCTTTACCCAACGCAAAGCGCACTCACCCCCAAAATTACTATTCTACCCACACAATTGCCATTCACGAAATTAGGTACAAAAAAAAAACTCACTGGCTCCTAATAAAATAAATTGATTGGAATTTTCACAAGAATTAAGTAAAAAATTGAAAAAATAATTAATCAAAAAAATCATAATATGTCCCTATTTAGTTTTTTGATAAAGAATTAATGTTTAATGTAAACATATTAAATATGAATATATATTAGTAAATTAACTAAATATATTTAAACACCCACACAAGAAAAAGGAAAAAAAGTCTAAAAATACCAGTATTTTATTTTGTTTTTTCTCTAAAAAGATCGTTATTATTCAAATTTAATAACGAGATTTATGAAACTAGAGACAATCAAATGCCAATATAGATAGATACATAGATAGGAAAGATAGAGTGAATAGCACTTGAGTTATTAAATATTTATTATTTATATATGATTAACTTTTGAAGGGCGACAGTAAATCCTCAAAAATATTCAAAACAAATTAGGTTACTAGTAGTAGTATTATTATTATTTTTGAAGATTAAATCTCACTTAAATAAATTAGATTTGGATAGACTAGAATCCCTTTCTACCATGTGAACTTGGACAAAATATGTCATCAGATGCAAAATCAAGATTTTACTATATTTTATATAAATGTGTGGTTTTCTCATTAATTTCCTTTCACAGTGTAATTGGATGCAATTAAATATTAGAATGCATTATATAAAGGTGAAATTAATGCACACAAAAAGTGAAAATAAAATAAAATAAAAGGTAGTGAAAGGGTAATTATGTCATTACACAATTGCGTTAAAGCTTGGGTGAGCTACTGTTTAAACCATTATTCAATACCTCTCGCTCTGCACAAACAGTTATTAAAAATAAATTAATAATCAATCAATGGATTATGCTAATGAAATCCGAGAAATTCCGAATCTCTGTTATACCTTCCTTTGATTACGTGTTTGTGTAAAAGCACAGTTGATTAGGGGAATTTTTTTGTTGTTGATTTGGTCGGAGCAGAGCTCCGATGGCAGCTACGACAATGGCGACGGCGGCGGGGGCGGTGGTGCTGCTGTACTACGTGGTGAGCCGTCGGATTGCGTCGGCGGCGGAAGGAGAGGATTCCGTCGGCGGCGATTGCTCAAAGTCGAGGAGTAGATCGGTGAAGAAACGGTTGTCGCGGCGGCCAGCTCAGGCGCCGGCGACTTGGCTGGAGACGATTTATACGCTGTCGGAGACTTTGAGGTTTACGTACGCCGAGACGTTGGGGAAGTGGCCGATCGCTGACTTGGCTTTTGGGATTAATTATCTTATTCGGAGGCAGGTGAGAGTCCCCTCTCTCTCTCGTGTGTGAATGCGGATTTTCTTTTTTAGTTAATTATTTGATAGAATTGTGTGGAATTGAAGGGTTTTAGCTGGATTATAGTATCAAGTTGCGGTTTTGCTGAACTTGGTTGTTGTAGACTGCTCTATTCTAGATAATGCGTCAAATGCTGTGAGGAATTCAGATGTTGCAAAATGCTAGAAAGGATTTAGTTAATTATTTGATAGAGTTGTGTGGAATTGAAGGGTTTTAGCTGGATTACAGTATCAAGTTGCGGTTTTGCTGAACTTGGTTGTTGTAGACTGCTCTATTCTAGATAATGTGTCAAATGCTGTGAGGAATTCAGATGTTGCAAAATGCTAGAAAGGATTAAGTTAGTGTTGTTTATTATTGGAAGGAATTTTTCATCGTAATAACTTAGAAATATGTTTGATCTATTATGTATTAATCTCAATGTAGTAAATCCAGTTCTTTTTTGGTGATTATAGACTTCACTTGAGGTATATGGTGTTGATTTTATGGCGTGGAAAAGCACAGTAGTTGAACGTTACTAGGTGGAGATTTGAGGATGGTTTTTTATCAATATTTGCTTTTGGCAATTATTGATATGCTAATTGTAATGATCTGGCAGGGTAATTTGCAAGTTGCAAGTGTGTATGCTGGCGAAAATTCTGTGCAGCTGAAGGGTGCTGACATTGTTGATCAGTTGTATTACTACTTAAGGCTGCTAACCCTTTGTATGCTATTCTCGAAGAAGCCATTTCCGGTATTTTTGGAATCTGCTGGATTCTCTGAGGCGAATGTCCTTCTTCAGAAGCCCAAAGCAGGGGTACGTGATCGTTGCTTGGTAGTGTGTATTTATTGTCGTGTCTGTATGTCCGGCAAGTTCAGACCTTTGAAGTGTTTGTTTCTTGCAGATTCTGAAACCTGCCTTCACAATTTTACGTGATGAAAACTCAAAGTGCTTCCTTCTCTTGATTCGGGGTACTCACAGCATTAAGGATACGTTGACAGCAGCAACAGGTGCAGTGGTCCCTTTTCACCATTCAGTTTTGGATGATGGGGGTGTGAGCAATCTGGTTTTAGGATATGCACATTGTGGGATGGTTGCTGCAGCTAGATGGATAGCAAAGCTAAGTACTCCAACTTTGCTCAAAGCTGTTGAACAAAATCCCGACTTTGAGGTGAAGGTAGGAGCTGTTCTTTCTTCACTCTTTCTTGTATAATTTAGTCTTTGTTCAAGTGGTGTTTGTTATCTTAGTGTTCTACTAAGTCTTTATTTGATTTCAGATTGTTGGCCATTCACTTGGTGGTGGTACAGCAGCCTTGTTAACATACATTCTCCGGGAACAAAAAGAATTTTCAGCAGCCACTTGTTTTACTTTTGCTCCAGGCATGTCCTTGTTTTATTGTTTCATCTGCTCGAAGTTCCTTATTATAAAATAGATTAACTGTTATATACAATTTCTCATTTGCACGTTGTCTTTTTTTCAGCCGCCTGCATGACATGGGAGTTGGCAGAATCAGGGAAACACTTCATTACCACTATAGTTAATGGCTCTGATCTGGTGCCCACATTTTCAGCCGCTTCTGTTGATGATCTTCGTTCAGAGGTACCGTTGATTATCAACTTTTTCAGAACATGTGAACATGTTATCGTCTTTATAGTTTCCCGTTGATCCTTTTCTTTAAGAACTTCCCGTCCTTCCGTTTTCAGGTGACTGCATCATCTTGGTTAAATGATCTCCGTGATCAAGTTGAACGCAACAAAGTTTTGAATGTCATCTATCGGTCTGCCACTGCTCTTGGGTCTCGTCTGCCTTCGATATCAAATGCAAAAGCAAGGGTCGTTGGTGCTAGGGCACTTTTACGGCCAGTCTCAAGCGGCACTCAGGTCTGCTAGAAAATCTTGAACCCTTAGGCTATGTTTGCTAGTTTAGATATTATGCTGAACACTAATTACATGGTACAATAGGTTGTGATGAAACGTGCACAAGTTGTAGCTGAAGCAGTTGTTAAGACCCGTTCTTCTATATCATTATGGACATGTATGGGACCCAGGCGCCGTGCTGTCTCCCCAAACTCAAATGCCAAAGCGGATGATCTGCCTGAGGCCCCTCTTATAGCTGAGATAACATCCGAATCTGTTATTTCTGAAGTAATAACTAGCAATTCTGATACGAACAGGGCAGGATACTGTTCTTCGAGTGATAATGGGACTGGGCACGACGAGACTGATGAAGAGGAGGATCTGGCTCACGAGGACAAAGTTGTTGACGCTTCTACCATTGAGGAGATCACGGAAGGCGAATTATGGTTCGAACTGGAGAGAGAGCTCCAGAGGCAGGACAGCGAGGTCCAAGCCGAGATACAGGAAGAAGAAGAGGCCGTGGCAAAGGAAATAACTGAAGAGGAGGAGGTATTTGCCGGTGCAGTTGAAAGCCACACGCCCATTTCACCTTCAGACGTTTCTGACAACCTCCATTTCTATCCTCCGGGCCAAATCATGCACATAATTTCTGTTCCCTCTGAGTCAAGCGACCAAGATCACAACGACGTTGCTGAGGAGAGAGTCGGGATCTACGAGACACCGAGAGATTTGTACAACAAGCTCCGATTGTCAAGGACTATGATAAATGATCATTACATGCCTATGTACAAGAAAATGATGGAACTGTTGATTAAACAGCTAGAAGAGGAGTTGGATTCTGTTTATGTTGTTTCGTGAAGATATATTGATTGTGACTGAAATTGGGGTGTAGAAAGTTTGACATATTCCAATTTCTAGTATATATAATTTCATTGGGGGGTGGACATATAACTGATTCTTTACATTTTATTCCACCATCAAAATTTACCTGTGTTTAGATGTAGATGTTCATTTGTTTAAAGGTCGTTCGAGCTTTTCTTTAATAAGAAAAAAAGTACAAAATAGGCACAAATAAATCCTCATTAGCTACATTTCAGATCAATGTGAGTATTTGATCTCCACAGATATGTACACATGAATGCAGAATCCAGAGATAGCTGCAATGCTACACGAACGTCTAATACACGCCCGTCTTGTTCGCCTTCATGGTGCCGTCTGCTCGACCGGGAGAAGTCGAGGGATGAAAGAAGAGACAGACAACAGAAATGTCATCCATCACAGCAGATCTTCCTCTTTGTTTCCAAGCACAAACTGCACATTCAACCAGCCTTTTTGCAGATTCAGCCCTTTCTGTTGAAGCAACAATCTCCACTGCTTCTTGATTCGAGATCACATCCCACATCTAACATAAAACATAGGATAGTTCAAGAACATCGATCTTTTTAATGTAGATGTCTAAATTTCATGTCCCAATAAGCAAATATCATAGATTCAGCAGCACAAAACCAGTTCTTGAACTTATAGCATATGTAGTTCAAGAAAAATGGTGATTGTTAATGGAAACATTTAAATTTCATGTTTCAAATGAAAAATATCATAGATTTAGAGCATGGCATGATATTAATAGTATCAATACATACCCCATCAGTGGCCAAAATAGCAAACTGATCTCTACTGCTTATGCTTCTTTGTATTATTTCTGGCTCAGAAATGAGGCCAAAGTCTTTGATGTAGTAGTCACCAAATGCTCTTGACACAGCCAAGCCCGGGCCTCTCACCGTCTGCCCGTTTGGCAGCCACACTCTATGCACCCCTGGCTCGTCCGGGCATGAGTATACCATCCCTCTCGATTTTTCTATCCGTTTACGCTCATCTGTGATGCACACATCAAATTCTTTAAATTGTTTCAGAGGAAAAACATAAGGATTACATTGTTGATGTAAGAGGGTAGACGTGAGAGCTAACGAGGTAGATTTGGTTTGAGGTCGGTTGTAAGCTGAGTTGCAGCCAAACTTCCGTCGTCTGAAGTAGTTGCTAGCACAGCCCGTGAGTCGCCTACATTTGCAACTATCATGAGATCACCCTGAAAAGAAAGGTCAATAGCCAATATCTTCAGATCACATGATCATTAGAGTTGATGATCAAACTGCAGAAACTTACTATATACCATTGATTTTCAAGAATCATGTGAATGTGACAAACATCAATATCTTCTGCAAATTCATACATTTCCAATGAATGAAACTAAGAGGAATGCCTAAACACAACATGATATCTCACAATTGATGGATGAATTAAAGGAGAAAACATCATTACCTGTCTAACAAGAGCCAAAGCAGTGCTACCACTGTAAAAAGAATTGATTGCAGGACAATGCTCGAGTTCTTGATCAACTGCAGCACAAGTCTTGTAGAAAGATTGCTCCCATATGTCAAACTGGATCTGCTTCTTCTCTGATTCCAAGATGCAATCCAAATCGCGAGAATTCACTTCCACAGCCTCTTGCCAACTGCAAAGCAGCAACGGTGGCATCAGCTCTCGAACAGTTTTAGACACGAAATGCCCCCACGGTCCATGTCCATCGAAAACGCCACAGAAATCCATGTCTTCTTGGCATCCAAACTCCTAAAACACAAACAATACTATTCAGAAAAATTCAAGAAAACAGATAAATTTTATAGTATTATGGCATCCTAACTCCTAAAACACAAACAATACTATTCAGAAAAAAATCAAGAAAACAGAGAAAATTTATAGCACTGATCAATCTGCAGAGTGATTTTCTAACCTCCCACACAACAAAGCAATCCTGATTAAGTCCCTTCTTGCCTCGTTTCGAGTAACCAGCAACGGAAGTTTCACTCTTGCTGCCATTAACAGCACCAGAAGAAGTCAACAGCAGCTCCTTTCTCTTTGCTTCCTTTGCTAGAACAGCAGCAGCCTCCCCTCCAATACCAAGCCTGCTCTTCTTTCCAGTTCTATTTGATATGTTTTTTGATAGAGTGTTGAATAAGTTAGATAACTGCACCATCTTCTTTGCTGCTCAATCAAGCTTGAATCTGCATATTCATCATTTGATACTTGATTAAAACATGTAGATACTCTCTCTCTCTCTCTCTCTCTCTCTCTCTCTCTCTCTCTCACATACACAAGTGTATCTTTAAGCATAGGGAAGCTCTAGGAATTATCATCAAGTGCAAATAGCGGTATAATTCGAAATTCTTGAATCCCATTTAAATCTTGAAAACCATTTGTCGTAACAAAAACATTTTGGAGCAAAATATGATCATTATTTGACAGGTTGAGGAAATAAACTGCAACTACGAGTATGAAAATTTATGCAGAATTACCTTAAATTTATTTTACTGGATATTTGTTCACAGAACTTGAGGATCAGTAAATTACTGCGACCGGCCGGAAACTCCACTCTCCGGCAAGACTCCGGTGAAGGGCCGGCGAGTTAAGATGAGATAGGAATGAAAAGTTGATTCAGATGTCTTAAACTCCATTAAATCTTGTGTAGTGCTCATCATATGTAGGATGCTAAAAAGCACACACATACACACATTAACACATATAATATGATATTTATATATATAGTTATTATATTATATATATATAGTAATTATTTGACACGTAATAACTATATGCATGCGTACGTTATGGCCTATATATTGGTCTCTAAATTGCATAAACCCCACAAATCTAAATTCCGTTTGACTGATTAATTTATTCGAATATAAAAAAAATATTATGTTGATAATTTCATTATATATATATATATATATTATTTATACCAATATTCCAACTTCACCATTTAATTTCCTATATCATATTTATGAATTTTTAGTTTCTTTTTCTTGCAACGGAGGCATAAAAGTTCTTTCACGTCTCTATATAAACAACTCATTATATATATGAGGGTGTGCTCATAAATAGATATAGGATGGTTTTATTGCTATTAACCTTTTTTTAACATTTTAACATATTTTCATTTATACTTTACTTATCACACACACATGTGTATATATATACTGTATATATTATGTTCGATTGGTTGATCTAAAAAATGATAATAAAAAAATAAAAATGACATGATATCGCCAACGCAATTATAAAAACTCCAATAACAAGAAGATTTCATCAATTTGGCAATATCTATGAATTTCCTAAACAATGATGCGCCAATAGATATGAGAAAAGTATTCAATACTAATTAAAAACTAATACATTTATTTGCATATGATGATCTAGATAGACATAGAGATCTATTAAATTGGGCTTGTTGATACATAATAATTGACTAATAATTAATTAAATAAATAATTACGAAGATTAATTAATATAATGTAAACTGCAGGCCAGGAATGAAGGAGGGATTAGATTAAGATATCAGGTTAATTATGACCACGCATTTGTACATACACATCATTAGACAAATTTGAAAAGTATTTATCAAATTAGTATTATATTACGGCGGTAATAAACTAAAATTAATTTGGTGGTTCACAATGAAAAGTCGGTGATAAATTATTCATTTTTGCAGCTGTTTATCTTATCTGGGGAAAAAAAATACTACTGTATGAAAGTAATTTGTTTTAACAAGATAGAAGCAAACAAAAGGTTAAAACTTTTTCATAATATATAATTAGTTCAGTGGTTAATGGTGTTTAAAATATTTAATTAATTGTTACATCATAGCACCTAATCTCTACACAAAGCAAAGATTTAAAGTCGTCTGTAAATTGTTGAGAGCAGGGACCATAGTATTTATGAAAAAGTGTTATTTTTTTAGTTGAATATATTTAATTGCTAGTTGTGTATACGTCATATTATTTTGCAAGTGGAGAATTTTATTTAAATTTCTTAATGTTTGGTAGCAAGAAAAATTCATTGTTTGCGCAAACTCGTGATTTTGGTTGATCCCACAATAGCAATCAATTTAATAATGAATTTAGTAATTAGTTGCAGTTTTAATCAATTTGTGAAGTTTGTCAAATTAAAATTATAAAAAAAAAAATCTTTTTTGGAATTCACACTAAGGTTATTAGAACTCTCGATTAGTATTTTTGTTAATTTCACCATAAACTAGATGAATATAGGATGAATAATAACTTTTCTTTAATGTTCAAAACGAACGTCACGTGTATATTTATAATGTCATTTTATATGAACAGAGACGTCTTGGTAATATCGATATAGAAATTGACATGTCGTTTAAGAGAATAAATGTTCCAGGTAAGATTCGAGAACAAACATAAAACCCAAACCATGTAAGAATTTCATGACTAAAAAGGCATAATATAAAGACATGAAGCATGTTTGTTACAATAATTGAAAGAAAGCAATGCAGAAGCAGCACATGAACAGGCTGTCTATGTTGGAACACTTCGTTTCTCGACTCTGCACTAGTCGTTTTCCATGCCTAACCTCACCATGTTGCATCGACACCAGAGAGATCTAACGTTAAGACAGAGATGCACCCGGATAAATAACCCGAACCATACACTTTCCAAGAATCGGGCTCAAAGGGCTTTCATCGGTGAAAGTATTCACTCTATGACATGACTATTCCTAGATGACTACTTCAGCTGCATTTCTTGCTTGCATTTGGCAGTAACAATCGTACCTTAAGATGTCCGAATATTTACTTGTTCGGCTTGAAACTGCCTCAGGAGCTGCAGCGTCTGACGGTATAGGTTCATGTCCAGTCCATCAACATTTCTCCCCACTCGAGCCTTTAGAATTGCCTGAAAACAGAAACCATGTAGTGAATCTATACGATCACAAACAGACCAATTGCCGTTTCCATATCTATCAATGTAGTAATCCTCAATTCCTCATAACAACGAAGTCATAAACAAGTCGATCTTGGATAATGCGAGCTAGCTGCTACACGTGGAAAAAGATTTCAACGGGATGGCCCGTATTACCACACTAGAACATCAGCTAGTACAGTTACAGGGTAGTGGATGCTCATAAACAAAAAAAGAAGTTGGTGCAAATGAAAACCAGTTACCTTACCTCATTATTAGGCTCGATATGCAGTTCTCCAATGAACTGGTAGAGAGAACCCGGGCGTAGATTGAGCTTCAGGTACTGTGTGTTGACCTTTAAGCTAGCATCTCCATCAACAATTACAGCCACTGCTGTCTCCAAATCATACTCTTGTAGCCTAGAAACGAGAGAAATATGTGATCTTCCCGAGTTTTGACATGATTGTGCAATATGCATACCAGTTTCCATATGCTCAGATAGACAGATGGCTAAATAAACAGTAGAAAATGCACTCAGAAATCAAAGCCCTCAATCGAGTTCACGGTTTCATCATTCATGATTGAATCATACAACAATCCATTTCTAACTTTGACAAGATAAAATTGTTAGCTAGACATCTCTAATAACCGTCCAGCAACAGCAAATTCATCATCCTCTTGCAGGTAAGTTAACATAGCGATGTCATTGCATATACTAAACAATGAGAAGCAGTCGAGGAAGCCACACCGAGGAAGCTCTTGATATATGTTTTTCGCCCTAAATACTTATAACTTATAAGACTGTATCTCACATTTTCAATTGATGGTGCCATACAAAATCATATTTTTTCCTCATATTTATAGATCAACATATGCCAAATAACTTCATTCCATTAATTGCACCAAAACAGTTCTAATCAAATGTCGTATCATTAATCTGATTATTTTACGAGGCATTTGCTCCAATTCTTGAATATTAGCTAAATAAGCTCTTCAAAACTGGTTATATCAACAATCTCCTCACATGCTGCGAAAATGTTCGATAAAATGCTCAGAATCAATCACACAGAAAAATGCATCAGAAAATAATTAAAAAACATCTGACCCATCCATCAAAATTGCATCTTTTACTTGACACACATTTTAGAATTCGAAAGCAGAAGCCCCAGTTAAACAATTACTATCCAAGTAACGTAGAATCAGAAAAATTGAAAAGAGATAACGAAATTACACTTAATCAACAAACAATTGAATGCTTACGCTTCGATCAAAAGAGGAAAGAGAGAGAGAGAGAGAGAGTAAGTTTGATAGAATACTCACTTTCCAGTAACCCTAAATGAAGCCCCTTGCTTGAAATTTGGCGAAGAGGGGTTCAATTCTTGTAAACTAACCAATGCACCAACACTAATTGTAGATGTAGCCATCTTCAATCAATTCTGCAAAACTGAACACGAAATAATTTTTAAAAAATAAAATTGAAAATCCAAATAGAATTTACTTCGCAGGTCAGAATGAGAAACAGAGGAATTGGGTACCTTTATTTGAAGCGGCAGATTTGGTTCAAACGAGCACCGGTGCTTCTTGTACAGACGTGAGAACGGTGCTTGTTTACTGTAATGGTACGTGATTACGGTGCTTGTCTACTGTAATGTTAGTATTTTTCTTACTGTATTTTAATGCTAATTTTTTTATAATGTTTTTCTTACTATATTTTAGCACCAAAATATAATAAGAAAAACACTAAAATTACAATAAATAAGCATTGTCCCCACATTCTCACACCAATGCATATAATTAGGTTATTAATAATGTAACATTCAAAATATTTCAAATTCGAATCACAGTGAAATAGAGTTAAAGGAAAAACGGTTCTCATTTCTCAAACATTGCCCCCTCTAACATTCTATCATGCACAGTGAGAGAAATTATGTGACATGTGTACATGCACAATATTCACTCTTTATTTATGCACATGTTTCAAGATAACATACGTCATTTTTCTCATAAATTTATCTAAAAGTACTCTCACGAGTAACGACTGCTAGGGCTGAAAATCAAACCATATAGCTTGATACTTGACTCGTGTTCATTCGTTAAAAACTCGATTCAATAAGTATACCAAACAAGCTTTAACATAATTTTGTATTCAATAAGATTTAAAACTCGATTCGAATTCAAGTTCAATGAGTAAAAATTGAGCAAACATGTGTAAAAATATCAAATTACTCGAGCTCAACTCGTGTTCGACTTGATTACAACCCGTTTGAGCTCGACTCGACAAATAATCAAATAAACTTAAATGACGAGTTCCCACTCGTGAGTAGAAAAAATAGTGGGCCCAAAAATTGATATTTTTTCTTGATCTTGAGCTCTTAGCCCAAACTGTCGGCCCATTTTACCGGGAAATTTGAATAAGAACAAAATATTTCCTTCCACAATTTCAAGCTTCCGTTTTCGTCTTCTCCACGAAAAATCTCCTCTTGTTCCCCCAAATTCTCTCCAATCCCTAACCCTAATTCTCAAATTCAATGGAAATCGCTGTAATTTCCGACGCGATCTCATCGATCGCCTACACGACGCAGTCGTTAGGCTTTTCGAATCTCCTCCTGAATCGCCCCTACAACGTTCTTTCCCTCTCCGACACTTCGTCAGATCAAGTGCCGCAATCGCCGCCGCCGTTCCATATCTCAGCTGCATCTCCGCCGCCCACCCGAACTCTGACCAGGCGGCGGCTCCGGAAGACCCGCCGTGTCAAGCGGAAAATCGCGGCTGATGATGGCGGTGATCTCAATAACGGGGATGGATATTTTGCTTTTGGTGGTGGTGGGGATATCAATAATGGTGGTGGGTATTTTGGGAGAGGTGGTGGGGGCAAGGGGTGGAATTTTGGTGGTAGTGGAGGGTCTAATTGGGGAGAGTATTCCGATAATTCAATACCTGATCCGGCTTTTGATTTTGTTTATGAGGTTTTATGTTGGATCGCGATGTCGAATTGCTTGCATTTCGCTTTCAAGAAGGTGGGGAAGGTTGTCGCGGATGGGTTTGGTGATCGGGAAAAGATTCCTATGCGATTGACTACAGTCTGCTAAGTGATTGAGATGGATCTGCATTGCATGAATATAGGGGGTTTAGTTTGCCTTTTAGATTGGTAATTGATGTAAATAATAATGTATATATATCTATCTAAGTGAATTGGGTTATATGGGGTTATTTTATCATAATATGCATATATGCAATCTATTTGTAAATGACATTGATCTATATTTATGCTGTCAGTTTCCTTTGATTATTATGGGGCACATCTCATTTCAATATCATTTTTTTTACTTTGTGTGAAATGATGTTGAAAGCTGTTTATAGTGGTTGCTAATTGATTGCATTTTGTGCTTTGCAAATGCTCGAGTAGAGATGCAAGTGCCTGCCCATACTGTATTTAGTATAAGCCCAACTTTATTGTTTCAATATAGCATTTTCTTGAGAACTGAATTCTTGGACTTGGAGGTAGGATGTAGTTTGTCAAATTGGCACATACTGCATAGATCTAATTAGTTGGAATCAAGCACCATTCTGAGCAAATAATAAGGGTTATTGTGATGGGAGGAGAGCCCGGATTCTCGCCCCGGTCTTGGACTTGGAGTTCTGAAGAGATTCAGTTATGTTTATTGGGCTTAGTCATGATGAGGCCTTTCCTCTGACCTTTGCTAGGGTTTGGGCTGCTGATTAGCTTAGGATAATGAATAGGTGATTCACATGGGAGAACTGAGGATAGCCCATTTGTTGCATCTAGCTACAACTGAATGTTGTAAATGGAACTATTGTTTGTTGGGATGAAATGAAGATTGATAATTTAGATGGTTTTACTGATTCTTGGGTTGGTTCCTCCTAAATTGCATTGATTTATCCTAAAGATTTCATTTTTATTCGCAAATTGGGATTGGGAGTTATTTGATATTTTTTTACCATGGAGCAAAGTCCTCTGTTATTAGACTTAGTGACGATGTTGCTGGAATTCCTATTACTTTCCCATGGATATCAGTCTACTGGTTAGTTCATGATTCATGAATGAGAAAAAATTGCCTGTTTGGGTAGAGAATATGTTTATCTTTTTTGGCAAAAGTAGCTGCGATTGAAGTATATAAGGGGGTCTATTGTTTGTTTGGGGAAATTAGATGTCGAATGTCGATGAATGAGATAGATAGCATTCCTCTGGAATTGTTCACATATTCAATGGAAGTCTTGATATCTGTTTATGTTATTCTGCCATGGTGTATCTCCTGTATCTCAAAGCTGCCTTGATTTTAAGCGTAGTTTGAATTACTTTATCATATTTGTAACTTGACTCATTTATATACTACTTTATCTGTCTACTTGTAGAAGTAGTTAGCAGATATAATGATGGTGATGAATGCAATCAAATATTTTAAAATCAAGTGACACTTTTTTATTTAGGTTAGTTGGTTATTTCATATAAAATATCCTTGAATGTCCGTTCTACACTTAATGATAGAACATGCTGATGACATAGCCTCATCAATTCATGAAGAAAATGGTTAACATTTCTTGATTTAGGACAGGTTTTAGTGGTTCTTGATTCTATACATACTTTAGCATTCATGCCTGTACTTTTTAAGGACACAGTAGGATTTCTTAACCATGTCATTATTTGCTGCTAGATACGATTAGATAAGTTGAATGACACTTTGTACCTAGTTTTCTCCAACATCAGAAAATAATTTTGATTGATGATCCGCTGTCTTAGGAGGTAATTATGCAGGTGGAGCTTTGAGCAGTTGGGAATATCTATTGATTAATGATTCACTAAATTTTGGAAGAAATTGGGCTGATGGGATTTGTCTCTGCATATGGTTGCCCCCACTCTGATTTGCCATTTGATGCGCCATTTCAAGGTTCATGTATCTTCCCTTTATTTATAACTTTCTCTGATTTGAATATTAACTCCCTGTTGTAGCATGGTTTCAACTAGGAATTATTAATCACTATTTTTTTAATCCCATCCCACACACACATAATGAGCATTTCATAAGCAATATTTGTTTATTGCTTCTATGATCTATCTTTTGGTTAGGATTTGTCGTTTTGCACCTCATTTCATTCCTTTTTCTACACTATTTATTTGGCGCTGCGCTACTCTTCCATGTCATAGAAATGTCCTTGATATGGGAAAGATTAATGCTTTATATAGTGGACTAGTTTAGTGCTGCTTTCTTGAAACTTTTTTTAAGTGTTGGAATGGAAGATGTAAATTGTCCATATCTTTGTTATCTTTCTTGGTCATTATTAGGGCTGTATATAAATCGAATCGAGCTGAGCATATATTTGTTCAAGCTTGTTTGTAATGATATTTAAAAATTATATTTGAGCTTGTTTGATTACTTATTGAGTCGGGCTTTAATCGAGCCGAACAAAAGTCACGTTCGAGTAGTTTGATATTATGTTTGTCCCATTTTTACATATCAAACTCGAGTTTGAGCCGATCTTTAAACATTATCAAATACGAAATTATGTTCAAACTTGTTAATATGTCTATCAAACCGATCTCAAATAGGTTTTAGTGAATGATCACGAGTTGAGTATTGAATTATATGATTTGATTTTCAGCTCATGTCATTATTCAATTTCAGCAGTTTGAAGTTGGATTTTTGTATGCAATTTGTCATTAGATTTATTCGATTGTGTTTGGTTTGGAACATATTCCTATTGGATGTTGTGATCAATGGAGGTTTGGGGGGCGGGGGTATTCTTGACTCCTCTAGCCACGTTGTGGAAATGAGGTAAACTTGGAATTTTCTATGCATTTTATCAAACCTCTTGACTCTCATATAATACTGGCATGTGATTCTTGGTGTCATAATTCAAAATTTGTGTTGAAATATTTTGATCTTTGGTAATGCATAGGGATGTTAATCCAGACCAAAATTGATCGGTTGGCCTGAATAGTTCATGAGAGAAAAAAAGAGGTTAGTGGTAGAAAATTATAACTCATTGTCCCAATGGACTAACCTGAAACCAAAAAGTTTAGGATTATTAATTTTCAATCTAAAGAAAAATATAATTTGAATTAACCGAATTGAATAGCCCGACAATCCGATAATATCGAGCCCAAATGGTCCCTATTGACATCCTAGGTGCATGCATGGAGTTCATTCTATGTTTGATGGTGTCACTTTCATTACAAAGATGAGAACTTTATTTTACCCCCACTCAAAGTCTAAAAGTGAGATTTGGAATATTTTTATTCTGATTTACTCTTTGTATCTTTTTTTTTTTTTTTTGTGCGCATAGCATTAATATTGTCTTTTTAAAAATTCAATCAAGCTCAGTTGCTTCTGGTAGAAGCTCTTCGAATGATTTGAGTATAAACTTCTAGTTCTTTCTATTATATTTTTTTCAGGTTAATTGTCTTAAAAATCATAAATTTTGAGCTTAGTTGTAAATTTAACATGAATTTTAAAAGTAAATAATTAAAACCCAACTTTGAATTTGGATATTATTCAACATACTCAAATTTTTATAAAATAAATTGACATTCAATCCAATATACGATTGTGGTCACTCTGACGTTATTTTCAAAAATTAATAGTAGAGTCATGATGGGCTCGAAGAGATAAACAAATTGTATATTAGATTGGAGGTCAATTTATTTTATAAAAATTTGGGGATGTTGAATAATGTACAAATTTAAAGTTAATATTTTAATTGTCTACTTTTAAAATTCATGTTAAATTTACAACCAAGATCAAAATTCATGATTTTTAAGATAATTAACCCCCTTTTTTTCTTCTTTTTTTGGCATTGCTATTCTTTTTCGAGATTTCGATATTGTGGATTGTGATATTTGGTATATAATTATATATATAACGTAAATAATGATGATGTCATCATGTATTGTTATCGGTGAAAAAAATGAAATAAATTTTGGAGGTTTATTATAGTAGTTTGAATAATTAATCGAAATATGTGCTCATCATGAATAATTGGAGCCTACCATTAAAGGTATAGTGCATTGATTTCTTCTAGGACTTGCATCATCTTGGTTACTTAATTTTTTTTAATTTTGTTTTATAATGCCTATGATTAATATAATTAATTCGATTGTACATTGTATGCTTATGTATTTAGACTCTTTATAGCGAAAAATTTCGAATAATTAAACCTAATTTTTGTCTTCAATCAACCGTCATCACTATATTATTAGATATTATTGTGGCTCCTAGATTCTTTCGATATATAAAACTATTATATTGCACGATCACTATTATTTATTTAATTAATGCTACTAGGCTTAGGGCCATGCACGAGTTCGAAAATTTCAATAAATATTTACGATAAATTATTCATAATTTTTTTATTAACATACGGAATAAGTTAATTTGTACAATCGAGTAATCACGTAATTATAGGGAATAATACATAGCTGCATGAAAAATTGAAAATATAGGTAATGTGTCACAAACTCTAATAGACAATATCCAAACCTCAAACATTACACAAACACAACATATTTGACCATGCATACTCTAATATTTTCACCACTTTTTTTTAATAATTCCGAATCTTCTAGAAGAACATATTATTTTGCTGAGGTGTAGCAAATTCATCCATCAACCACATGTCAATAGAGCCAACCGGCTCACCAAATCCGAACGGAGCCGACTCAAAAGTCTGAGTCGGGTCCAACCCTAAGAAAGTCTCCATGCTAGGAGCTGACTCAAAAGTCTGAGTAGGGTCCAACCCCAAAAAAGTCTCCAAGCTGGATAGCTCATCTTTGATCTCCTGAGGGTGTGTAGGATAACAAGCCTCCGAACTCTCGAAACTATAGTCCACCTCTAGGCTCGACCCGGCCGGCGGTTCTGGGGCGATGCAGAGCCGCTTGGGCGGTGGCTGTTGTGGCGGTGTTGGCGGCCGGTTGTGGTCGGGAAAGTTGAGCTTGGCCTTGTCACCGCGGATGCGCTTGGCCGCCCCGTCGTAGGCTCGGGCAGCTTCCTCCGCCGTGTCGAAGGTTCCGAGCCACACTCTCACGCCCTTCTTTGGGTCACGGATTTCAGCTGCCCATTTTCCCCATGGCCTTTGCCTTATGCCTCTATATATACTCTTTCTAGGCTTCTCATTGCCCTTTTCAATCTTGTAATGTTTTTCTACATTAACAAAATTTTCACTTTAACACATTGTATTATCAACATATGTAATTAAATTGAATCTATCACCATCTTAAAATTTGCAAATAAGTTGGAGGAACGGTGAGTCTTGAACCCGACTCGTAATTTTTTTTAAAATGTGTAATGGTACTCGGCGATATATCTTTAACTATATATCTAGTGAGTAGTACTCATTGAAAGCTATCTTAAAAAAATTGTGCTACCACTATTCTTCCTCAATTTTTTTTTCTTCCTCAATTATAATAGGAGGCACATGTGTAGTTGGGTACGTATTGCTCGTTTTCTCTATAAAATTAAAAAAATGTTTCTCATTTTCTCTCACTAATTTCCTTTTTCTTGTTGGATTTAATTACCTACCAAACTTGGCCAACTCTCTTTATTTTTCATTAACTTAATTTCTTGGTTAAAATTATTAATAACATGTACGAAGACGATTATCTAAAAAAAAATGTATGGAGAGAAAAATACAAGATTCATAACTATATTTTTTCTATAAAATAACAAAGAAAAGAAAAAAGATGGCGCCACATATTACATGAGGTTACGTTAGGTAAGTCACGCAATTCATTAACTCACCAATCTTTCAATAACAAAAAAAAAATCATATATAACTATATCTATATATACTTTGGTGGTGTATCTATACATTGAAGATACGTACGTATACTCTTCTAAATGCTACATTGATAAACGATTTACTAATGTGCACATGAATATAGTCGATGACATGTATATTTCATTCGAGTTACATCTAAAAAAATGATATGTATACAAATCTTTGAAGAAAAAAATGAGAGAGAGAGAGAGAGAGAGAGAGAGAGAGAGAGAGAGAGAGAGGTAACCTTTATTGATGGAAGTGGGCTTGGCTGCAGATTCTTTAGCATCATGATTTGAAGAATTGAAGCCCCACAACTCTGAAATTGTGTCAAGCTGAGCCCAGAACTCTTGTGCACTTAATTTACCCCTTTTCTTGATGATTGGTTCATCAGAAATTATTGAACCTCCACACATCTTTTTGTGTCACAAGTTCCTCAAACAAGAAGAGAGAGAAAAATGATTATGCATATGTTAGAGAGAGAGAGAGAGAGAGAGAGAGAGAGGATATGTAATGGGAGAGGGGGAATGAATTTTGTAGATTTATAGAGGGTTGGGATGCGGTTTCAACTAATATATAATAATGAAGAAAGGACATATGTAAGTAATATTATCAATTTGCAATTTTTTTGTAAGTTTGTGATCGACGGTGGAGAGTGGTTTAAGCAATTTTGATGGTTGGATCTTTTTGGGGGAGGTGGGCCCGCGTGATCTTGGCCGTTGGATTTCTAAATTGAGAAATGGGATCGTGTGGCTCGACCACCATCATTGCAAGTTGGTACTAGGAAGAATGGAAGAAATATATATATAGGTCAATCTAAGAAAAAAACAAAAACAAATAAATAATATAAATAAATTCGTGTGAGACGGTTTGATGTATTTTATATTTTTAAATCGGATCCTTATAAAAATGGCATTTTCATACTAAAAAATAATATCATTTTCTGAATTGAGTCGAATTAGAGGATCCGTCTCACGAATTAAGTTGATTAATCGTCTCATATGAGTTTGGCTAAAAAAATTGGAGTCAATTTCATCAGGGAGGTGGGTTAATTGCGAAAATATTTATGAATTTTGACCAACTTTACTTTACAATTTGAATTCAAATTTGAAATGTTACAAATGTATCAATCTTTTATTTGTAGCAAAAAAAAAAAAAAAAACTAAATTGAATTTTATTGGTAAAATTTGCATAATTGTATGATAAGGAAGTCAATAATACTTGAAACTAGCAAAGCTAAAGCATGATCAAATCGACTGGAGAAAGAAGCAGAACAAATCCAACTGCGAACTGAAGAAAGCAGAAAACTAAAGCTTAACTACTGAATTAGTTGTTGAGTTAAGAAAACTAAAGATATAGGTTGTCAGAACAGGTGAACTGACATGCTTGAAATGTCAACTGACCATCAGGGTCAAGATGGTAAATGCAACTGATGATCATACAGTCAAAAGCACCAGCTATGATCAAAGCAATCAATTGACAAACTAGCGAGCAGTTTGTGATCAATTGAACTGCCAAGCAGAAGCTCAAAACTGCCAGTTGAAGACAACCAAACTGGAAGCTCAGAACTACCCAACAAAAGTCCAAAACTGCCAGCTGAAGAAAGTCTAACTGGAGCTCAAAACTGCCAAGCAAAAAGCCCATAACTGCCAGCTAAGGAAATAATCAAGCTGAAGTTCACAACTGAGAACTGGAGCTCAAACCTGACGACAATAATAAAAGCGAAACTGGAAATCATAGTTTCCAGAACCGCCAACAAGAAGATCTTGGAGTTAATGCAAACCAAGATTCTAGAGTAAATACTCATCAGAGATCAAATGACGGAGCAACGACTACATCAACAAAAAGCCTCAATGGTTAAAAAGATCAACGACCCATTTATGACTAGTCGTTGATTTGCAAACAGTCACAAGCTTCACCCCTCTATAAAGGATGAGTGATTCAACATTTGCCGTGACTTTTAGCGGACCTTTGCCGAGACTTTTGAAATCCATACTCTCGTTATATTCAAAATTGAGCTTTCTTTCTCCCTCCCCACAACTTAAGTTTAAGCGTTAAACTGCTGCAAAAGTCATAACTGAGAAGAAGGAACTAAACGTCCATCATCCAGCTAGCTGCAAAGAGTCTAGCTTGAGAAGCCTTCTCAGTTCACAGATATACACCGATCAACTACTCAGCTCAAGTTCAAGGAGCAAATCGGTTGATACCAATTTCAAGACTAACCTCTTGAAGATCACAAGAGATCTAAAACCTTGTAAAGACGGTAATAGCACCTACCTCTCCAGCAAGCAGTTGGGGACTGCAATTGTGAATCGTCAAAATCAGCTGAGGAGACCGTGGCTCTACGAGAACTGCCATTTTTGGGACAACAATAGTTAAAAAGGGAACCGTAGCTCTACAAGAAATGCTGTTTCTAGGCTCAACGTGTTTTCATAGTGTAATTGTAATAAAGAAACTTTACCATTGCATAGTAAATTGCTCTTTTCAGTAAGGAAGAAAGGACGTAGAAGTTTCAGCTTCGAACATCTATAAAACTGATTCTGTGTTTGTAACGCCCCGATCCCGGGAGAAGGGCAGGGGACCGGTGCGCTACTTGGGGGAAGGGGGAAGGGGTTGTTGAACAGAAGCAATCAAAGAAATAGAGTTAGTGCCATAAAAATTTGGGCAGCATAACCTCTATAAATGGATCAATCCACGCTTTTAAAGCGTATGAAATGGCTCAAACAAGATACCATGACTCTTAGGATGAACCCAAGAAAGAATAACAAAGGCAAACTTCAATGTAAATAATAACAGTTCAAAGGTTAACTGTTAATAGGTTAGGCATGAAAAAGGACAGACTGATGACTGTCCAAATACTTGAAGTAAAGAGATGCCAGGCTCCCGCCTGTCGTGAAAGCAATATAAAGCCAGGCTTTTGCCTTGACATGGAAAACAATGTAAAGCCAGGCTCGCGCCTGTCTGAATAAGGAAAGTAAATAAATGCCAGGCTTTCGCCTGTCAGGGACAAAAAGTAAACGGGATTCGGAGAACCGAACACTCCGTAACAATAAAGAAAATGGGATTCGGAGAACCGAACACTCTATAACAGTAAAGAAAACGGGATTCGGAGAACCGAACACTCCGTAACAATAATCAGAGTAAGCGGAAAGAACGTAGCGCATTTATTCAGACTCAAAAGGAAGCATGTTCTCAGTTAGACTCCATAGCGGAAAAGGAAACATATACATCAAATGATAGCCCTTCAACCTTAGCACAGCCGTCCACCATCCCGCAACTCATCCTGAAAAATATTTGAAAAGATTTTGGGCGTGAGTACTAATGCACTCAATGGGTACTTTTGAGAAAAACCTTCACAATCATTTTATAAAACAGAATATCCAATCATATTTTAAGCATATCATGGAAAGCTTTTAAAGTAGAAAATTTGTGAATTCCATGTATACTAAATCATTTTAGTTCCATCATTGCGCGCCACTCTCCCCTAGAATGCTTACGGTGAGTCGGTTCGTGTACACAACCCGGCTGCTTAAGGTTGGACACTGCCCTGTTTGCTTGGGGCTCGATATCGTGAACCATTGTAATTTCGTCACCAAAAACAGTAGTAAGACTTACATGAGTCAGGAGAGCACATCAAATACAGTCATGAGTTGGATATTCAATCATATTCATTTTATAAATATCAGGGCTTAATAACCCGAAATACATTTTCATATAATAAAAACCCACCTGATAATCAGATCTGAAATAGCTAGATCTAGATTCTGATTCTGGTCTCAACTAGAAGTCTCCTTCTTCTGTGCCTACAAGATTATCCGGCAACTTAGTTTCGATGAAAGACTACCATTAGGTCAAAATCTAACCTTTCTTAGCTATGAAGTAAATATTATAATATCTACAATCTTAATACGCAGCACCCAGGTCATCAAAATATTTTGACTCTTAAGGGAACTTTACTCAGGGCATTTTTATAAAGAAAAACCCTTTTGAAAGTTTTGGCATACGGGGTGGTCAAACCCGTATCCTAAAATTAACTCGGTACAAATAAATTCATACCGCAAGATCTGCCCATTGGAAAAATGTGAAACTTTAAATAAAAATACTATATTTTGACACGGAACAACTTTTGAGCTTAAAAATACGATAGGGCTATCCACGAAGGATAGATCTGAAAAAGACTACAATTTAATAATCGGATACCCAAAATATACCCGAAATTAAAAAGTGACAACATGAAAAATGTATATAAATATACATAGAACATAAAACCCTAAAGACACTTTTTGATTCGATGACCCGAAAGAGTCACCGATTTGAAAGGTGGTGGCGACTTTTGGCGGCGGTCACGATGATTTTCCATCGTGATCGTTCGTCGTGTCATCATTTCAATCACGTATTCGTGATCTACGCGTTGACACCTTCAAAATGACTATTTCGGAAATGAAATAGGAAACTAGAGTCGTACCTTCTCTAGAAGCTGCTCGGCGTTTCGATTTTGAAAATGAATGAAAAATGAAACCTTAGCCTCCTATTTATAGAAGAAAAATAAATAGGATAATAACAAATAAAAGCAAGAGGATAATGATGGAATAGGATAATGATGGAAAAAGAATAGGATAATTACGAATAGGATAATATTTCGAAAAAGAAATTGGATAATGACGGATGTGCCTTAGTTATCCAAATCTATTACCTTTCACCCTAAAATTGTGCCAAGTGTTCATTTGAACTCGAAATTGGAAAATTCAAAGTTTTGCACGATGCTTGAAAATTTTTCTATCAACTCGAGAAAAATATCAGAACATATTTTAAAGCAATTTTTGACCAAAATAAATTTTAATAGATGTCCCTGGCTGCGATTTTTCCTTTATTTGAATCCTTTAAGGACCCAACTTATTTTCTAACTTACCAGAGGGTAACATAAGTTGAATAAAACCTTCTAAAATATTTCGGGGTATTACATTCTACCCTCCTTAATAAAAATTTCGTCCCGAAATTTGCGTACCTCTATTGGGTAAATCAGGATACAACTCCTTGATTCTGCTTTCATGCTCCCAGGTAGCTTTCTCTTTCTCATGGTTATTCCATAGGACTATCACGAGTAATATATGTTTGTTCCGTAATTCTTGGACCTTTTGATCAAGAATAGCCTCTGGTCTTTTTTCGTATGATAAATCCAGGTTCATGACTATCTCCTAATTCTTTATAGCGTGTTTAGGATCAAACACATACTTTCTCAACATTGAGACATCAATCACATTATGAACCTTAGCTAGAATCAGCAACATGACTAGTTTATAAACCACCTCATCATTCCTAGCCAAAACACTATTTATCTCGTGTCGCAAATCTTATTGAGACGTATACTCTGCATTGGTTCACTTTAAATTGATGCACATAACTCTTCATACGTTCTTCTCTGCATCTTTCTTCAAATTTCCTTTAGCATCATCCTTTGAGTCGAGAAAAGAGAGAGAGAGAGAGAGAGAATAGATATCGATCCACCTGAATCAAAGCATATTATCTCGATCATCGTATGCGTCACGCTGAACTTGAGACATTCATTCTTGCACTTGTCCTTGCTCCTCGATCAAAAATGTATAGAGGCAGGTGTAGTGAGAACGGATCTATCATTCGCGAGTCTTCATCAACATTCGAAATTCTCCCAACATGCTCCTCAAATGCGCATATGAACGCGAACGACATTTCCTAGAAATCCATATAACTCAAGTCATCTAAAAGAATATACTTATCCACTCTAAGTTCTTTCTACGTTCAAGACTACAAGGCACTACATAATCGTTCCCACCTTTTTAGTCAATTTGTTCTTTATAATCATTCATTAGATTCTCGGTTGAACCGGAATCCAGATGTCCCAGACATCCCATTAAAACCATAGGCGAACCACGGCCTTTCCGTGAACCCTCTTTCATGTAGGATTAAATCCAAACATGACATAATACATTCTTTTGAAATTTCACATCATAACAAATTGACACATTTCAGTGCAACCAATCCATGTGGGCTCATAATCCTGAACGTGGAAAAAAAAAACCTTAATCAATCTATGTTCCACAAGAATCTTAACAATCATCAACTTAAAATCCAATCTATGTGAATAAATCACAACTAGCTATGTTCATCTACATTCTCAATCAAATCATTCTATGTTCACATTCCAACTGCATAAGCATTCTGGGTTCCCTAACACTTTAACATTCTCACATTCCAATCACTTACACATTGTAACATTTCTAATCATAGGGCATTGATTACTATCATCAAACTTTCTTTCAAAACATATCATGGACATATAATCCCGTTCAAAACATCACTTTTCATTTCAAACATAATGGATATATAGTCACATTCAAAATAATCATTCAATACCATCTAGGCATAAAGTCCCACAATTTTACCATCATGGACAAGAGTCCTTTTCATTCTTAACCATCATCATATGAACACATAGTCCCAAAATGATACCATTATCCTTTTGAAACCATCATTGGCGCGACTTTTCATAAATACCACCAATGTGGAGAATAGTGCTTATCCACATTTCCTTTTTTGAAATCAGTAAACATCATTGAATCTCAAAAATATTTTAACTCACGTACCTTTCTTTTTGAAGCAGATGAGTGCGGTGCAGGCGACGTGCTAGGGCTATCCGACAATCAATTAAGAGACTATACTGAGAACTAGACTCAATCAACAATATGACAGGCCCGCAGAGTTGCAGCCTGCTCTGATACCACTCTGTAACGCCCCGATCCCGGGAGAAGGGCAGGGGACCGGTGCGCTACTTGGGGGAAGGGGGAAGGGGTTGTTGAACAGAAGCAATCAAAGAAATAGAGTTAGTGCCATAAAAATTTGGGCAGCATAACCTCTATAAATGGATCAATCCACGCTTTTAAAGCGTATGAAATGGCTCAAACAAGATACCATGACTCTTAGGATGAACCCAAGAAAGAATAACAAAGGCAAACTTCAATGTAAATAATAACAGTTCAAAGGTTAACTGTTAATAGGTTAGGCATGAAAAAGGACAGACTGATGACTGTCCAAATACTTGAAGTAAAGAGATGCCAGGCTCCCGCCTGTCGTGAAAGCAATATAAAGCCAGGCTTTTGCCTTGACATGGAAAACAATGTAAAGCCAGGCTCGCGCCTGTCTGAATAAGGAAAGTAAATAAATGCCAGGCTTTCGCCTGTCAGGGACAAAAAGTAAACGGGATTCGGAGAACCGAACACTCCGTAACAATAAAGAAAATGGGATTCGGAGAACCGAACACTCTATAACAGTAAAGAAAACGGGATTCGGAGAACCGAACACTCCGTAACAATAATCAGAGTAAGCGGAAAGAACGTAGCGCATTTATTCAGACTCAAAAGGAAGCATGTTCTCAGTTAGACTCCATAGCGGAAAAGGAAACATATACATCAAATGATAGCCCTTCAACCTTAGCACAGCCGTCCACCATCCCGCAACTCATCCTGAAAAATATTTGAAAAGATTTTGGGCGTGAGTACTAATGCACTCAATGGGTACTTTTGAGAAAAACCTTCACAATCATTTTATAAAACAGAATATCCAATCATATTTTAAGCATATCATGGAAAGCTTTTAAAGTAGAAAATTTGTGAATTCCATGTATACTAAATCATTTTAGTTCCATCATTGCGCGCCACTCTCCCCTAGAATGCTTACGGTGAGTCGGTTCGTGTACACAACCCGGCTGCTTAAGGTTGGACACTGCCCTGTTTGCTTGGGGCTCGATATCGTGAACCATTGTAGTTTCGTCACCAAAAACAGTAGTAAGACTTACATGAGTCAGGAGAGCACATCAAATACAGTCATGAGTTGGATATTCAATCATATTCATTTTATAAATATCAGGGCTTAATAACCCGAAATACATTTTCATATAATAAAAACCCACCTGATAATCAGATCTGAAATAGCTAGATCTAGATTCTGATTCTGGTCTCAACTAGAAGTCTCCTTCTTCTGTGCCTACAAGATTATCCGGCAACTTAGTTTCGATGAAAGACTACCATTAGGTCAAAATCTAACCTTTCTTAGCTATGAAGTAAATATTATAATATCTACAATCTTAATACGCAGCACCCAGGTCATCAAAATATTTTGACTCTTAAGGGAACTTTACTCAGGGCATTTTTATAAAGAAAAACCCTTTTGAAAGTTTTGGCATACGGGGTGGTCAAACCCGTATCCTAAAATTAACTCGGTACAAATAAATTCATACCGCAAGATCTGCCCATTGGAAAAATGTGAAACTTTAAATAAAAATACTATATTTTGACACGGAACAACTTTTGAGCTTAAAAATACGATAGGGCTATCCACGAAGGATAGATCTGAAAAAGACTACAATTTAATAATCGGATACCCAAAATATACCCGAAATTAAAAAGTGACAACATGAAAAATGTATATAAATATACATAGAACATAAAACCCTAAAGACACTTTTTGATTCGATGACCCGAAAGAGTCACCGATTTGAAAGGTGGTGGCGACTTTTGGCGGCGGTCACGATGATTTTCCATCGTGATCGTTCGTCGTGTCATCATTTCAATCACGTATTCGTGATCTACGCGTTGACACCTTCAAAATGACTATTTCGGAAATGAAATAGGAAACTAGAGTCGTACCTTCTCTAGAAGCTGCTCGGCGTTTCGATTTTGAAAATGAATGAAAAATGAAACCTTAGCCTCCTATTTATAGAAGAAAAATAAATAGGATAATAACAAATAAAAGCAAGAGGATAATGATGGAATAGGATAATGATGGAAAAAGAATAGGATAATTACGAATAGGATAATATTTCGAAAAAGAAATTGGATAATGACGGATGTGCCTTAGTTATCCAAATCTATTACCTTTCACCCTAAAATTGTGCCAAGTGTTCATTTGAACTCGAAATTGGAAAATTCAAAGTTTTGCACGATGCTTGAAAATTTTTCTATCAACTCGAGAAAAATATCAGAACATATTTTAAAGCAATTTTTGACCAAAATAAATTTTAATAGATGTCCCTGGCTGCGATTTTTCCTTTATTTGAATCCTTTAAGGACCCAACTTATTTTCTAACTTACCAGAGGGTAACATAAGTTGAATAAAACCTTCTAAAATATTTCGGGGTATTACATTCTACCCTCCTTAATAAAAATTTCGTCCCGAAATTTGCGTACCTCTATTGGGTAAATCAGGATACAACTCCTTGATTCTGCTTTCATGCTCCCAGGTAGCTTTCTCTTTCTCATGGTTATTCCATAGGACTATCACGAGTAATATATGTTTGTTCCGTAATTCTTGGACCTTTTGATCAAGAATAGCCTCTGGTCTTTTTTCGTATGATAAATCCAGGTTCATGACTATCTCCTAATTCTTTATAGCGTGTTTAGGATCAAACACATACTTTCTCAACATTGAGACATCAATCACATTATGAACCTTAGCTAGAATCAGCAACATGACTAGTTTATAAACCACCTCATCATTCCTAGCCAAAACACTATTTATCTCGTGTCGCAAATCTTATTGAGACGTATACTCTGCATTGGTTCACTTTAAATTGATGCACATAACTCTTCATACGTTCTTCTCTGCATCTTTCTTCAAATTTCCTTTAGCATCATCCTTTGAGTCGAGAAAAGAGAGAGAGAGAGAGAGAGAGAATAGATATCGATCCACCTGAATCAAAGCATATTATCTCGATCATCGTATGCGTCACGCTGAACTTGAGACATTCATTCTTGCACTTGTCCTTGCTCCTCGATCAAAAATGTATAGAGGCAGGTGTAGTGAGAACGGATCTATCATTCGCGAGTCTTCATCAACATTCGAAATTCTCCCAACATGCTCCTCAAATGCGCATATGAACGCGAACGACATTTCCTAGAAATCCATATAACTCAAGTCATCTAAAAGAATATACTTATCCACTCTAAGTTCTTTCTACGTTCAAGACTACAAGGCACTACATAATCGTTCCCACCTTTTTAGTCAATTTGTTCTTTATAATCATTCATTAGATTCTCGGTTGAACCGGAATCCAGATGTCCCAGACATCCCATTAAAACCATAGGCGAACCACGGCCTTGCCGTGAACCCTCTTTCATGTAGGATTAAATCCAAACATGACATAATACATTCTTTTGAAATTTCACATCATAACAAATTGACACATTTCAGTGCAACCAATCCATGTGGGCTCATAATCCTGAACGTGGAAAAAAAAAAACCTTAATCAATCTATGTTCCACAAGAATCTTAACAATCATCAACTTAAAATCCAATCTATGTGAATAAATCACAACTAGCTATGTTCATCTACATTCTCAATCAAATCATTCTATGTTCACATTCCAACTGCATAAGCATTCTGGGTTCCCTAACACTTTAACATTCTCACATTCCAATCACTTACACATTGTAACATTTCTAATCATAGGGCATTGATTACTATCATCAAACTTTCTTTCAAAACATATCATGGACATATAATCCCGTTCAAAACATCACTTTTCATTTCAAACATAATGGATATATAGTCACATTCAAAATAATCATTCAATACCATCTAGGCATAAAGTCCCACAATTTTACCATCATGGACAAGAGTCCTTTTCATTCTTAACCATCATCATATGAACACATAGTCCCAAAATGATACCATTATCCTTTTGAAACCATCATTGGCGCGACTTTTCATAAATACCACCAATGTGGAGAATAGTGCTTATCCACATTTCCTTTTTTGAAATCAGTAAACATCATTGAATCTCAAAAATATTTTAACTCACGTACCTTTCTTTTTGAAGCAGATGAGTGCGGTGCAGGCGACGTGCTAGGGCTATCCGACAATCAATTAAGAGACTATACTGAGAACTAGACTCAATCAACAATATGACAGGCCCGCAGAGTTGCAGCCTGCTCTGATACCACTCTGTAACGCCCCGATCCCGGGAGAAGGGCAGGGGACCGGTGCGCTACTTGGGGGAAGGGGGAAGGGGTTGTTGAACAGAAGCAATCAAAGAAATAGAGTTAGTGCCATAAAAATTTGGGCAGCATAACCTCTATAAATGGATCAATCCACGCTTTTAAAGCGTATGAAATGGCTCAAACAAGATACCATGACTCTTAGGATGAACCCAAGAAAGAATAACAAAGGCAAACTTCAATGTAAATAATAACAGTTCAAAGGTTAACTGTTAATAGGTTAGGCATGAAAAAGGACAGACTGATGACTGTCCAAATACTTGAAGTAAAGAGATGCCAGGCTCCCGCCTGTCGTGAAAGCAATATAAAGCCAGGCTTTTGCCTTGACATGGAAAACAATGTAAAGCCAGGCTCGCGCCTGTCTGAATAAGGAAAGTAAATAAATGCCAGGCTTTCGCCTGTCAGGGACAAAAAGTAAACGGGATTCGGAGAACCGAACACTCCGTAACAATAAAGAAAATGGGATTCGGAGAACCGAACACTCTATAACAGTAAAGAAAACGGGATTCGGAGAACCGAACACTCCGTAACAATAATCAGAGTAAGCGGAAAGAACGTAGCGCATTTATTCAGACTCAAAAGGAAGCATGTTCTCAGTTAGACTCCATAGCGGAAAAGGAAACATATACATCAAATGATAGCCCTTCAACCTTAGCACAGCCGTCCACCATCCCGCAACTCATCCTGAAAAATATTTGAAAAGATTTTGGGCGTGAGTACTAATGCACTCAATGGGTACTTTTGAGAAAAACCTTCACAATCATTTTATAAAACAGAATATCCAATCATATTTTAAGCATATCATGGAAAGCTTTTAAAGTAGAAAATTTGTGAATTCCATGTATACTAAATCATTTTAGTTCCATCATTGCGCGCCACTCTCCCCTAGAATGCTTACGGTGAGTCGGTTCGTGTACACAACCCGGCTGCTTAAGGTTGGACACTGCCCTGTTTGCTTGGGGCTCGATATCGTGAACCATTGTAGTTTCGTCACCAAAAACAGTAGTAAGACTTACATGAGTCAGGAGAGCACATCAAATACAGTCATGAGTTGGATATTCAATCATATTCATTTTATAAATATCAGGGCTTAATAACCCGAAATACATTTTCATATAATAAAAACCCACCTGATAATCAGATCTGAAATAGCTAGATCTAGATTCTGATTCTGGTCTCAACTAGAAGTCTCCTTCTTCTGTGCCTACAAGATTATCCGGCAACTTAGTTTCGATGAAAGACTACCATTAGGTCAAAATCTAACCTTTCTTAGCTATGAAGTAAATATTATAATATCTACAATCTTAATACGCAGCACCCAGGTCATCAAAATATTTTGACTCTTAAGGGAACTTTACTCAGGGCATTTTTATAAAGAAAAACCCTTTTGAAAGTTTTGGCATACGGGGTGGTCAAACCCGTATCCTAAAATTAACTCGGTACAAATAAATTCATACCGCAAGATCTGCCCATTGGAAAAATGTGAAACTTTAAATAAAAATACTATATTTTGACACGGAACAACTTTTGAGCTTAAAAATACGATAGGGCTATCCACGAAGGATAGATCTGAAAAAGACTACAATTTAATAATCGGATACCCAAAATATACCCGAAATTAAAAAGTGACAACATGAAAAATGTATATAAATATACATAGAACATAAAACCCTAAAGACACTTTTTGATTCGATGACCCGAAAGAGTCACCGATTTGAAAGGTGGTGGCGACTTTTGGCGGCGGTCACGATGATTTTCCATCGTGATCGTTCGTCGTGTCATCATTTCAATCACGTATTCGTGATCTACGCGTTGACACCTTCAAAATGACTATTTCGGAAATGAAATAGGAAACTAGAGTCGTACCTTCTCTAGAAGCTGCTCGGCGTTTCGATTTTGAAAATGAATGAAAAATGAAACCTTAGCCTCCTATTTATAGAAGAAAAATAAATAGGATAATAACAAATAAAAGCAAGAGGATAATGATGGAATAAGATAATGATGGAAAAAGAATAGGATAATTACGAATAGGATAATATTTCGAAAAAGAAATTGGATAATGACGGATGTGCCTTAGTTATCCAAATCTATTACCTTTCACCCTAAAATTGTGCCAAGTGTTCATTTGAACTCGAAATTGGAAAATTCAAAGTTTTGCACGATGCTTGAAAATTTTTCTATCAACTCGAGAAAAATATCAGAACATATTTTAAAGCAATTTTTGACCAAAATAAATTTTAATAGATGTCCCTGGCTGCGATTTTTCCTTTATTTGAATCCTTTAAGGACCCAACTTATTTTCTAACTTACCAGAGGGTAACATAAGTTGAATAAAACCTTCTAAAATATTTCGGGGTATTACAGTGTTGTACAGTACTTTCTGTCTTAAACTTGCATATCTGCATAACTGTCTACAACAATCACAACTACTGCACTCACAAGCCAATTAAGGCTACTCAATTGATTACGTGCATAGATAAACTTTACGCGATTCAAGGGCCCTGATATAATTCAACATTTAAAAGTAAAACTTTTTGATCAGTTTATTCACCCCCTCTAAACTGATTGGAACTCGCCCGGGACCAACAAGTCATATCAGAGCAGTTGATTCTAAGAATTAGCTTGTGGATCAACTGAAATAGATCTACTTACCTGTTCTAACATGTTAAGTTATGGGAAACCATAAACTACCTTTTTTTTAGATGAGAATTATGATAACTGGAATAGGAGAATGAAGGATCATCTCTGTTCAATACATGAGAACATGTGGGAAGTGATTGAAGATGGTTCAATAAACATTATGATGGATAATGAAATCCACATCGTTGACATCAATCAACCTGCTAGAATTCCAAAGTCAAATCATCTTCTCACAAGCGAGGAGAAGAAACTGAAAAATCTAAAGGAAACAAACTCCAACTGGCGGTCAACAAATATGAATCCTTCAAGATACATCCAGAAGAGACCATCTCAAGCCTTGAAATGAGGTTTCTAGGCATTATCAGGGAGATGACCAACCTGGGAAGAAGCTATCCCAATTGTGTGATGAATTCCAAAATTCTAGATAATCTCATAAAAGAATGGGATATGAAAGTGATAGCTTTAAAGGAATCAAGAAACCTAAATAGCATCACTCCTAGAACTATTTGGCTCTCTCAAAGCTCATTAGTACAACCTAAACTGGAAAAGAGAAGCATCAATATCATCAGCTCAAGATGCTGCTTTCTATGGCGAAAGAAACCAATTTAGAGAAACTCGAGGAAGAAACAACTTTCGACCAAGAAGCACACCAGCCAGAGAAAACCAATGAGGATCAGCAACTGACCAAAAGTGAGACACAACTGAAAAGAAAGAAAATTTGACCGAAGACATCAATGATCAAATTTAGTCAAGGTTGTTAGAGAGACTCAAGAAGGTCAGAGATCAGCAATCAGTTTCACCTCAAACTGATGAAGTGCCAAGAGTTGAAAGGAGTCAACAACAAGCTGTTCTAATCTCTTTTTTCTTTTCGACCCGATTGGAGTCACGCGGCGCACAACATTTGCACGCGAAGCTCTCTCAGAGCTCGATGACCTGACCAGCAGGGCTAGCCCATTGGGGACGCTGTCAGAGGTTAAAAAACACCGCTAAGTGCCCGACAGATAAAATAGAGACTATCAAATAGTGGCACTGAAGAAATATGAGAGCCTATCAGTTGCATATACAACTTCGAAGCAATAAAAGCGCTTATCAATCCATGCTTTAAACACTTAGGCCTCATTTGGTTTGGTTGGTTCGGTTGATATGATAGATATGATTGATAGGATAAAGTAGGATTGCACTGTTCATACAAAAGTAATCATGCGGTTTGGGTTGATTGATTAGGATTCTAATAGTTTAGGATAGATTGCTAATATTTTATTTGGGATGAAGAATTATAATGTAGTTAAATACCAAAATTGCCCTCCACATAACTATTCATTGTTAATTTTAAGGTTGCGATTATTTTTACTCAAAAAACTTGAAACTAGAGTTATGGACAACTAATTAAATTACAATTATGGATTTATTGTAAAATTTATGGTAGATTATTATTCTTATTTCCAGTGTCTTTAGTATTTTATTTTAAAGTAATTTCAATGAAAAATAGTTTATACAGAATATGCACTTGAGGGTAGAAAGATCCAAATATTATTTAATTGATGATAATCTTCGGTGAGTTATTATTATTATTATTATTATTATTATTATTATTATTATTATTATTATTATTATTATTATTATTATTATTTGATTTTTAAAAGTGATTTTAAGAAAAATTAATTTATATATAATATGCACTTGTGAAAATATTTCCAAAATTGAGAATCTAAAGATTCAAATATTACTTAAAGAGGATAATTTAGTAATTTTGAATTTAATCAAAGGTTAAATGCTGGTGCAGTTGTTAATTGAGAAGGCAAACAAACATATGGAAAATGGAAACATCACAAACGGGTAAATCTAGTAAATTATATAAATCAGTACTGTACTTATATTACACGATCTAGGCTGCTGCTCATGGTTTAGGTTCATGAGTGATAGAGGTGTTGTAGTGCAACCACAACATCAGCCATATTTGGTCTCAATTTTGGATCTAAGCTTAGGCACTTCAATGCCAGCTTTGCAATTTTATATGCTGCATCATGAGAATATTGGCCATCTAATCTAATGTCCATAATCTGCACCAGTTTCCTCTTTTTACTGAAATATGGCTCTGCCCAGCTCAGATTTGTCGCCGGTGTACCAGATAGTAGTTCTAGCAAAACAGCTCCAAAGCTATATACATTTGACTTTGTTGACAGGTGATCTGTTCATGAAACAAGGATTTTAGAATGAGTACTTCACGAGCAGAAACTGCCATAGGAGAAAGTATGTTTTCTAAATAAAGTTTCCACTATCCTAGTTAGCTAAACAAGCTTTGGCTCTAGCATAAGCTAGTAAAGGATCAAGCACCTTTTGCATCAGGTGCTGCATAACCGCGTGCAGCGAATACTTGATGAGTCGATATACAAGCCATGTCTCCAGTAGGATCATCCGTACCATAACAGTAGTTGGATAACTTGGCATTGAATTCCTATTCATCAAATATAAAACATCAAACAGCCTCATCGGGATAAATCAAACTTAACCTAGAGTAGAATTTATGATCTAATTCTACATCTCTTCAATTAAAGTAAGAAAAACATATGAGAACTGTTATGCAGAAATTGAATGTAGAATGCAAGAAGAAATCCAAAATAACAAGAATGAAGGGCACACAGGTGCTGACTTCATGGCCTTAAAAAAAGAATTAATAAATAATGATTAATGAAGCCCGCATTTTGTTAAGTCTTATTGCAAAATGATGATCAAATGAGTAATACAAAAAACAAAGTACCTGAGAGAAAGAAAAGTAGCAGCATTGATTGAAACTAAACATTAATTCTAAGTAAAAAAACAAACAACCCAAAGGCATCAATAGGTATTGCAGATTTTTCTCCAACAAATGGGAGCTTTAATTGCAGGTTACAGAGGGTGTTTATTTGCATTATTTGCATATCTGCATGCCCAGTGAAAACTGACAAAGGGCAGACAAATATCTCTGTTTATGAGGAATAATTGCATCAATGCAAAACTGCATTAGTTGAAATTAGAGCCACAAAATAAGTCTAGCGTTTGTCCAACATACCCCATCTAGAAGAATGTTAGCACTCCTAAAATCTCGGTGTATGATTGGTATTTCTTGACCATGCAAGTAGGATAGTCCTCTAGCAGCATCTAGAGCCACTTTGATTCTCGTTGCCCAAGGAAGTGAATAATATCGTTCTATGGAACAAAACACACAAGTAAAACACTAAAATCATATGAAACCTATTCAAAAGTCGGTTAATAATGAAAAGCAGTGTGCAAAGAGACATTACTTGTGAACAAGTGATTTTCCAAGCTTCCTTCAGGCATGAACTCATACACTAATATCATGTTGTCTTCCTCCGTACAATATCCGACAAGGTCCACTAGGTCTGGATGACGAAGGTTAAGCAAATAACTAATTTCCTTCTGCAGAAGTTGTAATTACTAATTAGTAAAACATGTGATGAGGAAGTTATGCATAAAACAGTAATTTGTAAAGACATGGCCTACCAACCAATCTTGATGCCTTTTTGGGTTATTTCGATGCCAGATTTTGACTACTACAGCCCTTCCAGATCCAGGCTTGGTAGCAGTAAGAGTGTGCTCATCAATCCATGCTTTGAAAGCTTGACAAAGTGCTCCTGCCCCTAAGAACAAGTCGGGTCGAAAGTTTTCTGTTGCTTTAATAATTTCTTCCAACTCTATGGGCCGTACAACATGGTGTGACAAATTGTTTTGTTCAAAAGATGCTGCAGTATCATCCGGAGGTATATGGAGTTGACAATAACAAGGTTAACGATGTATCTATACTTGATTTATATACATATATATAGAATAGAAGCGTTGGATAAATAAATGAATTAAAATGCTAAAGCAGATAGTTGACAAGCAGCATTTTTGCATGGAAAATCAACTTCAGGTCTCAGAGATTATTATTAGTCCAGTTTTTCAACGTTAAGAAACTCCAAAGATACAAAACTTTCTATCAATATTTTCAATGGCATATTGATTGATATGATGAAGTAAGAAAAATAGAAACATAATGAATATGATAAGCATGGACTGTAAAGGAAGCAAAAATGTTTTATCTTAATTTCTCAAAATATTTCATCTGCTATTCAATAATTAATCATCAAGGATAATCAATTCTAAAAGATTGTTAAGATTGCCTTAACAACATGATGGAAACTACTATAAACAGTAGAATGGTAATCAAGAAACAAAGATAGCCAGAGAAAAAACCATTTATTAGAAAGTGGAATTCAATCACATTTCTTCATTTTTAATTATCTATAACAAATGAAAACTAAAAAATGTATAATTATCAATACCTGAAATGAAACCATTGAAGAAAAAGACACTAAAAAAATATCGCAGTATTAATTTGGAGTCAACTCTGGACCCTATATCTTCTTTGCATCAAACATATAATTAAATAATTCCTCCAGAAATTGAAGTAAACTTTTGCCAAGATTCATTCAACCCAGCCAACAGGATTCCGAGAGCAAATCAATGAAAAATGTAAACCAAAAACATGAATCCCATAAACTGAAAAATCCATTTTTTATTCAACAAGAATAGATTGGTCATCAACATTCACAAAATCAAAACAATATACCATTATCCGAAAAGTCAATACTGCAACGCATACTGAAATTTGTCGAACCAGAGCTGCTGAAGCTGTCGCAGAGCGCCAGTCGCCGGAGCTCATCCCTCTTGAAAACAGCTCCGACCAATTTCTCCCAGCTATCATAGACACTTGACATTACAAATCAAATATCAACTGTTTTCTATAAAAATAGTCAAACAAATACAGTGGTGGAGTAGAAATCATGAATATATACTCAGTTGCGTAAGAGTGACATCTCCCGACCAGGCAAAAGAGAAGGTGAAAAATTAAACAAAAGAAAAGAAAAGCAGAATTATGAAGCTTAAAGTTTTAATATTTTTTTAAATTTTCTAGTACATGTTATACTAGAAATTATTTTATACACTTTAAGTTTATATATATGTATATATATAGCATATATAATAATTACGATTTTATCAATCATATATTTGTGACTTTCGGGGCCGAAACATGGAGTGATTACCGATACAAGGTACGGAGGACAAAGAGCTTTCACCTGAAAGAGAGAGATTTTGAAGCTATACAAGAATGAGACTATACAGTTGAAGAGAGCTTAAAGAATTTGATTTCTTCTTTTCCGGGTTAGTTCTATCAAAACTCTAAAGTTAAGCGCATGGCCAGCTATGAGGGAGTGCCAAGTGTGCTATGGCACAGGGTCCAAAAATTTACAGGGCAAAAAAAAAATGTATCTTTTTTTAATAAATAAAAATATTAAATATTATATTCATATCTCTCTCTTCCACATTAAATTGAGGCTGCTGGGATATCATTGTCAATAATATAAATAAAGTAGTATGATTTTTTTTTTCTTTTTTTGTCAAAAGGGTAAATGACACTTTAATACCTATATTTTATGTTCTTTTTCAAAATTATGGAAACAATACCCACTTTTTTTTTTTAAACAAATACAAATCTAATTTCTAATCAATTTTATGACCCAAAAATTGTACGTGATTTATTGTATTAATGTTTTTGATTGGAAATTTTTTTACGCAGTTAGGAAAATATAAATATTAAAATACAATCAATTACATGAGATTTATGACCAATAGAATGGTAAGAGTTACAGATTTTTTCAAAAGGTCGGTTATATTTTATTAATTTTGAAAATGTTGGCTATTTTGAAAAAGTGCCCAAAATATAGGCATCAAAATATAATTTTACCTCGTCAAAATATAATTATAATATGCTAATATTTTGAACTTCATTAATAAAATTAAAATTAAGTGTTTTTTTTTTAATATTATGGGCCCAAATTTTAAAATGAGTGCAAGGCCCCTTATATATTTGAGACGAGGGTAATTCTATCCACAACCCCCAATTTCTCTTCATAACCTCCAAAATTAAATAAAATATAAATATTGAACAAATGTTCTATCTTACCCTTACTAATCATCTCCTTTAATTTCATTTTAGGAATTTTAATTTTTCGTCAAAATGTCAACCAGTATAGCCCCTAATATTTCCATTTTCTTCAAAATCTTCAAAACCTCAGGTGCCAAATCATTCCTAACTTCAAATCTTCAAATATGTTCAATCATCACATATGCACATATATATATATATATATATTATTTTCCAGAAACCCAATTTTTCTTCTATTTTTATGAATTTTCGTTCGAGAAAGTAGATAAATTGAAAATATTGAAGATGAATTGAGCATGTTTCTGAGATTTTACTCTTCATTTTAGGGTTGAGAAATCAAGATCATTTCTCTTTATTCCCAGAGAACTCGTGGAAAGAATAAAATTCAAAACAATAACATCTCTTAGTTTTATTTGCTCCTAATTCTGAATTCCAAACTAAATTTTGGTAAGATTTAGAAAACACATTATATTTTCAAGAATATCCAGGAGATAAAAATTAGAAATATTCATATCATATTTATGAGTTGATGCGGCTGTGCGAGTTTAATTAACTTAGTTACGTAAAGTGTGGATTATTTAAGTTTAATTTTATTTTGGAGGCTATAAGGTTAGAAAAGTCAAATCATAAAACATTTATATTTTAAATATTTAAGGGGGCTACAAAGAGAAAAATGGGGGTTGTGAATAGAATTACCCTTGAGACGATCGTGGTTAAACAACTTGGGGCAATGATGAGTAGGTGATCCCTAGCAAGTTTTTTTCAGGGAGTGTATAAGTGAGGACAAAATAATGGTGGGATGGGTGACTAAATTTTTAATTTTTCAAACTATATTTACAACCACATGTATAATATTTTTTTAAAATTTTAAACTTAATTAAATTTTTGTTATGTTTATTATATCATTGTAGCCCAAGTATTAATGCATGACGTTTTATAAATATTGTACTTTGAGAATTGCGGCAGAAATAGTAAAAATCGAAAACTTCCAACTTATTAATTTTACGTTTTGAATAATGGTTATAAGTACATAAAGATCATGTATATATATAACTTGTATGTATATATATATGATAGTATCATGTTTTTTTATTTTTGTGTTTTTTGAAGACATATTTTTGCTTATTCAAAGTTACAAAGTGAGCTAGCATAATTACGTTGTATTATTGGGTCTTTAAATATCTAGAAATATAATATTTCATGTTTTTATAGAAAAATAGATAATAATTTTTACATGTTGTAACATTGCAGTTTTGCACTCAATTATTTTAATCGTACATAGTGAAGACGTCTATAAAAATTTTCTTAGCTTGTATTTGTATTTTTAGATTTTATTAAGATGTGATTTATTGCTTATAACATACGTATGTAACATCACAACATATAGTTTCATATACTTTTTTTTTTTTTTGCATTGCTATTCTTTTTCGAGATTTCGATATTATGGATTGTGATATTTGGTATATAATTATACATATAACATAAATGATGATGATGTCATCATGTATTGTTATAGCCTTATAGGTGAAAAAAATGAAATAAAGTTTGGAGGTTTATTATAGTAGTTTGAATAATTAATTGAAATATGTGATCATCATGAATAATTGGAGCCTACCATTAAAGGTATGGTGCATTGATTTCTTCTAGGACTTACTTTTTTTTTTAATCTTGTTTTATAATGCCTATGATTAATATAATTAATTCGATTTTACATTGTATGCTTATGTATTTAGACTCTTTATAGCGACAAATTTCGAATAATTAAACCTAATTTTTGTCTTCAATCAACCGTCATCACTCTATATTATTAGATATTATTTGCAAGTTGGTTGAATCAGATTTCTTTGGCAGAGACTACTTCAGGCTTTTAGAGAAAGATTGATTTTTTATTTTTTTTTATATGTTTTAATTAGTTTGTTAGTTTTTATTTTACTCATGTCTGTTGGGTTTCACTCTGTATAAACATTTTATTTTTTCTCTTTTGATTACTTAATAATATTCACTGCATTTGGATATTATCGTGGCTCCTAGATTCTTTCGATATATAAAACTATTATATTGCACGATCACTATTCTTTATTTAATTAATGCTACTAGGCTTAAGGCCGTTCCATTAGAAGTGCACGTAAATGTTTCTGAAAAATCATGAGTTTGAACATTTACGATAAATTATTCAGAATACACATTTTTTTTAATTACATATGGAATAAGTTTGTACAGTCGAGTAAGCACGTAATTATAGGGAATAATACATAGCTGCATGAAAAATTGAAAATATAGGTAATGTGTCACAAACTCTAATAGACAATATCCAAACCTCAAACATTACACAAACACAACATATTTGACCATGCATACTAATATTTTCACCACTTTTTTTTAATAATTCCGAATCTTCTAGAAGAACATATTATTTTGCTGAGGTGTAGCAAATTCATCCATCAACCACATGTCAATAGAGCCAACCGGCTCACCAAACCCGAACGGAGCCGACTCAAAAGTCTGAGTCAGGTCCAACTCTAAGAAAGTCTCTATGCTAGGAGCTGACTCAAAAGTCTGAGTCGGGTCCAACCCTAAGAAAGTTTCCAAGCTGGATAGCTCATCTTTGATCTCCTGAGGGTGTGTAGGATAACAAGCCTCCGAACTCTCGAAACTATAGTCCACCTCTAGGCTCGACCCGGCCGGCGGCTCTGGGGCGATGCAGAGCCGCTTGGGCGGTGGCTGTTGTGGCGGTGTTGGCGGCCGGTTGTGGTCGGGAAAGTTGAGCTTGGCCTTGTCACCGCGGATGCGCTTGGCCGCCCCATCGTAGGCTCGGGCGGCTTCCTCCGCCGTGTCGAAGGTTCCGAGCCACACTCTCACGCCCTTCTTTGGGTCACGGATTTCAGCTGCCCATTTTCCCCATGGCCTTTGCCTTATGCCTCTATACATACTCTTTCTAGGCTTCTCATTGCCCTTCTCACTCTTGTAATGTTTTTCTACATTAACAAAATTTTCACTTTCACACAAATTGTATTATCAACATATGTAATTAAATTGAAGCTTTCATCATCTTAAAATTACAAATTTTGAGTTGGCGGAACGGTGAGTCTCGAACTCGAGTCCTGATTTTTTTTTTTATAACATGTGTAATGGTACTTGGCAATATATCTTTTAACTATATATCTAGTGAGTAGTACTCATTGAAAGCTATCTTAAAAAAAAATGTGCTACCACTATTCTTCCTCAATTATAATAGGAGGCACATGTGTAGTTGGGTACGTATTACTCGTTTTCTCTATAAAATTAAAAAAAATGTTTCTCATTTTCTCTCACTAATTTCCTTTTTCTTGTTGAATTTAATTACCTACCAAACTTGGCCAACTCTCTTTATTTTTCATTAACTTAATTTCTTGGTTAAAATTATTAATAACATGTACGAAGACGATTATCTAAAAAAAATCTATGGAGAGAAAAAGACAAGATTCATAACTATATTTTTTCTATAAAATAACAAAGAAAAGAAAAAAGATGGCGCCACATGTTACATGAGGTTACGTTAGGAAAGTCACGCAATTCATTGACTCACCAATCTTTCAATAACAAAAAAAAAAAATCATATATAACTATATCTATATATACTTTGGTGGTGTATCTATACATTGAAGATACGTACGTATACTCTTCTAAATACTACATTGATAAACGATTTACTAATGTGCACATGAATATAGTCGATAACATGTATATTTCATTCGAGTAACATCTAAAAAAATGATATGTAATACAAATCTTTGAAGAAAAAATAAGAGAGAGAGAGAGAGAGAGAGAGAGAGAGAGAGAGAGAGAGAGCTAACCTTTCTTGATGGAAGTGGGCTTGGCCGCAGATTCTTTAGCATCATCATTTGAAGAATTGAAGCCCCACAACTCTGAAATTGTATCAAGCTGAGCCCAGAACTCTTGTGCACTTAATTTACCCCTTTTCTTGATGATTGGCTCATCAGAAATTATTGAACCTCCACACATCTTTTTGTGTCACAAGTTCCTCAAACAAGAAGAGAGAGAAAAATGATTATGCATATGTTAGAGAGAGAGAGAGAGAGAGAGAGAGAGGATATGTAATGGGAGAGGGGGAATGAATTTTGTAGATTTATAGAGGGTTGGGATGCGGTTTCAACTAATATATAATAATGAAGAAAGGACATATGTAAGTAATATTATCAATTTGCAATTTTTTTGTAAGTTTGTGATCGACGGTGGAGAGTGGTTTAAGCAATTTTGATGGTTGGATCTTTTGGGGGAGGTGGGCCCGCGTGATCTTGGCCGTTGGATTTCTGAGTTGAGAAATGGGATCGTGTGGCTCGACCACCATCATTGCAAGTTGGTACTAGGAAGAATGGAAGATATATACATAGGCCAATCCAAGAAAAAACAAAAACAAATAAATAATATAAATAAATTCGTGTGAGACGATTTGATGAATTTTATATTTTTAAATCGGATCTAATATTTAAAAAGCGATGGCGTTTTCGTAATAAAAAATAATACTATTTTATGAATTGAGTCGAATTAGAGGATCCGTCTCACGAATTAAGTCCATCAATCGTCTCACATGAGTGTGGCTAAAAAAATTGGAGCCAATTTCATTAGGGAGGGGGGTTAATTGTGAAAATATTTATGAATTTCGACGATCTTCACAATTTGAATTCAAATTTGAAATGTTACAAATGATTCGATCTTTTGATTTGTAGTAAAATATACATGTTCAACGTTTTTCAGTGGTCGAAACATTGTCGTGATTGAAAATACTTTACGTGAGATTTGAATCTACAACTTTTTTAGTTACACGAGTTAATCCACTAACTAGACCCACCGATGGTTCCTCGGGAAGCTAAGGTGCCCTAGTTTATTTTTTTACTATACTTTTTGGCTGTCGGTCGGTTTCGAGCCATCACCGATGACAACGGAGAAAATTATACACATATTTTTATAGACAGTGCAGTGAGGCCCTCAAACATTTACTGACTAGATCATTCATAACTAACACGCATTCAAATTTTACACCCTTAAACATAAGCGTAAACAAACATCTTCGGCTTTTGGGATTGTCCAATTTCGGAACAATTTAACTTCATCTATTTACATATTTTTTTTTTATTTTCACAAATTAAAAGAAAATACATACACATTAATCTTTCTTGTGCAGTATTTATCTCATTACGTACAATTTATTTAAAAAAAAATACAAAAGCAATTTTGATAATGAATTGTGGCAACCACGAGATAAAAACCAGCTTTAAGGAAGCATGAAAATGAGGCAAAAAAGTGTTGAGAGCAAAACTGCTTTTCTAGTTGCTGTTTTCTTACACACCATACTTGTTGTTGAGAGCCCTTCCAAAATTTCCAGCTCACCTTATTTTATCCCTCTCTCAAAATGCGAGCCCTATGGCCACTTGTCGATCGTACGTACGATGCTACATCTGATGAAATATATACGGTTACATTTTAGTATTTTTATATTAAAATTTTAAAAATTATATATCAGTACATGGAACGTGAGTAAATTTTTAGGCCTTATTTGTTTTCATTTCTAAATGGAAATTTCTCACTTATGTTATTCAAAACATAGAAAACACGTTTGTTTTACTCATTTTTAATTTCAGGGTCTTGTTTGTTTTCATTTGCAAAAGAAAATTTTTTATTTTTATTATTTAAAATGCCGAAAACACGTTTGCTTTACCCATTTGCAATTTCAGTTTTCACTTTTTCCAATCCTATATAAGTAATTACTTATTCAATCATATACTTCATCTGTCCCAATTATATAATCACTTTATTCTTGCACATAAATTAAAAATATTTATGAAAACAAGATATTAAAGTTTAACTTCCAATATTACCCTCATTTAAAATTTATGACTTTAAAAAATTGAAGTGGTGAGACCAATTATTTAAATATTCATCAATTCATCATAATCACGCAAATATTTATCTTTTCATCTTAACCATAAATTCAAATTGAAAATATAAACAACACAAATGTATTTTCATTAACTCTAAACATTAAATCATCCATCAAAATAAAATATTTACGTGTTTTCAAAAATCAATACACCTCATAAATTGAACTGAGAATACTGAAAACTGAAAATTAATATTGAAAATAAAATCAAACAACCCCTTAGCTTTCTAAATTTGATTTGATTTGCCGGAATCAAGAAATTTTTTATATATTTTAGTTGGCTATATATCAATTTCCTTTATTCTAATAAGCCACATCAAATTGAGGAGGTCAGAAATTTGATCTCGTTTAGATTATTTAAATGCTGGATATTAATATGTAATTTTTAAGACTTTAAAATATAAGTGTTATCGATCCCTTAATATTGGATACTAAAATGTAATTAGTCTAATTATAAACGGTCAACAAATATGACCCAATATTTACCAAGTCACAACTATGTCGTTTTGGTGTTGTGGATAAATATGGATTAATTATATATATATATATATATATATATATATATATTATATTCAAAATCCCCAAGTAAAGATTTCGGCCGTTCAATAAGCATTGACAGAAAATTGGTCCGAGGTTATTTTTGTTCAAAAAGCCAAACATTAGGGGTTCTTTTGTAATTTCGCAAATTTTGAGTCATATATATACAAATCACATATATATTAATTACACTTAATAGTTAAATACTATAAATGTACAACATATGTATGTTTTTGTTGAGATAAAGAAAATGTATTTGTGGGCCTATACTTCAATAAATAGACTATAAATTAATATTAATATATTTATTTCATAACTAATTACTTCATATTTTTTAATGGAGCGTACTAGAAGAGTATTGAAACATGTTAGACTATTTTTGATAAGTTATTATTCTACAATTGTTTTAATGACAACTATTTACTTAAATTCTATATATTTTGCTTGAATTTAAAGTCTATACGAAAGATATCTATGATTTAGAATAGTACTGATGAGGTAACGTAGAATTTTTCCTAGTCGACATCCACTCATTCTCTCACTAAAGTAGAGAGAGAAACACAGGTAGCAACTTGCCGAGCCCTATTGAAGAAGATATAGATTATGAAATTAAAACGAATTCAATTTCGATTTCTCTTTTTTTAAAAATGAAATCAAGAAATTTGTTCAACTGGTTGATGATGAACTACGACTAACTTCTGCTTCATAATTACAGATACTGTAATAAATATTATAAAATATTACGATTATTCAATTGTAATATTTTATTCATGCAAATCAGTTCCATTACGTACATGACCATTATGTGTATATTATTAATTAATTAAATAGATTCTATTTTATGTAACTAAATGGTTTATATTTATTGATTGTGATCATGAAATTTAAAACTACAAATTCTATCTGCAGCTTTGATCTTCATGTTAACTTGTTAGCCTATTTCTAAATTTTAATTAAAAAAAAAAATTGTTTAATTTCTACTTGATTGATCAGTTCTCATTCTGTAATATATATCCAGATTTCTTGAGTGTTCAAATGGCCATTCTTTTGCATTAGCTCTCTCTCTCTCTCTCTCTCTCTCTCTCTCTCTCATTAATCATTCACATAATTCAAACACTCAAAAGATATATATATATATTACAACCTTACTAAAAAAAGTAAAGAAAATCTTGAATCTTAGCTATTTTCTTGGATGTTTTACCACTGATTTGATCATAACATTAGCTCTGATCTTGGCAACTGTTCTTTACTATAACAGATACAGATAAACCAGCTTTCTTTCCCAACAAAAAACAACACGATTACAACATAAACAAAGTCGAAGATGCCTTAATCATGATCCAAATGAGGGCTGCATTCTATATAGTTTCAAACATGAAGGAAAAAAACACATACATACACACATAATCTATAGTAGCTAGCTTGATGACTTCTAACACGATAAGCCTAAACACGATATTTTCTCCGCTCCTCCATTACTAACACCCCTCCATATTTCTTGGCAGCCTGGTTGCTGTCAATAGTCTTTGGAGCAGGATAATTATAGCCTCTCCAAATTGGATATGAATTCTGCACATGAGGAGTTTCGTGCAGTGGCTTCCGTTCCTGCAGCCTCCTCATCCGCTTGCTGATCTCCTCGATCACAACGAACTCTTGAGCAATCTTCTTGAGGTTGTCTTGATTTGCCATGCCAAATGTTGAGAGGTAGCAACTAACAGAAATGTGTTTTTGTAAGTGGAAATTGTGTTTTGATGAAAATTGAGGAGTAAATCAAGAGTTATTTATAGAGGTAGTGCAGCTCTTAGAAATTTAGAATCCCACTTTTTTTTGGCCTCACAATGCAACTTTTGCCAGTAAAAATTTTAGAAAATTTGACCTGAAAAGGAAAGCTTAACTTTTGCAAGAATATTGATGAATGGCTGTAGATATAGATTAGATATTTAGATTAGTATCATAATAATAAATCATATTAAAAATACAGTTATGCTACATCAAAGTATTTAATTAACTAAACCTAAAACATAAAATAGGCTTAATGCATGATTGTTATTCCTTTCATTTCACCTTTCATTTACATTAGTTAACTCAAATATACTTATTTGATTCCAACTTAGATAAAACTATACTTCTGTAACATATAAACAAATACTTTTGAGAAAGCATAAACGATACGACTGATCATATCTTGATCATAAATAATACTAGGTTGTCCTAAAATTCCAAAGTTATGTTAATTTTTTTTATGTTCTTAGATTAAGCTAAAGAAGAATAAGATCTTCACATATATTTTTCAACTCGTAGATTGGACCGTATAACAAGAAATCCGGATACGCGAAAAAGCAATGGAAATGGAAATACATGCAGAAGAATTTTGAAAGATGCAAAGAATTTACCTAACTTTCACCTTCTTTAATAAAGTAACAGGCTTTGATAATTAACATTTGGCCACGACATGCAACATTTGCTTAGACTAATTACTATTTAGACAAGTACTTGTAACTTAGACTAGAAACATAAATGATATATATGGAATTCTTCTTTAATTTGGAGAAAGAAATCAATGAATTTGAAGAATAACAGATGTATTACTATTAATTCAAGATTGTTCGTTCGATATTTCTTCAGCTTTTTTTACTTGAATATGATGATTTCTAGCTATTTTTGGGTGTGTTATTCTTTTGTTCTAGGCTGATTTTGTGATGTTTTAAAGGGAATTTCATTTAGTTGTATACAGCATTGAGCACACAGAATTCCTCATGCTGGACCAGATACATTTTATGCATGCAATTAGCTGTAAAATTTTCTTACAAAACTAAGAGGTTTCTTGCAGCTAGAGCCTGTCTTGCCTTTTCCTTTTTTGGTAAAAGTTGAAGAACAAATCGACCGATGAAAAGAAAATGTTTTTGGAGATTTGGGAAGGTTTTATCTAGCCATTCCAGCAGCCAATGAACATGGTATAGTATAACTTTTAGTATCAAATTCCCAATCTTGGTCATATCTCAAAATTAAAATTTCCAAGAACTTAATTATGTATACTTTATTTGTTCAAATTAGATGGAGTTTAATTAGTTCACTAGAAATTTCTAAATTGTTGAAATATTAAAGAAATCAGAAAATAATTCAGAAAAAAAGGATGACTCAGAGACTTAGAATTGATTCCATTTTTCCAATTAAGTATAGAACTTTTTTTGCAGCACGATTCTGTTTTATCGGCTACTAGAAAAAATGAGTTGAATCTGCTTCTTCTAGAATGTATGAAACGAGCTTTGTTGTCGAGTTCTTGAGCCAAATCTCTCACGAGGCCATAAAAAAAATACGAAGTTTGACACTAATCTTGATTTATGTTCATTTTTGTAGAATATCAAATCTAGTTGCTTAAGCTTAATGTATGTAAAGTTGTGTGTATTTTAACAAGACATCTTGTTGTGTTACATAATTTATGGAGGACTAATGTAGTGCACAACACTTGTTAGAATTCGTATATAATGCATTAATGCTAAAATTATAAACATAGTTGAATTTCATTCATGTATAGTAACATGTATATATTGTAGAAGATGATTTGCAGAGCGTAGAAGCACAGTTAACTAGATTTACGCGTTTTCTCTATCATTCAACGGAGCTTAGTGCTACCCTATGGCTACTTAAGGCAGTTACTCGTTCCGTTGAAGCTGGAGCAACAAAACATGTAAGAGATTGCTGTGGTGTATAAGGGTAGCAGCAGATCACTCGAGAATATTCTTGTCTGATAATGAACTTTTCTCTCGTTGCAGGTGAAGTTTGAGGTGCGCGGAATCTTCCCTTTATTACCTTATGTTGATCAAGAAGGGGATGATCTTCATTGCCAACAATGACTATTTTTTTGTGATCACATGCCATTTCTTGGTAACTTTGATGTATTTTTTTTTTTTTTTTTTTCTGTTTTATGAGATTTGTGTAAGGCTAAAAATTCTTTATATAGAGGAGAAAATGCAATTGGGAAAGGGTTAGGAATAATTAGAAGATGCAGTCAATTGCATTTCATGTGTTCATGTTAAGATACCATCTAGTCAAAAGTTTACTTCACTAGTTAGGCAGAATTAGTTCAATTGATAAGAGAATCGTTTGAACGAAATTTTCACGTATTAATCATATATACACGTATAGCCCGCATGAGATCTTCCGTCACATTTTGTGTTACATCTCATGTTTTCTGTTCCATATTTCATAATCATTTAAACAATTATGGGATATATTGAAATAAAGACTGATAATGAAAGGAAACATGTCCATATTTGTAAACTATAGAATTTTCTAAAATTTTCTTGTGAGGTATTGCAATTTGCACATGCTAGTGACCTAGTGTGATACATCATACATGCATAATAAAAATTAATCTAATCAATATATGAAATGATTCATTTATCTAAGGAAATGCCTTAATAGTAATATAATTCATTGTTTGACATGAAGCAAAGGTAGACAATTCATTGTTTGCTATTTTGTTTATTTAATTTTAAGTTTAGTTAAAACAGTTTAGGTTGGAAATGAATATATGTATTGGAGGATTGAAAAAGTTGTCTATTTTCTGTTGTGAAATGAGATAAGACTATAGTCAGAAAAAATAAAATAAAACTATAGCAAGAGGAAATTATGGACAAACTAGATATATATATCACATTACAACTGCATCAAGAGCAGTAGAGCTTAAAACTTACAATCCATGGCAATCTTAGAAAACCAGGAGATAGGAGATAGTCGGGCTATTACACAGAAACGGGCTTACTAAAAGTTCCCGTATATATACATACACACACTAATTTACATATAACAGAAGCGCGCTTTAAAAGGCCATGCGCGTTGGCCTTCGCCTTTGTAAGTCCATGAAAACTGCAGCATCATGCAGCATGGAAGGCTCATGGGCTGTTATGACAGTAACTTCTGAAGAAGGAACTCGAGGAGCGTGATAAACGAGAGATTCCTGCGGCTGATAACCATAATGGCAGATTGGATGAGGCTTCCTATGTATGATTATTTGATGAGAATGCTGAGGTGCTCGAGATTTTTGTGGAGGATAAGGCTTTGCAGCCCTTTTCACGAAGTGTTGCTCGATTATTGCAAAGCCCTCGCGGCCAATGTCATGAAGATCAGCCTGCTGAGGAGCCATCTGTTTGGATATGTAAGAAGAAAATTAATGTTTTTTAAGTTTTTTGTGTTGAGGAAATGTGAGAGAGATGATTGCCTTTTATAGAGAGAGAGAGAGAGTAAAGATTCCTATTAGATAAGTATCAAGACTTGTTTCACATATTGTATATGGTGAATTATTACTCAAATTTCTAGATGTACTGATCCATAACATGATCAGAAATAGAAGCAAATTAAATAACATGATTAGGATTTCATTTTATTTTTAGAAATTTTTTATATGAATATGATATCTAGCAATAGTCCAAAGTTATACATTCTACTAGTTGAGATAGTTGTGAAATGAATTTGAGTTGGGAAAACAATTTCAGAAGTTTCTGTTCCATGTTCACTACCTAAGTAAAAAAAGAGCAAAAAAAGAAAAAGAAAAATTAAATCTGTGGTATAATAATATGAAGAATAGGAAGCCTATACAGAATCTTGTGAGAGATAAATTATTCTTCATATGATGTAATATGCTGACGAAAGGCGCTGACATGTCGTCTGTGTGTGTGTGTGTGTGTATAGTATATAAACACACAAATATATACATGGTGTATAAATTTGAAGCATAAAGCTCAATAATATGACTGATCAACACAGAATTTATTCTTTGCTTAAAGCTGCTGAAAAAGTCGGTGAAGGATGAACCTTTCTGTGCAGAAGACTAATATTCGAGCTTGGAAGCTAAGAGTTGAACAAAATTTGGTGCAGATTTCATTTCATGCAACAAAATTTTGTCAAAATGAGAATTTTCTTGGAAGTAAAATTATTGAATGGCAGATTCTGCTTCATCTTGACGAACAAAACTTTCTACTTTCGGTTATTGTTGTGTGGCTGAAAATTCATTCATTTCTTCAGCTTAATTTTTGCTTGATTATTATGAGAAAAAATAATCAAACACTCAGATACATCCAATTCCCATTATTGAAGCAAGTCGAAAATAATTGAGTTAACTGTACTAAAAAAGATTCAGATGCTGGATTGGATTAACTCATGGACTTATAATTTATTCCATTTTTCTAAATAAGTATATAATTTTTGTGCAACACGGTTCTGATTAGTCACATAGACCAGCAATCAAGAACTAAAAAAAAGTATTTCAATATGTATAGTAGTATATATGCTTTTTCTAGAATTATGAAGTTTCTTGTAGATTTCCTGTGTTCACACTTCGTCTCCGAATCAATCTTGTAGGATGACCGAATTTAGTGGAAAATTCATGGAGTTCTAACACAGATATTAACATATATGATAAGATTAATATATATTAAGTCCTGCATATTTTTATCATACATTTATATATGAACTTGTAGTTCTTGATTTATTAATTACTTCTTGTGAAATCATAGTGCATAGGTATGTGTAAGATGCTACTCATTCAACGAGTTTCTTACATTATACGACTCAACATATTTTCTTGAGCTAACGCGAAAATAATGTGGCATTAAACTGCTTAATTAACATGAATTTAGACATGGCAGAGTGTAAATTCTGACAAAGCTATGCAGATATCTCTGATTGTTTATTTCAGGCCTAATTCTCAATCAATGACTTACAAAAGTTGTCTATTTTCCATTGCTGTAATGAAATATGTTTGTAATGAGAAGAAAGAAAGAAGCCGTAGCAACTGAAAATCATCGAATATATATCATTACAACTGCATTAAGAGCAGTAGATAGTAGTGCTATTACATTGTAGAGGCATACAAAAAGTGCCATACATTCGTTATAATTAACACTACATAGTTTACATAGAGCAGAAGTTCGTTTAGAAGGTCATGCGTGTTGGCCTTCGCCTTGTTAAATCCATGAAAACCGGGCCATCTTGCAGAACGGATGTTTCGTGGGATGTTGTGACAGTCGCATCTGAGTAAGAAACTCTGGTAGACTGATAAACGAGAGATTCCTGAGGCTGATAAACGAGAGGCCTCCTATGCATAATTGGTTGATGATGAGGAGCTCGAGATTTTTGTGCAGCATAAGTTTTTGCACCCCTTTTCACAAAGTGCTGCTCGATTATTTCAAAGCCATCGCAGCCAATGTCGTACAGATCAGCCCGGTGAGCCATTTTTTTTGTTTAGATGTAAGAAGAAATGTGTTTTTAGAGCTTGTTTATGTTGAGAAAATGTAGAGGGATATGACTGCTTTATATAGAAAAATTTGGAGAAAGTAAAGATTCCTTTACTGATAATTAAATTATGCATATTCTAGCTATGTGGACATGGTCTTGTGGCCTTTGAGTTAGTAAACAAATTTCTTGATACAACACTAACATAATTTTTTTTTAAAAAAATTCATCTAATTATATTCTTAAGCATAAAGACACATAACATGACTGATCAATTGAGAATCTGTTCTTTGAATGTTTGCTTGAATAAAGTGGACGGAAAAGTTGGTAAAGAACGATACTTTCTGTACAGAAAATCGATGTATTTCAACCAAGTAGTCAAGTGTTGATCAAGATTTGATGCAGGTATCGTTTCATGCAACACAGTATGATAATTTTCTTGCAGTATATTTCTTACCATTCAAAGTGTGTATTGAATATAAGATTCTGCTTCATCTCGATGAACAAGAGTTTCTACTTTCGGTTAAGGCGAAAGTGGCAGATAGGCATAGTATCAATTGTTTCAAAAGTGGTCCTATTCTTACAGCTGAAGATTCAACATGAATTTGTAGTTTCAATTTTTTTTTTGGTAAAATAGCAATCAAGAATGTAGTTAGAGGGCTTTATGCTAGATCATTTTTTTAACAGTTCTTCCTATTTATGAGGATTTTGCTTTTCTAATATGTTGAATATTTTGTTATTTCAATTTTTTTCTTCATTAGGGATCCATATTTAGGCATACACTAATCACAAAAAGGCTACAAGAATGAGCTAAGTAGTAGCTGCAACAAATAATAAAAAAAAAACTTTTGGATTGATTGAGGAACAGAAAATTTCAAGAATTAGTAACCCTTTATTATTTTCCAGCAAAAGTTGTGGAAACTGTATTTTATCGATTACTAAAATTTCTCCGAAAATGAATCTTGCAACTAGGAATTAAGATCTCAACTTTACTAGTTAAAATTTACAGCATGAAGAGCAAAATATGCAGGCTGATCTCCTTAGCATATTTTCCAATTTGAGTTAGGACAAAGAAGCAGATCGGTCTGCTTATGTTTGTTTTGACCGTTTTAAGGTTCGACTTCGTACATAACAGCTTGGAACATCAGCTGTACATATGAGCATGCTGACAGCAGTTCTTGATTTTCAAGTCATGGTTAAGAGACAGCAATTTTTTAAGTTGCTTTGAGCTACAGATTTTAAGGCCTTTTTTTTGGCTTAGTAATCTAATAATCTTCCATGAAAAATTAGTTTTCTTGCTCTTTTTGTAGGAGTTTGCAAAATATAAGGCATTTAATGTAAAAAACACTCCCATATTCAGACATAAAAATGTGTCACAGACTTCATATATTTTTTTAGGCAACGAGGAGAAATCCACAGCCACTACTCATGGGTGGGCTTTGGATAAACCTCGCTACTGTACAGTACATACGAACACTAAATAATTACATATGTCGGGACACAAGATCATGCTTTCTCTAAGACAAGTTCGATCTAATAGCCCGTAGCTCTGGATTTCCTCTTGGAGTAGTCCATAATCGACACTGCCCCTCGAAACTGCACCCCTTCATAGAAAAACATCTTCTCTTTAGCTGCAGATACCGGTTTCATGTGATGCTCGACACTCTGGCTAGGGTGATAGTGATACGGGTGCTGAACGGAAGGCCTCGGCCTCACCATGTAGTTTTCCACTATTGCAAAGCCATCTGCACCTGCTCTTTTGAGTTCTGCACATGATGACATTTTTGTATGTGCAAGAGTAAAAAAAAAAGACAAATCTAGAGATGTTGCAAAGGTTTTTGTGTTGCATGTGTATCAGTTTTGAATCCTCTTTATATAGACTATCATTTACAACATAAAAAAGTGAAATAAAAATAAGAAAAATCTGGATTTGTGGGCCTATAATTTTCCAACTTGTGCAGATTCTTTTCTGATATGTTTTGAATGATTTTTCAATATAGAAAATCAAGATTCTTGTCAAGCCTTTGCATATATCCTAGTTAATGTTACTTAGAAGTTATCTTGTGTTTTGTTCAATCATGCATGTGTGCTTATGCATAGATTATTTAACCAAAAAAAAAAAAATCATGATTGATGGATTTAATGAAGGGGAAATCATGCTCATTTATCCCTGTCCACAACTTCTAATTTATTTCAGTTCTTGTAATGGGATAAACAAAATTGATGTCTAACTTAGGTAAGTGAGAGGTAAGTGAAATATACGAACTATATATGCTTCGTGTTGCATGCTGACTTAAGCAACAGAGTGTCGATGCTGGCCAACGCCTTCTAGGTCAAGCTGTCCGTATAGCAAATACTACACATAATCTAGTTTTAACAAAAATCTAGTTATGTAACAATAATTTCTTGAGTGTCTGAAAGGGATCTCTTTATCCAAATATATGCATATGATCTTATCAAAGGTTACTTATTTGATGCTCTCCTTTTCTGTATAAATCTCAATATAAAATAAAGAAAATCTGGCTTAACTAAAATACAAACAAAAAACCTATGCACAAACTGTTTTATAGTAAACAACTCAGAAAGGGAATAACCTGGCAAAGGCTGCTTATTTGATGCTCTCTTTTTAAACATAAATCTCAATAATAAAATAAAGAAAATCATGCTTTAACTAAAATACAAACAGAAAACTATGCACAAACTGTCTTATATATATATATTTATATTAAATAACTCAAAAAGGGCATAATCTGGCAGTTAAGTACAAGATACTAGGATTCATTTCTATCCAGAAAATGGCAATTATTATATGAGGGTGGAGGATAAGACAGTAATATGCATGTGCCTCCTTATCTTCTTCTCCAAATAATTGGGATTCCAAAGAGCAATTATTTCCTTCTTTTTTTAAATGAAACGTTTTGAATAATGTTGCTGATATTCGTTGTTTGAGAGATTTCTTTTATGGAGAAAAGTATCTAAATATGCCATTAAGATCCTAGATGTTAAGGCATGTTCTCATAGGTTCATAGCATTAGCCTTTTGCAATGCTTTATTAGTATAAAGTGTCAAGATTCACACTTAGCCTATTTTTCTTTTTTTTTCTTTTTTTTTTCTTTTTTTGCATTTCATGATCAGTTGATAACTCTTGTGACTAGATAAGGATCATGAGCACGATATGATCATTTGATCGTTAAAGTTTTTATAACTTCTGTTGAAATATTGTTCAATATCTCCCTTAGATTCATTCCAAAAAAAAAAAAAAAGATGCTGCAGCAGCAGATTTTGTTCCAAAGCAAACCATAGTGGAATTATTATGCAGATCATATTTCTTTTCAAGTTTAGTGACAGTTTTGGTGCTTTAAACTATGCAACTTTTGTTATCTTACAACAATTTTTTTTTTTTTTTTTTTATTGAGGTGTTACATATGTTACATACTTTGTTTTATATGTACAAGTAGTAACAAATATGTCAAGATAACAAAGCTAGACGAGCATCCTTAACTAATACGAAGGAGGACATGCCTTGGCCAAGGTTAGTTCATCTAAGTACATATATATATATATATATATACACACACACTACAGAGATTAATAAAACATAGGTGCATAGTTCCTCTTAGTATAGTCCACCACGATACTGCACCACCTCGTATGTGTTCATCTTCTCATTTGGCTTTACCTGATACACATGACTCTTCTGAGGCTGATACTGGTACAGACAAACTTGCCTAGTTTCCTGTGGTTTTCTTACAGCAGCACCATTCCTCCCCGTCCCCTTCTTCTCCATGAATTGATTGATTATTTCAAAGCCTTCTCTACCTATTCTAACAAGATCTGCCTTAGATGATGCCATTTAGTACGTATATGTATGCAAGAAAATGCTATGAACAGATGTAGGAATGAGTAGCTAGCTAGTGTGTTTCTTGGATTTAGAACACACGAGTGAAGGCCCTTTATATAGCTCGAGTTAAGAGGGGGAAGCTGCCAAGATATCGGGAGAAAAAATAAAACTAAAAAAAATCTAAATCTAGCCTTTATCTTGGCTACAAGTGGTTGATTCCTTTTGGATAGGCATTGATCTCTCAGTTACTTGTTCTAGTAGGAAAATGCAGTGAAAAAAAATCTCTCCCTTCATTCTTCATTGGGAAGATTTTTCCTTCTACGCGGTAGATTCTTTTTTCTAGAAGGCCTTTTCCTAGTCAATTGACTCAAAAAGAGGTAGGCAGCAAGACTAGCTTTTAATCTTAGAAACACATCATCTTTGAACATATCTGGTTTCTGATGTGGTATTTTTGATCTGGGATGAGCTCAAATTATTAGTCGTGTAAACGCAGAATTATGCTTCAAAGACGAGGCCTAGCTCTCAGATGAGCTAGGCCTGCACATTTGCATACTGCATGAACAATTTCAGAAGCTTCTGTTCCATGTTCACTACCTAAGTAAAAAGAGAGCAAAAAAAAAAAAAACAAAAGAAAAATTAAATCTGTGGTATAATATGATGAATAGGAAGCCTATACAGAGAAGAATCTTGTGAGATAAATTATTCTTCATATGATGTAATAATGCTGACGAAAGGTGCTGACATGTCGTCTCTCTGTGTGTGTGTGTATACACACAAATATATATATGGTGTATAAATTTGAAGCATAAAGCTCAATAATATGACTGATCAACACAGAATTTATTCTTTGCTTAAAGCTGCTGAAAAAGTCAGTGAAGAATGAACCTTTCTGTGCAGAAGACTAATATTCGAGCTTGGAAGCTAAGAGATGAACAAAATTTGGTGCAGATTTCATTTCATGCAACACAATTTTTTTGAAATGAGAATTTTCTTGGAATTAAAATTATTGAATGGCAGATTCTGCTTCATCTTGACAAACAAAACTTTCTGCTTTCGGTTATCGTTGTGTGGCTGAAAATTCTTTCATTTATTCAGCTTTTTGCTTGATTATTATGAGAAAAAAAAATCAAACACTCAAATACACGCAATTCCTTCATTATTGAAACAAGTCCAAAATAATTGAGTTACCTGTACTAAAACAGATTCAGATGCTGGATTGGATTGACTCATGGACTTAGAATTTATTCCATTTTTCTAATTAAGTAAATAATTTTTATGCAACACGGTTCTGATTAGTCACATAAACCAGCAATCAAGAAGTAAAAAAATATTTGATTATGTATATATGCTTTTTCCAGAATTATGAAGTTTCTTGTAGATTTCCTGTGTTCACACTTTGTCTCCGAAACATTCTTGTAGGATGTCCGAATTTAGTGGAAAATTCACAGATTTCTAACACAAATCTTAACATATATGTTAAGCTTAATATATCTTAAATCCTGTGTATTTTTATCATACATTTGTAGATGAATTCATCGTTTGATTACAATGGCTCATGGTTAGTTGTGTTCACAACACTTCCTTACTGTTCACAAGATGCTAGATATGTGAAGATCAATATGTAGTTCTTAATTTATTATTTCTTGTGAAATCATAGTGCTTAGGTATGTGTAAGATGCTACTCATTCAACGAGTTTCTAACATTATACGACTCAACAGATTTTCTTGAGCTAACGCTAAAATAATGTGGCATTGAATTGCTTAATTAACATGAATTGAGACATGGTAGAGTGTAAATTCTGACAAAGCTCTGCAGATATCTCTGATTGTTTATTTTAGGCCTAATTCTTTACCATCTGACTTAAAAAAGTTGTCTATTTTCCATTGCTGTAATGAAATATGTTTGTAATGGGAAGAAAGAAAGAAAGAAGCCGTAGCAACTGAAAATCATCGAATATATATCATTACAACTGCATTAAGAGCAGTAGATAGTAGTGCTATTACATTGTAGAGGCATACTAAAAGTGCCATACATTCGTTATAATTAACACTACATAGTTTACATAGAGCAGAAGTTCGTTTAGAAGGTCATGCGTGTTGGCCTTCGCCTTGTTAAATCCATGAAAACCGGGCCATCTTGCAGAACGGATGTTTCGTGGGATGTTGTGACAGTTGCTTCTGAGTAAGAAACTCTGGTAGACTGATAAACGAGAGATTCCTGAGGTTGATAAACGAGAGGCCTCCTATGCATAATAGGTTGATGATGAGGAGCTCGAGATTTTTGTGCAGCATAAGTTTTTGCACCCCGTTTCACGAAGTGCTGCTCGATTATTTCAAAACCATCGCAGCCAATGTCGTGCAGATCAGCCCGGTGAGCCATTTTTTTGTTTTGATGTAAGAAGAAATGTGTTTTTAGAGCTTGTTTATGTTGAGAAAATGTAGAGGGATATGACTGCTTTATATAGAAAAAATTGGAGAAATTTAAAGTAAATATTCCTTCCTGATAATTAAAATCATGCACATTCTAGCTATGTGGACATGATCTTGTGCCCTTTGAGTTAGTATACAAATTTCTTGATACAACACTAACATAAAAAAAAAAAAAAAAATTCAATCTAATTATATTCTTAAGCATAAATAAACGTAGCATGACTGATCAACTCAGAATCTGTTCTTTGAACTTTTGCTTGAATAAAGTGGATGAAAAAGTCGGTTAAGAACGATACCTTCTGTGCAGAAAATCGATATATTTGAACCAAGTAGTGAAGGGTTGATCAAGATTTGATGCAGGTATCATTTCATGCAACACTATGAGAATTTTCTTGCAGAATATTTCTTACCATTCAAAGTGTGTATTGAATGGAAGATTCTGCTTCATCTCGATGAACAAAAGTTTCTACTTTCGGTTAAGGCGAAAGTGGCAGATAGGTATAATATCAATTGTTTCAAAAGTTGTCCTGTTCTTACAGCTGAAGATTCAAAAAGACTTTATTGTTTCAATTTTTTTATTTTTTTTTGGTAAAATAACAATCAAGAATGTAGTTAAAGGGCTTTATGCTAGATAATTTTTTTTTTCAACATTTCTTCCTATTTCTGAGGATTTGCTTTTCTAAAATGTTGAATATTTAGTGTTTTCAATTTTTTTATCCATATTTAGACATAAACTAATCACAAAAAGACTACAAGAATGAGCTAAGTAGTAGCTGTAACAAATGAAAAAAAAAACTTATGTAAAAAAAAAACTTTTGGATGGACTGAGGAACAGAAAATTTCAAGAATTAGTAGCCTTTATTCCTCTCCAGCAAAAGTTGTGGAAACTGTATTTTTATCGATTACTGAAATTTCTCCGAAAATAAATTTTGCAACTGGGAATTAAGATCTCAACTTTACTAGTTATATTTACAGCATGGAGAGCAAAATATGCAAGCTGATTTCCTTGGCATATTTTCCAATTTGAGTTAGGACAAAGAAGCAGATGGATCTGCTTATGTTTGTTTTGACCGTTTTAAGGTTTGTTTCGACTACGTACATAACAGCTCGGAACATCAGCTGTATATATGAGCATGCATGACAGCAGTTCTTGATTTTCAAGTCATGGTTTAAGACAGCAATTTTATAGCCTTTTTTGGCTTAGAGATCTAATAATCTTCCATGAATGTAGCTTTCTTGCTCATTTTATAGGAGTTTGCAAAATATAAGGCATTTAATGTAAAAAACACTCCCATATTCAGACATAAAAATGTGTCACAGATTTCATATCTTTTCTTAGAAGACAAGGAGAAATCCACAGCCACTACTCGTGGGGGGGGGGGGGGGGTTTGGATAAAACTCGCTACTGTACAGTACATACGGACAATAACTAATTACATATGTCAGTACACAAGATCATGCTTTATCTAAGACAAAAGTTTGATCTAATAGCCCATAGCTCTGGATTTCCTCTTGGAGGAGTCCATAATCAACACTGCCCCTCGAAACTGCACCCCCTCATAGAAAAACATCTTCTCTTCAGCTGCAGATACTGGTTTTACGTGATGCTCGACACTCTGGCTAGGGTGATAGTGATACTGGTGCTGAACGGAAGGCCTCGGCCTCACCATGTAGTTTTCCACTATTGCAAAGCCATCTGCACCTGCTCTTTTGAGTTCTGCCCATGATGACATTTTTGTATGTGCAAGAGTAAAAAAAAAAAAGACAAGTCTAGAGATGTTGCAAATGTTTTTGTGTTGCATGTGTATCAGTTTTGAATCCTCTTTATATAGACTATTAATTACAACATAAAAAATTTGAATAAAATAAGAAAAATCTGGATTTGTGGGCCTATGATTTTCCAACTTGTGCAGATTCTTTTCTGATAAGCTTTGAATGATTTTTCAATATAGAAAATCAAGATTCTTGTCAAGCCTTTGCATATATCCTAGTTAATGTTACTCAGAAGTTATCTTGTGTTTTGTTCAATCATTTTATAGATTATTTTACCAAAAAAAAAAATCAAGATTGATGGATTTAATGAAGGGGGAATCATGCTCATTTATCCCTGCCCACAAATTCTAATATATTTCAGTTCTTGTAATAGGATAAACAAATTGATAACTAGCTTAGGTTATTTCAAGTAACAAGGCTAACTACACATACTACACTTGATATGATATAGATTAGGCCGAACTAAGCAGAGCACACTGAGAGGTAAGTGAAATATACGAAATATATATGCTTCGCGTTGCATGCTGACTTAAGCAACAGAGTGTCGATTCTGGCCAACGCCTTGTTCGTGTAGCAAATATTACATATAATCTAGTTTCAATGAAAATCTAGTTATGTGACAATAATTTCTTGAGTGTCTGAGAGGGATCTCTTTATCCAAATATATGCATCAGATCCTATCAAAGGTTGCTTATTTGATGCTATCTTTTTCTGAATAAAATCTCAATATAAAATAAAGAAAATCTGGCTTTAACTAAAATACAAACAAAAAACTATGCACAAACTGTTTTATAGTAAACAACTCAAAAAGGGAATAATCTGGCAAAGGTTGGTTATTTGATGCTCTCTTTTCTACAGAAATCTCAATATAAAATAAAGAAAATCAGGCTTTAATTAAAATACAAACAGAAAACTATGCACAGACTGTTTTCTTTTATATTAAATAACTCAAAAAGGACATAATCTGGCAGTTTAGTACAAGATACTAGGATTCATTTCTATCCAGATAATTGGGATTCCAGAGGGCAATTATTTCCTTCTTTTTTTTAAATGAAACGTGTCGAATGCTGTTGCTGATATTCGTTGTTTGAGAGATTTCTTTTATGGAAAAAAGTTTCTAAATGTTCTGTTAAGATCCTAGATGCTGAGGCATGTTCTCACAGGCTCATATCATTAGCCTTTTGCATAGTGTATAGATTCACACTTAGCCTATGCTTTTTTTTTTCATGATCAGATGATGACTCTTTGACTAGAGCAGGATCATGAGCATGATATGATCATTTGCTCGTTCGAGTTTTTCTAACTTCGGTTGAAATATTTTTCAATATCTCCCTTAGATTCATTCCAAAAAAAAGATGCTGCAGGAGCAGATTTTGTTCCAAAGCAAACCATAGAGGAATGATTTATGCAGATCATATTTCTTTTTAAGTTTAGTGACAGTTTTGGTGCTTTAAACTATGCAAAAAAGCTTTTTTTTATTGAGGTGTTACATATGTTACATACTTCACTTACAGCCTACAGGCAAGTAGAGCTATAGTTTTACATGTACAAGTAAGTAGTAACAAATATGTCGAGATAACAAAGCTAGACGAGCATCCTTAACTAATACGAAGGAGGGCGTGCCTTGGCCGAGGCTAGTTCAACTAAGTACATATATGTATATATATACTACAAAGCCTAATAAAACATAGGTGCAGAGTTCCTCTTAGTATAGTCCATAACTGAGACTCCATCACGATACTGCACCACCTCGTACGTGTTCATCTTCTCGTTTGGCTTTATCTGATACACATGGCTCTTCTGAGGCTGATACTGGTACAGACAAACCTGCCTAGTTTCCTGTGGGAAAACATGGGGTTTTCTTACAGCAGCGCCACTCCTCCCCGTCCCCTTCTTGTCCATGAACTGTTCGATTAGTTCAAAGCCCTCTCTACCTATTCTAACAAGATCTGCCTTAGATGATGCCATTTAGTCTATATATGCAAGAAAATGATATGAACAGATGTAGGAATGAGTAGCTAGCTAGTGTGTTTCTTGATTTAGAACACACGAGTGAAGGCCCTTTATATAGCTCGAGTTAAGAGGGGGGAAGCTACCAAGATATCGGGAGAAAAACTAAAACTAAAAAAAATGTAAATCAGGCCTATATCTTGGCTACAAGTGGTGATTCCTTTTGGATAGGCATTGATCTATCAGTTATTTGTTCTAGTAGGAAAATGCAGTGAAAAAAAATCTCTCCCTTCATTCTTCATTGGGAAGATTTTTCCTTCTACGCGGTAGATTCTGTTTTCTAGAAAGCCTTTTCTTAGTCAATTGACTCAAAAAGAGGTAGGCAGAAAGAGTGAAAGACTAGCTTTTAATCTTAGAAACACATCATCTTTGAGCATATCTGGTTTCTGATATGGTGTTTTTGATCTGGGATGAGTTCAAATTAGTCGTGTAAACGAAGAATTATGCTGTCGAAGACAAGGCCTAGCTCTCTAGGCCTAAACATTTGCATACTGCATGAACATTGGAAATCTAATTGAGATTTGAATTGCTGCACATGTTCTTGAATGTGTTACTTTTGATTAAATCAATATTGGAAACTGTTTGATTTACCAGTAGATTTATGGAGGCCTTGTTTTATCAAATGTGAATAAAATTCTAGTAGTCTCATTTTCAGCAAAAAATGAAGAAAATTATTCAACCAAAACATCAGCAGAAAAATATTATGTACTAATTAGTCTTCTGCAGGGTTAATTTTACCTCAAATACAGATTATATTATATTAGCCAACTGAAAAAAAAAAAACAAAAAAAATAGAAAAACACACAGAGAGAGTGATTAGTACAAGATACTAGGATTCATATATATCAAGAAAATGAGAAGCATGCAATTGATGTGGCAAGATAAGACAAGTTTGTGCCTAGTTTTATCTTATCTCAAAATAATTGGGATACTATATATAGCAATTATGCTTCCATTTTCTTTAAAGAACTTGTTAATTTAAAATTAAGCTATGTTCATGCATTGATTAACATACACTTAATTACACCCTCTGACCTTAATAACACCTAATTAACATCAATAATGAGTTTAGAAATCATTAGCTCGTTCGACTTTTTGTCTTAATTTCTGTTAATATTTCCCACATTTGTGTTAAGTTTTACTCCAGATAAAGATTACCCAATGCCAAATTTCTCTGTTACATGTACCAATTTTTATTTATTTATTATGATTTAGTTTGACTTCAAAATTTATTTAGGGTTCGTTCTTCGACCCCCAATTAGACTATATTAAAAAAATTAGTTGTGACATAAATGATTTAACACGGAATGACACAAAGAATCTGATTTGATATGTTCCGTGGGTCCGTTGTGTTACTCTGCCTTATGGCGATCGAACGAAGTTTGATTGGTCCCACGGAACATGATTCTCCTATACAATTCTATACAATTAAGTAACTTAACTAACCAAAATATCTTGATATATAGTGTTTATTAGTGTAAAGTCGATCTTTCTATCTTTGTTGAAAGGGAGAAATAAAGAGCAATTAATTAAGCTAACTATAGAAATGCGAACAATTTCGTGGTCTTGTCTACAAATAAACATTCATTGCATAGATCATTGTCTTCATTCTTACCAATCTGCAATAATTTATACAAATATATATTAAAAAAATCAACATTGAGAATTATTTGGTTTTCCATTTATTGCGTGATTTTATGAAAAAAAATTTCTTCTAGATGAATGAAAACATTTAATTAAGGGCAAATTACGTTTTCTAACACTTTTTTTTGCCATTCATAAAAATAGGAATCGACCTTTAAACATTCACAATTGATTAGTACTCGATTTTTCAAAATTTTAATAAAAATAACAACCACACGAAAATTAGAAAAATGACTTATCAAATATATTTTTTCCCACATTCAAAACGATGTTGTTTTGGTCTCCTCCGCCAAACTAATTACATTTCTAACATTTTACTTAGTAGTTAATACTATTATTTAAGATATTCCCTCATCTCGATTATATAATTCATTTTTCAGTTGTGCGTAAATTAAAAATATTTATGAAAACTAAATATTAAAGTTAAACTTCCAATAATAATTTTATTTAATATTTATGACTTTTCAAAATTTAAATAGTTAAGTTTTTTAATTTCCAAGATTCAAGAAGGGTGTTTTAATTTTGTACATTACAAAATTAATATTACATTATTACTTATAGTAGTGAGAATATATAATTGGGACGGAAAGGGTATTTTAAATTAAATATGCCAAACTCATTTTCACGGCGTATCTAAGTTATATTTAACTAGTATGTCTCCCGAGCGATGCTCAATACTATTTTATTTTATAATAAATTAAAATTTAAGAGCAAAACTCAACCATGTATGTAAAACTAACATATAAAAATGTTTAAATAGTCTACAAAGGTAAAAAAAAAAAAAACTAAAATATATTTTCATATATATAAATAATAATTATCATAATTATTTAAACTAACAAATAATTTCATATCATCTTGAAGTAAATAATAATTCAAATATACTATAAAAAATGGAACAAAATAAATTAATTGAAAATGCACGGAAAATAATCAATGGTGAATTTTGAATATTTTTTAACAATTTTTTTATATATTTGAATATTATGTTATTCTTTTATGTGTTCTTATTATTACCGCCCCTTTTAAAGTCAAAAGGGAAGCACACTATTAAATATAACATACTGTAACATTAAAAAACATAATAACCACTTGTAATTACTAAGCATCTCCGAACTCACAAGTAATTCCAATCAAACTTGATTCACATTATCGCATGGCACTCCGCATCATCAGGCTTCTAATTTTTTTTTTAGTATTTATTAAAAATAAAACTACAATACCGTACATTTAATTAGAAAAACTGCTAGAATTTTTTATATGTTAACCTCATTTAGCATTCACCAAGGTTTAATATTAAGTTTGAATATTTCAAAATTTTAAATTCCAAAAGAGCTCAAAACACATTCTCTTTCTTTATCATGTTCCATTACTTATTTTATAATATAACGATGGATTAAAATACACAAAATTAAGGTTTGTATTATTCCAACGTTCTCGACCTTCAATCTGAAACACATTAATTACAGTCCAAACAAAGAGATATTATGTACCAATTAATTAAAATGTCCATAATCAAATAAATATAAAGACGACCATGGAAGTTAGGATATTTAGTTAACATAAAATTTTCAAATTATGCGGACAAACTCAAAAGCTGAGATGATTTCAAAGTCAACATATAAATTTCTCATCACCTCATTGTAAAACTAACAATATAAACGAAATCCTTTATATCATATAAAAATTAAGTATTCCTAAATTCATGAATACAACACATAAACTTAGTACATCAAAAGAGTTTAGAGAGAAAGAAGTTATATTCACTTGTGGGAGAATTTTGACAAAGGGGCAATGAAGGCTAAGGTCTTGTTTTTGTTTACATTTCTAAATGGGAATTTTTCACTATTTACTATTTAAAACACTGAAAACATGTTTGTTTTACTCATTTTCAATTTCAGTAGTTTTCACTTTTTCTAATCCTATATAACCTATTCAATCATATATATTTATAATAAAAGTGGGATCCATTAATTAAAAATTCATCAATTCATCATAACCACACAAATACTTATCTTTTCATCTCAACCAAACATTTCAAATTGAAAATATAATTAAACAAACATATTTCCATTTTCTATACCTATAACTCTAAACATTAAATCAATCATCATAACAAAATCATTACATTTTTTAAAAAAACAATACACCTCGTAAATTGAATTGGAAATATTGAAAACTGAAAATTGATGTTAGAAATAAAAACAAACAAACCCTAAGTTTTTCAGGAATTTACTCAATTTTTATACAATTATATCTCAATATATAGTTAATTTTATTTTCAAGAGTTGAATCCACCATTTAGTAAAAAAAAAAAAAGTTTAAAAGTTATCGTCAAATTAATACAAATCATTTAAGAAGTATTATAACACAATAACTAAAAATGAAACGCAAAAAAAAGTTATTTTAGGAATAAAGGATATAATCAAATCAATACAAATCATTTAAGAAGTATAATAATATAATAATTGAAGTTGAAATGCATTCGATTTAAAAAAAAACAATAAACAAAAAATATAATAATTTAAATTGAAATGCATTCACCTAAAAATCATAAACAAATTTAAAACATTTAAAACACACACACAAAAAAAAAACACAAACAAAGATAGAAAGAAAAAAAAAGAAAGAGAGCAAAAAAAATAAAAAACAGCAAAAAAAAGGGGACGCAACATGTTTCGAACGTGGACCACCACCGCATTCCGCAGAGCACAACATATTACATATTCATATAGGTGAGACTGGCAACCAAAGGGTTACTAATGTAAAATTTTGGCAGAAATAATTAGTTTTAACTTGATTTTTACTGAGATTTTTAAATTACAATTTTACCCTCACGATTTTGCTTTAATATATGTATAGATTATTAATTAACCACCCTTCGGCATACATTTTATATATTTCACTTACATAGCATGGTGAATAATACAATTACATAGGATTAATAGTACGGGATCGATATAAAAAAGTTGAATAAAATTTAACTAATGCGATCATAAATTCATACAAAAAAATATTTAATTTTCAGAAAATAAAATACTATTTTAAATTATATATCCACACATATTTTATGTTTTTAATTTAGTAATATTATTAACATTTTTATTTACTATTCAATTCCCAGTCAATATATTTAAGTTATATATGTAATATATAGAATTATGAAATAACATTTTTATTTTCGCAAAATTATATCAACCGCATGCAAAAAAAGGCAAATGCTTATTCCCGCATGATATGATTGCATGCGATTAGCTTAATATTCACTCCAAATAATTGGGATTCCACATAAATGATTTCTTTCTTGATTTTTGTGAACAACGACAAACAAATTTTAAAATTCGTTAAAAATAAATATAATTTCTTTTTGGGGATATAATTTCTATTCAAACCGAGCTCGAACATAAAGGTATTCAACTCGTTAGCAAGCGGACATGTCCAATTATAGGCTCACAAACTTGTTCGAGCGAATGTCCTTGTGTATAGGTGTGCACCTCCCACAAACTCCTTTATATGATTTAACAAGCTCGAGCTCGAGCACGAACACGATTTGTTGAACTTACTTAACTCACTCTTTTCAAACGGTTCACAAGTTAAAGAATTTTGCAGGGTTCAAGCTCATCTAAAACGTTTAACGAGCCAAACTCAAGCCGTGTACTTGTTTGGTTCGGTTTTACTCATTTACAATCCTAATCTTTGTGACTAGTGATGAAATCACACAAATAGTTCGATTTTTGTCGAACTTTTACTTCAGTAAAATATTTGCAACATCTTAATTCCAAATAAAGATAACAAAACAGCAGATCGAATTGAAGTTGTTCCAAAGTAGAGAAAATAATATATATATAATGAAGGAAATAAAATATGATAATGACTATGATCAAAAACTACAATTCATCTAGAATTTAAGGCCAAGAACACTTCTTTCATTGAAACTTTATATTACACACTTCTGCAGTTCTGCTACACATTACATATCAAGAACTGCTAGTTACACACACACACACAAGCTAGCAACTTCGATCATATATATCCTAGGTTTACAAATACGAGCACGTGCTTGGCCGAGGTTGGTTCATATCTAGTTATAGACTTATACATAGTTTACTACACACACAGTCTAATAAAACTTGTGTGCAGAAGTCCTAGCAGAATACTCTGCAGTCGAAACATCTCTACGAAACTGCACCACCTCGTACGTGCTCATGTTTTCGGCTGCAGGAACCAGATGCAGAGGATTCTGCTCATGCTGATGGAGCAGAAAATTAGCATATTGTCTACCCCCTCGTGGAGCTCCCGGCCTTATTTGTGGTGCGAAAGCTTTCCTTGGAGCCGCGTTCCTTCCTTTGTCGTAGTTGATGATGAGTCCCTCTAGCAATGAAAAGCCATCCTTGCCTATTTTAGCAAGCTTATCTTCCTTGGCTGCAGCCATATATGTGTATATATATATGTGGAAGAACTTAATTAACTATCTAGAAATGTGAGGAATTGAGAAGTTTTTGTTGAGTGAGAGTCTGTTGCTTGAACACCCTTTATATAGAAGCTCAATCTTGAGCTGATGATAAGAGGAAAATAAAAAGTTACCTAACTATTGAAAAGAAAAGAAAAAGATTTCAATTGTGACCAATAGTTTCAATACAAATGGTGATTCCTTTATGATAGATAGGAAACTAAAGGTGCAACATGCTTAATTACTGTTGGTAAGAAGCCATTTGTCCCTTGATTGCACAGTGGTAAGAATATTTTCTTCAAACATTTATAGCTAGATTGCTTTACCTCAAAAAGTAGTAGAATATTACATCTGATCAATGATAATATATATATATATAGACAAACTTATATAATTAGAAAATTACATGATCTCATTCAACGCTAGCTAAGGTGAAAATTTAGGAAGAGTATATATTCAGACAGCTGAACTACTTACTGTTCAATTAACTGCAAAAACACAGCAACATATATTGTTTAACTCAAACTGTGTGCTTTTTAGCATTAGTTAGTTAAGTTCAGTTACTTGCAACAAATTAAATTAAACAAGTTTTTTTTAGCTATTTTTTTGTAGTCCCATAGCAAGGCATATATGCTAGCTGGAGCTTGTGTTTACCATTGATATTTATTCCTTTTTGAAGATACACACACACACACACACACATATGTCTTTGAGCGCATGTGAGCATGTCTAGTGATCCGATCCTCGGGTTTACTTGTAATGTCTGAACTCGGGCAGCTGGTTTTGGAGTTTTGTCGCGCACCTGGGGTGATGAAGTTTGGCATGGTGACCGAGCAACACGAAGCTCGGGCATCCGAATAAAGTTGGAGGTTTACTGGTCCATAGGAATGTGATTCTAGCTACCTTTATCAATAATTAACTAGACTAACTGATCAAAGATCTTCATATATCTGGTGTTTATGTATGTGTTACAATCATGTACATGTGAATCTGATCCCTTTCTTACACTGTTTTCAGTCCTTTCCTAGCTTTAATAATTTCACTGATTCTATCAAGATTCCATTATTTTTTTTATTTAATCATCTCATGCATGTGCTTCACAGAGTATCATGATCCAAAATATATGTAAAGCAATCAAAATCTGAATTAAATAAGATCAGAAAATATGATCTGAATTGGACTTAATTAATTGCATGTGTCACCATTTCTCTTTGCTGCAGAAACTGGAAAAATTCCATGTTCATGCCTGATAATTAAACTTTGAACAATTTTTTTTTATTATTATTTTTCATTCCTCCACCTTAATTAAGGATATAATTAAAGTGATCATTATGAGATTTCAATTCGATTTGTTCCAGATCATGTTTGCAGCAGAATTGAAGATATTCAAATTATAATTAATTTGGGCTTGTAGTATATATATACATGCATGGTTTTTCCTCTAATTATAATCTTGAAATTAGATAAATATTATATACATATAATTATATATAGTTCTTGATTCTTAATTTTAATTAATTGTTTAACATGCATGATTGAAAGAAGAATATATCTTATTAATTAGCAATCTATAGCTAGACAATGGATCACTGAACTCAATTTATGTAAGTATTATATATATAACTTGACGAAAATGGAGGTATACGCATGAGAAATTAAAAGCATAAAATTAGTTTAATTTACTTTGAAATATCACAACTCAAGAATATCAAGATTGAAATATGATTCTCTTAAATTCAAGGATTGCACAAATTGTTTCCAAACGATCTCAAAATGTTCCTATTTTAGCCCACGGCCAAACACCCCCAACATCAAGGATTAATTAACTCTCTCCTAAGCTGGACTTATAAACACAACAAATCTATATGCATGTATGTAAATATATATATATACATATATATATATATATATATGGGTGATTAGTCCTACCTATTTTGATTATGACACGTCATGTGTACAATAATGTACACATGATGTGAATCGTCATAACAGATAAGGTGCATGGTACTCGTATATTCTTTAGTTGTAAGAAGGGAAAATGGTGGGTGATCCCGAACTCGAGACATCGTCCATTTTCAACCATTAGGGTGGTCTGAACACGACATTGATTTTGATGACATATTAATAAATGTACAATGACATGTATTGGGAAAGTAAATCGCGATATATAACCTTTTTTTTTTTTTTTGGAGGAAACGATATATAACTCATGCCAAACCGAATCAAATCGATTATATTATTATATTTAGAAAATGGATTATATTATTAATTATATTTAGAAAAGTAAAAAATGATACGTCCTTCAATCTGCATGCAAGAACAACTCCCAACCCTACAATTTCTAATAGCTTCCCTTTTCTTTAGCTCTTTCTAATTTTGGACATAAATCACCACCACCGCAAACGTTGTCATCTCCAAAACTATATAAGATTTAAAATGTCCAAATCAATCAATCCATGGAATAAACAGATATATATTCTGCAGTAATAAAAAAAAAAACAGAAGTAAATAAATAATTAGGGCACACAAAATAATTGCCATAATAAATGGCCAATAATAGCAAGAATAATGCAACTGCAACGGCGGCGGCCAGGCTCGCCACCGCCCTCGTGGTGGCGTGCATGATCTCCGCGGCGGCGGCCGGCGCCGGAGTGGACACGATCTGCTCCTCCACCACCTACCAATCCACCTGCAAAGAGACCCTCGCCAACGCCAGCACCGCCAACCCTAAGGAGCTTCTGAAGGCGGCGTTCAACGCCGCCATCACCAACATCCAAGGCGCCATCAAACAATCGACTTTATACAAGAAGGCGGCGGCGGACAACCGGACTCAAGGGGCCTTGGCCGTCTGCGAGGAGGTGCTCAACACCACCGTCGACGATCTCAAAAGGTCGTCAAAGAAGGTCGACAAATTCGACATCACCAAAATCGATGACTACGTCGACGACGTTAAGGTTTGGCTCAGTGCCGGCCTCACCTGCAAGGAAACCTGCGTTGATGCATTCGAGAACACTACTGGTACTAAAGATGATGATTTTTCTGTGTTACCGAGGGAATAAATTTCGATTTTGGTCCCATATGACATGCGTTAATTCATTTTTGATCCATTACTATCGTTTTTTCTGCCCTAAATTGAGTAAATTTTAATTTTGGTACGGCTGTTGGCCTTAAAATCATATGTGGGACCAAGAAAATGATAGTATCAGGACAAAAAGCGAACTAATGCATTTTCTGTGGGACCAGAATCGAAATTTCAAAATTCCCAACTCTTGTCTGGACTATGGATTCACATTAATTACTTGCTTTTGTTGTCGTTTTCGATCATGTTTATAATAACATGTTGATGGTAGGGGACACTGGGGAGAAGATCAAGGAGTTGCTGAAGAGCTCCGGCGAGCTTCTGAGCAACAGCCTGTCAATCGTCGGCCAAGTCTCGAAGCTTTTCGAGAAATTCAACATCGGATCGCTCTTCAGCCAGCGGCGGCTGCTCGGAGAAGAAACCACGTTCAAAGTTATGGACAACAGCCATGGTGAGATCCCTAGCTTCGTCGACCAACATGCAAGGAACCTCCTTGACCGGACGACGACGGAGCTGAAGCCGGATGTCACGGTGGCGCTCGACGGAAGCGGCCAATTCAAGACCATCGCCGAAGCCATCAACACCGTGCCGTTAAAAAGTAACAACACATACGTGATCCTCGTTAAGGCCGGCGTTTACAAGGAGATTGTTATGGTCCCTAAGAAAGCGAACAACCTCGTCTTGCTCGGAGAGGGCCCGACGAAGACCATAATTAGCGGCGACAAGAGCTTCACCGGCGGATATACGACGTTTCATACTTCTACACTGAGTAAGTATCGAGTCAAATGAGATCCTCTATTCCAAATTTGTATTCCATCCTGTACTCCAAACTGTTCGATTTTGCAATGCGAAATCTATGGATGGAGTAAGAGATGGTACATCATTTTGGAATAGTGGATTTGACACGAAAATTTATATTCCAAATTATATTTACTATATCTCACAGCATAGATCACGATACATAATTCAGTGATCTCTATGAGTAAATTTCAAGTTTGGTCCAATAAGACATTGCTTTAGTGCATTTTTGGTTCTGAATTCTGATACTAACATTTTTGGTCCCAAATTGAGTAAATTTCGATTTTGGTCTCACTTTTGATCTTAAACTTGTGGACCAAATTTGAAAATCATAAATGGGATTAAAATTGGACAATTTTTTTTATAAAAATGATAGTGTCGAGATCAGAAACGAATTAATGTATTTCATGTGGGACCAGAATCAAAATTGACTCTGATCTCTATCGTGAGATGTAATACCCCTACATGCGTTACAGAATTCCGTCTACTATTGCATAACCGGAAACCTAAATTTGTGTCCCGTTGCAGCAATCAATGCAGAGGGATTCATGGCGAAGGACATCGGAATCGAGAACACCGCCGGGGCCATCGGGCACCAGGCGGTGGCGGTGCGAGCCTCCGGCGACAAGGCCGTGTTCTACAACGTGAACATAGACGGCTACCAAGACACCCTCTACGCCCACATGTACCGGCAGTTCTACCGCGACTGCCGCATCAGCGGCACCATCGACTTCATCTTCGGCAACGCCGTCGCCGTCTTCCAGAACTGCAACCTGGTGGTCCGGAAGCCCATGCCGAACCAGGGCTGCATGGTGACGGCGCAGGGCCGGACCGAGCCCGGAAGCGTGGGCGCCACCGTCGTCCAGAACTGCAACTTCACGGCGGAGAAGGACTTCCTCGACTCCACCCCGCCGTTCAAGGCGTACCTCGGCCGGCCGTGGAAGGAGTATTCGAGGACGATCATCATGCAATCGAACATCGAGGGCTTCATCGCGCCGGAGGGGTGGTCGCCGTGGATGGGGGAGTTCGGCCTCAACACGCTCTACTACGGCGAGTACGGCAACCGCGGCCCCGGGTCGGATACGTCGAAACGGGTCGGCTGGAAAGGGATTCAGAAGATGACGCCGGAGCTGGCGGAGAGCTTCACCGCCGGGAAATTGTACGCCGGCGATGATCAGTCGCTGAAGAACACCGGAGTTCCATATGTTAGTGGAATGATGGAGATTAAATAAATTGATGATTTAATTAATTTGGCGTAATTGATTTATATATATATATATATAATGTATGTATGTTTAAATTTTAGGGTTTAGTTTAGTATGATCGTGAGAATAAATAAGACACGGAAAAGTAGGATATATATAGAGATGATCGATTCGTGTTTATATTTTTGTTACATTTTATTTTATTTTTTTTAGTTATTTAGAGACTATGTTTACGTGTGAAACGTGAGCAGCAATTTGATATCCCATATCAATTTTGATCACATTATTGTATCTATGTAGTAAGATGATTTATATGTTAATTTATTTCCTATTTTGTGTATCATTATCTAAATGAAATCGTTATATATGTAGAATGTAATCATCGTATAAATGTATAATTAATAGTAGTACTTATTAGAAATGAGCAATCGGTTTAAATATCATGAACTATATGTGAAGTTTAATTTTTTCAAACTTTAAAATGTAAGCCATACAACATATTTTTTTTTTTCGCAATTATAACATTATATTTATAATTGGATGTAATAAATATATTAATCTAAATCACAACCTGAATACACCCTAGTTTCATAAATCAGAACTAGATGTTCTCCAACAACAAAGTTTTTCTTGATATCATGACATTTTCTCCACGTTAATTTCAGACTAATATTGTAATTACAAAAAAATAAATAAATAAATAAGATCGTGTTATAGGGACAACATTTTAAAGTTCGTATTATAAACTAGAATTTGCGTTTATTTTGTGCTATTTAATCAAACCAATCGACCCTACTAGAAAAGCCAAAAATATTCTGATATAAAAAAAAAAACCAAAATACTCCTGAATTTTTTTTTTTTTTTGTAGCTAAAATCACAACATTTTTTCACAAATTTTTAGGTGATCAAAATGGAAGAACAGGACAAGGATAGAATTTCTCATGATCTCTTAATTCTAGCATTATTTTAGTTGTGTTGTATCGTTTTTGTCTCTTCTTAAATCCATTCTGACTTCAGGGTCGGAGTTTATTCAATCGACGAATGCCTCGACAATTCTGCAATTTCATGCTTTGTTGTATTTATTTTCTATATCGCCAGATTCTTTAATAGCAGACCTTTGGTCCACAGACATTACTTTTAAATATTAATAATTAATAACACCGAAAATTTGCAATTAAAAAGATCAAGTTCACATATGTGGGGGGGGGGGGGGGTACGTGGAACATATACATATACTATTTAATTAATGTTACGTCAGTTTTAATTTGTTGGAATAGTCACTCATATTTTAATTGTAAAAATATGTAATTTTCCGTATTATTACTAAAAATCATGTAGGAATCAAAAATATGATGAAATAAGTTTTAATTTCCTAGCTAATTCTCGTACCACGAGGCAAGACAAAGCGACATAAATTAGGTTAGTTACGGGGCTAAATTTCATGTTCATATTTTATATTTTAAATGCGTAGTTCTAAATTTAATTAGTAGATGGTACCGTACGTGAAAGTGTGCTTGGGAAAAATGAAAATATGATTTTTTTTTTTTTGTTAATTTCCGTTTGATTCTGTTCAACTTAAATGGCTAATTGTCTTAAAATACACAAATTTTGGGGTATTTTTTATTTTTCACATTTATTAAAAAATATAGTTTTAATAACATCAATTTAGCATTTGTTTGGTTTTTCACATATTTTCGAATTCAGGCCAATTGAATTTGATCCGACTGCTATATACGTGAACACCAAATTACCTTAAAATAAATAAAATTTTGGACTGAATTTCAAAAATCATTTGAAAAACCAAACAAGGGTTAAGTTTATGTTATTAAAACTATTTTTTTTTTAAAAGTATGAAAAAACCAAAAACACTCTAAATTTATGTATTTTAAGACAATTAAAAAAAACCAGAGAAAGAGAGTCAAAATCGGAGTAGATCCTCAGTGCTCACTCCTGCAACATTTGGTGTATTTCATAACTAGATATTTTTAAATTTTTTTGATTAATATACCCTAATTAAGAATGGATGAATCCTAAATTAAAAAAAAAAGTAAATTAAATAATAATAAATTAAAAATTAAAAAAATATTAAAAAAAGTGAATGTTTGGCACAAGAAATGAAACTTAAAAGGTTAGAACCGGTGATACATCTATCCATCGATACAAGGATGAAATCGTCTGCTACATTTTATGCAACACTTGGTGCTACACAATTAAATTTATTCATTTTTCTTTGATTTTTTTATTCAAATTCAATTTATTATGCTTTAGTTTAAATTTACACTTATTATTTAGGGTTCACCCTACCCGATTAGGGTGCATAATTAGTTTTTCAATATTAAATTTCATTTTCTAATTAATAATTGATTATTTTGTAAAAAATAATTATATGCCTTAATTGAGTAGGGTGAACCTAAATAATAAGTGTAAAATTAAACTAAAGCACAATAAATTGAAATTGAATTAAAAAATTGAAGAAAAATCAATAAATTTAATTGTGTAGCATCAAATATTGCACAAAATATAGCAGATGATTTCATCAGTTCTACACATCTATACATCACGTGATAAAATCCCATAGTCCACTTTTCATATTCCACTATTGTGTCCCATAATAAAATTTAATATTTTAAAATATTTATTACAAAAATAAATTATATTATAGTATTACAAATCATAATCAATATTTATTGCTAAAAATTAATTTTTTTTAAAAATCATATACCATACTTTTGGAATAATCAACCATAATAATCAATTATATTAACTAAAAAATAAGAAATAAATATTAAAAAATAAATATAAACCATAATCGGGTGGAATAAACCCTAAATAATAATTATAAAATTAAACTAAGTCATAATAAATTGAAATTCAAGAAAAAAATTGATGAAAATCGAATAAAAATTAAAATAGGACACCAAATGAAATAGAGAATTTCATTTGATACGCAGTTGGCGCGAATTTGCATGCATGAAAACCTCCACGTACGACCCCACAATTTTCAACCGCTCTCCTTCACTTCAATAATTATTCCTACTATTTTTAGACATATACACAAATCAGAATCACCACCACAAACGTTGTCATCTCCGAAACTATATAAACCGAAACCTCAACATTTCCAAATCAGTGACACACAAATAAAGTAAATAAATAAAGAGTATTGAAAAAATAATTGCCAAAGATGGCTGATAGAAATAATAAGATGGCGGTGGCGGGTCTCGCCGCCGTCCTCATGGTGTCGTGCATGGTTTCCTCCGCGGCGGCGATCGGCGGATCCGACGCCATGTGCGCCAACGCCGACTTCAAGGAAACGTGCAAACAGAGTCTCGCCGGCTCCAACAGCACCGAGCCGAAGGCCCTTCTACTGTCGGCGTTCAACGCCACCGTCGCAAACCTCAAAACCGCCATCCAAAAATCGGCTCTCTACAAACAGGCGGCGGCAGACAAGCGGACTAAAGGGGCGTTGGCCGTGTGCGAGAAGGTGCTCAACACCACCGTGGACAATATCGGAAGGTCGATGAAGAAGGTCGACGACTTCGACCTCAGCCAGGTCGACGACTACATCGACGACGTCAAGGTCTGGCTCAGCGCCGGCGTCACCTGCAAGGACACCTGCGTCGACGCATTCGAGAACACAACTGGTTCGTACTAATTAAAGATGATGATGGTGATTTTATAAATAGGTTGTTTTATTTAATTTACGTAAGGAGTACGTAAGGAGTAAGGAGAATTGTTGATTCAAGACCCGAAATATCAGTAATCTATCAATTTAGCAACTTAAAAATGAAAACTTTAGGACCCGAAAAATTGAAAATTAATTAAAATATAAAATAAATTAAAATTCGTGATTTTTGAGGTTTTCCATTTATAATTTTAATTTTCAGGTTCTAGATTAATAGTTTTCATCTTTCAAATTTTGAATTGATAAATTATTCATCTTTTCGGTTTGAATTGATAATTTTCCTTAAATTAATTAGGAAAATTTACACTTTGATACCTACATTTTGGACACTTTTTCAAAAATGACCCACTTTATTACTATTAGCAAAACAGTACCCACTTTTTCAAAATTTTTGCAAATCTGACCTCGATCAAATTTCCAATCTAGAATATCTATGTGGCACGCCGGAATTCTTGCGTGACTTTTTCGCTCCAATAAAAAATATTAGCTGGATATTCCATGTCAATTATGAACTAAAAATAAAATAAATTTGTTGGGCATGCCACGTAGATATTGTAGGCTGAAAATTTGATCGAGGTCAGATTTGTAAGATTTTGAAAAAGTGGGTACTGTTTTGCTTATAGTAATAAAGTGGGTCATTTTTTTAAAAAGTGTCCAATATGTAGGTATCAAAGTGTAAATTTCCCAATTTAAAATACGTTGTTTGCAGGGGAGACCGGAGAAAAGATCAAGGATCTTCTGAAAACTTCCGGCGAGCTGCTGAGCAACGGCCTAGCAATAGTCTCCGGCGTGTCGAAGCTCTTCGACGCGCTTGATCTAGGAAAAATTCTGAGCCAGAAACGGGTCCTCGGAGAGGGAATCCCTAGCTACGTCGACCATCACGTGAGGAACCTCCTCGGCGCCCCCGCCGGGAAGATCACGCCGAATGCGGTGGTTGCTCTAGACGGAAGCGGGAAATTCAAGACCATCGCCGCAGCCGTCGCCGCCGCCCCCATCAAGGGCACTAAGCCATACGTGATTCAAATTAAGGCCGGTATTTATAAGGAGATTGTTAAGGTCCCCACCGGCGCCAACAACATCGTTCTCATCGGAGAGGGGCCCACCAAGACCATCATCTCCGGCGCCCAGAGCTTCGTAAGTGGCTTTACAGCCTTCGAAACTGCAACTCTCTGTAAGTATATACATACATACATACATATATATATACTTAATTAATTAATTACTATCTGTGATCACTAACAAACTAACAAGATTGATAATTACTACTTAATTAACAAATTGCAGCCGTTGATGGTGATGACTTCATGGCGAAGGACATCGGGATCGAGAACACGGCCGGAGCCGCCGGGCGCCAGGCGGTGGCGATGCGAGTCTCCGGCGACAAGGCGGTGTTCTACAACGTCCACGTGAGCGGCTACCAGGCCACCCTCTACGCCCACATCTACCGCCAATTCTACCGCGACTGCCGCATCAGCGGCACCCTCGACATAATCTGGGGCGACGCCACCGCCGTCTTCCAAAACTGCGTGATCGCCGTGAGGAAGCCGCTTGACGAGCAGGACTGCACGGTAACCGCCCAGGCCCGCAACGACAGCCGCGCCGTCGGCGTCACCGTCGTGCAGAACTGCACGATCACGGCGGAGAAGGAGTTCCTCGACACCAAGCCCAAGCCCATGGCGTATCTGGGCCGTCCGATGAAGTCGAACTCGAGGACCATCGTGATGCAGTCGAACATCGACGGCTTCATCGCGCCGGAGGGGTGGACGCCGTGGATGGGGTCGTTCTTCCTCGACACGCTCTACTACGGCGAGTACGGCAACCGTGGACCCGGGGCGAATCTCGCGAAGCGGGTGAAGTGGGCCGGAATTCAGAAGATGACGCCGGAGCTTGCCGAGAGCTTCACCAGTGCCAAGGTGTTCGCCGGCGATGACATCTGGGTGAAGAACACTGCGATTCCTTATGTTGGTGGAATGATTGCTCTCCCTAAATCTAAATAAGTTGGATTATTTTTTTAATTTTTATTATTTTAATGTTTAATTTAAAAAAAAAATTATATATAATATATAGTAGGATCGAATAAATGAGACACATGCACAAGAGAGTATGACAGAGGATCGGATCTGTTCTCTTGCAATTTTTGTCGGGAAACATGAGATATTGTAATAGGAAAGTCTAGCTAATGTCAATTTTTGGTCCCTTTAATTGTTGGATCATAGTAATTATTAAGTAGTGTATGAAATATTTTACTTCTTCATTTACTGATTTCTTTATCATGAAGGAATTTTTTAAGTAAAATCGATAAAGAATAGTTTTTATGGAAGAAATGTATACATACGTACTACTCCACCAATTTCATGTTGTTGAGAAATATGCCCATTACTTTTGAGGCCCAATAGCCTTGAACCGGCCCAATTGATCTAAAGCAGCTCGGCCGAAACCCGTGGTGCCCTAATTTGTCTATAGTCGTCCTATTTAATCTCTAGAGGCAGTTACTGTTCACCATTCATTTTCATTCTCACTTGCTGCGAGTCTAGAGAGTTTTGAGAGAGAGAAAAAGATTTTTGAGCGATTAGGTAAGCTGAGTGTTTTCCCCTTCGATCTTCTGTGTGATTTTTCTCCTTCTCCTTCACGTCTCCTCCTCTGTGTGAGAGTAATTGGAATTACTGTAGCTGTGTGACATAGACTGTGTGTGCTAGGGTTAGGCTGTGCTAGGCCTGAGTTGGCTCTGTGTCTGTGGCCGGTTCTTCGGTGAATTCCCCTTGTTCGTGCCCGATCTATGTAGATCTGCAACTGTGGAGGCTCTGTTAAGTGTAGAAGATTTTGAGTCATACCAATCCACTCTTCAATGGAATCGTTCGGTAAATATAGAAGAACGTTTGGAGATGGTGGTTCCGATACCCAACACATGTTGTTTTAACTTTTAAAATAAAAATTAAAAAGTAAAAAAAAAAAAAACAAATAAATATACAATTTTCTCTCCCGATCGATCTCTACATCTATCAAATTTTATAGAAGAAATTTCATCTATCAAAGGAAAGTTAATGAATGATCTAGTGTTTTGATAGGGGGCTAAAATTGGGAGAAAGAGTGTAAAAGTCTAAATTATCAAATAATTTAACTTAAAGAGACAAACATTCATGATTGTGAACCAGACTACTTATTTGAAATTAAGCTATGATATAATTAGTGTGAGTGATCATTGTTCATTGTTCAACCCCCAAATCTCCTCCCAACTAAAAAATACCTAGCTATTTGAAAGCCAAAATATATTATTTTACTAATATATAAAAAAAGTAGAAATAGAAACAAACAACCAAAATGCTAAAAAAAATGTTTTCAATATTTGCCAGAGTTGAAGATAAAATACACGCGATTTTATTTAAAATGGTATACTTTTTATATATATAAACTATAGAGAAAATTAAAAGAGAGAGAGGAAGCCATATATTAATTACTTCATTATTTAGATAGTGGAAGTTATAGTAGTATTTTTTTTTATGCAGCTAGCGAGTTTGTTTCTTAACAGAGAATGTGTCAGAATAGGGGAAAAAATTAATTGAAATATTTTATGACAAACAATAATTTAGTAGGAGTATGTTTCTTAACAGAGGATCGATATTCAGATATTCCATAAACATATTGACCAAATTAATATCCCTTAAATCAATTGATTTTGAGAAGGTATTCCGTGCACAACTTTTTATGTGCGACTATTTACGGTAGGTGCGGGGCGCCCACGCACGGCGTGTGGGCGTCACACGCTGTTCAATTTTTTATTTTATTTTTCTGGACTTTTTCTTCTTTTTTTTTTCTTTTTTCTATTTGATTTTTTGTTTGTTCCTTTTTTTTTGTTTCCCAAAATTTTATATCCTAAAATAACATTAGTGAAACATAAAATTAAAATAAATTAATTTAATATGATTGAAATGAATATGAATTTATATCGTAAAATGGAATTGAAAAATTCTAAAAAACACAAAATAAATCTCTAAATCCCCCCCCCCCCCAAAAAAAAAATCCTAAAAGACACAAAATAAACCCCTACAAATACCCCCCCCCCCCCTAAAACCCCTAAAAAACACAAAATAAATCCCAAAAATCCCCCTCAAAAATACAAAATAAACTCATAAACCCACCCCCCAAAAAAACCCTAAAAATTATAAAATAAATCTCTAAAAAATCTTGAACCATAAAAACCATGAACCCCTAAAAAAACTCTGAATTCCTAAACTCTAAACATTAATTGGAATGAAAAAAAATCACAATTTGAACTAAATAAACTAGTATAAGATAACTACTAGACAACTTACTTTTTAATGATGTAGGTGATACTTTTCAAACTATGAATGATACTTTTTAGTGTTGCAGATGATACTGATTTTACCGGATTTTTTTTTTTTTTTTTTTTTTTTTTTGCGGATTAACCCTATCCATCTTAAATAAGTCTTATTTATAATTGGGTGCATGGAAGTGTTTGCCATTGATTTTATACCATTCATTTTTTAACCAAATTGATTTTTATCCCTTTCCTTAAAAAAATGATTTTGTCACATAACCATACATTATTTCTTTTAAAAGAACTTTATCTTCGATCGGATACACTGAACCCAATTGTTAGTTTATTAAATTAGAAGTTTAGGCGACATAAATTGACAATACAGTATATATATTGTAATGCTTCATCAATTTAAAAAATTCGAAACGCTAACACAAGAGTAAATAAATTTTCTAATTTCATAATCATTTTACCTTTAAAAAAAAATATTTTTATAGTAATTTCTGTAAATATAAAATGAATCAATCATTATATGGAAAAAAATTATCTTGAATTTATTGATCTGAATCGAATAAACCAATAATCCAATATGAATAATTTGAAATCGAATGGGTTGATCCGATTAACATCCCGAGTAAAAGTTAGTGGGAAAAAGTGACAAAGAGATGTTAGGCACATACAAGAGAAATGTCAATTGTGAAGTATGGGAAAAAGTGAAATGGAGTGGGAAAGGAGAGAAAGTAAGTGGGGGAAAAGTGACATTTAATACATGCTATATATATATATATATATATATATATATAGAATTTTTTGCTTTCAAGCTTTTTTATTCATTCATCAATTGAGAAATCATTTGAGGCATTTTTATATTTTGTACTTCCACTCCCACGAAATTTAAAATAATAAAATTCACACATAATTAAGTTTATTAAATTAGTATATAGCAATTTCAAAGTCAAAAATCTGCCACTTTGCATGCAAATGTAGCTCCACCCCACAATTTCCAATAGTTCTCCTTCAGTTTAGTAATAAATTCCTACTATTTTTAGACACACAAATCACAATCACCACCACAAACGTTGTCATCTCCGAAACTATATAAACCCCAACCTCAACATTTCCGAAGCATATATCAACACACAAATAAAGTATTAATTAAGTAAATAAATAAAGAGTATATATATATTGAAAAAAATAATATAATAGCCAAATTAAGATGGCTGATACAAGTAATAAGATAGCGGTGGTGGCCGCCTTCCTGATGGTGTCGTGCATGGTTTCCTCGGCAGCGGCGTACGGCGGAGTGGACGCCATGTGCGCCAACGCCGACTTCAAGGACACCTGCAAGAGGAGTCTGGCCAACAGCAACAGCACCGAACCCAAGGACCTGGTACTGTCGGCGTTCAACGCCACCGTCAGAAACCTCAAAACTGCCATAAGAAAATCGGCTCTCTACAAAGAGGCGGCGGCGGACAAGCGGACTAAAGGGGCGTTGGCCGTCTGCGAACAGGTGCTCAACACCACCATCGGAAACATGAGAAGGTCGTTCAAGAAGGTCGACAACTTCGACCTCAGCCAGGTCGACGACTACATCGACGACGTCAAGGTCTGGCTCAGCGCCGGCGTCACCTGCAAGGACACCTGCGTCGATGCATTCGAGAACACAACTGGTTCGTACGAACTACCTAATATATATATATATATATATATAATAATTAAAGATGATGATATGATTTTAATTTATATACCATATATATATAAATCTTGTTGTTGTTGTTTGCAGGGGAGACCGGAGAAAAGATAAAGGATCTTCTTAAAACTTCCGGCGAGCTTCTGAGCAACGGCCTAGCAATAGTAAATGGAGTGTCGAAACTCTTCGACACGCTTGATCTCGGAAAAATTTTGAGCCAGAAACGTGTCCTCGGAGAAGGAATCCCTAGCTTCGTCGACCATCACGTAAGGAACCTCCTCGGCGCCGCCGCCGGAACGTACACGCCGAATGCCGTCGTGGCGCAAGACGGAAGCGGGAAATTTAAGACCATCGCCGAAGCCGTGGCAGCCGCCCCCGTGAACAGCACCAATTTGTACGTGATTCAAATTAAGGCCGGTACTTACAAGGAGATTGTCACCGTCCCCGGCGGCAAGAACAACGTCGTTTTCATCGGGGAGGGGCCCACAAAGACCATAATCACCGGCGCCAAGAGCTTCACAAGTGGTTTTACAGCCTTCGAGACTGCAACTCTCTGTAAGTATATATATATATATACACGCACACACACACACAAACAGTTAATTAACACTACTTCGTTATATTACCAAATTGCAGCCGTTGATGGTGATGACTTCATGGCGAAGGACATTGCGATCGAGAACACGGCCGGAGCCTCCGGGCGGCAGGCGGTGGCGGTGCGAGTCTCCGGCGACAAGGCCGTGTTCTACAACGTCCACATGAGCGGCTACCAGGCCACCCTCTACGCCCACATCTACCGCCAATTCTACCGCGACTGCCGCATCAGCGGCACCATGGACATAATCTGGGGCGACGCCACCGCCATCTTCCAAAACTGCGTGCTCGCCGTGAGGAAGCCGCTTGACGAGCAGGCCTGCACGGTAACCGCCCAGGCCCGCAACGACAGCCGCGCCGTCGGCGTCACCGTGGTCCAGAACTGCACGATCACGGCGGAGAAGGAATTCCTCGACACCAAGCCCCAGCCAATGGCGTATCTGGGCCGTCCGATGAAGACGAACTCGAGGACCATCGTTATGCAGTCCAACATCGAGGGCTTCATCGCGCCGGAGGGGTGGACGCCGTGGATGGGGACGTTCTTCCTCGATACGCTCTACTACGGCGAGTACGGCAACCGTGGACCCGGGGCGGATCTTTCGAAACGGGTGAAGTGGGCCGGAATTCAGAAGATGACGCCGGAGCTTGCCGACAGCTTCACCAGTGCCAAGGTGTTCGCCGGCGATGACGCCTGGGTCAAGAACACTGCGATTCCTTATGTTGCTGGAATGATTGATCTACCTAAATAAGTTGATTAATTCATTTTTAATTGTGTGAGCTTTTTTTTTTTTTTTTCAAATTATATTTAACTATAGTGATCGTGAATAAATTAAATTACATGAGACATACGAGGATATATATACCGTTTTAATTTCCTGTTGCATTTCATCGTCATTCATTATTAAACTTATTATTTTTATAATAATTATTATAAAATAAAACTTAATTGTAATATAAATGATTATAGCCAACCTTTATCAATAAAAGAAATTAATTTAAAATATTATAAAATTTAAATATAAAATAATTAACTATGATAATAAATTATTAATTGAATATTGAAAATTAAAAACTAAAAAATAATTATAAATTCTAATTGGTTTAGATGAAACCCAAATAAATAATGATAAAATAAAATTTAATTAAAAAAATGAAATTAAAGAAACAAATACTAGAAAACATTATAATTTGAAAGTGAACATTGATTGTATTGATTGTAGGGATGTATGTGAGTCGAGCATACTCGTGAGTTACTCGGGTTGACTCGATGAAAACTCAAAATTAATTCAAGGTTTGTCGGGTTGAGCTCAAATTCGAGCTACTCGAGTAGCTACCGAGCTCAAGCTTCATAATAGTGAGCTCCACAAGCTCGCGGGCCTAATCGAGCTTAATCGAGTCGAGTCGAGTCGAGTTCGAGCTTGTCGAGTTTACTATCAAGTCGAGTTCGAGCTCAAAAAATCAAAGCACAACTTTGCTCGAGTCGAGTCGAGTTTTGAATTTTCTTATGGAGATCGAGCTCGAAAAGATTAATACTCGACTCGACTCGTTTACACCCATAATTGATTGTAACACGTAGGGGTGAACATTCGGGTAAGAACCGACTAAAACTAATGCTGAAACCGAACTCACTAATCGCTGGCATGGACCACCGACCAACGGTGGACAATCACTCAATGGAGAGAAAATTTTGATTTTGGTCCCACAGGTCACAGGACATGCCCTAGTCCAATTTTACTCCCGACACAACCACAAGATATAATTAAAGAAAAACTAGTAAGGGACATGTTCTTAGTTATGTTTAAGTGAGAATTGAGATGCAACTAGAGGAGAGAGAGAGATATGACTAGTACCCTAATTAATAAGTCTAAAATTAAACTAAAATATAATAAATTAAAATTGACAAAACAATAAAAGAAAAATTCATAAATTTGATCGTGGAATATAGGTTGAAACACCAAATATTGAATAGAGGGGTTCATCTGCTCTTAAGTATAAATTACACTCTACAAACTCATGCACTAGAAATCACTTCTAAATGTGCGACATGTGTCCCTCATTTTCTTTTTTTCTTTAAAAAAATAATGAAATAGCTTTGGTTAGTATAACTAACTTTGCAAAAAGTGACAATTTTTTTTATTAATGGTGTTCTTAGTATCTGTAAAAGTATTGATATTTGTAAAATAAGTATTAATATTCGTCTAAAAAGTATTAATGAACCCTACATATAATCGGCACAACATGGGTAAATTATCGGAAGATGGTTGTTTGGCCGAAAAAGTTACTGGCAACCAAATTGTATACATTTTCGATGGCCATGGAAGTTGCGGGTCACATTAAATATACATAAGCATTCATATATTTGAGATTCTTGTATTTTTGAGATAATAACATTTTTCCCCCATTACAATGAGCATAATGGATTTGAAAAATAATTAAATATTTTTTTGAAATAATTATTAATTTTAAATTTTATGTAAGTGGTTAATTAGGTTTTTTTATTTATGAAAAAATGGATTTGAAAATCTTGTTATGCGATATGTTGTCGATGTATATTTTGCATCTTACCAATGATATTTTCCAGTAATATGATAAGATTTGATAAATCTTTATAAATACATGAGCCTTAAAAAGAGCATGACATGTCATCATATTTTGTCTTTTACTTATAGTATTGAAAATATTTATACAAATAAAAAAATTATAAATTTATAAATATTTTTTTCTAATAATTTAAAAATACTTATTAGCATAAATGTTATTATTTTATATCGTAATTCAAATATTTTATTCGATATGTTGCTCGTGTATATTTTGCATATTGCTGATAATATCTGCCAATTATAACAAAGTTTGATAAATCTACGTAGATCCACGTGCATTGGAAAAAACATGCATGTCATTAATGTGAATTGATATTTTATCTTATACTAATAATATTGAAAATATTTATATAAATCACAAAAACTTATAAATTTATAAATAGATATTTTTCGGTGATTTAAAAATGTTTATTAACATAAATACTATTATTTTACATTTTTTTCATAATTTAAATATTTTATTCAATAAGTTGTCGTGTATGATTATATCTTACCGATAATATATATATGTCAGTGATTTAATAGGATTTGATGAATCTACATATATTTACGAGTCTTGGTAAAAACATACCATGTAAATAAATGTTAATCATAGCTTAGTTTACAATCAAATAAAGATTTAGTTTTATAATTAAATTTACCTTTAAAATTTAGAAGATAAGTACTGTTGCACATCCTAAAGGAATTTGTCAGATGAATTGTTTTTTTTTTAATTGAAACTCAATGGCCAACCGAAATAGTATCGAGTTCCCTCCAAATCCACTGACCACCGATCGAGAGAAGTTTGGAATCGAATTTGGATCAATTTGGTCAATTTTTCGGTTTCAAATCGGATCTCTGCTCACCCGGCCCCTAGTAAAATAGAGAGCACAACAAGAAATTTTATGGGTGTTGCTATTTGCACCATAAAAAATACTCTTTGCACTATAAAATGAATTAATTCAAAAATAATTAATTATAAAATTACTTAAATATCCTTCCTAAATAAATAATCAGTAATAAAAATAGCTCTCTTTTCTTCCCATTTCTGCCTTTCTTCCCCGATGCAACGCCGCCCATTTGCTCCGCCCTTTATTCTCTTTTTTCAGAAAAAACCACAGTTGCAGCTATTACCCATGTAGAACATCATCGTTTCAGCGTATGCCGCCCTAGATCCACTTCCACCATTACCTTGATTTTTGAGGTAGCGACAACTTTGACAAACACATACAGAACAAAATATATCAATACGAGTGTGTTTGGATTTTTGTAACTATTAATTTTTCTGAAAAAGAGAGACAATTAATTTAGGTGAATATTTTTGAGGAAAAAAGTTGAAGAATTCGTCATGGCGAACTGATTTCTTTGAAGATAATAGTGAAATAGATATTAATATCAGTTCTTCTCGTCGCCTTTAAACCAAAGTCGAACCTTCGAAAAATCCAGTTCGAACTGCCACCTCTACCTCCACACCCATCATCTCCGGCGAAATGCCCAGGTTCCGGCGACTAGCGTCCCCTTCCAAACGCGGCGATGCCCAATTACCGGCGGTGGTGGTTGCGCACAAGGGATGGATGAAGAGAGAGAAAGGGGAGAACCACTGAACTAGATGACCGGCGTTGTCATCGAAGAAGAATGGTTGAAGAATTGAACATCCACAGAAATTGGCAGAGATGAGAGAAGAGTTTTCTATTATTATTATTATTATTATTATTATTATTATTGGTTATATTGATTTTTTATTTAATAAGGATATTTAAGTAATTTCATAATTAATTATTTTTGAATCAATTCATTTAGTGGTGCAAAGAGTATTTTTTGTGGTGCAAATAGCAACACCCAAATCTTATATGTGATATATATGGAGTTCAAATTTTTTATTGCATTTTTTCGTATTTCACTGTCAAAATTATGATTTTAATAATATTTATTATAATATAAAAAATTAATTATAACATAAATGCTCGTACTCGACATCTACATATGTATTAAGGTAAAATTGTGTGATAGACAACAGTTATGGTATAAACTATTGTCTATCACACGATTTAATAATTATGTTTTAGACAACAGATTTTTTATAATATACAACAGTTTTGAATTAATAGACAACAGTAGTGATATTTACTGTTGTAAACTTTCTACTTCTTTTTTGTTTTTTTTTTCACGACACTTTAGGTTACAACCATTGTTTTTTTAAAAAAATTTGCAATCTTAGTTATTATTTTTTTACTTGAAAATTTGAGATTTTTAATATTTTTTTATTTTATTATTTATGCATACATATTTGTAGTACTCTACGTTTGTCGCCTAAAAATAGCTTTCATTTGTATAATGATGATGATGATGATGATGATGATGACAATCGCATAAGTATAACATAATTTGTAATAATATATTATTTTTCTATTTCAATTTCATCATTTAAAATAATTAAATAATTATATTTTTATGCATGTCATATATTCATAGAAATCAAATGTTCTTTAATCATGGACAAATATTGCTATTTAAAAAATCGCGTCGTTTGATTTTCATTTAAATCCTAAAATTTAATTTCTTTTTATTTGATATAACTACACAAAATTCATCTTCTTATCTAATTAATTAATGTATGTACATATCATTTTATTAATTTTTAAAAATTAAACACAACATATAGAATTTAAAAATAATCATACACAACATATAGAATTAAAAATAATCATAATATTACAAATCTAAAATATTATAATTATTTGTGCATCGCACAGGAGAAATACTTCCTCCGTTTAATTTTGATTGTTGTTTTAAGAATTTTATTTTGTGGCAAAATGTTTCTTGTTTTAGATATATTTTTCACACCATTTCTCCCAATTTTAACCCTACAAATATAACTTTTTAGGAAAATATAAGGGAATAAAATTTTATTTGATATGGAAGGAAGGAATATATTAGTCCAAAAAAATAATTGTTAATTCTATATTAATCCTAAAACAACAAACATTATGAAACAGATGGAGTATTAGTTAATCAACAAAAGGATGTATTAAAAAATTAAAAAATTTAATTTTTAAATAATCAACCATAATAATGATTTATTAATTGACCGATGGAGTGCATGTCTTAAAGTTTATTCTAAAATATATAGGGGTGTGACGGTCGATCCAATCCTAGACTGGATCGAAATAGAAGGATCGAATTGACCGATTTACATGATTTTTTTTCTCGGACCAGACCGATATAACAATATGACCGAACTGAGACCGACTGAATTTCTCGGTCGGTCCATTCGGTCTGACCGTTGACCGACCGATTATTTTCTTTTTTTTTTCTTCCAATTTTGTTCCTTGTTCAACTGTTTCAATTTTCAAATAGAAAGAAACTTAGTAGGACAGTAACTTACAATCCAAAAACACATAAATATACAAAAAACAGCAAAACAGCAACAAAAAAACAGCAAAAAAATGATGATTTAGGACTTGTAATGGCTTTTTTTTTTTGGGGAATGACTTGTAGGTTTTTTTCTTGAATCATGATTGTATTTTAAGAATTGGTGATTTGGTGACTTATGACTTGAATCATGAGAGCTGTAGCCTGCAAGAAAAGCTCTGTTGCTCGTTTGTGTTTCCCTTGTATCCTCGTATGTCTCATGTAATTTAATTTATTCTCGATCACAATAGTAAAATATAATTAGAAAGAAAAAAAAAAACTCATACAATTAAAAATGAATTAATCAACTTATTTAGGTAGATCAATCATTCCAGCAACATAAGGAATCGCAGTGTTCTTGACCCAGGCGTCATCGCCGGCGAACACCTTGGCACTGGTGAAGCTGTCGGCAAGCTCCGGCGTCATCTTCTGAATTCCGGCCCACTTCACCCGTTTCGAAAGATCCGCCCCGGGTCCACGGTTGCCGTACTCGCCGTAGTAGAGCGTATCGAGGAAGAACGTCCCCATCCACGGCGTCCACCCCTCCGGCGCGATGAAGCCCTCGATGTTGGACTGCATAACGATGGTCCTCGAGTTCGTCTTCATCGGACGGCCCAGATACGCCATTGGCTGGGGCTTGGTGTCGAGGAATTCCTTCTCCGCCGTGATCGTGCAGTTCTGGACCACGGTGACGCCGACGGCGCGGCTGTCGTTGCGGGCCTGGGCGGTTACCGTGCAGGCCTGCTCGTCAAGCGGCTTCCTCACGGCGAGCACGCAGTTTTGGAAGATGGCGGTGGCGTCGCCCCAGATTATGTCCATGGTGCCGCTGATGCGGCAGTCGCGGTAGAATTGGCGGTAGATGTGGGCGTAGAGGGTGGCCTGGTAGCCGCTCATGTGGACGTTGTAGAACACGGCCTTGTCGCCGGAGACTCGCACCGCCACCGCCTGCCGCCCGGAGGCTCCGGCCGTGTTCTCGATCGCAATGTCCTTCGCCATGAAGTCATCACCATCAACGGCTGCAATTTGGTAATATAACGAAGTAGTGTTAATTAACTGTTTGTGTGTGTGTGTGCGTGTATATATATATATATACTTACAGAGAGTTGCAGTCTCGAAGGCTGTAAAACCACTTGTGAAGCTCTTGGCGCCGGTGATTATGGTCTTTGTGGGCCCCTCCCCGATGAAAACGACGTTGTTCTTGCCGCCGGGGACGGTGACAATCTCCTTGTAAGTACCGGCCTTAATTTGAATCACGTACAAATTGGTGCTGTTCACGGGGGCGGCTGCCACGGCTTCGGCGATGGTCTTAAATTTCCCGCTTCCGTCTTGCGCCACGACGGCATTCGGCGTGTACGTTCCGGCGGCGGCGCCGAGGAGGTTCCTTACGTGATGGTCGACGAAGCTAGGGATTCCTTCTCCGAGGACACGTTTCTGGCTCAAAATTTTTCCGAGATCAAGCGTGTCGAAGAGTTTCGACACTCCATTTACTATTGCTAGGCCGTTGCTCAGAAGCTCGCCGGAAGTTTTAAGAAGATCCTTTATCTTTTCTCCGGTCTCCCCTGCAAACAACAACAACAAGATTTATATATATATGGTATATAAATTAAAATCATATCATCATCTTTAATTATTATATATATATATATATATATATTAGGTAGTTCGTACGAACCAGTTGTGTTCTCGAATGCATCGACGCAGGTGTCCTTGCAGGTGACGCCGGCGCTGAGCCAGACCTTGACGTCGTCGATGTAGTCGTCGACCTGGCTGAGGTCGAAGTTGTCGACCTTCTTGAACGACCTTCTCATGTTTCCGATGGTGGTGTTGAGCACCTGTTCGCAGACGGCCAACGCCCCTTTAGTCCGCTTGTCCGCCGCCGCCTCTTTGTAGAGAGCCGATTTTCTTATGGCAGTTTTGAGGTTTCTGACGGTGGCGTTGAACGCCGACAGTACCAGGTCCTTGGGTTCGGTGCTGTTGCTGTTGGCCAGACTCCTCTTGCAGGTGTCCTTGAAGTCGGCGTTGGCGCACATGGCGTCCACTCCGCCGTACGCCGCCGCCGAGGAAACCATGCACGACACCATCAGGAAGGCGGCCACCGCCATCTTATTACTTCTATCAGCCATCTTGGCAATTATTTTTTCAATAGTACTCTTTATTTATTTACTTTATTTGTGTGTTGATATATGCTTTGGAAATGTTGAGGTTTGGGTTTATATAGTTTCGGACATGACAACGTTTGTGGTGGTGATTCTGATTAGTGTATTGTCTAAAAATAGTAGGAATCAATTACTAAACTGAAGGAGAGCTATTGGAAATTCTGGGGTGGAGCTACATTTGCATTTGCATGCAAATTGCCACAATGATAGTGAGTGCGGGCTCATCGAGAATGAGATGCTTTGACTTTCAAAATAAATTGTATAAAAGAAAAACGAAAAAATGACCCAAACCTAAAAGCCCCGATATTACATGTTGATCTACCGTGACTCCCTACACCGCACGTGAAATTCTCTATCCCATTTGGTGTTTATTTTGATTTTTATTCGTTTTTCATTAATATTTATCTTCAATTTCAATTTATTATGGCTTAATTTAATTTTATAATTATTATTTAGAGTTCATTCCATTCAATTAGGGTTTATATTTATTTCTTATTTTTTAGTTAATATAATTGATTAATATGGTTGGTTATTCCAAAAGTAGGATATATAATTTTTTTAAAAGTTAATTTTTAGCAATACATGTTGATTATGATTTGTAATTCTATAATGAAATTTATTTTTGTAATAAATATTTTTAAAATATTAAATTTCATAGTGGGATATGAAAAGTGTGTTAGAGAATTTTATCCCCTATGCCCGTATCTGTTAAATGATTTAATTTAATTTAATTTAATATTTTTATTTACGTTTCATCATTCCCCAATTATATGATCGTATTTAAAAAAAAATAAAAAAAAACTTCACAATTTATTTTATCTTCTTTCCCATACCTCACATTTGACATGTCTCTTCCACGTGCCTAATATCTCTAAGTCACTTTTCCCACTCAATTGGGTATGATTAAGAAATCATGCATGTGTGATTTTTCGATTTTTATTTCCATTTCGTTTTATTTTGGTTGTTTGCTCAACTCTAATTATATCGATTTGTTTGCATGTTTCTAATTTAATTTTGAATTCATGGGGTTATATCTAGTGATCGAACATCCTCAGTCCACTTGATTTCTTTATTATTCTTTCATAATATTCTTATGAGGCACACTTATACACGTGAGAGTGTCTAACGGATCTTTTACGTTAGATATTGACTTATGAGGTGGTTCCCTTCTCTTTTTTCTTTTTGAGTGCCCCCTTAATTCCCCTCTCCGAGTAGATATCTAATTTTAAAGATCCAATTTGATCCTACAATTATTTGTGTAGGAGCATTTTGATCCCTGATAAATTGGATTTTTGCGCCTATCTAAAGTTTGTTTTGGAATGGTTTTGATTATCTTTTAGGTGCTTTAATCCATGTTTTGCTCGGATTTCACTTGTTTAGACGAGATTGGTTTTTAGTGTGATTCTGCAGGAATTTGGACTAAAAATACTAGCGTTGATGAAATCCAGCTCCTAGCCTTGATGGTTCGAGTTGAGGCTCAATCAGGACAAGAAAGTGTCGGAAACACGCACATCAGGAGTGCAGTGAATTAGTACGGACCGTGCTAGGTATTGCACAGCCCGTGCTAACATCACAAATCGAGGAGCCTATTGTAGAAGGGCTGCATGGTCCGTGCTAACCTAGTACATCCCATGCTATGTTGTGTTGCATGGTCCGTGCTAGACTTGCACAAATCGTGATATTTTATGGCTTTTTCCGTGAATTTTCTTTTTGGCATGGCTCGTTTCTATCTTGGGCTTGGACCATTCCCTGATTATTTAAGGGTTCCTTTTGCTCAAAAAATCATCAAGGTTTTACCCTATAGACAGAGCAGAGACATCGTGGAGAATATAGAGAAGAGACCATCGAGAGATTGAAGAAGCACGTCATAGATTAAGTTTATTTTATGCTTTATTCAATTAGAACTATCATGTTGAATGCTTTTGTTTATTTATTTTCTTTGGATTTTGAATATAACATGAGTAGCTAAATTATTTGAGATCCTAGGGTTGTGGATGTTATCGGATTTTTTGATTTGAAGCAATATATTGTTCATTTCTATTTCTTGTTTGTGCATCCTTGTGTTATTGTTGTCTTGTGTGATTGAATTGATCAGCTTATGCACATGTGTAGTTAATTTGTTATTCACTCGAGAAAGATTAATAGATTAACGGATTAGGATCACATAACATGAGTCTGCTAGATCAAGAGATTGGTGGGTATCGTGAGGAGAATAGATCCAAGGTTTTGTTTGGAGTTAGATAATAATTCGAGATTGAGAGATAAGAATTAGAATCTAATCTACTGTTATAGATTACTCGAGAGAGAGGTTGTAATTACATTTGTGATTCTCCTACAAGATTTAGAATTAAATTGGTTTAATAGATTATTTGAAAATTGAGAAATCCAGTTAACAGAAACACTCTAGGATCCGTCTTTTATCTATTTATCCATATTTCTCGTGTTTGATCTGTTTATTTTCTTTTGCAGTGTTTAGTTAATTAAAATCAACAGTTAATTCGGTTCTCTAGATAAAGTAGGACAGAAGAATTAGGTACTTAGCTGCATTACGTAGCCAGTCTCCGTGGATACGACCTTGCTCAATACAATTTTACTACATTTACCTCGTACACTTACGAGTAGTATTTTTAGTAAAATAAAATATCAAACAATTTCTATTTATCTTTTTGGTCCAAAGTCAACCCATAACTATTTAAAATGTCCAATATGATCCATATTTTGATCCCTCTCACCAACGAAGATGGAGAGTTGATAAACGGTGTTATGAACAAAAGATTGTGTTGTTGCACAAGCAATAAACCATATATGGTAATGAACGAACGTAAATGAGGTGAAAGATCATCCAATGCCAACTGTAGTTCCCATTTTCTATGTACAACAATCAATTAAATATGTCCGTGAATCGCCCTTCAAGTGAAGTAATGTCTCCTTCCGTCGGGGCGGCATTTAGTTCAACAAGATCCACAGCGGTGCAAACTACCCATACACGCAGAGCTGCCCTTGATACTGTCTCTGCCTCACTGTGGGAGCTCGTTCGCCAACTCTGCAAGTAAGAGTCACCATTCAACTTCATTTGGTCGGAGCAGATGAGCCCTTTTGATCACTCAGAACCACATTTGGTATCTGCAGTCTTGTAGCGGAGGAATTTGCACATTTCTTCTGATAAAACTTCTCAAGAGTTTGGCACCGTCGAGAGAGCAGACAAGAAAAAGTGAAAATAATATATGGAAAGGAAGAAGTCGAATAAGAAATTGGTAAAATTAAGAAAAAAAACTAAAAGAATGTAAGGAAATAAATAAGCCGCTCAATATGTAGAAGAAATTGATATAATTAAAATTTTGACGTGTACCGTCGCTCAAGATTGTCACTCAGGGAGAGCGCTCACGATATTAGGTCTGATCTCATAATACTTTTCTACATATATACTCCATTCGTTTCATTTTGATTATTGTTTTAGGAATTTAATTTAGTGTAAAAATATTTGTCATTTTAGATATTTTCACACCCCTTCTTTCAATTTTAACCCTACAAATATATGGAAAGAGAAAATTTTACTAACTTTTTAGGAAAATATAAGAGAATAAGATTTTATTTGATATAGAATGAAGAAATATATTAGTCAAAAAAATTAATTGTTAATTCTAAATTAAAATTTTAAAACAACAAATATTATCAAATGGGGGGAGTATATATGTATGTATGTATGTATATATATCTATATATATCTCAAATAATTTTTGCATACAACTCTTGTATATTAGTAACAAACATAAATTTATGATATTTTTCAATAAACGTGTATTTTCAATTAAAAAAAAAAAAAGTAATACGGGTCAATTGTCTCTAAACGCGGATTGCTATAGCGATGTGAATGAATAATGATGGGTGCACCGACCGTTGTTTAAAACTTTAATTTCAATTTTCATTTTTATTTATTTGAGAAAAAACTTTAATTTCAATTCTATTTTTTTCTTCTTCTTTTTCTATGTGTAATTTCTGTCGTATTCACTCATGTCGACTGTCTTGCATGATATTGAATTATTTTGTTGCATTCTCGATCATGCGCTAACTATTAATGTTGATGTTAGCATTATAATATTTTGTTTATTTCTCATTTAAATATATTTTTTGGTGTGTGACACACGCCGTCACGTTTATTACTATACACATATAACTCAACTAATGAAAATAATGGAAGATGATATGCATATTAATTTAATCCAATAAAATTCCAAGCTATTTGACGTCATCCATTTAAGAGGCTTAATTAGCTTTTTTTTTTTTTTTTTTTTTTTTGTAAAACCATGCATCACTATTATTTAGTTTATAAAAAAACCTCAATTTTCATGACCAATACTCCATCCGTTTCAAAATGTTTGTTATTTTATGATTTTTTTTTTGTTTCAAAATGTTTGTTGTTTTTTATAATTTGATACCCTCTCTCTCAATTTTAACACTCTCAAATTCTATAAGATTTTTTGATTCTAACAAAATGGAGAGAAAAAATGTTGTTATTTTTTAGAAACATATAGATGAATTAGATTTTATGGCATATACGAGGGATGAATATATTTATCCACAAAATTAATAGTTAATTCTAGATAAAAAAACCTAAAACAATAAATATTTCGAAACGGAGAGGGAGTATTAGTTATGTACATATGTGTCTATTATAGATATTTATGTAATCATATCATATCTTTTTAGTTAGAGTTTGAAAATAAGTAAAAAGGTAAAATTAATTTCCAAATTTTAGATAGTGTTCTTTTTATTGGAATTTTCATTTAGGACAATTAATTCTTCGTTTTCTCGTACCCACTACATAGGGTACAAGTTAAAACTAATTTGTATCATTTCAACTCGTCGTCTCGTACCACCTCTAAATAAAAAAAAATGAAAAATAAAAATCACTATATACTTTTCAATATCTACAAGGAATCATTGTCGCAAGTATTAAAAAAAATAATAGTAGAATATAATATTAAAAAGTAGGTTAGGAAAAAAATACTCCATCTGATTCGTTTTATTTGTTGTTTTAACTTTTTTATTTTATTTCAAAATATTTGTTGTTTTATATATTTTCACACACACACTCTCTAATTTAACCCTATCACAAACCCTATTTTTGAAAAATATAATTGAATAAGATTTTGTGACATATATGAGGGATGTGTATATTTGTCCACAAAATTAATTATTAATTCTAGATAAAAAAAAAACCTAAAACAATAAATAAAACGAAACGGATGGAGTATATGTTTTCTGTGGCATATATGAGGGATGAATATATTTATCCACAAAATTAATTGTTAATTCTAGATAAAAAAAAAACCTAAAACGACAAATAAAACGAAAGGGGGGAATATATGTTTTCTTCCTATTAAAATATATTTCCTATTAAAAATGAACATGGATGCTGCTTTCTTTCATAATCCTAGTGAGATGTGTTTTGGTATGAAATTCTTTAGGAATGATCAAGGTTTATTAATTACTGTTAGAGTGTGATGTATCGTGTGGTAATTGAAGTGGATTCTAAATTAGTTTATGATGCTATCTGTTTGTTATCGATTGAGCATTCGCGCGGAGTTTGGTATTATTGTATGCCAATATTGTAGCACATTGTCGGGTCGTGCATACTCCCTTTGTGAACAACTTTCTCGATAATTTTTTTTTAGATGTTCCTATTAATAAAATTTCACCTATATATATATATATTTCTAATAAATACAGGATTAAAATTAGGAGAAAGCGCGTGAAATTTGAAGGTGAGTATTATGCATCGCCTAACAAATTAATTTTGTAGATATTTCATACTGAAATAATAAAAATACCATATTACATAGATAATATATTAACAAAATCGAGTACTACAAATACATAAAAGATTAATGTTGAATGTACCTCAATTCATAACATAGATCAATATTTATTTAAAATGAATAATAAAATACAAATTGATGCAGAGAATTCCTTCTTTTTATAAATCAAACAATAGATATTTCCTAAATAAAATAAAAATATAAAAAAAATATCTCACTGTAGGATAATTTCATCCACGTTTTCATATATACATAAAATGTACAGTCAAATTCCAACTGCCACTATCGGAGGGAGGGACACTATCCCTTCTCTCCGCGCGCCACGTGTCCAAAACGCTTCGTTTCGCAGCAACAGAATTTGGACACTCGTATACGATGTCGTTTTCCTCGAAAATACGGCGTTGCTTCCTCCTAGACTGCCTCACCTTGGCGTATGTACCCCACCGAGTTCCCGATTCAACTCACTGGTCCCACTCTCCAAATCCAACTCGCCGGCCCCACCACTCGTACCCGCCACACGCGGCGTTGTCGGCCCCCATCCGCCGCTGGAGGAGGCGGCCGGTGATCTCCTCCCCATGCTGAGTATCCTCTTGAAAGACAGCAACCGCCCCGCCGGAGAACTCTGAGTCAACTCGAGCACCGAGTCAGCCCGCCTCGGCGGCACCTCTATTCTCACCCCCACCAAATCCGCCCCCTTCCTCACCCCCAACGACGACGTCGTACAGCCACCCTCGTGATGACACGCGTCGCATAAACCGGCGGCCGAGCTCGAACCCGGTTCGGATAAACTCGTTTCACCCACCGGTTCGAGAGGCGTCACCACCGGTTCAGCTTCAGCCCTCCCCGCCACCTTCTCCACCGGAGAGCGGCAGAGCGGGCAGGTGGAGTGTGATCGGAACCACATGTCTATGCACTCGATGTGGAAGCAGTGGTTACACTTCGGCAAGAGCCTCACGATTTCCTTCTCCTCGAACTCCGACAAGCAGACGGCGCACTCCGACGGCGGCTGCTCCGCCGTGGCGGAGTAGAGGAACACCGGGAGGGAGCTGAGCACCGCCGTATCGAGGCCGCGGTCGACGGAGGAGGCGGCGAGGGCGCTGTCCGCGTACAGCACGACGTGGGGGCGGCCGCCGCGGCGCTGGCGGCGGCGCTCGATCTGACGGCGGCGCAGGCGCACGAGGTACCAGCGAGCGTAGAGGTGGAGGCCCACCATGAAAACGACGACGGCGAAGAGAATAACAATGGCGCTGAGCATGATTTTCCCGCTCAATGCGTAGCCTTCCGCCGGCTGCGCCATCTGCCGCTCCATTGTCCTGTCATCCGTAGACGCCATGCAAATATGAAACCGAGAAAAATCAGAATTTTTTTCAGAGAGAGAATGGAAGGATGAGAGAGAAGGGAACTAGAATTGAGTAGTGGATTTATACACGAGCATTAAAAATAAAAAAGAAGGTAGAAATGAGGAAATTTCGTGATGGTTTCAGTGAGTCAAGAATTTAGGTCCAAGTCGAACTGATAAAAGACGCCACGGTTGACGCGGGGAATGACGGAATGACGAAAAAGGGCCTGGAGGTGGAGGGGTTTGAAGTGGAGTGGGTGGGATTCGGTAGGCGTAATTTTGGGATTTCGGAGCAGCGGATTAAAGTGATCTGATTGCAGAGAGAGAGAGAGAGAGAGAGATGAAATTGTGTGGAAAATGGAAGTCAAATGATGCACTTACTATGCCCAGATTTCAGTTATCTCTTGCCCTGTTTTTGTGAAATGAATTATTTATTTAATGAGTTACTTATCTAAATTTCTTATCTCTACGACTCATTTTCTTTTTTCTACTTTCTCCTTTTAATTTATTAGAAAATCTTACTTGATGTTTGTATATTATATGGTCTTTTTTTATGGGAAACAATATATAAATTGAGAGATAATTTAACATCGTTATCTAATACTCATCCCCTTTTTAAATAAATTTCATTCTAGATAAATGCACGTATATTAATGACTCAAATTATCTTACATGTCATTCTGCAAATATGTTAAATGACTCAAATAAAAATGTTTGAATACATTAAATGAGGATAAGAAATGTTGATTTTCTATTGATTGTGTAGAATGTAAGAATGGCACTCTTTGTGTGAAACAAAATCTATGTTATATTATTGTCGAAATTGTAATTCTTTTAATATTTAAACTATTGAAAAACTACTCTCACGTTCAAATTTATAATCGAAGCTATTTTCCGACAACTAAAAGTATCACGGTATAAACTTTTAGACAATTTTTCAATAGTTCAGGCATTAAAAAGTCATTACATTTTTCAGGTTTAACGTTTTACCAACAAAAGAATTCGGCATGTCAATTTTCAGGTGTTGAAAAAATAGTTATGATAATAGTTTTGAGTAGTTTTAATATAATTCAAATGTTAAAATATGCTTTCAAATAGTATAAAATAAAATTATAATTCTCACAATTGTATGAGATATTAAACCCATATCCTACCTTCAATTTGAAAGGTTCCGATTTTATGAAATGAGATCATCCGTTGCAAATTCTGTTGCATTCCTTATTACAACTCTTTAATATTTTTTTTTTAAAAAATATTATTTTTTATTTTTAATTTATTATAATTTATTTTAATTTAAATTTTCTATTTAGGGTTCATCCATCCCTAATTAAAGTATATTAAAAAAATAAAAAAAATTAGTTATACAACACTAAATAATCTGCTTTACGATTTTATGGCCTCCTAATTAAAAATAATCAATTCCACAACACAAAAAGTTTTGTGCCTTTTTTATGGGAAGATATGCGTGTGAACCAACCGGTTCCAAACAATCAAGATAGAAATTTAGATCGAAATTTCTCTATTGTGAGACGTGAAGAGAATTTTATCTTTTTTTTTTTTAATACTTACTTGTAATTATCTATGAAAATGAAGCCCCATTTCCAATAAAATAATACAAATGAAAATTTCGAGTCTCAAAAAATTTCTTACTAATTTCCGGTTCTTGGAGTTCTTGGAAATTGCAATAATTTTGGGCATATTTTAAGTAAGTCTTAGCAACCCCACATTTAATAATTGTTGCTTCTTGTTTGATGCAAATTTAGGTGATGAGAATATGATGTATGAGACTAGCTGCCATAAATTTGAAATCTATATATATATATATATACATGGGATTGTTGACTACATGAGATAATATTTTATATGCAATATAATTAATCAAGTGTATAATAATAACATTCCTTACTATTGTCGGCTCTTCTAATATTCCTTAATTAGTTAGAATAATTTATTAGGTATGTTTTGGGTGAGTTAGTAATCCCATTAACCTCCCATTAAAACGCACGCCTGTTTGATGGAGATTTAGATTATGAGATTATTACGTTTTTTGTACTGATTGTTATAATATTGAGTTATTTTATTTTATTTTAATTGGGGTTGTTGATAGATATATATTACGTTCTTTATATATATATATATATATATATATATATATATATATATATATATAGGGTTGGGTTCCAGAAGGAACCACACTTTAGGTGAGAACCGAGAATCAATCTGAGCCATAGATCCGGTATATTTGGACGGCCTAGATCTGCTCCAGATTTTAAAAAATGCGGTGACAATCTCGTAATAACGTCCAACTTTGCTGCCCCTGAATCTTAGTAAGGGTAAAATCGGAAAATATATGAATACTCAAAATTTACGTGTATATTTTTCAATTTAGGGTTTTAGCACTGTCATGGCCTTTTTTAGCATTGTCATGACTTATTTTAACATGACTCTTTTTTAGCATTAGCATAAAAAAATGTCATTGACATTGTAAAAAAACTACGAACAAACACTGTTACATGTTGAATTATCAATATATGAATACTCAGAATTTACGTGTATATTTTTCAATTTAGAGTTTTAGCACTAACATTTCCTATTTTAGCATTCACATTTCCTATTTTAGCACTATCATGGCTTTTTTAGTATTGTCATGGCTTATTTGAGCATGACTTTTTTTTTTAGCATTAGCATAAAAAAATGTCATCGACATTGTAAAAAAACTACGAACAAACACTGTTACATGTTGAATTATCAATATATGAATACTCAGAATTTACGTGTATATTTTTCAATTTAGAGTTTTAGCACTGTCATTTCCTATTTTAGCACTGTCATGGCCTTTTTTTAGCACTGTCATGGCCTTTTTTTAGCACTGTCATTACCTTTTTTAGCATTGTCATGACTTATTTTAGCAGAATTTCTAAATTACAAAAATACCCTTAGTTCATTAAAAAGTCGCTAATATTACAAATATGCCACCGCGTTTTTTTCAATCTTGTGACAGATTTTGGCTGTCAATATAAGAGCGATCTGTGGCTGAGATTGGTTCTCAGTTCTCACATGGGTGTGTGGTTCTCACATAATCTCATATATATATATATATATATATATATATATATAAAGAAGAGCATATATGTAGGTTTTGCTGTGCTGGTGTTGGGTCTGGACATGAGAAATTGATGATATGCAAACTTTCATTTTGGCTAACGAATTGAATAAGTGATATATATATACAGAGAGAGAGAGGTTGGGCTTGGCCTCGTTAAAATTTAGATGAAAAACTAGTAACATTATGAGCTTTGTCTTCGTTTTTTTTTTAAGTTGGGAAAATGGAAAGTAGTGAGTTTGGAATTCAATCTCATTTTATTATTTTTTAATGCTCTATAACTTGAATATTTAATTGAAGAGCGACCCTTACATACACCCGTTTGATGGGTTGGCTCATACAAGCCCATTAGACAGAGCTAATACGAAAAAAATTAAAAAAAAGTGGCCCATATCAGGCGCATGCAAGACATGCGCACTCACACGACAACACATGCTTTATTATTTATTTATTTTTTCCTCAAAAATATATATCTTAAAATTAAAGTGAATTAATTTAATTACCTAAGGTTAAGGGGGCTAGTGCACTGCGTTCGATAATTAATTTTTTGAAAATAAATATATAATATAAAATGAAATTAGTAAACTTTAAAATTAAAATGAATTAATTTATTACAGTCGATTATTTCATTATAAAATTTTATAATTATATAATTCATTTTCTCTTTCGATAAATTTTGACTTTGATTATTTATATTACAATTAATTTTTATTTAATAATAAATATTATTAATACTATAAATTTAATGTTAAATATGGAGTGAAAAATGAATGGGTGTGACAAAAAATTTGAACACACAAAAAAAAAAAGCAATTAGTTTATTGATCATAAGACATGCGTTGGCAAGTTGGCGACCACAATTTTATAATATCCGTTTCAATGGATAAGTCATAATTAAGTCAACTTGCAGGTAGATTGGATCACTCCTGAGTTGTTTGAGTGAGAAAGAGAGCACAAAAATGGCTTACAATCTTCAATCCCTCATCACCATTCTACACCAAATCTTGAATCCTGAACAAGAACACTGGATTCTTGATGATCATAACAAAGCACAACTCGAATCCCTCCTCGAAAAATCTGTTTCTCTGAAGCAGATTCATGAAAAATCTTCACTTCCGAAAGTAGAAAGTTTGGAGAGTCAAATTAGAGATGCAGCACATAAAGCAGAAGATCTCATTGAATCTCATATGGTCGATCAGATGCTTAGTCACGAAGGCACGAGATTCACTTTTCTCACACCAGATCTGCAGGAAGTAAGGCAAGAACTTGATTCTGCAATGGGAAAGGTGGTGGAGCTCATGGCAGAACACAAGATTTCAACTGGCAGTTCATCGAGGAGTGGTGTTTCTTACTCGGCTGATCCATTGAGTTCAAAAAGCGTGGTGGTGGGAGTTGATGAAGATTTGTTGCAGTTGAAGGGTCGGCTGACTGGGATGCAGAGTAAGCTGGAGATCGTCCCCATAGTTGGAATGGGCGGGATCGGTAAGACCACCCTTGCTCGAAAGCTTTATAACGATCCACTCATTGTTTCTCACTTTGAGTTTTGTGCTTGGACCACACTTTCACAAGATTACAATGTGCGAGCAATTCTATTAGGCCTTCTTTGTCGCCCGAATGAAAAGCTTAGCAATGAACTAATTGCATGCACAGATAATGAGTTGAAAGAAATTTTGCATAAAAGATTGTATTGTAGAAGATACATAATTGTATTAGATGATATTTGGAGCACCAAATGTTGGGATGATATAAAGTGGTGCTTCCCAGACAACAATAATGGGAGTCGAATTGTGCTAACGACTAGAGAATCGGATGTGGCGAGATGTGTAGGCACAACGGGTTCACAACATGAGTTGCAATTGCTTGAAGATTCTGAAAGTTGGAATCTACTTCACCGAACTGTGTTTGGCGAAGAGGATTGTCCTTTTGCATTAGAAGAAATAGGGAGAAAGATTGCGCGTGATTGTGGGGGGCTTCCACTTGCCATCAATGTGATTAGTGGGGTTTTGTGTAAGGCAGAAAGAGAAAGAGATGTTTGGGAGCAAGTTGGAAACGACGTCAGAGCAACAATTGCTGAAACAGACGATCATGAATTCTCCAATGTGCTGTCTTTGAGTTATAACCATTTGCCGAATAACTTGAAACCATGTTTCCTATATATGGGAGCATTCCCAGAAGATTATGAGATCAAGGCCTCTAGACTCATGCAGTTGTGGGCAGCTGAAGGATTCTTGAAATCAGATGGAGATAGAAGTTTGGAAGAAGAGGCAGAGGATTCCTTAAGTGCTCTGGTGGAGAGGAATCTTCTTTTGGTTAGACGAAAGAAGTCGAATGGAAAAGCATGTAGCTACGGAATGCATGATCTTTTAAGGGATTTATGCATTCGGAAAGCTGATGAGGAGAAGTTTCTACAACATGTGAAGAATGGTTCGGAGGTGAGATTGGAGAAGGTGAGGCGTGTGAGTGTTGAGACATCATGTGGAATGAAAGATGTGGATGCTTATGCTTCGGTTGCTCGATCTTTTATATGTGCTGCACCCAATCCCATGTCGTGTGGGGAACCGTCTCTTTTCTTTTCCATGTTTAGATTGGTGCGGGTGTTGGATGTATATGAAATGGAGTTTCGAGAGTTTCCTATAGAGATATACGAACTGGTGAACCTACGATACTTGGCCGTCTCCTGCAAATCAGGCAGTATACCTAAGGGAATATCGAGATTAATGTATCTGCAAACCTTGATTGCTCGGGTAGAATTTGGTACTGATGTGCCATCTGAAGTATGGGAGATGTCAGAGTTAAGACATCTCAAGTTGGATACAGTATTCAATATCGAAGAGGGTTACATGATAAAATTTGTTCGGAAGAAGCTGCAGACTATTTTGTATGCGAGGATAACTCCACCACTAATGAGGAGGGGTTTCTTTGAAAGCATTCCGAATATAAAAAAGTTGGGAGTCTATTTTCCAGAGTTAGCGTCCAGTAGTGAAGTAGTTGATCTTACCCATCTTCACAAACTCCAAACATTAAGATGCTATTCTGAATTGAATGAAGATACAGGTTGCCGTTTTCTGCTGCAGAAGCTCATATTTCCTTCCAGTCTTAGAAAATTAACTCTGATTGAGTGTGTAATATTTGGGAGATTCATGACGACTCTGTGTGCACTACCCAATCTGGAAGTGCTCAAATTAATTGGATGTGTGTTTGATGAAGATGAAGAGTGGGAGGCAGCGGAAGGAGATGAATTCAGGTCACTGCAGTTTCTACAGTTGTTCTGGTTGAACCTGGTGCGTTGGAGAGCCGATGAGACCAACTTCCCTAGACTCCGAGAGCTGAGTATAGGATATTGCCGTTCACTAGAGGAAATCCCGAGCGGCATTGGAGAAATACCAACACTGCAACTAATTCAGGTGTATGAATGCAGCCCTTCTTTAGTGGCCTCAGCAAAACAGATTCAGGAGCTGCAGCAATCTGACTACGGAAACTACCACCTCCAAGTTCTAATAACATATGATGATGATGATTGAAGTTCAGGTGGATCACTTTCTGTCAAAAGGTAAATATGAATCTGCTTGCCCTTAATTCTCCCAAAACATGCATGGTTCATTGATTTAGCATAATTTTGAACCAAACCGCATGAGTATTAGTTGATTAATTTAGTTGGTTTTTAAAAAAAGTTACGATCGGCACAAAAAATATACATATAATTTTTTTTTATTTTTTTTCTTCCATTTCAATTTCTTTTGCTTTAGTTTAATTTTATACTTGTTATTTAGGGATCATCCTATCAATTAGAATTTATTATAATTTTTTAGCATTTATTTTTAAAATAATCGATTAAATTTTTTTGTTGTTTTCTTTATTTTTAATTTTTTCAAATTTACCAATTAAAAATTTAAAAATAAAAATTGAGGGGTATTTTAGTAAGGGTGACTAAAATAATTTGTTAGATAAAATGTGTGTAATTTGAATTAAATTATTTGAGTTTGATGATAATAAGGATTAATTGCCTTAAATATATAAATTTTAGAGTATTTTTATTTTCACACATTTTTCAAAAATGTAGTTTTAATAACATGATTTTTAAATTCCGACCAATTTAATCTAATGTCGTCAATTTTGGCCTAAATAAAAAAAAAAAGAGGAGGACTTCTATCCCAACATTTTTAGTTGGATGAAATCATCTAATACATTTCTCTAATAACTTTTTTTAGTTTTTTCTTCATTTTTTTTTCAATTTAAAAAATCTAGTGCTTTAGTTTAGTTTTGTAGTTGTTATATTAGCGTTCATCCTACTAAATTAGGGTTTGCTATAATTTTCTTACCATTTAATATTAATTTTTAATTATTAATTGATGATTTAAAAATTTATTTTAGTAACTATACAAAAATATCTCTCAATTTTTATTTTTAAATATTTTATTTTGTATATTTTGAAAAAATTAATTGATTATTTGAAAAATAAATATTAAATTTTTTTAATGAATTCTATTTGAGTAGGATGAATTATAAATAACATGCATAAATTAAAATAAGCACAAGAAATTGAAGTCGAAAAAAAAAATTTAAAAATTGAAATGTATAGTTTTGGTTCCAACTGTAAGTTTTTATAACTGAAGTTTAATTTTACCGACGTTTTTTGTTCCAAATAATACGTTTTGACATTTTTAGCCCCAAGATTTAACGAGCGTTAAGTGTTCCGTTAGTTTTGGGACCAAAAATATCATTTGAGACGAAAAAATATCGGTAAAAATTCTCTTGGGACCAAAAGAGTTACAATTGCAACTAAAAGTATTCTGAGTCTATTTTAATGGAATCAGAAATGAAATTTAGTCCAATATATATGATTGGGCTCAGGCATATATAAAGTCATTTAATTTGCCTGCATTTTTGTATATTTTGTATCATGCCACCATTTCCAAAAATATTCAAAAACAAATTCTAGGATTTCAGCAAAACAGATGAAGGTTGAGCTATATATGTGTCCTTGAAGGTCCTTGAAGTTTCTATCTTAAGTTCTAATTCACAAAATATTCAGAATTTCACAAAAACACTCTTTTGGTTTGTTGCTCTTCAATTCATCTTCTTGTTAAGTATTACTATTTCTTCTTAAATTTCAAGAAGCGAAGGTTAAACTAACAATTTCACGTGTTCATCAAATGAGAAGATCATATAACAATGATTGAAATATCATATGAAACCTTATATTTAAAGAAACGAAGAACCGATGATAAGGTAGCTAGCTATATATCATGCAAAAACAAAACAATTTCATTTTTCATCATTTACTTACCATTTTTCAGCTTCTGCTACAATTTTGCATATCATTTTCCTTGAATTCTTATATATGTATGCATGCCTCCATCTATATATTTGTAATGATGCATAAAAGGTATAAATCTCAGAATTTTCCTGCATTTCTTCTAAGCAGCTATTTTTCTGTTTGCTACAAGCTGTCTTCCATTAATATTTCCGAGCTCAGGGCGAGGAAAAGATCTGAAGATGGCTTATGTTTAGAGAAGCTACATCCATGGCCGGGTTAAGATAAATTAGTGAAATCGTAGTAGATTTGGATTGGATCGTGTTCACGTTCGAGTCGAGTCTATGTCTCTCAATAATTTCATCAAGGGTAGCCTGTCAGGTAGTACGTACATTGTGTGGGATTTGGGAACTATGGTTTGGAAGTTTGTATCTTTTATTTCAGAAAATATTTGTACTTATCTTTTTTGAATGTCATGATCAATAATTGCACATTATGGCCAGCTAGCAACCCATTAATTAATTAATAAGCTGCTTCTCTAGGCAGATTCTTGAAAATCTTCACCAAAATGGAAACTCTAGAGAGTCAAATCCGAGATGCAGCACACAAAGCATAAGATATCAATGAAACTGATTCAAATTACCTCCTTCCCTCAGGAAGCTGACTCTAACTAGATGTGTAATATTCCATAGATTCATGATACATCTGTGTTCGTTGCCAAATCTTGAAGTGCTCAAAATCCGAGACTGTGTCTTTGAAGATAGGGACCTCAGGAATGGTATGTAATGCAGCAAGTATTCAGCTCACTGCAGTTCCTACTACTTGAAAGATTAGAACTACCAGCATTGGCAAGCTGATGAGACCAATTTCCCAAGACTTAAACGCCTCGTTATCAGAGGCTGCTCTGCTCTAGTGGAGATTCCCTGTGGTATTGGAGAAATTCCAATGCTCCAAACAATCAAGCTGGATGAATGCAGCCCATCTCTTGTGGCTTCGGCTCAACTGATCATTGAGGAGAAATGTGAGCTCGGTAACTATGACCTTCAACTTCGTACAACTTTTTGTAAGGTAAAAATCCTAGCTAGCTCCCAATTATCATATCCAATGCATTATGTTTAATGTTTTCGTATATTTTGAGGTTATTCAGGTAACATAGTTTAGTTTTTTTTGCTCACTTAGACATGGTGTTGTGTGGTGACAATCTTGAAAACTTTCTAGATTTCACAATTTGTTATACTATAATTAAAAGTAAATCTTCAAGTGTATGTTTATGTTTCTTTGGACTTTCGGTTTTGGATTCTGATCTTGAACGTTACATTAGTAATTTATAATTACTTAGCATTCATGAGTTTATGAGAATTGAGATGATCATAATCTTGAAAATGCTTTATTTTAGAAGAAATTTAACAGACTTATTCATGCATGCAGGTTGGCCTTCTAGTTTCTAACTAATGAATGAAGCATTCAGTGTGGAAGAGACCCCAAAAGTCTAATCCTTCACTATATATATTCTCATCCTTCTCCAAACATGATCATCAGACACCAATTCGAATATTTGCAATGAATTTTATAATATTTTTTTTGTGTCACATTCTCAAATTCAAGAAAATGGATACCAGGAACTGCTGCAGTGGGTGTGCTGGTGTGGACATTCTAAATAATCACTAGCTCTTTCATAGTAAAAAAAAATAGGTTTGCCCAAAAATAAAAGCTTGAGGGCCGAATGGAACAATAATAAAAGTTGGAGGGTACAACATAAAAAAATTAACCTAATAGTTCGGGACAGCAAAAAGTTGACTTTTCCATTAGGGAATACATTAATTAATTAATTCTACAATTAAGTTGAAGCAGAATTAATCTATATATATACACATTGAACGTTTCCCTTTTTTAAGATTGATGCCCCGTGTAAAATAATTATCAATCAAATTGTAATTAAATATTACAGTCAATCAGCAATACATGATCAATATATTAGCAAATCGCAATTTTATATTATATGTACAAAGTTGGCAGGCTGTCAAAATTATCATTAATGCCCCCAAATAATGCAAATCCTGCAAGCTGTGAAAAATTATCATTAATTAATGAAGTCGTCAGTTTCATCTAATTTGCTATAGATTAATTGGATTATTCTTGTGCTTGCTGCAAATTTTCCTGTCATTGTGATTTGTGAGTGAAAAAGAGATCAGAAAAATGTCTTACAATCTTCAACCCCTCATCACCATCCTACAACAAATCTTGAATCCTGAACAAGAACACTTGATTGTTGATGATCATAGCAAATCACAACTCGAATCCCTCCTCAAAAAATCTGTTTCTTTGAAGCAGATTCTTGAAAATACTTCAACTCCCAAAATAGAAAATTTGGAGAGTCGAATCAGAGATGCAGCACATAAAGCAGAAGATCTCATTGAATCCCATATGGTCGATCAGATGCTTAGTCACAAAGGCACGAGTTTCACGTTTGTCGCACCAGATCTGCAGGAAGTAACGCAAGAACTTGATTCTGCATTCTTTCATGATCCGACTTGGAAGAACGTTGTTGTGGGAGTTGATAAAGATTTGTTGCAGTTGAAGGATCGGCTGACTGGGATGCAGAGTCAGCGACTGGAGATCGTCCCCATTGTTGGAATGGGCGGGATCGGTAAGACCACTCTCGCTCGAAAGCTTTATGATGATCCTCTCATTGTTTCTCACTTTGACGTTCGTGCTTGGACCACACTTTCACAAGATTACAATGTGCGAGCAATTCTATTAGGCCTTCTTCGTTGCCCAAATGAAAAGCTTAGCAATGAACTAATTGAATGCAAAGATAATGAATTGAAAGAAATTTTGCATAAAAGATTATATTGTACAAGATACATTATTGTATTGGATGATATATGGAGCACCAAATGTTGGGATGACATAAAGTGGTGCTTTCCAGACAACAATAATGGGAGTCGAATTGTGCTGACCACTAGGGAATCGGATGTGGCGAGATGTGTAGGCACAGTGGGTTCACTATTGAGATGTCTCCACCGACCCCTCTAGAAACATGGAGAAGCTACAAGCACTAGCTAGAGTATCTAGAACCTAGGAGACTTAGTCTATAGAATAAAATATTGCTAGTAGGTAGTAGAGGATTCTAGAACTAGCTTGAAAGCTCTTAAATCCACCGCCATTCACTACTATAAATAGGCCTAGATACTAGTCATTTTGTAGTAAGCAAGTGAGCTACAATTGAGTGTAAGAAAAACAATATATTAGCTACTCTAGAGAGATAGTCGAGAGTTGCTAGTGAGAGTTGTAAATTGAGTGTGATACTTTGCAATAATAAATTCTTCTTTATTATATTAGAGAGCTTCCTATATTCAACAACGTGGTATCAGAGCCACGTTAATCGATAGCGTGGTTAAGCAAGGTCGTGGGTTCGTCGTCAACACAAGAGGAGATTATTGAGGTCGTGCACAATCTCAGATTGTGAAGCGAGGAGGCTTACTTTGTTACGCGGTGTAACACCCTAAATTTAATAATTTAAAATGCTACTTTTTCTTTATTATTTAAATGCGGAATAAAATAAATTCAACAATTTTTTATTTTTTATTTTTTTTATTTTTTTTTTCATAACAAAAAAAAAAAATACAACTAATAAAAATTCTTAACTTGATGATTAAATTCCAAATTATATAATAAATAAATCCATAGAAATATTCCCACTAACGTCTAGCAATAATTAACTCAATCAAAGCGAATAACCAAATGATTTCCATGTCTAGAAGTTTTAATTAAATCAATAAAGTCTAATTATTAGTTGTTGATAAGTAAAAAAAACATATAACCACGACCACCCCATTTCCTCCTCGCAGCTCCAAGCTCAATTACCTAAAAGAAAACATTTAAAAAAAATTGTGGGATGAGTACTTATAAATCATACTCAGTGAGGGGATACACGGGATGTGATTTAAAATTCTCATATTTTTCTTTTGCTTGTCCAACAATAAAATAAATCATAGAATAGTGGTATAACCCATCTATAATTCCACATCACGAAGGAAGAATTATAGAAAATAACATTCCACATCACTAAGGAGGAATGATTCCACATCACGAAGGAGGAATCTCAATCATATTATTCCACATCACACAGGAAGAATAATAGACTCATACATCGACTGTGCACAGGACATATTTAATCACATAGTTATTCCACCACAATTCATGAACGATAATTTATGTTGGACAATAAAATATTTCTCAACACATCCAAACATATCTTATAACTTTCAATGATAATCCATGATTTATCTATTTCAAACACAATTCCAAAACATTATCTTTAAATAAATTTCTCAATCACAAAGATAAAGGCATACATTAAATACATTTACTCATTCAAAGCGTAACTTTAAAATCATTACCCACACACATACATAACTTTAAATAGGTTACCCCTTAAAGACATAATTTAAATACATTTACCCACCTTAACAAGTAGAGCTAGTAAATTAACCACGAAATATCACACGTTGGACGATGATCCAAACTGCACCGCACCTAGCCAAAATACAAATTTGATCGAATAAGCACATGGGCCAACTCTACTATTAAAAATTTACTAATCTGAAAAATCATACACTATAATTTCATCTAATTATTCCTATAGCTAAGTAAATAAAGAAAATCATTTTTTTTAAGCCACTGGACAAAGTCAGATTCTTCTTTCCTTTTTTTTTTTTTTTAAATGAACAAATTTCAAAATAAATGATTTCTTGGACATTGATCTATGTTCTGAATATATATATATATATATATATATATATACGTCTAAGGTTTTAAAATCATAAATTAAAACAGAACTACGACTTATTAAAATAATAAACTATGGAACTCAAATCAAAAATAAAAAACTCAAAATCCAAACACTGTATGCTTCCCTCTCTTATCTCATTCTCACACATAAACAGGAACATAAATTAGAAGATGTATTGGTATTTCACAATTTAAAATCATTAATCCATCCTCATTCTTCTACTGTTGCTACGACCCAAACTTTGGTGACGCAGAATAATACAAATAAAATCTTCAGCTACTTCTCTTCTTACTCCTCTATATTATTTATTGTTATTATTATATATTTCTTTTAGCATCTTCTTTATACATATACATATATATGTATATATATATATATAACTTTTGAGGTTTTATTCTAAATTCATTACTGGCTATATTATAAATAAATAAGCATGCAAAATGCAAGATTTGAAACAAAGCAAATGTTGACTTATGATCTCGGCTCTATTCAATATATATATATATATATATATTAATGTTCTGCTTTATAATCTTTGCTCTTTTTCTTCATGATTCATTTAATACAATTAAATCCATGTTATGCTAAAAAGAATATGAATACAAGAGTGATTTTTGAACATGCTAATGAAAAAGAAATGATGACTGCCACTAATAATAACTTTCATATGATTCAACATGTAATTAATTCTACACATTTACGATAATAAGGAAAATGAATAAACCTGATGCAGAACTTGATGTAAAAGCTTAGAGCAAAATGTCCAGATTCCAAGAGCAACTTTGAGAATAAATCGGATGTGTATTTGCGTGAAGAGATATATTTTCTACTCTTTCTAGGTAAAAATAATAATATAGGTTAAGGGAGTCATAAATTAGAAAAAACTTAATCTCAGCTAATCATCTCAAAATAAAAGATATTATACATCTCTTCCCAAAATCATAAGGTTGACCTTACGAAAATTAAAAAAATTTCCAAAATTCTTTCTTTATATTCTCCCATTTTATTTTTATTACTAGATGGTGAAAAGATTGGTATATATTTTGACGTGGAAACGGAACTCCAAATATCTAAATGCATGTATATGACTTTGATATTAATATGTGTATATATATCTATATATATATATATATATATATATGAAACTAAAATCCACTACTACAGCACATAAAGCTTCCAAGAACATAAACTAAATATTTTAAGAAAATTCTTTCCAACCCAATAAGGATTTTTCGAATCCAAACAAAATCCCAGGCCCAAATCTCCAATTATAGAACACCTTTTCCTATGCTAGGGTGCAAATTTCAGACTCCATCTAGTCCAGTTAATTATATTGAATCGAAATAAATATATATGGACAAATAGAGCAAATTAAATTAGTTAATTAAATAAAAACATTAAACACTAAAAAAAAAAACCGGGATGTTACAACCCTACCAACTTAAAAGAAATTTCGTCCTCGAAATTTGTCTTACCGGGTTGTCCTATTGACCGGTACTTCGCTAGGATCTCCTCTTCACGTTCCCAAGTTGCCTCTTCCGCTCCATGCCTACTCCATTGTACTTTAATTAACGTTACTCGACGGTTTCTCAACTCATGCATTTTTCGGTCGAGAATGGCAACCGGTTCCTCTTCATAAGTTAAATCTTTGTTGAGTTGCACCTCTTCATGGTTGATGGTGTGTCCTTGTTCATGTAGATACTTCCTTAACATAGAAACGTGGAACACATTGTGAACTAAAGACAAGCCAGGAGGTAAAGCTAGGCGATAAGCCACATCACCAATCCGTTCCAGAATTTCAAATGGCCCGATAAAACGAGGTCTTAGCTTCCCCTTTTTACCAAAACGCAACACTCCTTTCATAGGAGCAACTTTTAGAAACACTTTATCACCAACAGCAAAATGCAAATCCTTTCTTCTCTTATTAGCATATGATCTTTGTCGGTCTTGAGCAACTTTAATGTTGTTACGGATCTTCTCAACCACCTCCATTGTTTTCTCGATGATCTCAGGGCCCAAAATCTTCCTCTCTCCAACTTCATCCCAATAAGCCGGTGACCTACACTTTCTCCCATAGAGTGCTTCATATGGAGCCATACCAATACTAGAATGGAAACTGTTGTTGTAGGCAAACTCAATCAATGGCAAATGGGTCTCCCAACTGCCCCCAATATCCATGACACACGTTCGAAGCATATCTTCTAGAGTTTGTATGGTTCTTTCTGACTGGCCATCTGTTTGTGGGTGATAAGTAGTTGAAAATTTCAACTTGGTCCCCAAAGCTGTGTGCAGACTGTTCCAGAATCTGGAGGTGAAACGAGGATCTCTATCTGATATTATTGAAACTGGCACTCCATGTAACCGAACTATCTCTCGAATGTAGAGTTGAGCAAACTGATCCATTGTGAACGTCATTCTTATTGGCAAGAAGTGAGCTGACTTAGTCAAACGATCAACTATGACCCAAACTGCATCATGATTCTTCACGGTTTTAGGAAGTCTAACCACGAAGTCCGTTGTGATATGTTCCCATTTCCATTCCGGTATCTCTAAAGAGTGCAATAACCCAGACGGTCTCTGATGCTCCGCTTTCACTTGTTGACATGCTAAACATCGAGCAACATAATCCCCAATTTCCCTCTTCATGCCATACCACCAGAAGCTTCTCCTCAAATCTTGATACATCTTTGTTCCTCCAGGGTGAGCTGTGTACGGCGTGCGATGTGCCTCGTCTAAAATTTCTTTTCTCAACTCATTATTGGGAACACAAATCCTTCCTCCAAATAGAAGTATCCCATCTGAGGACACTGTAAAACCCTTTATGTCATTTGAAACTTCTTTTACTCTCATTCTTTCTAAAAACTCATCATCCTTTTGTGTGTTCCTAATTCGATCTCGGAGTGTGGGTTGAATCACCAAAGCTGTAATCACCGCATTAGAATCACTAGGTGTCGCCAAAACCTCGAGGCTTAACTTCTCGAAGTCCTTAATTAGCTCCTCTTGTTGTGTCAATAACCTTGCCGGGTTTACTTCTCTCTTTCGACTAAGCGCATCAGCGACTACATTAGCCTTTCCGGGATGATACATGATGGCACAATCATAGTCTTTGACCAACTCCAACCATCTCCTTTGACGCATATTCAATTCCTTCTGAGTGAAGAAATATTTCAGGCTCTTGTGATCTGTGTAGATCTCACATTTACCTCCATAAAGGTAGTGTCTCCAAATCTTCAATGCATGAACAACTGCGGCCAATTCCAAATCATGTGTAGGGTAGTTCAACTCATGCGGCTTCAATTGTCTGGAGGCATAAGCAACCACTTTTCCTTCTTGCATCAACACACAACCTAAGCCCAATTTCGACGCGTCACTATAAATCACATATCCCTTCGATCCATCAGGAATGGTTAACACCGGTGCAGTCACCAACCTCCGTTTGAGCTCTTGAAAACTCTTCTGACATTTCTCGGTCCATTCAAATGGTACTCCTTTTCGTGTTAACTGTGTAAGTGGTCCAGCTATTTTGGAAAATCCCTCTATAAATCTTCGATAGTATCCCGCCAAACCAAGAAAACTTCTTACTTCTCCTGCATTGGTGGGTGGAACCCAATTGCTCACAGCTTCTACTTTCGCCGGATCTACCTCAATGCCTTCAGCAGTCACTACATGACCTAGAAAAGCTATACGATCCAACCAAAACTCACATTTCTTAAATTTGGCATACAACTTCTCTTTCCTCAAGGTCTCCAATACCGTCCTTAGATGTGCTTCATGTTCTTCTTTATTCTTTGAGTACACCAAGATGTCATCGATGAACACAATAACAAATTTGTCTAGGTAAGGATGGAAAACACGATTCATTAGATCCATAAATACTGCTGGGGCATTTGACAATCCAAAAGGCATCACCACGAATTCATAGTGGCCATACCTCGTCCTAAAAGCCGTTTTAGGAATATCCTCCTCTTTCACTTTCAATTGGTGATACCCCGACCTCAGATCTATCTTTGAGAACACACTTGCTCCTTTTAACTGATCGAACAAATCTTCAATCCTTGGTAAAGGATACTTGTTCTTTATTGTGAGCTGATTCAAAGTACGATAATCGATACACATTCTCATGCTGCCATCCTTCTTTTTCACAAACAGTACTGGCGCTCCCCATGGTGAGACACTCGGACGAATATAACCTTGATCCAAAAGCTCTTGGAGTTGCATTTTTAATTCTTGTAACTCTGATGGTGCCATCCGGTATGGGGCCTTGGACACTGGGGCTGCCCCAGGCATCAAATCAATCGTGAACTCCACTTGGCGATTAGGTGGTAGTCCAGGTATTTCTTCAGGAAATACATCCACAAACTCCTTGGCTACTGGCACGTTATCCACTGTTGGTGTTGCAGGTGTTGTTCCAACAATGTTTACCAAGAATCCTTGACATCCATCCTTCCGTAAGGATTTTACTGCCTTCATTGCTGATATTATCTTGGGTCGTCCACCTAACTTAGCTCCATGAAATGTGAACTCCTTTTCCTCAGGCCTTTGAAATACTACTTCTCGATCATGACAACGTATTGTCGCAAAATTGCTGCTTAACCAATCCATTCCCAAGATTAAATCAAAATCTCTCATCTCAAGGGCATAAAGATCGGCAACTAATTCCTTTCCTACCAAATTCATTCTAACATTCTTAGCCATTTCATTAGTCCTTAACGTCTCTCCTGAAGGGATTCTTACATCAAGAGCTAAGTTCGCTACCTCAATGTCCATTCCTACTTTAGCACAAAGCTCAGAAGAGATAAAAGAGTGCGATGCTCCGGAGTCAAACAAAGCTAACGCTGGCATTCCAAAAATAGATATCATACCTGACATCGTGCCACTGCCATCTCCCGCATCTTGGTGTGTAAAAGCAAAGAGTCTAGCATTTCCACCTCTTTTCGGTTCCTCACTCCTTTTCTTTGGACAATTTGGTGCGATATGCCCCGGTTCATGACAGTGGTAACAAACACGGTTGCGCCAGAAACATGGTCCCGTGTGTGGCTTCTTACAATCCGGACAGAGTGGATTTCTCGCTGGTGGTCCATTCGGGGGACGGGCATCAGTCCTTTCTCTTTTTGCAGGAAAATTTCCTTGTCCTCTATTCCGGTCATTCCACTTCCTCTTCCCATTGTGATCAGAGTTCCGAGGGGCAACTCTATCACCTTCCAGCCCAGTAGCTACTTCATGGGCCTGTCTAACTGCTTGGCCATACTCAGTGATCCTTTGTGCAGCCAAGATACCACGTATCTCCGGTCGAAGGCCTCTCATGAACCATTCAGCCTTTTGCCCTTCCGTCTCCAATAAACGTGCTGCATAACGTGACAGCTGATTGAACCTTCGCTCATATTCCGTAACCGATAAGTTTCCTTGCTTGAGTTCCAGGAATTCAGTCTGCTTCTGAATGCGGAAAGAAGTGGAGAAGTACTTTTCCATAACAATTTGTTTGAACTTATCCCAGGTTAATTCTTGCCGCTCTTCAGCTGTCATGCCATTCCTATAAGATTTCCACCAATGGCCCGCATCTTCAGTGAACTGAAAAACAGCACATGAAACTTTATGTGCTTCGGCACATTCAATATGTTCAAATATACGCTCCAGCTCCATGATCCATTCTTCCAAGGCAAGCGGTCCACTCCGACCATTAAATCGGGGTGGAGTGTAGCGGCGAAACTGCTCGATCACTTCATTAGTACTTGGTACAGCGGGTGTAACATTTCTAGCATTCTCTGTAGTTTGTTGTTGAACAAAACTTTGTAGTGCCATGATTAGTTGTGGCACGAATTGATCAGCCCCCGTGTTTGGTAGTGGGGTGTCCTCCTGATTTCGGTTGTTGGGTTGTCGAGCCATAACCCTATAATTGTTACAACATTTCTTTTTAAATTAATTGGTTGATAAACTAAAGCCGAGTAATAATATGTTCTCTCAAACATTACCCCCAAGAAATCACACTTAGAAAAATTCACCAATCAAACTTCATTTATTTAGATCAAATATCAACTCATAATGTATTGCAAAAACTACCCCAAAAGTGGGCAAACATAGAAAGAACAATACGCAACCATTAAAGTATTCCTTAAACATAAATTCTAAATGGAAAAGGGAAACTTCTATCTTATGGGAATGGGAATTTTCCTAATCGTCGTCGCTACTGACATCAACGACTTCCGGTTCATCAGGTTCCCACTCGGGGTCCTCCTCGGGATCCTCATCAGGCTCCTCCTCGGGGTCTTCTTCGGGATCTTCTTCAGGCTCATTTTCTGGCGCTGGATCCTCTACCATTGGCTCTTCCGCCGGGGGTGGTGCTTGGTTTTCTTCATCGTCTTCGATCACCTGGATCCCTCGAAATATATCGGCGTATTGTTGGATAAGCTCCGCCATGTACATCTCGAAATCTATCATATCCACTTGGAAGGGCACCCGAACCGCTAACTGATAGTATAAGGTAATCGCGGCATCTCGAACTCCTAATGGTATGCTATAGATGACCCTCCAGCAAGCCTCGAATGGGTCCAAGTGTGGGCCAAAATGACCCGTTTCCCTCCACATGGTTCTCCATCTGATCAAATTGTCTTGCAAAGGCTCAGCGACATTCCATGTTCTAGCTCTGAATCGAGCAATGTTCAACGCATGCAGGTGTGGCGCTTGTGGTGGTGCGGCGGCCATCTACCTCTCGAGAAAATAAGGGAAAAAAAATCTAATAAATTACGATTCTATGTTCTTTCTAATTCCACGATTACTAGTTGTCAACAAAAAAATATAATTTAAACAATGATACACAAATACCATCTTTTCTCATGCTCTAAAACAAAAGTAAATACATAAATCAAACAATGTACCTCTAAGCAGGAGTGCGTGGCGGAAATGGGTGGTATACCGTATTACAAAAATAAATAATTTAAACACTTAACACATTTCGAGTCTACAGAAAAGTAAACCTCGCTCTGATACCAAAAATGTAACACCCTAAATTTAATAATTTAAAATGCTACTTTTTCTTTATTATTTAAATGCGGAATAAAATAAATTCAACAATTTTTTATTTTTTATTTTTTTTATTTTTTTTTTGTTGAAAAAAAAAATACAACTAATAAAAATTCTTAACTTGATGATTAAATTCCAAATTATATAATAAATAAATCCATAGAAATATTCCCACTAACGTCTAGCAATAATTAACTCAATCAAAGCGAATAACCAAATGATTTCCATGTCTAGAAGTTTTAATTAAATCAATAAAGTCTAATTATTAGTTGTTGATAAGTAAAAAAAACATATAACCACGACCACCCCATTTCCTCCTCGCAGCTCCAAGCTCAATTACCTAAAAAAAAACATTTAAAAAAAATTGTGGGATGAGTACTTATAAATCATACTCAGTGAGGGGATACACGGGATGTGATTTAAAATTCTCATATTTTTCTTTTGCTTGTCCAACAATAAAATAAATCATAGAATAGTGGTATAACCCATCTATAATTCCACATCACGAAGGAAGAATTATAGAAAATAACATTCCACATCACTAAGGAGGAATGATTCCACATCACGAAGGAGGAATCTCAATCATATTATTCCACATCACACAGGAAGAATAATAGACTCATACATCGACTGTGCACAGGACATATTTAATCACATAGTTATTCCACCACAATTCATGAACGATAATTTATGTTGGACAATAAAATATTTCTCAACACATCCAAACATATCTTATAACTTTCAATGATAATCCATGATTTATCTATTTCAAACACAATTCCAAAACATTATCTTTAAATAAATTTCTCAATCACAAAGATAAAGGCATACATTAAATACATTTACTCATTCAAAGCGTAACTTTAAAATCATTACCCACACACATACATAACTTTAAATAGGTTACCCCTTAAAGACATAATTTAAATACATTTACCCACCTTAACAAGTAGAGCTAGTAAATTAACCACGAAATATCACACGTTGGACGATGATCCAAACTGCACCGCACCTAGCCAAAATACAAATTTGATCGAATAAGCACATGGGCCAACTCTACTATTAAAAATTTATTAATCTGAAAAATCATACACTATAATTCCATCTAATTATTCCTATAGCTAAGTAAATAAAGAAAATCATTTTTTTTAAGCCACTGGACAAAGTCAGATTCTTCTTTCCTTTTTTTTTTTTTAAATGAACAAATTTCAAAATAAATGATTTCTTGGACATTGATCTATGTTCTGAATATATATATATATATATATATATATATATACACGTCTAAGGTTTTAAAATCATAAATTAAAACAGAACTACGACTTATTAAAATAATAAACTATGGAACTCAAATCAAAAATAAAAAACTCAAAATCCAAACACTGTATGCTTCCCTCTCTTATCTCATTCTCACACATAAACAGGAACATAAATTAGAAGATGTATTGGTATTTCACAATTTAAAATCATTAATCCATCCTCATTCTTCTACTGCTGCTACGACCCAAACTTTGGTGACGCAGAATAATACAAATAAAATCTTCAGCTACTTCTCTTCTTACTCCTCTATATTATTTATTGTTATTATTATATATTTCTTTTAGCATCTTCTTTATACATATACATATATATGTATATATATATATATATATAACTTTTGAGGTTTTATTCTAAATTCATTACTGGCTATATTATAAATAAATAAGCATGCAAAATGCAAGATTTGAAACAAAGCAAATGTTGACTTATGATCTCGGCTCTATTCAATATATATATATATATATATATTAATGTTCTGCTTTATAATCTTTGCTCTTTTTCTTCATGATTCATTTAATACAATTAAATCCATGTTATGCTAAAAAGAATATGAATACAAGAGTGATTTTTGAACATGCTAATGAAAAAGAAATGATGACTGCCACTAATAATAACTTTCATATGATTCAACATGTAATTAATTCTACACATTTACGATAATAAGGAAAATGAATAAACCTGATGCAGAACTTGATGTAAAAGCTTAGAGCAAAATGTCCAGATTCCAAGAGCAACTTTGAGAATAAATCGGATGTGTATTTGCGTGAAGAGATATATTTTCTACTCTTTCTAGGTAAAAATAATAATATAGGTTAAGGGAGTCATAAATTAGAAAAAACTTAATCTCAGCTAATCATCTCAAAATAAAAGATATTATACATCTCTTCCCAAAATCATAAGGTTGACCTTACGAAAATTAAAAAAATTTCCAAAATTCTTTCTTTATATTCTCCCATTTTATTTTTATTACTAGATGGTGAAAAGATTGGTATATATTTTGACGTGGAAACGGAACTCCAAATATCTAAATGCATGTATATGACTTTGATATTAATATGTGTATATATATCTATATATATATATATATATGAAACTAAAATCCACTACTACAACACATAAAGCTTCCAAGAACATAAACTAAATATTTTAAGAAAATTCTTTCCAACCCAATAAGGATTTTTCGAATCCAAACAAAATCCCAGGCCCAAATCTCCAATTATAGAACACCTTTTCCTATGCTAGGGTGCAAATTTCAGACTCCATCTAGTCCAGTTAATTATATTGAATCGAAATAAATATATATGGACAAATAGAGCAAATTAAATTAGTTAATTAAATAAAAACATTAAACACTAAAAAAAAAAACCGGGATGTTACACGCGGAGGTAATCAAAGTCACAATGGCCGAACTACACGTGGTAGGTGGAATGAAGCAACTCAATAATCATAACTACACCACTTGGGAGACTTGCATGGAGTCCTATCTCCAAGGGCAAGATCTGTGGGAGGTAGTTGGTGGAAAAAAGACGACGCCGCCGGAGGAAGCCGAAGCCTTGAGAAAATGGAAGATCAAGGCGGGGAAAGCAATGTACGCGCTCAAGTCTACAGTAAGCGAAAATTTGTTGGAGCATATTCGGGTAGCTACCAATCCAAAGGAGGCGTGGGACAATTTGGCGACACTATTCAGCAAGAAGAATGAATTCAAGCTGCAACTCTTGGAGAATGAGCTCCTATCACTCAGGCAAGGAGATATGCCAGTTCGCGACTATTTTAACAAGGTACGCACTCTTTGCCGTGAAATTTCGGAATTGGATTCCTCTAGTAAAATATCAGAAGCTAAGATGCGTAGAATAATTATACATGGGCTAAAACCCGAATTTAGGGCAATAATGACCTCCATACAAGGATGGTCAGAGCAACCTTCTTTGGTCAATCTTGAAAATCTTTTGGCTGACCAAGAAGCTCTGACCGGACAAATGGAGGAGGTTTCATTTAAAAGAGATAATGAAGCCTTATTTAGCCATAATAAAAAGAAAGGATTCTCGCATCTTAAAAATGAATATAAAGGAAAAGAAGAAAATAGTTCTAAGGCTAGAGGAATCCAACCGAATCGTCAAAAGAAGGGTCCACCGTCCAAGGGCAACAAGAAGGGGAATTGCTACGTATGTGGCAAACCAAATCACTATGCCCGAGATTGTTGGCATAGGATGAATGCTGCCGAAGGGAATATAGCCACATCCAACAAGAAAGAAAATTGTAGCAGTGAAGAAGAGTGGGTCGTTGAGGCATCCACTGCGATAGTTGAGAAAGCTGAGCCGAGGCCAATAGAAGAATTGGCGCTAGCAGTCGTCCCCGTTGGGAAGATAAACTACGAGAAAGATTGGATAGTCGATTCAGGCTGCTCCAATCATATGACGGGAGACAAGGAGAAGCTCCAAGACACAAAGGAGTATCGAGGAGGCCAAATATTGGTGACCGCCGACAACTCAAGATTGCCGATAGCACACATCGGCAAGACACTCATCACACCGCGGTTCAGTCCCAGTCAAGTGCAGCTGCAGGACGTTTATCATGTTCCGGGAATGAAGAAGAATCTCCTGTCTGTGGCGTAAATGACAGATACAGGTAAATACGTACTTTTCGGACCTAAGGATGTTAAGGTGTATCAAAATCTTAAAGTTATAGGTACACCTATCATGGAGGGTCAAAAGCTAGAGTCTATCTATGTTATGTCGGCTGAGTCGGCATATGTAGATAAGACTCGAAAGAACGAGACTGCAGACTTGTGGCACGCGAGGCTAGGACACGTGAGCTACCATAAGCTCAAAGTGATGATGAAGAAGTCGATGCTCAAAGGACTCCCTATGCTGGAAGTTCGAGAAGACACGGCGTGTGCTGGTTGTCAATACAGTAAAGCGCATCAACTACCATTTGAAGAATCAAACTACAGAGCAAAGAAGCCGCTGGAGATGGTTCACTCCGATGTGTTCGGACCGGTCAATCAACCATCAATTAGAGGAATGCGCTATATGCTGACGTTCATCGACGATTTCTCAAGGTATGTGTGGGTTTTCTTTATGAAAGAAAAATCAGAAGTCTTTGAAATATTTAAAGATTTAAAAGAAAATGTGGAGAGAGAAATCGGAGATAAGATCCAGTGTCTTCGCACGGATAACGGGGGAGAATACACATCAAAAATATTCTCCAAGTATCTCAGGGAGCAAAAGATACACCACCAGTTGACGTGCCCAAATACACCACAACAAAATGGTGTAGCTGAAAGGAAGAATCGGCACCTTGCTGAAACGTGTCGAAGCATGATACATGCTAAGAATGTACCAGCAAGATTTTAGGCGGAGTGCATGAACACAACAGCACATGTGATAAATAGGCTACCACAAGCAAAGTTGGGCTTTGTGTCACCGTTCGAGAAGTTATGGAACACCCAACCGGTAGTCAGCCACTTCAGAGTGTTTGGATGTGTGTGCTACGTGTTCGTGCCGAGCCACCTTCGAAGCAAGTTCGATAAGAAGGCGATCAGGTGTATCTTCGTGGGATATGACAACCAGAGGAAAGGATGGAGATGCTGCGATCCAACTACGAACAAATGCTACACGTCACGCCATGTGGTCTTCGACGAAGCATCCTCCTGGAACACACAACAAGAGTTGGAGTTTCAAGGATCAAAGGAGATTAAAGACAGGCTCGAAGAAGAGTTGGTGAAGCTTCCAGAAGCTCAAGAAGGTGACAAAGAGATCGGAGGCGCTGAAGAGCCGAATGTCGGAGGAGACTCTCCAGAAATAAGAAGGCCGAGCCAAATTGAAGAGATCCAGGTACCGCAAGAAGAAGATGAAGAATCTCCAAGTCCACCACAACTAAGGAGGACTACGAGACAGAGGAAGCCCAATCCCAGGTACACCAATGTAGCCGTCGAGGAGGACGCAAATATGAAAGAGCCAGAGACATTTGAAGAAGCAGCCCAACGCAGTGAGTGGAGACAAGCGATGGGGGAAGAGATCATGGCTCTAAGGAAGAATGAGACGTGGGATTTGGTGCCCAAACCAGCCGGAGTTAGACCCATCTCGTGCAAATGGGTATACAAGATCAAGAAGCGGCCTGATGGATCGATAGAGAGGTACAAGGCTCGACTTGTGGCCAGAGGATTCTCACATCAATACGGGTTGGACTACGAAGAGACCTTCAGCCCAGTTGCGAAGATCACCACAATACGAGTGCTGATCGCATTAGCCGCTAGCAAGGGATGGAAGCTGTGGCAAATGGATGTCAAGAATGCGTTCCTACACGGAGAGCTCGACAAAGAGATATACATGGTGCAGCCCATGGGATTCGAAGATGAGAAAAATCCAGGCCACGTGTGCAAGCTGAAGAAGGCCTTATACGGGTTGAAGCAGGCACCCCGAGCATGGTACGGTAAGATTGCTGAATTTCTAACTCAGTGTGGTTATTCAGTTACACCAGCAGATTCAAGTCTCTTCGTCAAGGAACGTGGAGGAAAACTAGCAATAGTGCTAGTGTATGTGGACGATATCATCATCACCGGAGATGACGAAGAAGAGATTCAGCAAAGCAGGAGAAACCTATCTGTGAGGTTTCAAATGAAGGAACTCGGAGAGCTCAAGCATTTCTTGGGGCTCGAATTAAAGAAGACAGATAAAGGGTTGTTCTTGTACCAGCTGAAGTATGCTAGTGACCTACTGAGGAAATTCGAGATGCTGGATTGCAAGCCGTCATCAACACCGATCGAAGCAAACATCAAGTTGTGCGGCGATGAAGGCAAAGACTTGGAGAATGCCACTATGTACAGGCAGTTGGTCGGGAGCTTAATCTACCTAACTCTGACGAGGCCAGACATCACATACGCAGTAGGGATCGCGAGTCGGTTTATGGAGAAACCGAAGAAGCCACATCTTGAGCTAGTCCGACGTATACTCAGGTACGTAAAAGGTACTATTGACTATGGATTATTTTACAAGAAAAATAAAGACTTCCAGATTATTGGATATTGTGACGCGGACTACGCCGGATGCCGAGACACGAGAAGGTCCACTACTGGCTATGTCTTCAACTTTGGATCAGGGGCAGTTTCTTGGTGCAGCAAGAGACAACCAACGGTATCACTGTCCACAGCAGAAGCCAAGTACCGAGCAGCAGCGATGGCAGCTCAAGAGAGTGTGTGGTTGGTACAATTAATGAAGGATCTACGCCAACCAACTAACTATGCGGTCAAGTTGTATTGCGACAATCAGTCAGCTATCCGCATAGCAGAGAACCCAATCTGTCACGCAAGAACGAAGCATGTGGAGGTGCACTACTGTAATACCCCGTCCCAAAATTTACTCTTCTATTTTTTTTTTTAAATCATGTTATCCTACATATTTGTTCTCGATCATATATTCTTGTTCGTCATGTCGAGATATATCATAGAACTTCTATTCATTCATTTCGTTGAATATTTTGAGACACTGTTACTAAAATCTGATTTTTCTTTCATCTATAAAATTTGACCGTGTCATACTTAATTCCGAAATAATCTTCTTCTTCGCCGTAAAATCCTAAATTTCATCACGGTCGAGTGGTTATTTATTTCATCATAGTTAAAACAAACTCTACCCGATTTAATTTGTTTCCTTCTCACATTTTCAATTCCTCTATCAATGTCTCATTCTAATAATTGGGTAATTATTTTCATTCAACTCAATTAAAATATTTGAGTACTCGATGTAATTTATTTCATTCAAATATTTTGAACCCAATTTATTTCATGTCAAGTTTAATATTACAACCCAAAATCCAAGTCCATTTTAGCTCAAACCACACTAGCCACCTAGCTCATTTGCATGAGGGACACGTATCACACATTTCATTGCTAGAGTCTAGCTGTTGGATTATCAAAGAAGAAAGAAAAGAAGGGGAGAGTACAGAAGCATCAAAAAAAGAAAAAAATGAGAAAAGAAAATAGCAAAAGAAAAGAGAAGAGAAGAGGAAAGTTTCCATCGTCTCCTTCATCTTAGTTGCCGTCGTTCATCACCCATATCATGGCCAAACTTCACAAAATTCATACTGGACATTCCCCTCTCTATATAGATCATGCATATGCCAAAAATTTATCTTAACCAATGTCCAGAAGGTTGAAAACGAAGCCAAACAGTTCAGAAACCGCTGCCCCGTCACCATGTGCCGCAGCCAACTTGCGGTGCGATTTCTGGACGATCTGACGGTCCGATTCGCCCCAAATTTATACCGTTTCGAAGCTCTTCTTACGGGCTACGCATATCTAGCTTCCGATCATAAAGTAGAAGTTGTTTGGTTCATCGAAATCACATTGGAAGTTTACGCAAAATCTGTCAAATACCGTTTCGTGTTACGGCTGCAGTTTTCCAGAATTTTCGTAGACCAAAAGACGTCATCTTTTAGACGGTAAGAAACTTCTCCTTACAAGCTACTCTGATATGTTTTTAGATTTCTAATTCGACCTCATTTGCCCTTTCGTTTTCTTGTCGAGAGTCGACGGAAAACCACAGTCGAACTCCTTGTGCTGCCGTTGCTGTTATGTGCTCATTTTCCAACCTTTTTGGCTGCTGGATGGCTGCGTATAAGTCATGGTTAGAGACTCCTCTTCATATACTTCGTGATCACATAGTTTAGTTCATGTTAATGAGTTAATTTTGGCCTTGTCTTCATTTCATCACCAACACATGAACTGTGAAATCATGACTCCACACCATCACACAACCAACAATTTTCTCCAAATTCCAAAAACTAGTTCACTGATATATATTTTCAAAAACCAAAGTGTAATCTGTACAAGTAATAACTCATCCTTATTTCAAACCCATAGAAACGCATGAGTTTCCTCAATTCTTTTTCATCAATTACTTTCTAAACATCACAACTTAGAAATAACTAATAAGCTTACCGAAATCAATAAAAGAGAGAGAAATAAGTCGGGGCTAGGTGAGCGAGTCGAGTCGGGTTGAAGCAGGGGAGTGTATCGTTGTTGTCGTCTGGCCTGGGTTCGCATCTGCTCTAGTCGCCTGATTTGTTGAGTGTCATCGTCAAGTCTGGGCAATGGGTCAAGTCACCGGTGAGTCTCTGCTGCGGCTTTACTCACCTCATATCTTTGTCGAGTTTCGTCGTTGAGTCGGGCTGGCGTGAGGGTGTGTGTGTGTGGCTTCGAGTTTGTGGCTTTTGTGTCTTCGTGGTGGTCGTGAGTTCAGTCGGGTCACCGGGGGAGGAGGTCTCGCCGGAGTTGTGAAGGAGAAGAGGAAGAGTGTAAGAGTTAGGGATTTTGGTTCTTCAATTTGGGGAAAATGGTTGTGTTCAGACGTGTTATTTTTTTAAGAAGAGAAGGAGAGGATCTATTTGCAATAAAAAGCTATTTCAACTAAGGACTTGTAATTTTATATATTGTTTAATTATTCCATAACTTATTTCAAACTCAAAATTTAACACAGAAACTTTTCAGAAATAAATATTTAGGCCAAAACTTCATAAATTGATTAAATTAGCCCAAATTATTTAAATATCCTTTTAGCTCGTAAAATTTTATCTGAATTTTCTATTTAACCCAGGATTCATAAATTAATTATTTAGGAACATAAAATCTTGGATTTTTTAGATATATTAGTATTATAATTGGCCTAAATGATTTATTTGAAATTATTTTGATACTAGGTGCGGTCCAATTAGGACCCTCGTCTACTTTGTGATTCCCTGCTGAATTATACGTGCTTATTACTATCAGGTGGGCTACTATACTATCTTTTAAACTCGTATCTTTCGAGCTAATAAGCTCTGCTTTTATAAAATTGCATATGTGATTATCTGTGTTAAAATATTTTATGCTTACTGTATGTTGTCGGAGTCTCATAAACCAGCGCTGTGTCAATGTGAGTAGCTACAGTATTGCATCGTTCTATAGAGACTTGCCATGTGTCCTTGTCGCAAGACTAAAATCCATACCTCGATTAGAGGTCGATACTTTAAATGTGAATTGTTGGGAAGAAAACTTGGGAAGAAAATATATGCGTTGGTGATGTAGTAGGTCATGGCAAGAGACTATCCGTACTGGTACCACACGATGAAATATTTTGGTAAACTTAGGTTGCTTTCAAATATAAAACCTCCTAAGTTTCACTACATGCATAGACACAGATATATCATTTTTAGAAAACCGATCGCATAACTCGTATTGTGAAAACTTGCCCACTGAGTGCATTAGTACTCAGCCCAAATCTTTTAAAATATTTTCAGGTTGTACGTCGGAGCGTGGAGATGACGAAGGCTGAGGGGCTTAATATTCACTTTTGCTTTACTAGTCTATTGATCTTTTGCTTTATAGGCTAGTACGCATTTTCGTGTCCAGCCCAAACAATCAGTTCACTGTACTTATATTTTCTTTCCGCAACTCTGATATATCAAATATACCTTTCTTGAGTTTTCTAAGTCAATTATTTCAGTTCATTAATATTAAAATATCCCCTTTCTTTCCCGCTTCTTATTTCCAACCCCCGTGGCGTTCATTTCCACGGTCTTTCGGGACCGGGGCGCTACAACTACCATTTTCTAAGGGAAAAGGTGCTCAAAGAAGAAATCAAGATGGAGCATGTGAGCACAGAAAGACAAATAGCTGACGTGTTCACCAAAGGGCTCAACGTTTCCAAGTTTAAAGAATTTCGAGCACAATTCGGATTGGTTCGGAAGGAAAGCGTGGAGCATGAAGGAGTCAGTGTCGAGGGGGAGTATTGAGATGTCTCCACCGACCCCTCTAGAAACATGGAGAAGCTACAAGCACTAGCTAGAGTATCTAGAACCTAGGAGACTTAGTCTATAGAATAAAATATTGCTAGTAGGTAGTAGAGGATTCTAGAGCTAGCTTGAAAGCTCTTAAATCCACCGCCATTCACTACTATAAATAGGCCTAGATACTAGCCATTTTGTAGTAAGCAAGTGAGCTACAATTGAGTGTAAGAAAAGCAATATATTAGCTACTCTAGAGAGATAGTCGAGAGTTGCTAGTGAGAGTTGTAAATTGAGTGTGATACTTTGCAATAATAAATTCTTCTTTATTATATTAGAGAGCTTCCTATATTCAACATTCACAACATGAGGTGCAATTGCTGGAAGAGTCTGAAAGTTGGAATCTACTCCACCAAATCGTGTTTGGCGAAGAGGATTGCCCTGATGCATTGCAAAGGATAGGTAGAAAGATTTCTGGTGATTGCAGAGGGCTTGCTCTTGCCATCACTGTGATTGGTGGGGTTTTGTCTAAGGCTGAAAGATCAATAGATGTTTGGGAGCATCTTGCAAAGGACGTGAGAGCAACACTTGCTGAAACAGACAATCATGAATTCTCTAATGTCCTGTCTTTAAGTTATAACCATTTGCCGAATAATTTGAAACCATGTTTCCTGTATATGGGAGCATTCCCTGAAGATTATGAAATCAAGGCCTCCAAACTCATACAGTTGTAGGTAGCTGAAGGATTCTTGAAATCAAGTGAAGATAGAAGTTTGGAGGAAGAGGCAAAGGATTCCTTAAGCGCTCTGGTGGAGAGGAATCTACTTTTGGTTACACGAAAAAAGATCAATGGCAAACCACGTAGATACGGCATGCATGATCTTTTAAGGGAGGTATGCATTCGGAAAGCTGATGAGGAGAAATTTCTACTACATGTGAAAAATGGTTCCAAGGTGAAATTGGATAATCCGAGGCGTGTGAGTGTTGAGACATCATGTCGAATGAAAGATGTGGATGGTTCAGTATCTCGATCTTTCATATGTTTTTCTCCCAATCCTATGTTGTGTGAGAAACCGTCTCTTTTGTTTTCCAAGTTAAGATTGGTGCGGGTGTTGGATGTATACGAAATGATGTTTCCAGAGTTTCCAAGAGAAATATACCAACTGGTGAACCTAAGATACTTGGCTGTCTCCTGCAAATCAAGCGGTATACCTAAGGGAATATCAACATTGTTGTATCTGCAAACCTTGATTGCTCGATTAGAAGACCGTTATTATGTGCCATCTGAAATATGGGAGATGTCTGAGTTAAGACATCTGAAGTTGGATGCAGTAATCAGCATTGAAGAGGGTTACATGATAAAATTTGTTCGGAAGAAGCTGCAGACGATTTCCTGGGTGAGGATAACTGGTCCACTAATGAGGTGGCAGGGTTTCTTTGAAAGCATTCCAAATGTAAACGACTTGGGAGTCTATTTTACTGAGTTACCATCCAGTACTGAAGTAGTTGATCTTACACAACTTCACAAACTCCAAACATTAAGATGTCATTCTCAATTGAATGAAGATGGTTGCCGTTTTCTGCTGCAGAAGCTCATATTTCCTTCTAGTCTTAGAAAATTAACTCTGTATGTGTGTGTAATATTTGGGAGATTCATGACAACTCTGTGTGCACTACCCAATCTGGAATTACTCAAATTGTATCAATGTGTCTTTGATGAAGATGAAGAGTGGGAGACAGCGGAAGGAGATGAATTCCGGTCACTGCAGTTTCTTCAACTCCAGGATTTGAAACTGGTGCGTTCGAGAGCCGGTGAGACCAACTTCCCTAGACTCCGAGATCTTCTTATAGAAGAATGCCCTGAGCTGGAGGAAATCCCGAGCGGCATTGGAGAAATACCAACACTGCAACTAATTCAACTCTATAAATGCAGCCCTTCTGCAGTGGCCTCAGCCAAACAGATTCAGGAGCTGCAACAATCTGACTATGGAAACTACGACCTCAAAGTTCGAATATATTATTATTGAAGTGAAGCTCACTTTCTGCGAAAAGGTAAATATAAAAACTAAGCTATATATGAATCTGCTTGCCCTTCTCGCAAAGCATGCATCGTTCATTGATTTAGCATAATTTTGAACCACACTGAATGAGTATATTTCAAATGATTTTAATTAGTTGGTTTATTGGATTAATTTAGTTGGCTTTTCAAATTATTCTGCTTCAGCTTCACTTTTACATATGTGATTTTAGATCTATATTGTAATTAAATAACATATTACGATATAATTGGCTCAGGCATAAAGTCATTTAATTTGCCCACCCCTGCATTTTTGTATATTTTGTATCGTGCCTCCATTTCCAAATCTTCGAAAAAAATTCTAGGATTTCAGTAAAACAGATGCAGGTTGAGCTATATATATATGTGTCCTTGAAGTTTCTATCTTAGTTCTATTTCACAAAATATTCAGAATTTCACAAAAACACTCTTTTGGTTAAAAACTATCTATCTTGCAAAAACTACAAGCAATTTCATGTTTTCATCAAATGAGAAGATCATATAACAGTGATTGAAATATTATATGAAACCTTATATCTATAGAAGCGAAGAACCGATGATGATAAGGTAGCTAGCTATGTATCATGCAAAAACAAAACAATTTCATTTGTCATCAATTAGTTACCATTTTTCAGCTTCTGCTACAATTCACAACTCTAAATAAGAACTAAGAAGATGTTCCCCAATCTGTCTCTCAATTCTTTTAGCATTACATAACCCCATTTTTTTCTTTGGTCATCCAAGGTTCATAACATGACTCCATTTAAAAATTCCAACTATAGTTTAGAAATATTATTAGGTTCGTACATATTCTTGTATAGATTGTGAAATTTGAAACCACGATTATTACCTAAAAAAATGGAAGATAATATTCAGAAAAATACACATGAGCTTTCTTGTTACACCCTCTATTTCATTTCATGTTGCACTTTCAAATTATTAGTTTTTTATTTTGCATTTCTTCAATTTCATTTATTTGATGATTTAATTTAATTTAATGATTATTTATTATGATTCACCGATCCAATTAATGTTTATAATTTTTTTTAATAATTTTGATTATTGTACAGTAAATATTAAAATTATAAAATTGATATTAAATACGGAATGAAAAAGAAGAGGGTGCAACAGAAAATTACCCCAAAAAATGAACAATTAATTTATTGATCATAACTTCATAAGAGATGCGGTGGCAAGTTGACAACCACAATTTTATATCAATCCGTTTCAACAGATAAGTCAACTAAGTCAGTAGCTAACTTGCAGTTTGAGTTGTTTGAGTGAGAAACAGAGCACAAAAATGGCTTACAATGTTCAATCCCTCATCACCATCCTACAACAAATCTTGAATCCTGAACAAGAACACTGGATTCTTGATGATCATAGCAAACTACTACTCGAATCTTTCCTCGAAAAATCTGCTTCTTTGAAGAAGATGATTCTTGAAAATCCTTCAGTTACCAAACTAGAAAGTTTGGAGAGTCGAATCAGAGATGCAGCACATAAAGCAGAAGATCTCATTGAATCCCATATGGTAGATCAGATGCTTAGGCAGAAAGGCACGAGATTCACTTTTGTCACACCAGATCTACAAGAAGTAACGCAAGAACTTGATTCTGCATTGGAAAAGGTGGTGGAGCTCATGATGGAAGAAAAGAAGATGTCAAGTGGCAGTTCATCTAGTGGTGCTGCATTCTTGCCTGATCCGACTTCCAAGAACGTTGTGGTTGGAGTTGATGAAGATTTGTTGCAGTTGAAGGATCGGCTGACTGGGATGCAGAGTCAGCAGCTGGAGATCGTCCCCATCGTTGGAATGGGCGGGATCGGTAAGACCACCCTTGCTCGAAAGCTTTTTAACGATCCTCTCATTGTTTCTCACTTTGACGTCTGTGCTTGGACCACAATTTCACAAGATTACAATGTGCGAGCAATTCTATTAGGCCTTCTTCGTCGCCCAAATGAAAAGCTTAGCAATGAACTAATTGAATACGAAGAAAATGAATTAATAGAAATGTTGCATAAAAGATTGTATAGTAGAAGATACATGATTGTATTGGATGATATATGGAGCACCAAATGTTGGGATGATATAAAGTGGTGCTTCCCAGACAACAATAATGAGAGTCGAATTGTGCTAACCACCAGGGAATCACATGTGGCGAGATGTGTAGGCACAGCGGGTTGGCAACATGAGTTGCAATTGCTGGAAGAGTCTGAAAGTTGGAATCTACTTCACCGAACTGTGTTTGGCGAAGAGGATTGTCCTTATGAATTAGAAGAAATAGGTAGAAAGATTGGACGTGATTGTGGGGGGCTTCCTCTTGCCATCAATGTGATTGGTGGGGTTTTGTCTAAGGCCAAAAGAGAAAGAGATGTTTGGGAGAATGTTGCAAAGGACGTGAGCGCAACAATTGTTGAAACAGATGATCATGAGTTCTCTAATGTACTGTCTTTGAGTTATAACCATTTGCCGAATAACTTGAAGCCTTGTTTCCTGTACATGGGAGCATTCCCAGAAGATTATGAGATAAAGGCCTCCAGGCTCGTACAGTTGTGGGTAGCTGAAGGATTCTTAAAATCAAATGGAGATAAATGTTTGGAAGAAGAGGCAGATGATTCCTTAAGTGCCCTGGTTGAGAGGAATCTACTTTTGGTTACACAAAAAAAGTCTAATGGAAAACCACGTAGATACGGAATGCATGATCTATTGAGGGAGGTGTGCATTCGGAAAGCTGATGAGGAGAAGTTTCTGCTACATGTGAAGAATGGTTCGGAGGTGAGATTGGATAAGATGAGGCGTGTGAGTGTTGAGACATCATGTGGAATGAAAGGTGTGGATGCTTATGCTTCAACAGAGTGGTTGTCAGTTGCTTGATCTTTTATATGTGCTGCTCCCAATCCAATGTTGTGTGAGGAACCGTCTCTTTTGTTTTCCAAGTTAAGGTTGGTGCGGGTATTGGATGTATACGAAATGGAATTTCCAGAGTTTCCAAGAGAAATATACCAACTGGTGAACCTACGATACTTGGGTGTCTCCTGCAAATCAGGCGGTATACCTACGGGAATATCAACATTGCAGTATCTGCAAACCTTGATTGCTCAGGTAGAACTTGGTACTAATGTGCCATCTGAAATATGGGAGATGTCTGAGTTAACACATCTCAAGTTAAGTACAGGAATCTATATCAAAGATGGTTACTGGATAAAATTTGTGCAAAAGAAGCTGCAGACGATTTCCTATGTGAGGATAAGTGGTCCACTAATGAGGAGTGGTTTCTTTGAAAGCATTCCAAATATAAAAAACTTGGGAATCTATATTCCAAATATAATTAGAAATAAATCACGATAATACATATTTTGTTTACCCATCTAAAATTGAATTTATATATTTTGTGATTCTATTTTTTAAATTATAATCACTTGATATAAATGAATAAAATCATATTTAAAATAGTAAAAAGTGAATCGATTAAATGTTTTGAGACGATGACATAGGTTTAAAATTGCTCGAGTAATTATCAAAAGTAAATTAGTGAAATGTTAGAAGATGCAGTGCATATATGGAACTGCACACAACAAAGATAAGGACTGTAGTTGTTTAATTTTGTTTTATACTATTAGTTTCTAATATAATGATAATTTGTTTAATTTTAAACATCGTCGATATGATATTTTACTTCGAGTTTCTTCTATAGAAACGCGAATTTCATTAATATATAAACCATACATCCGTTTTTCAATGTTTTCAAATAAATAAATGCTAAAAATAATACTATGACATGAAATAAAACAAAATAAAAATATTCTCTTACAAAAAAACATAATAAAAAATAAATGGGATTAAAATGCCAAGAAGTTATGAATGCATAATTCCTAGGGGGACTTTCTTGTGAGAGGAGTCGAACAAATTTCTTATGTTAGACGGATCTTATTTGATCCAAGGTGGTCCCGTTCCTTTTCTATTTCTTTTTTATTTTTCTCTTTGGTGGTCCCTCTGTTTTTCCTTTTTCTTTTAAGTTTTTGTTCTGATTTTTTATTTCTTTTTTCTTTTACAAATATATATTTAAGTTTTTTAAATTAATTTAATTTTTATAGTGTATGAACCATGGTTGCAGAAGGCGCTAGGCGGGCGGTCGGGGGGGCCTAGCGCCTAGACCGCTTAGGCGGAGCCTAGGCAGGGCCTAGGCAGAACCTAGGCGGTTTTGAATTTTTAATTATTTTTTTTTATTTTTAACCTGTAAATTTTGTAATTTTGAGTTATAAGTTCATAAAACATATCCTTTCAAGCATAGTATTCAAAGTAAAATCATCCAAAAGTCGATATAAACGAACATTCAAAGTTAAAATCATTCAAAGATAAAAAAAAATAACATTCAAACTTCAAATAATCCAAAATTCAAAAAACAATGACATAAAGTTCAAACATTGAAATCATCCAAGCCACGATCTTCATCCGGCTCATATTCATTCTCATTAATTTCCTCATCTTCGGACTCAAAATCATCATCATATAGTTCTCTCATTGATTTATATTTTGGAGTTGGAGACCTATGTCCTACTCCTCCCACATCACCCACATCATCACCACCATCATCATCAACCACATTAGCAATCCACTCTTGTGCACAAGTTGAATCGTGTGAAAGTAGCACATCAACATCATTTTTATCTTTCTCTCTCTTTTGTTTATTCAAGAGTCTTGCATTGAATTGGACAAACGCAATGTTCTTATTTTTTTGCAATTTCATTTTTAATTAAGTTAAGGCTTTAGTAAAAAAGGGGAAAGATAATTTAAACTGAAAAAAAAAAATCCGCCTAACCCGCCGCCTAACGACACCGCCTAACTCCGCCTAACACCGCCTAGGGCCGCCTAGGACCGCCTAGCCCCGCCTAGCGCCTAAGACCACCCGACTACCGAAAATCGCCACGGTTAACGGGCGCCTAGCGCCTAGGCTCCGCCTAGGCCGATTTTTACGTCCATACTATGGACCATACAACCCTTCTGCATTGGCCTCAGCAAAAAACGATTCAAGAGCTGCATCAATCTGAGTTCGACAACTACGATCCCCAAGTTGAGTTATATATATGTTTGAAGTGAAGCTGATTACTTTCTGCAAATGTCTCACTTTTAAAAATATTCACAATTTCTACTTATTTGTTTCTTCTTGATCATGTTTTTGTTTTTGTTTTATTTTGGTTGTGAAACAACATACACTCTTTTGGTTTGTTGCTCTTCAATAGATTATCATATGCTTTTGTTTGGTACGTGCAAGCGCTGTATTTTAGTTTCTGTTTCGAGAGAGAGATAGAGAGAGAGAGAGAGGATATCATCGAAGCCCACATGGTCAATCAAATGATCGCGTTGCCTCAAAGAGATTGCTTCAAAATTTACCCACCAGATTTGCAGCAAGTGATCCAATTCAACTCCATAATATAATGGAGAACGTGATGAACATTTGATGCAGTTGAAGGATCGGCTGACAGGGCTGGAGAGTAAGCTCGAGATCATCCCTATTGTCGGAATGGGTGGAATAGGTAAACCACTCTTGCTCGAAGTCTCTATGATGATCAAACCATTGTTTCTCAGTTTGATATATGTGCATGGACCACAATATCGCAAGATTATAATGTGTGAGCAATCCTATTAGGCCTTCTAGGTTGCATAAATAAACAATTAATTACTGATGATCTCCTCAAAAATGAAGATAATGAATTGAAAGATATCATATATAAGAACTCGAATTGAATGTTAATCAATTTCGCTTAATTAGGACATATAGTTATATTCTTATAGTCATCAGTCAACAGCCCTGCATCTTCATGCATTGTTTGTGGATGAAGAACTAAAATAAAAAATATATATATTCATTGTCTGTAAGTATATTCCAATTATGTTTAATTTATATAGATTTAAAACTTGGAATCTGCTATTCTATGTGTTTAGGTTTACTTTGGAGATTTGGTTGGATTCTGATCATGAACGTTCCTAATTCTAGTACTAATTATATAAATGAATTAGTTGGCATGCATGCATGAGATCACAATCTTCAACATATACTTTATTTTTTGGAAGAGAGACAAGAATTATGATTGTAATGATACAAATCAACAGACCCAAATAATTAATATTTCATACATGCTTGCTTGGTCTTAGGCTCTTAGCCTTCTCTTCTAGTTTCTAGTTAATGAATGGAGCATTCAATGTTGCAAAGACCTCAAAACTCTAATCCTTCCCTATATATATTCTCATCCTTAATTCGAAACATCATACAACAATTCAAAAACATTGAAATATGTGCAAATAATTTTTTTTTTTTTTGTGCCACAATGTGAAATTTAAGAGATGGATACCAAGAACTGTTGCAGTGGATGTGCTGGCGTCAACAATGTGTACTCGTGCTCAAGCCTGGCCCGTACGTGATAAATTAAAATGAAATTAGTGAACTCTAAAATTAAAATGAATTAATTTATTACAGTTGATTATTTCATTATAAAATTTTATAATTTTATAATTCATTTTTTCTTTTGATAAATTTTGACTTTGATTATTTATATTACAATTAATTTTTATTTAATAATAAATATTATTAATACTATGAATTTAATGTTAAATATGGAGTGAAAAATGAATGGGTGTGACAAAAAATAAAATAAAAAAGCAATTAGTTTATTGATCATAAGACATGCGTTGGCAAGTTGGCGACCACAATTTTATAATATCCGTTTCAATGGATAAGTCAATTAAGTCAACTGCAGCAACTCAAGGTGTTTGGGTGTTTATGCTATGGTTCCTCTTTAGATAGACATAAACACAAGTTCTCTCCTAGAGCTAGAAAATCTGTTTTCCTAGGTTATCCTGCAGGATATAAGGGTTACAAACTTCTTGACCTCGAAAGCAACACCACTTACATTTCCAGACATGTAGTCTTCCATGAAAACATTTTTCCTTTCGCCACTCTTCCTCTAGCACCTCGACTAGTCCTTTCTCTTTAGCCTCTGATTCTCATTTTGTTCCTATCATCACTAGAGCAGGTAGAGTATCTAAACCTCCAGGTTACTTAAATGATTACATTTACAATTCTTCCATTTCTTCTTGCACTTCTCATCCTCTTGCTAATTATCTCTCTTATGAGAGATTGTCTCCTTCATTTAAAGCTTTTACTTGTGCCATTTCTACTCTTCCAGAGCCCACAAGCTACTCTCAAGCTTCTAAATACCCTGAGTGGCAGCTTGCTATGAGTGAAGAATTGCGTGCTCTAGAGGCTAATAACACTTGGAAAGTTGTTTCTTTACCATCTGATAAACATGTTATTGGTTGCAAATGGGTTTTCCGTACTAAATTTCTTGCAAATGGCAGTGTAGAATGCTACAAAGCCAGGCTTGTTGTCAAGGGTTTTACACAACAGGCTGGGATAGATTATATAGCTGAAGCTTTAGTCGACTATCCTGACGATCCTCCTACACCTGAGGTCTCGGGTTTGGGCCTATAAAATGGTAAATTTCCTATTAATATCATGCTAGGCCTTAGATTATATCACAAAATAAATTTGGGCCTAGGAAACGAGCTCTCGAAAGTTTTGGGCCGGAATGGATAAACTGGAAATGCTTATTGGATATGTTTTTTTTTCCAATAATCCAAAAGGTCCAATTATAATTTTATTTGATCATAAATGTTTTAGTAATAGACCCTTAGTAAGTTAATTTAATCTTCTCAATGAATTAACTAGAAAGTAATTGTTACTGTTTTGAATATAAGTTACAAGAGTTATTTTCATAACATCCATTAATCAACTAAATAAATAAAAGGAAAGGAATTCAAAGAAATTTAATGTAAATGAAAGGAACAAAATAAATTCAACATACCCGTACCATTATATACATGCACACACATTACAGTACACCTATAATTTGCTTTAAACTATAATTTGATATCAATAATATTCTTTCATTTTCTTCTTTTTGTAAAATTCACGTCTGCACACACATAAACATTCTTTCTTGTTTTAAATAGGGTTAATTGCCTTAAAATATACAAACTTTGGGGTGTTTTTGGTTTTCACACGTTTTAAAAACGTAGTTTTAATAACACGAACTTAACATTTATTTGGTTTTTCACATACTTTTCAAATTCGGACACTCTAATCCGATCAAAATCGATCAAAAATTCATATATTTTAAGATAATTTGGTGCCCACAGAGATGTATACATGGAAATTTCCGACAGTCAAGTCATTTCCATTGACTGGAAGTTGAAAATGATGTGAAAAATCAAATAAGTGTTAAGTTCATGTTATTAAAACTATGTTTTTTAAAACGTGTGAAAAACCAAAAACACGTCAAAATTGGTGTATTTTAAGGCAATTTACCCTTTTAAATATATTATATATATATATATATATATTTTTTTTTTTTGCAGTCAACTCTCTCTCTCTACTGTATGCTTCTTCTTTTGTTAAAAAAAATAGATACAAAACGTTTCTCTCTCCACTCACTCCATTTTTGCACACTAAGCTAGGCAATACCTTTTTTACTTTATAGATTTAAAAGTCAAAACACCCTCACTTTCCCTTTCTCTCTCCAGGCATACACGTATACACACACATGCACAAGAACCAAGCCATTAATTACTTTCTCTTTCTATTGTAATTTTTTTTTGGAACCCATCAACATTAAATTTACAAAATGAAAATATTAATACTTCACCTCTCCAACTTACCGTCCATTGCACATACATACGTGATTTAAATATTTTTCTTTCATCATTTCTATATACATGCAACAGCACCCTCTCCCCCTAACATGAATACAATAATTTTTCTACAGAAATAAGGAGAAACTAAAAGAAACAGGAGAATAACATATAAATAGAGGTTTAGGAGGTTTTCTTATCATTAGAGTTCTTTGAGTTTTAAATTCGAATTTTGGCCTCCTAACCTACAAAGATCTTAAACAAAAATAGAGGAATGGGTAGAGGAAGAAGAAAGAAGCTCGTAGGTGTGATTGCATGTTGGATCCTGCCACTGAAAAAAGTCACCGGAAAAGCACCGACTTGCGGCCTTGGTGGCCTTTTTCCGGCCAATACAGCCTTCATCTCCTCACCAAACTTGTCCCAAAGTATTTGTAAGGTAAAAAGAAGCTTAAATAATGAATTTTAGAAAATTTGACCGAATTTGAAATTTTTTCGGTGACGGCGGGCGGTGGTCCGGCGGCGGCGCTCGGCGGCGCTCCACCTCCGGCCACCATGCCGGAAATCGTCCTAGAAGGAAGGAAGTTTGAGAGGTGTGGAGCTTACCTTTGAAATGAAGAAAATAATGAATTTTATTTGATTTTAGGTGTATTTATATTTTTTTCTGATTTGGGCTAAAAGGCCAAGGTCAAAATTATAATAGGACTGGGCTTGTTCTACCAATCCGAAATCAACCCACTTAAGTTAGGTTGGCCCCTTACTAATAAAATTCTATAAGTTAAGATAATTTGGCCCAAACTTATAGTGATCCAAATCATAATATTTTGGGGTATTACAATACAAGTACACTTCAACTCTATCAACATACATCATCTGTTGGAAATTGACAGATTTTTGAGTAATGTATGTAGATAATAGTTGGAGTTTTTATATAAACACTATAATAAAAAATAAACAATTATTAGCACTTACCAACAAAAAGAGAATAGGGCCGGTGTAGGGCATGATTTTGTCGCTCTTCCACTTGACAGTGTGGTTCACCAACGATCTAAAGATATATTCACACCGGTTATATTGACTAACATTGTCAATTTGATCAGGTTTTAGAAGAGTTTTCGATCATGGAAATAATCATCAATATCATGAAGTTCGTTTTGTGCACTTTTGTCCGAGAGCGTGCTACTGAGTAGCTCATCCTTCAACATGACCTTGCATGTTTAGTCTTTAACACTCTTTGATATCTTCAGTGGTCCGATGAGAAAATCAAAGATCAGAAACACATCAAAAGCTTCAATACGTATTCTCTTCCCGTGTTGTAATTGTATTTCTCTTGACACTGGGTCAAAGTTTTCCAGCAGTCAGTAGTTCATTTTCTTTAGCAAATGATTTATATTGAGATAAAGAACGCTGCTGAATCCAAGTTTTTTCACCGCTTCCTGTTGTGCTTTATTCATTTGCCTTATAGCCTCTGAGAGAGTTGATGGACATGTTGTTATTTTCAAGAATGGATATTTGTAAATGACAACATTGCTTTTATTGTCTTCATTAGTTAGGGCAGTTTTAGCTCGTGTATTTCTCGTTGGTTCGTCTTCTGTAGCTCTTTTGAGGCCTATAATTTTTTATATAATACTAATAAGTAAAAGAAAATAACAATGCTAAAAAACATAATTTAATGATAAAGATAAAAGTAATGAACAATAGTGTGAAAGATAATTCTAAAATGAGAGATAGATGACTGTGCTAAAACTCTAAAACGATAGTGCTAAAAATAAGTAAATGTGCACTAGGTGCGCCCATTCACTTATAACTGGGAATGGGGTTAGGGATAAAATGATATTTTTTATGCTAATTCTAAAAATATTCATGTTAAATAAGACTCATGTTAGTGCTAAAATCAGTTATGACAAAGCTAAAATAAGTCATAACAATGCTAAAATAGGAAATGGCAATTCAACAACATGTAACAGTATTTGTTCATGTATTTTTTACAATGTCGATGATATTTTTTATGCTAATGATAAACAAGAGTCATTGTATTTATGAGTCGTGTTAGTGTTAAAATAAGTCATGACAATGCTAAAAAAAATCATGACAATGCTAAACTAGGAAATGACAATGCTAAAATTCCAAATTGAAAAATATACACATCAATCACACATACATTGCCAACACTTTTAGGGTTAACATGTTCATACAAGTTTTTCGTCATTAACAGAACAAAATGAAACTGGTAAATTATCATGCAATAAAACGAACACAGTTTGTTGAAGATTAGATTTTGTATGTGTTTCATGGAAGTACTATTATGCTAACAAAAAATCACGAAAGGAATTGCTAAATCATCATAATATAATGCAAAATGAATTTTTCTAGCAAAAAAAAAATCAAACGAAATTTGAAAAACTAAAACTGAACGATATATTACCTTGAGTTTTCATGTTTTCTACTCGAAAATTTAATCTTTTTTGGTGGTGTTGATGCTGTTTTCGGAAGATTTTAACGGTTGAATTTGATTTGTTTGCGTTTCTTTCAGATTTTTTGCTCCTAGGTTTGCGTGAGTAACCTCGTGTGGTAGCAGTTATGGCGAAAGTTTTTCTGCAAATTCGTATATTTTGAAATTTTCAAGTTTACCATTCGAGGGCAGTGGAGTATGACATTATTACAATTATGCCACCGCCTCAAATTTTAAATCTGAGCCGTTGATGTAGAGATTATTGGATGATAGGGTTTGGTTCTCCGTTCTCACACAAGGTATGGTTTTCTCTTTGGACCACTCTCTCTCCGCCTAGGACACACTCCGCATAGCGAAAATCGACAAAGTAACAAGCTGTCTAGGCCGCCTTTCACAACAATGATTAAAATTATTAATTTTTTTTTCTTTTATTGGCCGAGGTTCATAACATATATAGCACCATTTAAAAAATAAAATTATAGTTTAGAAATATGATTAGGTTCGTACATATTCTTATATGGATTGTGAAATTTGAAACAACAATTATTTGCGTTAAAGAATGGAAGATAATATTTGGAAACAAAAAAGCAATTAATTGTCCCCTTGGGGATGGCCTAGTGGTGGAGTGGTGTTTCTTGAGGCCAAATGTCTTAAGTTCGACCCACCACCAACACCACTAGGTGTGAACCTGTCACACCTGGCCTGCCAAGTGTGGTTTACCTAACCTGTGTAGGTTTGCAGGTTATTACATGGGGGCGAATTTATTGATCATAAGAAATGCGATGGTAAGTTGGCAACCACAATTTTATATTATCTGGGTTACCCTCGACATCCAAAAAAAAAAAATTAATTTATTGATCATAAGAAATGCGATGGTAAGTTGGCAACCACAACACAATTTTATATTATCTGGGTTACCCTCGACATCAAAAAAAAATAAAAATTATTGATCATAAGAAATGCGATGGCAAGTTGGCAACCACGATTTTATATTATTTGTGTCAATGGGTGTCAATTAAGGGTATCCTACAATTCAAGTGAAAATTTCTCATTTTTCTCAAATTTGCCTCCATTTAATACATTCACACATCCATGTTTGACTTATTTAATTAATGTATTCACATAACAATGTTTAATGTAATTTGATGATTAATTTATTAATATCTATACATTTATCCAAAATGACACTTATTCAAAAATGAAAATAGTACATACTATATATACCACTAAATTAATATATTGATGGGGTCCAAACTTTGAATCCTCTACTGTCAAATCCTCCTACATTCCCTCCACTACCGTCGGATTCCTATTATATGTGCAAGCTTTGATGACTAGATTCATCTTTTAATTATGATAACTATATATATGGGAGGGGGGGGGGGGATTTTTTGCTTTTGGAAAAATTAGATATTGTGCATGTTTGTCATGTTTATGTAGCTTGCAGTCAGCATTAAAATACTATAAATAACAAATTTAATAAAGAAGTTAATTTGTGGGTGTACAATAATCAAAATGGTGGCTGCATAAACATAAATATATAACAACAACGTTAATGGCTAGTTTGGCGGCGATTAAATTTGCTACCAAGTTAGCGGCGATTATTTTTGTTACTAATAGAGGTTAACGACAGTCTTATGGTGGCGATGTCAGCGGCGAATTTTTTCGTTGTTAATCCGACTTTGCGGCGACCTTTTTCCAGTTTGCGGCGTTATTTTTCGCCGTTAAACAACCAATATGTAGTAGTGGTTTTGTTTTGTTTGTTCGACAAGATAATTAAAATTAATACTTTTGCGATTTTAATATTTTTTTGTTAATTTGAAAAAAAAGTCGCTAGGGTTGTTTTTGGAAAAGCCACATGGACATAATCTATCGTAAAATTTAGATTTTTTTTAATAGAAGAACCCAAACCAATACTTAAGTCCATAATTAAGCATACCACTTTATTTTAACCTAATGTGGGAGCCAAAAATTATTACTCCCTCCGTCCCGATCATATAGTCTCTTTTGTACTCACACGTAGATTAAAAATATTTATGAAAACAAGAAACAAAAGCTAAACTTCCAACTTTAACCTTATTTAATGAAAATTAATAAAACTTAAATTTTAGCTCAACTTTAATGTATTAATTTTTTGAAACAAAGAAAATATAGAATTAATGAAATGCAAATACAATGAATATCAATAGAATTGATCAAATTCAAGTATATGCAAATTAATTAAGTTGGTCAATTTTAATTAATGTTTTTTTTTTGAAAAAATAACATTTAAGATTTATAATTTTCACAAATTTAAATGTTTAATTTTTTTAATTTCTAAATCTTAATAAGGGTATAATTGTAAATTCCTATTAAAAATAACACTACTTATAGTAATGAGACTATTTAATCGGGACACCTCAAAATAGAAATGTGGACTATATAATCGGGATGGAGGGAGTATTAATTAATCGAGACGCCTAATAATTGTAAACACAACTCTTGAACTTCAATATTACTAAAAAAATTCTAGCACTGTATTGAATTTTCAACTTTGCAAAAATATTAATTAGTAATTAATTTACACTCATTTATATAAATCTTAAATAATATGTATTCTGTTGACTATGTATATATGTTCTTTCTTATTGGATGAATGTTACTTATTTCCATATAGTTTAATTTATACATAGAGAATGCTTTACATGCATTTGACTCATTCGCAATATTTTATCTAACAAAAATAAAACAATTAATTATTCCCAATTAAGTCCTTTCCCTATTTCTAAATAGTGGTGCAAAACTGAAAATTCTCCCTCTGTATATCTAATTCAACTATAAATAGAGCTCACCCCCTTCAATTTTCACTACACCATCACCTTCTGCTCTCAGCTCTTTGCAAGAATCAGCAGATCTAATTAATTAATTAGCATACAAAATGGCTCTAAAACAAGCAGAAAATCATCGCCCCGTCGCTGATTTCTCCCCCAGCTTGTGGGGCGATCAGTTCATCAAACATTATTCTTGTCCACAGGTATATATACATATATATATGTATGTATATATTCTAATTGTGGCTGATTAATTTTCATTATATACCAAAATATTCATGTAGGAAACTCTAGATATATGTGTTAAAAAGCGGGGTTGTTTTTAAGTTTTAACTGATTGTGTATATATATAGGTTGAGAAGAAGTATTCGAACACGGTTGATGTTTTGAAGAAGGAAGTTAAGGGTATGATAACAGCTCCTGGAACCAAAATGGTCGACACGATGGAGCTGATTGACACGATCGAACGTCTAGGCGTGTCGTATCACTTTCAAGATGAGATTGAACATAAATTGCAGCAGTTTTTTGATCTCAAACCAGATTATTGCAATGATGATGATGACGCCTATGATTTGTACACTGTTGCTCTTCATTTCCGACTATTCAGGCAACATGGCTACCGTATATCTTGCGGTATGTATATAAATATATGCATGTGATTTTTCCTTCACTAAAATTGAATTTTTAATCAAATTAGTGATTTGCTATTCTTGGAGAAGACATTTTTGGCAGATGGGTCGATGGGGATGGGAAATTCAAGGAGGGACTGAAGAGTGATGGGAAGGGTTTGCTAAGTCTGTACGAGGCGTCGTATCTGAGAACACGTGGCGAAACCATACTCGACGAGGCGCTCGACTTTGCTACGGCCAGTCTGAAGTCGATAGCGCCACGCCTCGAATCACCCCTTGGGAAACAAGTTGTGTACGCCCTAGTGCAGCCCTTGCACTTTGGCAATCCAAGAATCGAAGCGCGTAATTTCATCTCCATCTATGAGGAATATGAAGGCAGGCATGAATCTCTCTTGATGTTTGCTAAATTAGACTATAATCTATTGCAAATGCTACATAAGGAGGAGCTTCATCAAGTCTCGAGGTAACATATATCTATGCATGTACAAAATTAAGCTATATATGTCACTACAAGAAATTCGCTGTTTAGCGACGGAATCTAACGACGGACATGTTTCCATTAAGTCCGTCGTTAAGGCTCAAGACGTTAACGACGACAATGTTTACGACGGACTGGCCGGTCGTTAGAACTTAATGACCGCCTGTATCCGTCGTTAAGTCCTTCTAATGACCGAAAAATGAGATTTACCAGCGGACTCGTCCGGCGCTAAACAACGAAATTCTTGTAATGTGTACATAAGATAATTTTATATACAATAAAATTAATGCTCTATATAGGTGGTGGAAAGAGTTGGACCTGATTGCAAAACTTCCATATGCAAGAGATAGAGTGGTGGAGTGTTTCTTTTGGGCAATGGGAGTATACCATGAGCCACAATATTCTTGTGCTCGTGTAATGCTCACTAAAACCATTGCCATGACCTCTATAATAGATGACACTTATGATTCTTATGGTACCATTGAAGAACTTGATATTTTTACTGAAGCAATTGAGAGGTAAAATTAAAATTAGGTCTCTTCTTGCAATTCTTAATTTTGTCCTGCACCATTTTGTAATTAATTTCTTGTTTCATTGATGATCAGGTGGAATGTTGAAGAGACTAAAAGGCTCCCCGAGTACATGAAACCATTAATTAGGTCTCTTTTGGAACTCTACAAGCAGTTTGAACAAGAACTAGAAAATGAAGGAAGATCCTACGTGGCATACTATGCCATCGAATCTGTACGAGTTTGAACATTAATTAATATATAGCTCCTTTAATTTATACTTCATTATATATTTCTCATTGAAGTTTAATTTCTAATTATTCATGATATATATTGTTCGATCGTGTTCAAATTGATATTGCATGCACATGTAGCTTAAGGAATTGGTGAGGAGCTATCACGTTGAGGCAAAGTGGTTTATACAAGGATATTTACCACCTTTTGAAGAATACCTAAAGAATGCACTCATCACCTGCAGTTACTGTTACCACACAACGACATCGTTGTTGGGGGTTGAATCAGCCATCAAGGAAGACTTTGAATGGCTAAGCAACAAACCTAAAATGCTTGTAGCTGGCCTTCTAATATGTCGACTCATTGATGACATAGCTACTTATGAGGTACCATAAATTGTACAAATTAAATACAATTCTCTCTCTAAAGAACCGTTTTAATATTTATTGCAATTTCTCTAACATTTTTAGGTCGAGAAGGCTAGGGGTCAGGTTGCTACTGGCATCGAGTCCTACATGAAGGATAATGGTGCAACAAAAGAAGAAGCCATGGCGAAATTTTTCGAAATAGCTACGGATGCATGGAAGGATATAAATGAGGAGTGCTTGAGGCCAAACCTTTATAACTCGAGGGATGTTTGGATGCGAATCTTGAACCTTGAACGTATAATACACGTTGCTTACAAAGACAACCAAGATGGATACACTCAACCAGAAAAGGTTTTGAAGCCTCACATCATTGCTTTGTTCATCGATCCCATTCAAATTTAGACATTTTATTTCATGTTCTACTGAATAAGCCCCTCTTCTCTCTTTAGTTCGATCTCTCTCCTTGTTAGTTCCGATGGTGTTATGTATTTGTATTACATAAGAGGATTGAATAATACCTACATTGTATCCTTTTTTACTTTTGTTTATTTTTATGTGGTTCGATTTCATCTTTTGCATTATGATGTCATATGTAAAATTGACAATAATAAGTAAACTAAATTACCACAGAAAAAATCAACACGGAAAATCAAACACTAAAGAAAAGACGCATTCTAGAATTGGATACTCATTATTTAATCCATTCTCTTAATCAATTCATTTAATATCTATGTTGGGATTTAAATCATGCTAGAACAATCACTCATGTATTCTAAACCTTCTCTCGAAGCGCCTAGATTGTAGATCACACAACAAATATTAACGTGTCCGTTCAATACCTATTATGCAACTCCCAATAGTTCCAAAGATTTATTGTTCTCTAAATTAATCGCAACTCTCTCGAGTGATATTGACTAACCAGTTAATTATTCCAGATCTTGTGTTAAAACTCATCTCTCGAATTATGGATTAACACATCAAATTGCATCATTTAGTGATCAAGTAAATAATACAGAGAAAAATAAGAATAATCAAAACATAATCAAATCATAGACACCAAATAAAATGAATTAAAAGAACTTCATAAATAATTCATAATCCAACCCTAGAATACTAGGGTTTAGTTATCCATGTCAAAATAAATAACTAAAACTATCCACAAAATAAACATTGTATTCTAAGAATAAAGTAAATAAAACCCGGAAGGTTTAATTCGTCTCTAATCTTGAAAGCTCTTGAATCCCTTAGTCTTATTCTTCGTGTCTGTTTTTCTCTACAGCAAACTTCTGGTGGCAACTTTTGGGTAAGTGGAATTGTGTGTAATTTTCGTGCATCAAATCCTTAAATACCAAGTTAAGAAAAGCCCAAAAATAGGTCAAAAATTGGATAGGCCCGCTCGACTCGCGACCAGATTCGCGACTAGGGTGCCCGCGACTCGGGTCGCGAATCCATGTGGCATGACGTGGCGTGATGTGGCGCTGACGTGGCAGAAAATTCGCGACCAAGCTCAAAATTCACGACCAGGTCGTGAATAAAACAAAGGAGAACCCCGCCCCTGTCGCGACATTGCAGAAAAAAATTGAAAAAGGTGATTCGCGACCAGATTCGCGACCCCCTTGGTCGCGAGTCCGGTCGCGGGTATTTTCAGCATCCGGCAGCCTCTCACTATTTTGCTTTGTTCTCACTCATTTCTCGTCCGATTGACCCGATTCTTTTTGCAACGCGTTCCTAACTTGATTTCCTATCTTTCTAGGGTCTTCCCATGCTCATTTGAAGTCCACACAAAAAATGGCATTAATTCCCTTCACAATGAAAAAACACGTGACATTGCGCAAAACATAGAAACTATGCAAAACTTATCACTTTACGCATGCAATGCCCATCAAATATCACTCAAATGTACCTCAAAATACATGTAAAATATGATGTTATCAACTCCCCCAAACTTAAAACATTGTTTGTCTCCAAACAAAGAACAAAACTAAACTTAGAATTCAAACAATACACACGATCATAATCTACAATCTAGTATGTACAACCTCGACAATCTAACTGGGAAATGACAAGAACAAGCTCAACACTCAAATTATGAACACATGCAAAAGATTTCAACGAGCACAAATCAAGCCAATGATCCTCACCGGTGTGTGTTTCGCTCAAACACTCCAACACGTGGTATAAGCAAGGATAAACACTCATCGAAATATTGAACTATACACTTGATCTACCATAGGCTTGCATGCAATCTCAACTCTCCACTGACAAACAAATGTGCTCAAAATTAAGATCAAATAGGACTTTATTAAGGTTGTAATGTAGGTTTGGTTAAGGTTAGGAATATTTGGCTAAAGTGACTCAATAATTGCAACACACTCCACCACTTTTACTTTCTATTCCCCACTACTTTTCACATTCAAACACTAGTTGGAATTTTTCCAACTTCCTCCTACACCACCTTAAGTCATCCACATTTTTTCAACTCATGGACCTTTGGTCTCTTTTCTTTATTTCTTTTCATTGGCACTTTTCACATTTTTTTTTGCTCTTTTCATAATTTTTTTTTCTTTTCAACACTTACATAGCACTTTTTTTTTGTGTACCAACAAAATTACCAATTATCACCATTTTTTCTTCTTCATCCCAACTCCAAAATTCCAAAATTCCTTACCCTTCTTCCTATTTCTCCATAAGAATCACAAATGACATCCCAAATAGGCTTCCAAAGAAAAGGCAATTAGGCACAAGAGGGCTCGCAAAGGAATATAATGAATTTAGGACAGTTTATGGGATAAATGGATAAAGAAAAGACGGCCTACTATCATCTCCTATTTTCAAGCACAAAAACTCAATCTCAAGCAAGACGGCATGCAAGTTCTAGAGAAACAAGTGTAAAGACAACCAATCACACAAGAACAAAAATTAAGACAATAGTCTTATAGGCTCAAAATCTCACAGCTCACATTGGCCAAAATAAAGCTCGAAAATCTCTAAAACACATGCTCATTCAAATCATGCTATACATGCTCAACTCATCCCCAATCAAATAATCTCGATTATAAATACTAAACCATAGACCATAAAGCATATATCATCAAAATCCCACAAAAATTCAAGACCAAAATTCAAAAATTTTCAAACTTTCCGGAGAAACAAAAATGAAACTAAACAAGTAAAGCAGGTACAACAAATAAAGGTCTAGACACCACAAGCATACATCCCCCCAAACTTATTCAAATCCACGGGATGGAATAAGTTTGTAAGAATGCATGAGGGTGTCGTCGACCACTTACAACGATCACATGGATGTCCATTCGGGTTCAATGTCCTCCCCCAAACTTGTCGAAAGACAAGTTGGTTAATTTGCTATCCCCATATTACAACATTCATCCGTTTTTTACCTGCACTACTCAGAAAAAGAAGTGAAAAACATAAAATAAAAAAAAATGAAAGAAATAAAACAAAACATATTGGGTTGCCTCCCAACAAGCGCTGCATTTAACGTCGATAGTCAGACGAATTTGGGAACTCAAGTTCCCAAAAGTGGGGAAGCTGGTATCCCCCATTCTCTTCCCCGATCATTCATCTCCATGCCTCCATCATCAGTAATGCAGCCAGATTCTTGAGTGTTGATGATGTTACACTCCACAGCTGCTTTGTGCTCCTCTATATCGAACAAGAACCGTATTTGTTCATCTTCAAAATGAAGAGTGAGAATCCTCGTGTCTAGGTCGATGTTGGCTCTTCCGGTGTGCAAAAATGGTCGTCCCAAAATGAGAGGGACGCTTTTATCTTCCTCCATGTCCAGCACCACAAAATCCACTAGGAAAATAAAATCATGAACCTTAATCAGCACATCTTCCAAAATTCCCTCAGGATACACCACAGATCGGTCGGCCATCTGCAAGCACATGGTTGTGGGCTTAAGTTGCCCACAATTTAACTTCTTGAAAAATGACAGCGGCATCAAATTGATGCTCGCCCCCAAATCGCACAGTGCTCGACCACCTATCTTTTCTCTAATGGTGATGGGAAGTGTGAAACTTCCTGGATCCTTCATCTGAGCTGGGAGCTTCCTTTGAATGATGGAGCTGCAGTTCTCTGGAACATGCACCATCTCGAACTCCTCGATCTTCTTCTTTTTGGATACAGCATCCTTGAGGAACTTAGCATACTTGGGCATATGCTGCAGCGCCTCCACCAAAGGAATGTTGATTTACACCTTCTTAAAAATCTCCAGAAATCGAGAGAACTGTGCATCAACCTTCTGTTTTAGAGTCCTCTGCGGGAATGGGATAGTCACTGTGGGAAGAACTGCAGGACCCGTCTGAGAACTCTTGATGGTGGAATCCAGCTTTTCAGAAGCTGTCTTGGGAATAATAGCTGTAGCGGCGACGATCAGTGTAGGGACTGCAGTGTGCAAATGGATTGCATTGCATTGCTCTTTGGGGTTCACTGTGGTGTTGCTGGGGAACTGTCCCGGTTGGTGCTGATTTCCTACAACCGTAGCCAGCTGACCCAGTTGCTTCTCGAACATCTTCATTTGCACACTCATGGCACCCACAGTATTTTCCAACTTCTCCATTCAAGCTTGCGACTCCCCCATGAATTTATCGGTCTTTCCCATGAACGCCATCAATAGATCATCCATCTTCGGCTTCTTTTCCTCATTGATCACTCCATTTGTTACAGAGAAGCCAAGAGGGGGCTGTATTGCACTGTTAGGATTTCCATATGAGAGGTTGGATCGGTTACCTTGGTAGAATTGATTCCCACCTCGGTAATTATTGCCATCATAGCCACCTCTCTGATTGATGTAGTTGACATCTTCAACTGTATTTCCCATGAGATTATCTACACCTGGTCGCGCCATAGCATCAAATCTGCTGTTGATCGTGGCATTCAGAGTAGACAGCTGGGCGGCAAGCTTAGAAATAGGATCATTGTCTTCAACTGCTGCAGTCCTCTTCAATATCTTCACTTGTCGATCATTAGTCCACTGGTAGCTGTTTGTGGCCATGTCTTCAATGATGGACACGGCTTGATCGTGTCCTTTGTTTAGCAGTGAGCCGCCTGCAGAGGCATCCAGAAGCCTCTTCACCTCCATATCGCATCCGTTGTAGAAGATGCAGACCTGATGATCCACCCCAAATCCATGATTGGGGCACTTCCTTAGCAACTCTCGAAACCTCTCCCAAGCTTCATATAAATTCTCATCTTCATACTGGCGAAACTGAGTAATATTAGCTTTGAGCTTAAGAGTCAGACTGGGAGGGAAGAATTTATGCAGAAACTTATGCGCCAAGCACTCCCAGCTATCCACCGTACTGAGATCCAAGGAATGATACCAATCCTTGGCAGCATCTCTCAGTGAGAATGAAAATAGGCGAAGCCGAATGGCATTATCCGACACCCCGTTCATCTTGATTGTGCTGCAGACTTCCAAGAATTGTTGCAGGTGTGCATTTGGATTCTCAGTCTTGTGCCCTCCATACTGATGCTGTTGTACCATGCCCACCAGTCTCGATTTCAATTCAAAATTGTTAGCATTAATTCCTGGACCAGGAACCTGTCCATGGTTGAGCACCGGTGTGAACATCTGATTGATCAGTACTGGAGCTGCTTCTCTGGTAGCTTCTTGATCTTGAAATCGCCGCTGCATTTTCTCTAACTGTTGTTGCATATGATGCATCTGTTCAGCGGTAACAGGAGCTTGCTGTTCTGACATCCCTCTTTTTCTCCTTGCGTTTTTGTGGCGGATGGTGGCTTCGATCTCAGGATCAAAAGTTTGAAGTGGTTCCCCCTGAGATCACGCATGCATACACAACCTAATCACAAGAAAAAGAAAATTATAAGATTTAAAAGAAAATAAACTGAAAAAAAATGTCTAGATTAACACAAGAAATTAAATCTAAATAATAGCAAATAAAAAATTAAATACTCGGTAATGGCGCCAAAAACTTGTTCGGTATTTATTTTCACCTAAACTGCAAGTGTACAGCGAGGCTTATAGGACAGCGGTGAACAAGGTCGTATCCACAGAGATTTAATATTTAATCTACTAGTTATTCTATATTAACTTCCAGCAGTTATCTAGACTATGAAACATGGTTGAATTTAACTAAATAAAAATTGACAATAATAAGTAAACTAAATTACCACAGAAGAAATCAACACGGAAAATCAAACACTAAAGAAAAGACGCATTCTAGGATTGGATACTCATTATTTAATCCATTCTCTTAATCAATTCATTTAATGTCTATGTTGGGATTTAAATCATACTAGAACAATCACTCATGTATTCTAAACCTTCTCTCGAAGCGCCAAGATTGTAGATCACACAACAAATATTAACGTGTCCGTTCAATACCTATTATGCAACTCCCAATAGTTCCAAAGATTTATTGTTCTCTAAATTAATCGCAACTCTCTCGAGTGATATTGACTAACAAGTTAATTATTCCAGATCTTGTGTTAAAACTCATCTCTCGAATTATGGATTAACACATCAAATTGCATCATTTAGTGATCAAGTAAATAATACAGAGAAAAATAGGAATAATCAAAACATAATCAAATCATAGACACCAAATAAAATGAATTAAAAGAACTTCATAAATAATTCATAACCCAACCCTAGAATACTAGGGTTTAGCTATCCATGTCAAAATAAATAACTAAAACAATTCACAAAATAAACATTGTATTCTAAGAATAAAGTAAATAAAACCCGGAAGGTTTAATTCGTCTCTAATCTTGAAAGCTCTTGAATCCCTTGGTCTTATTCTTCGTATCTATTTTTCTCTGCAGCAAACCTCTGGTGGCAACTTTTGGGTAAGTGGAATTGTGTGTAATTTTCGTGCATCAAACCCTTAAATACCAAGTTAAGAAAAGCCCAAAAATAGGTCAAAAATTGGATAGGCCCGCTCAACTCGCGACCAGATTCGTGACTAGGGTGCCCGCGACTCGGGTCGCGAATCCACGTGGCATGGTGTGGCGTGACGTGGCGCTGACGTGGCAGAAAATTCGCGACCAAGCTTAAAATTCGCGACCAGATCGCGAATAAAACAAAGGAGAACCCCACCCCTGTCGCGACATTGCAGAAAAAAATGGAAAAGGTGATTCGCGACCCCCTTGGTCGCGAGTCCGGTCGTGGGTATTTTCAGCATCCGGCAGTCTCTCACTGTTTTGCTTCGTTCTCACTCATTTCTCGTCCGATTGACCCGATTCTTTTTTCAACGCGTTCCTAACTTGATTTCATATCTTTCTAGGATCTTCCCATGCTCATTTCAAGTCCACACAAAAAATGGCATTAATTCCCTTCACAATGAACAAACACATGACATTGCGCAAAACGTAGAAACTATGCAAAACTTATCACTTTACGCATGCAATGCCCATCAAATACCACTCAAATGTACCTCAAAATTCATGTAAAATATGATGTTATCAATAACCCAAAGTTTTGAAAGTTTGATGTTGGTATTCTTCTGTCCTATAATTGCAAGGCAAAAATTTGAAAACTGAAATTAGTAAATGATTTCATAAACTGCAATTATGTGAGTATATAAGCAAACTAATTAAGACAATTAATCAAATACCTTAACAATTGTAAACTAAATTCCAGTAGGTGGATAATATGATAGAGCTCGGGGGATGACTGTCGGAACATTGATTGAAGCACACCTGGAAATATCTTTTCAAAAGCTTTTCTCATCATCTCTTGTTCGGCCCGAACACACTTTAAAGCATCTTGTGTAGCTTGAAACTCATTCTTAAGTTCTTCGTTTGTAGGTTGGTTTGATGAAGAATCATAAAACATCCATATAGCAGGTTTTGGTCCATTTTCCATTCCACGTATATATCCAGGGCGCACTCCTAGGACTTCATCACAAACTAAGGAAGAAATCTCTAAATCAGTTAAATGTTTACTACCAGTCTCCAGTTGCTTTTCTTTGTACCTCTCCCGTAATTGTACCATACGTTCCTAAAATAAAAAAATATATCAATTATACAATATAATGTTGGAACATAAGTTGAAAAAAAGCTGAAAAAAAAACAATACTTACATACACAGCCTCCGTACCCCCTATCCAACCATTCTTCAAGTTAAAGTGTGTGTCTCCATAAACAGTAATACGATCTTTTCTTTTAGTTCCGTCCTTAGTGCAACATAAGTTTATAGTTAGAAGTTGAATTACTAATATCTCTATTCAACACAAATAGTAGACACTTACATAACTATGCCGAATGAACGGCTTTGATCCTCCATGATGGTTATGAAGCATCTTAGAATGGTTTTCTTTATTAGCTTTTGAACGGTGCTGCATTATGGAGACTATTAGTTCCACTCTTGCAAATACAAGACCTTTTGTAGTAGCATGACATATTTATAAATTATTATATTAAATACTTTTAGATTGTTAGTTAAACTCACTTTAAAAGCATCAGACTCAAACAATGTGCACATAAATTCCCAATCCTTCACAGTATCACAATAATCAAAAGGCACATTCACCAACCACCTCTCCCAAGGTAGATGAGACAGAGCTAGGTAATGATCATGCATTTTGCATCTGTTGTCTTGATAACGAGCATCCATTAGTTTATCATTCTTCTTTCTAATAGAATTAGGGCCCTTGCTGAAGTCCACGATAAATGAACTCAGTTAAGACATTTACTTTTCTTCTTATTATTTAAAGCATAAGTAATATGTAAAATATTATATAACATTTACTTTACTAACCTCTAATCTATCAAATATGGGCATCTTTTGCTCATCCGTTATTTCCCTCCATTTAGAAACTTGTAGAGGCGCAAACTTTTTTACAGCAATACCCAACTCTGTCATGAAGGCTGCTGCATACTGTCCACTAGGGCGACCATCCACCTTTTGAAATGTCACAAGAATCTTTCCTTGTCGCTCAATTAAACTTCGAAGCATATCACTATGTGTAGCTCTTGTATCCATTTGCTTTGATCTAATACGCGCTGCAATAATAACAATGAAACTGGAACCATCAGTATAGAGAACAATTTAGAAAAACTAAAAGTAATCCCAAAATAAATCCAAATCTAGGATTTATGTGTTGGCAACTATTAGCAGTAGTGGTAGTTAAAGTTTAGCACATTACTACATGAACTATCTGAAGCAACATCTGAAGTAGAATGATCCCCACTAACTGAGCCCACATCATGCAAGTCCTGAACCCTTTTAGGAGGCATTGCTATCTATAACAACAAATGATTTTAAAAATGTTAGAACAATATCTTAATGGGTTTAAGCTCTATTACAAATTATATGAAGTCCTGGTATGATAGTAGCCAAAACTTAATCATAATAAAAAATGCAACACATATTTAATAGAGATTAATGAAGAAAACAGATCATGAATGAAATAATCTCACTTTGGATAAAATCCTTTGTATTTGCTGCAACTTTATCCGCCTTGTTGCACAAAAGCAGTAGTTCAATCTTCTTGTTCACCACTCTGAAAATAACATAACATAATTCAAATCAGCAAATTAACCAATCAACAACTCATAATAGATCTATTTATTAAATATAATTTAGCAATAGCTAAATAGCTTACAAAGTTAATTAGAATAGAGTTTCAAGTATCTTTATGAATTAATCACTATCATCATCAGTATAAATAATGTGTTCATCCTCATCATCATTGTCTGATTGAATATCATCTTCATCATCATTGATGAAATCATTCACATCCATCTGCATATGCCATTGTATAGTTGGCAAATCTACATGTTGTGGTCCAATATCTATTCTATAAAGAGTAGTGACATCCAAACCATCATGAACTACTAAGGAAATCTCATTCAATGAAACTTCTTGGATTGGCTCATTATGGGAGCTGATTTCAGATAGACTTAGCTCATCATTTTCATCTTTCTTTTCCATTACTTCATATATTCCTCGATGTTGCACCTTTTCCACAACTTTCCAATATCCCCCACGCTTGATATCATCCAAATAATAAACTTGTTGTGCTTGTGTTGCAAAAATGAATAGGTCATCATCATACCATGTTTTAGATATGTCAATACAGGTACGACTAAACTTTTGTACCATTGATTTTTTTTGGGACTGCTGAAACCAATCACACCAGAATAGGTGTGTTTTATATCCAAACATGTAAAATATTTCGACAACATCCTTTAAAACACCAAAAAAATCCAAATTCTCCTTATCATCTGATGAAGGTACACTAACTCCACTATTTTGAGAAGAACGACGTGCATCACGAGATTTTGTATTATATCGAATACCATTGACAACACAAGCATCAAATAATTGAACTTCAACATCAGGTTCTAGTGCTAGAGCATATATAAAGTTCATTTGTGGCTTCTTCATGATTTAATGATCTTAAACTAACCATTTTTTCTTTGAACCATTGAGGAAACTCTAATTCATGATACTGGAAAATGAGATCTGGAGAAACTTTTGTTGAGAGGATTTGTAGATGTTCCCTGCACGAACAAGCAAGAACAACACATAAACACTAATTACAATACATAAAATAAATTACGAAACAAAAATAAAAATATCATACATACTTTTTGTACACTTCAACTTCTTTGCAATTGTTGAGAATATAGCAATGTGCTTTCTTTTGTAAAGCATGAGGCAACTTGTGATTTCTTTGACCTCCAAACACTCTTACTTGTCCTGAGAAAATACTTAACTTGCATGAAGAAGGTTGGCTTACATCTTTATTCCGATCTGGCCTAGTAAATCTTGTTTCCATGTCCCTTAAGTATAAAGATGAGAAAGTCAATGCTTCATTCACAATATACCCATCTACTATAGAACCTTCTGGTCTTGCCTTATTCCGTATATACTTCTTTAATGTACCTAATTAACGTTCAAATAGGTACATCCATCGTGATAAGACGGGTCCCGCCAACAAGATCTCACGTGGCAAATGAACAGCTAAGTGGACCATGATATCAAAAAATGCAGGTGGAAATATTCGTTCCATTTTGCATAAAATAAAAATATTATATCCTCCTCCATTTTCACCACATCTGAAGTATGAAGAGTTTTCGAAGTAAGTTTCTTGAAAAAGTCACATAACTCAATCAATGTACAACACATGTCCTTAGGTAAAAACGTCCTAATGGGAATTGGGAGTAATCTTTGCATAAGAATATGGCAATCATGTATTTTTAACCCATGCAATCTCCCATCATCCACACTCACTTTTCTTGAGATGTTTGATCCAAAGAAAATGACAAAATTCACGTCATTCTTCTAAAGTTAATGTATAACTAGCATGTGGTTTAATGGGTTTGCCATCAATTATTTTTATGTGCAATTCACTCCGTATACCCATATCCTGCATGTCTAATCGAGCCTTAACTGAATCCTTTGACTTGTCATCTATATTCAACAATGTCCCAACCAAAGTATCACAGATGTTTTTCTCAATATGCATAACATCTAAATTATGCCTTAATTTCAATTCTTGCCAATAACACAACTCAAAGAATATTGATTTCTTAACCCAATTTGAATTGCAAGCCGACTGTTTACGTTTCTCAGTCTCTATAACATGTTTACCCAATATCACTTCTAGTAACAAATCTAAATGTGCACTGATTTCATACCCAGTTAAAGTTCGTGGTGGACCTTCTATTTCAAACTCCCCATTAAAGCTTCTAGTTTTTTCTCCATGGGTGTTTATTGGGTAAAAATCGACGGTGGCATGCCTAACAAATTTTACTGCGTAACGGATTTGAGATAGTATCATTAAGGCATACAGGACATGCTTTATAACCTTTAGTACTCCACCCAGATATTGTTCCATATGCTGGAAAATCATGAATTGTCCACATTATAGCAGCATGTAACTGAAATACTTTCCCCATGGAAGCATCATATGTTTCTACCCTTTCATCCCATAAACTCTTCAATTCATTGATCAAAAAACGTAGGTACACATCTATCTCTTTTCCAGGTGCCTTAGGATCGGGGATTAAAAGAGACGTGATCATAAATGATGGCTTCATCATTTTCCATGGGGGAAAATTATATAGAACTAGTAAAACTGGCCACATACTGTAAGCATTTGACATGCTTCCAAATGGATTAAAACCGTCAGTAGCTAAACTTAATCGAACATTTCTAGGATCATTAGCAAATATTGTGTGTAATTTCTCAATTTTTTTTCCAAGATTCATCATCTGCAGGATGTCTCAAAGCTCTATGTATTTGAACTCTTTTTTCCTTATGCCATCTCATTTCTATAGTTGTATGCTTTGACAGGAATAATCTCTTGAGTCTTGGCTTTAATGGAAAATAACGAAGCACTTTTTGTGGGATTTTTTTTGTTTGCCTCATCATATTTGAAACGAGGTTCTTTACACACTAGGCAAGCATCCCTACTCTCATGTACATCCCAAAACAAAATGCAGTCATTTTTACAAGCATGTATTGATTAATATCCCAAGCCTAATTCTCTTAATCTTTTCTTAGCTTCATAATGAGAACAAGGAATTTTATTCAGTTTCGGAAATGCTTCACACACCAATTCAAGTAACATATCGAATGACTTATTACTCCAACCAGTCAACACCTTAACATGCATCAATTTCACTAAAAAATTAAATGCAGAAAACTTGGTGCATCCATCATACAATGCTTTTTGTGCTTCTTCAAACATTTGCATATAATTCTCTCCCAACCTCTCTGTAGCAATGTTCGCATCCTCTTCTTGTCCGACTGCACTACTACCGATAACTTCAACATCTCTCAAGTCATTTAACATATAAAAGAAAGTGTCATTTTCTTCAGAGCTACTAACATTTTCAGCTTCTTCCATCGGATCCATATTATCAAAAGTTGTTCTTTCTTCTCCATGAAAAGTCCACACTTTGTATAATTTATCAAACCCTGAAGTGAATAGGTGTGCTCGAACATTATCTAAATCATATTTATATAAATTTCCACACTTCCAACAAGGACATCGAATCTTGGATAATTGTGTGATGTTATCATATAGCTCTTGGTAAACTTCAAAAAAGCATTCACACCATCTATATACTCTTGAGACACTCGATTCGCATTCACTATCCAACTTCGATTCATGGTACAGTAACCTGTTTAGGGAACAAATTAGGTTTATCTTTGTAGACAAATTAATTCATATAGATCTGCTACTTTTATTTCATTCCTTAGCTATTGTACAAACCTAATTATGGAATGCACTAAGGTAAAATTATTTTTCTATAACTGTAATTATAAGCATAGTAGCAGATTTATTCTTTAGGAATATATCATAGTAAAATTTGGCATTTTACAAAATATAAGAATTCGAGATGCTTGTAGATTAAAACAACCCTTTTTTTTCTTCTATAAGTTTTTGAGTTAACATGTAAATATTCTTGATCACGACAGATCATACCACCATCAAAACAAGAGTTATGAATCTAAATCTAATAACAAACATCACAAATTAAATAAGAAAGATAGGCAAAGTAGATGTGAATTCTTCTCTAGCTAGTGTTCTTCAATTAAGATTTTAGCAAGGAATTTTATTTTCTATTTAAAAAAAATAGAGGGGAGTTTAATTTCAATCAACAAAAGTAACTACAAGTATCTGAAATAATATAGCAACCAAACTCCACTGCATTGCTTATGAGGAGCATTGTTCTGAAAAAAAATGACTAGTACCATATATTGCCATCTTCAGTTAGACTAAGCAAAGGACTGCAGAAGCTCAAGCACTTGAAGTGTGATAAAAATTATCTCATAATCTGAAAGCAAGAAAATGTCATGAAAATAAAAGTGTAAAAAAAAGTCATTAAATTGAGTGCTAAAATTTTAAAAATTGACGAGAACAAATTTGAACCATATTCCTGAAGTTTTTTGGATCTTTTTACTTACTAAGCTTAAGTCAAACTTTAAATTTTCGCAGAATGAAAGCATGATGAAGCTTACTAACAATATTAATTGACAAAGCAAAAAAAATTCTTATACATATATGAATCTCTAGTTGAGTAGTGACTAACATTGAGTTCACCCCTAAGCATAAGTGGCATAAGGTTCAAGAATCATTTGAGCAAAGACAAAAAAGAAAGAAATGTCTGAAACAGAGGCCACTAAACAGAGGCAATCACTGTTCTAAACATTACAAGAGAAATCAAGCCCATGAGGATAACATTTTAACATTCAGCGACTATACAGATCTCTTCAGATATGTGTTTAAATTTCATTTACCAATGTATTAACCTACATGAATGATTTAATATAACTCACAAATAAACTAGAAGTCATGGATCGGTGTTAAACCTACCTTATAGCAATAGCCAGATACACAAGCACGAAAGCAATCATGTCAAGCATAATGAAAGAAGCACAAAATAAGGTAAAATATAGCCAAGATTCATAAGAAAATGCTCTTAAAATCAACAAAATTAACTGCGAGGATATCGTAACCTATTGAAGAAACATATGCAATTTCATATATTACAACAAAAATTCACAAATTTAGCTTCAATTACCTTTACTTCAGCCCCAATTTAGATTTGAACAGTATAATGGAAGCTCCAATCGTCTTTTCCTCGCTAGATCTTCAAATTTTTTCGCTCCAATTTTCACACTTCGAAGATTGTCTAGATTAAAATGTGAATCGATGGAATAAAAATCAACGTGAAAATTAAAATAAGAAGGATAGAAATGTGAAGAAGTAGCTAAAATTTTGATATGAAAAATCAAAACAGGAAACAAGAAAAAAAATTGAAGAAGGAAGAGATCGGAGATGAAAAAAAGGAATTTGATGAGAGAGAAAAAAAGGGGCTGAGAGAGAAATGAATTTACGGGTGATGCACTATTTATTATGCACAATTCTGCAACTAATACAGGACAATGCAATATAGCAAGCGAATCGAGTATCGTATCCACAGGGACTGAAAATTTGACAATACTGAGTACTAAGCTAACAACTCTCTATTATCCAGGCTACCAATTTATGAGTTTACTAAAACTAGGCACGAATTTAAATAAAATAAAAGAACAGAAATAGAACCAAATAAACACAAGTAAATAAACTAAGCAAATAATCAAACTCAAACAATTAATGAAATACTAATCCTAGGGAATGCAGCACACATGTATCCACTATGATTCAATTTAATCCTAATCTTTCCCAATTTTAATCCGATTAAAGGTGAGGAGGAATCAGAGATCTCCGCCAGGTCTCAAGGTAGAAGCAGATTAACAAACAACCTATTACTTTCATCTCTAGGTTAATTTACTAACTCTCGATATCAGTAATTAAGCATGAAAACAAAAGTTCTTGAACAATTGAACACAATAATCGGAAGGGAAAAAATAAAAAGATTAAATTAAATACATAGCTTCAATCATGCTTTGCAAACCCTAGAATTAATAAAAGACACGCATAATTAAAACCATAGAAATAATAGAAATAACAATAGACATTGACATAAAATAAATGTGCAATAGAATAGAAAAATCGGAATGACGATTCATTGAATAAAACTTCAATTCTTCTTTTTTTGAATGTTCACAGCAAACCTCGAAAGTAAAATAAGTTTGGAACTCTAAAATAATGAATAAAGTCCCTAAAATTCGTCCAAGACAATCCTATATATACTAGGTATCGAAAATCCGGGCCAAAAAGTGAGTTCGTGGGCCGAAAACAGGTCCGGGAGCCAAAACCCGCCGAAACCGCCGACCGACGAGTCACAGCTCGCCGACCGGCGGCTGGATCGGCGAGCAATCCATTCTGGCCGCCGGTCGGCGGGTTGGCCGGTAGTTCCGCGCGCCTCCACTGTTTCGCTCCGTTCTCCTTCGTTTCTCATCCGATTGACCCGATTCAAGTTGCGTTGTGACCCTCTCTTGATCCTCTATCTTTCTAGAAACTTTTCTCCTTGAATTGGATCTTGGATAAATCCCAAATTCAGCTCAAACTTGCACAAGAAATACCAAAACATCAAATAGCCAATGGAAACTCGAAACTAGTATAAAAACTCAACAAACGCATGCATTAATATTCGAATATGATCTATATAACTCCTCAAATGCATGTAAAAGCCATGTTCATCAATGAGCAAGAGATAGAGAAGAAGAATTCATTTGCAAAGACTAACTTTTCATAGTGGCCTATAGAAAGTCAAATTATTTAAGTTAATCAAAGCTATTACACAAATTAAAAAGAAATTAGCAACAATAATAGAATTTCACCATAAACTTTTGTCACTATTTCTACCATTTCTTGTAATTTTTTCACTACTTCCCATTGTGCTTTATTCATTTGCCTTACAGCCTGTGAGAGAGTTGATGGGCATCTTGTTATTTTCAAGAATGGATATTTGTAAATGACAACATTGCTTTTATCGTCCTCATTAGTTGGAGTAGTTTGAGCTCGTGTGTTTCTCGTTGGTTCATCTTTTGTAGCTCTTTTGAGACCTATAATTTTTTTTATATAATACTATTAAGTAAAAGAAAATAACAATGCTAAAAAACATAATTTAATGATAAAGATAAAAGTAATGAACAATAGTGCGAAAGATAATTCTAAAATGAGGATGATTGTGCTAAAACTCTAAAACGATATTGCTAAAAATAAGTAAATGTGCACGCCCATTCACCTATAATTGGAAGTAGGGTTAGGGATAAAATGATATTTTTTATGCTAATGCTAAACAATAGTCATGCTAAACAAGAGTCATGCTAATGCTAAAATAAGTTATGACAAAGCTAAAATAAGTCATAACAATGCTAAAATAGGAAATGACAATTCAACAACATATAACAGTGTTTGTTCATGGATTTTTTACAATGCCGATGATATTTTTTTATGCTAAGGCTAAAATAAGAGTCATTGTAAATAGGAGTCGTGTTAGTGCTAAAATAAGTCATGACAATGCTAAACTAGGAAATGATAATGCTAAAATTCCAAATTGAAAAATATACACATAAATCACACATACATTGCCAACACTGTTAGGGTTAACATGTTCATACAAGTTTTTCATCATTAATAGAACAAAATGAAACTGATAAATTATCATGCAATAAAATGAACACAGTTTGTTGAAGATTAGATTTTGTATGTGTTTCGTGGAAGTACTGTTATGCTAACAAAACATGAAAGAAATTGATAAATCATCATAATATAATGCTAAATGATTCTAGCCAAAAAAAAAATCAAACAAAATTTGAAAAACTAAAACTGAACGATATATTACCTTGAGTTTTCATATTTTCTACTTAAAAATTTAATCTTTTTCGGTAGTGTTGATGTTGTTTTCGGAAGATTTTAACGGTTGAATTCGATTTATTTGCGTTTCTTTTAGATTTTTTGCTCCTAGGTTTGCGTGAGTAACCTCGTACGTGCGATAGCAGTTATGGCGAAAGTTTTTCTGCAAATTCGTATATTTTGAAATTTTTAAGTTTACCCTTACTAAGATTCAAGGGCAGCGGAGTTTGACGTTATTACAATTATGCCACCGCCTCAAATTTTAAATCTGAGCTGTTGAAGTAGAGATTATATTGAATGATAGGGACTGGTTCTCTGTTCTCACAGAGGGTATGGTTTTCTCTCTGGAACCTCTCTCTCTCTCTCTATATATATACATATAGATGGCCTAGTTAAATTTCGGATGAAAAAGTAGTCATATTATAAGATCTATGTGTTTTTTTATGTAACGACCCGCTTTTACGTAATTTGAATTATTTTAATTTCTTAATTGCTTGGAATTGAATTTTAATTTATTTGGTAATGATCGATAAAATTAGATGGACTTGATGGAGTCCGATATTGCGCCTCTAGTATAGAAAAGAAATTTCAGAACTTAAACTTGACCTTATAATTATTATTAGAGCTTGTTTAAATATTTTTGAACTTATTTCGAAATTAAAAAAAAAAAAGAAATTGTTTTACATTCGAGCTTTGGGCTAACATAATTATTTTGATAGGTTATTTTTTAATAATCTAGAATTTGGATCTTAAGAATGTCCCATTGAGAGAAGTCTCTAGAATTTGGATCTTAATTTGTTGAGCCATTTCTGGACATCCAAACCTTTCTATACTTGTAGGTGCTTGTCTTAGCTTTAATATGGAACTTGAATCAAGTCATTTAAAGCTTTGTAGACGGCCGAACAGATTTTCTGTACCCAAGTAACTCGACGTTTTCGACCCTTTATCAATGAAATCTGGAAATGCTTATTTCACGAACAGTTTTAGATATATGTCTTGGGGTTTTGTCGAACTTCGAATTTCTTAATTTGGAATTTTAGTTTGGGAGATATGATTTATTTGCTAGAACTGCTACACAAGGGAGTATGACTGGAAGAAGAAGATGTTATTGATTTATGTTTTGGTGTTTGGGAAATTTCGGTTTTAATTTGTGTCAGATGTGTTTTTCTTTTAAGAAGAAGAAGGAGGATGTCTACTTGCAAAATAAATTATTTTCAACAAAGACCTTAAACTTTCATCAATTAATTAATTAGGCCATAACTTATTTCAACCTCAAAATATGTCTAGATACTTTTCAAAAGTTAGAATTTTTGGCTCAAGATTCTAATTTTTCAGTCTTTTGACCCTGTTGCCTTAAGATAGTTATTTTGAACTTGAGGTTCTATGACGATTGCCTTTTGAATTAACTCAAGCTAGCAATCGATTATTATGATTTTATCTATGTCTCGAATATAAATTTTATATTATAAATTATAAGTTTTCTCTTTGAAATGAACTTGGTGTTTATGAAATGCAGGTATTTTGATTTAAGAATTTATATTTCTAAAAAAAAATATAAATATTGTGATCTACTTTCCTACTTGGGGATTTCTAGAGTGATTATTATTTGGAAAAAAAAATATACTAAAATTATTACTATTGTTAATCGTTTTCCGCTTTAGAGAATAGAAAGAGTAACATTTTAAATTATAGAATTTAGGGTGTTACATTTTGAGTTAGAAGAAAGGAAGTGGGGAGTTATGAATTTCAAATCACTCTTTTATATATAGATATTCATGGTTTGAGTCTCTTAATTTTGGTATTTTTTAATGCTCTATAATTTGAATGATTTGAAATATATAAAAAAAAATCATATTAATTTACAATATCTAATTTCACAACCTCTAACTCTAAATAAGAAGATTTCCCCAGTCTGTCTATCACTTCTTTTAATATAACATAATATATTCAAATAATTCAAAATCAAAAGTCGAAACAAAACATAAGTTCAAACATTCAAATCTTCCAAAGAATAAGACTCATATTCAACTTCATTGTTATTAATTAGGACTTTAGTTAATTGTTAAAAAATGGAATCGACAAAATAATTAAAACTTAACTTAAAAAAAAAAATCATCCGCCCAAGCGTCGCCTAGCTCCGCCTACTACCTAACACACTCCGCATAACGAAAATCCTTTCTAGGCCGCCTTTCACAACAATTATTAAAATTATTAATTTTTTTTCTTTTATTAGCCGAGGTTCATAACATATATAGCACCATTTAAAAAATAAAGCTATAGTTTAGAAATATGATTTGGTTCGTACATATTCTTATATGGATTGTGAAATTTGAAACAACAATTATTTGCGTTAAAGAATGGAAGATAATATTCGGAAATAAAAAGGCAATTAATTTATTGATCATAAGAAATGCGATGGCAAGTTGGCAACCACAATTTTATATTATCCGTGTCAACGGGTAAGTCAACTAAGGGTATCCTACACAATTCAGGTGAAAATTTCTCATTTTCTCACATTTGCCCCCATTTAATACATTCACACATCCATGTTTGATCACTTAATTAATGTATTCACATAACAATGTTTAATGTAATTTGATGATTAATTTATTAATATCTATACATTTATCCAAAATAATACTTATTTAAAAAGGAAAAGAGTACATTATATATACCACTAAATTAAAATATTGAAGGGGTTCGAACTTTGAATCCTCTACTATCAAATCCTCCTACATTCCCTCCACTACCGTCGGATTCCTATTGTATGTGCAAGCTAAGCTTTGATGACTAGATTCATCTTTTAATTATGATAACTATATATATGGGGAGGGGGCGGGGGACTTTTTGCTTTTGGAAAAATAATGATAGTAATTTTTATGGGGTTAATTTAAAAATCTATACCCAACGTTTAACCATTTTTAAATTTTTATCACGAAGTTTAAAAAGTAAAACATCAATATTTGAATATATTTAACAATTTCTCGCAAACCAAATAATGATGTCGCCTGCCGAAAATTTCACATAGATTTTCATCCGATTTAATAAAATTTCATGGAAAGTAAATTTCTTACCTAATAAACAAAAATGAAGTTTTAAAAATTATCTCACTTATTGAAACTTTGTTGGCAAGAAATCTATACTTCTCTACACAAATGTTAAAAAATATAGAATTTTTTATTACCTGTCATATTCTACTATTAAATACAAACTTTAAATCCGCTCGGTTTCCGACTTGGTATAACCCAAAGTCATCATTCCCTTTTGTTTGCAAATATATATACATATACATATATATATGTATTCTGAGTCGTTAAAATTATATTCAAAAGAATATGAGAATATCATCTCGCGTCGAGGACATTACGTACAGTACCACTACATATATTGATGAAGTGAAATTTTACATATGACATCATAATGCAAAAGATGAAATCGAACCACATAAAAATAAACAAAAGTAAAAAAGGATACAATGTAGGAATTATTCAATCCTCTTATGTAATACAAATACATAACACCAACCATTGGAACAAACAAGGAGACATATCAAATTAAAGAGAGGAGAAGGGCTTATTCAGTAGAACATGAAATAAAATGTCTAAATTTCAATGGGATCGACGAACAAAGCGATGATGTGAGGCTTCAAAACCTTTTCTGGTTGAGTGTATCCATCTTGGTTGTCTTTGTAAGCAACGTGTATTATACGTTCAAGGTTCAAGATTCGCATCCAAACATCCCTCGAGTTATAAAGGTTTGGCCTCAAGCACTCCTCATTTATATCCTTCCATGCATCCCTAGCTATTTCGAAAAATTTCGCCATGGCTTCTTCTTTTGTTGCACCATTATCCTTCATGTAGGACTCGATGCCAGTAGCAACCTGACCCCTAGCCTTCTCGACCTAAAAATGTTAGAGAAATTGCAATAAATATTAAAACGGTTCTTTAGAGAGAGAATTGTATTTAATTTGTACAATTTATGGTACCTCATAAGTAGCTATGTCATCAATGAGTCGACATATTAGAAGGCCAGCTACAAGCATTTTAGGTTTGTTGCTTAGCCATTCAAAGTCTTCCTTGATGGCTGATTCAACCCCCAACAACGACGTCGTTGTGTGGTAACAGTAACTGCAGGTGATGAGTGCATTCTTTAGGTATTCTTCAAAAGGTGGTAAATATCCTTGTATAAACCACTTTGCTTCAACGTGATAGCTCCTCACCAATTCCTTAAGCTACATGTGCATGCAATATCAATTTGAACACGATCGAATAATATATATCATGAATAATTAGAAATTAAACTTCAATGAGAAATATATAATGAAGTATAAATTAAAGGAGCTATATATTAATTAATGTTCAAACTCGTACAGATTTGATGGCATAGTATGCCACGTAGGATCTTCCTTCATTTTCTAGTTCTTGTTCAAACTGCTTGTAGAGTTCCAAAAGAGCTTTATACAATGGTTTCATGTACTCGGGGAGCTTTTTAGTCTCTTCAACATTCCACCTGATCACCAATGAAACAAGAAATTAATTACAAAATGGTGCAGGCCAAAATTAAGAATTGCAAGAAGAGACCTAATTTTAATTTTACCTCTCAATTGCTTCAGTAAAAATATCAAGTTCTTCAATGGTACCATAAGCATCATAAGTGTCATCTATTATAGAGGTCATGGCGATGGTTTTAGTGAGCATTACACGAGCACGAGAATATTGTGGCTCATGGTATGCTCCCACTGCCCAAAAGAAACACTCCACGGCTCTATCTCGTGCATATGGAAGTTTCGCGATCAGGTCCAACTCTTTCCACCACCTATATAAAGCATCAATTTTATTGTATATAAAATTATCTTATGTACACATTACAAGAATTTCGTTGTTTAGCAACGGACGAGTCCGCTGGTAAATCTCATTTTTCGGTCGTTAGAAGGACTTAACGACGGATACAGACGGTCGTTAAGTTCTAACGACGGGCCAATCCGTCGTAAACATTGTCGTCGTCAACAGTCGTCTTGAGCCTTAACGACGGACTTAATGGAAACGTTTCCGTCGTTAGATTCCGTCGCTAAACAGTGAATTTCTTGTAGTGACATATATAGCTTAATTTTGTACATGCATGGATATATGTTACCTCGAGACTTGATGAAGCTCCTCCTTATGTAGCATTTGCAATAGATTATAGTCTAATTTAGCAAACATCAAGAGAGATTCATTCCTGCCTTCATATTCCTCATAGATGGAGATGAAATTACGTGCTTCGATTCTTGGATTTCCAAAGTGCAAGGGCTGCACTAGGGCGTGCACAACTTGTTTCCCAAGGGGTGATTCGAGGCGTGGCGCTATCGACTTCAGACTGGCAGTAGCAAAGTCGAGCGCCTCGTCAAGTATGGTTTCGCCACGTGTTCTCAGATACGACGCCTCGTACAGACTTAGCAAACCCTTCCCATCACTCTTCAGTCCCTCCTCGAATTTCCCATCCCCATCGACCCATCTGCCAAAAATGTCTGCTCCAAGAATAGCAAATTACTAATTTGATTAAAAATTCAATTTTAGTGAAGCAAAAATCACATGCATATATTTATATACGTACCACAAGATATACGGTAGCCATGTTGCCTGAATAATCGGAAATGAAGAGCAACAGTGTACAAATCATAGGCGTCATCATCATCGTTGCAATAATCTGGTTTGAGATCAAAAAACTGCTGCAATTTATGTTCAATCTCATCTTGAAAGTGATACGACACGCCGAGACGTTCGGTCGTGTCAATCAGCTCCATCGTGTCGACCATTTTGGTTCCAGGAGCTGTTATCATACCCTTAACTTCCTTCTTCAAAACATCAACCGTGTTCGAATACTTCTTCTCAGCCTATATATATACACAATCAGTTAGAACTTAAAAACAACCCCGCTTTTTAACACATATATCAAGAGTTTCCTACATGAATATTTTGGTATATAATGAAAATTAATCACCCACAATTAGAATATATACATACATATATATATATATGTATGTATATATACCTGTGGACAAGAATCATGTTTGATGAACTGATCGCCCCACAAGCTGGGGGAGAAATCGGCGACGGGCCGATGCTTTTCTGCTTGTTTTGGAGCCATTTTGTATGCTTTTTAATTAATTAGATCTGCTGATTCTTGCAAAGAGCTGAGAGCAGAAGGTGATGGTGTAGTGAAAACTGAAGGGGGTGAGCTCTATTTATAGTTGAATTAGATATACAGAGGGAGAATTTTCAGTTTTGCACTACTATTTAGAAATAGGGAAATGACTTAATTGGGAATAATTAATTGTTTTATTTTTGTTAGATAAAATATTTCGAATGAGTCAAATGCATGTAAAGCATTCTCTATGTATAAATTAAACTATATGGAAATAAGTAACATTCATCCAATAAGAAAGAAGCTATATACATAGTCAACAGAATAAATATTATTTTATAAGATTTATATAAATGTGTAAATTAATTACTAATATTTTTGCAAAGCTGAAAATTCAATACAGTGCTAGAATTTTTTTAGTAATCTTGAAGTTCAAGAGTTGTGTTTACAATTATTAGGCGTCTCGATTAATAATAATTTTTGGCTCCCACATTAGGATAAAATAAAGTGGTATGCTTAATTATGGACTTAAGTATTGGTTTGGGTTCTTCTATTAAAAAAATCTAAATTTTACGATAGATTATGTCCATGTGGCTTTTCCAAAAACAACCCTAGCGACTTTGTTTTTCAAATTAACAAAAAAATATTAAAATCGCAAAAGTATTAATTTTAATTATCTTGTCGAACAAACAAAACAAAACCAATACTACATATTGGTTGTTTAACAGCGAAAAATAACGCCGCAAATTGGAAAAAGGTCGCCGCAAAGTCGGATTAACAACGAAAAAATTCGCGGCTGACATCGCCGCCATAAGGCTGTCATTAACCTCTATTAGTAACAAAAATAATCGCCGCTAACTTGGTAGCAAATTTAATCGCCGCCAAACTAGCCATTAACGTTGTTGTTATATATTTATGTCTATGCAGCCACCATTTTGACTATTTTACAACCACAAACTTCTTTATTAAATTTGTTATTTATAGTATTTTAATGCTGACTGCAAGCTATAAAAACATGGCAAACATGTACAATATCTATCCATATAGTTACACATGTGAATATTAAAGATGATTTGGATGCCTATTGTTACAAGGCAAGAAGCTTTCATATATATAAAAACAAATTACACGAAATTGGGAGGCTTCTACACTTATATAACTTAATTGACAAAATTAGGAAGGTAAGATTTCTTCTCTCTCTAATTAATTCCGTATTAATTTAAGGGTGTTTCTATTTACACCACAATATTTTCTTTATACACCGCAATTTCTTTACACACCACAAAATTATTTTTATTTTTCATTATGTAATTTGTCTATTTTTGTTTATGCCCCGATCTTCTCGTATAGGTGAACTCATCTTTGATCCTGAAGTTGAGAAATCTGCACGGAAAAGAAGGAAAGAAACAGAAAAGGCAAAGCAAGTAACTTCTTCAACATCAAATCTGACTCCCGTTTCTGAATCTGCCAATGAGCACGAGTTTGAAGATACAACATCATCTGTAGAATCCAATATGGTTGAAAATCAAGGGAATAATGCAGCCAACAATGGAGGAAATAATGAAAACAACGCTACTTTGCGTGAATTGGCTAATCCGCCAGAAATGGATTTTGGACCACTATGCATAACACTTCCCCAAACTCAAAGAAACTTTCAATTAAAATATGGTTTTATGCATATACTTCCTAAATTCCATGATTATCCTGGAGATGATCCACATAAGCATTTACAAGATTTCCAACTTGCTTGTTCTACTGTGCAAAATCAGGAAAATGTTGATAATTCTGAATATGTTAGGCTTGTAGCATTTCCATTTTCTTTACAAGATGATGCACGTGAATGGTTGTTTAGTTTAGCACCGGGATCTATAACAACTTGGAGAAGTATGAAACAAAAATTTCTTGAAAAATATTTTCCGGCGTCTAGAGTAGCTTCAATTAGAAAAGCCATCTGTGGAATTAAACAAGAGTTTGGAGAGTCTTTTGATAGATATTGGGATCGATTTAAAAAATTGTGTTCTAAATGCCCACAACACCAAATTCCTAGTTTATTACTGATTCAATATTTTTATGAAGGTTTGCAGCCGGGTGATAGGAGTATGGTGGATGCAGCAAGTGGCGGAGCGTTGATGAACAAGACTACATATGAAGCAATAATAGTGATAGGAAATACTACAGACAACAAACAACAATTTGGAGCAGACGAATCGAGAAAAGTGGCTAATGTCCAGACCGCCAAAGATACACGATTTGACGCATTATGTGAAAAATTAGACAAATTGCTTAGTGGAATGGGCATAACACAACAAGCCAAGGCATGTGGCATATGCAGTGTCCATGGGCATCCCACAGACATGTGCCCAACTTTGCAATAAGACAATCTTGAACAAGTCAATGCCGTTGGAGGTTACAATTCACAGCAAGGATATTATGATCGTTTTTCTAATACTTATAATTCTCGTTGGCAGGATCATCCAAATCTGAGTTACAAACAATCGGCACAACAAGGCATACCACATCAGCAAGGCATACCGCAACAAGGTTTTCAACAGCGTGGGCAATATTGGGTGCAACAACACGCACAAGCACCACAGGAGAAACCAAGAAGACCTTTGGAAGAAATTGTTGCAGAATTGGCAGAAAATAGTTTGAAGTTTCAACAAGAAACTCAAGTAGGATTTAATCATATGGGAATGCAAATAACCCAAATGGGTCAAGCGATTTCCCGATTGGAGGCAACTATTTCCAAAGGAAAATTTCCTTCACAGGTCGAAATAAACCCGCGGGAGAATGTGAGTTCCATCACATTAAGGAGCGGCAAAGAGTTGCCTGATCCAATCAAGAAGATTGGCAGCGTGCCCAACCAAGCCGATATGCCCACGCAAGAAGATATGCCCACCACATCAGAAAATCTAGAAAAAGATAGTGCAGAAATTGAGGTAAAATCTAAATCTGATAAACCTAAAGTTGTACTGAAACCGCCTTTTCCTGACAGATTTGCAAAGGAGAAGAAAGATGATGAAAATCAAGACATGCTCAAGGTATTTAGAAAAATAGAAATCAACATTCCTCTTCTTGATGCAATCCGCCAAGTGCCTAAATATGCCAAGTTTCTTAAAGAGCTATGCATGAAGAAAATCAAGTATGAAGATAATGCAAGACTCTTGGTTGGAGAAAATGTCTTAGCGGTAATACAACAGAAATTACCCCAGAAATGCAAAGATCCGGGTATGTTCTCAATTCCATGTGTGAGAGGAGATAGAAAAGTTGAAAGAGCTATGCTTGATTTGGGTGCAGCAATTAATGTTATGCCTTTATCAATTTATGAGAAATTAGATCTGGGTCTTTTAAAGAAAACTCAAGTTATAATTCAATTGGCGGATCGATCTAATGTGTATCCCATTGGAATTGTTGATGATGTTTTGGTAAGAGTAGATGAACTGATATTTCCAGTTGATTTTTATATATTGGACATGGGAGTCGTAAATTCTAACTCGTCTGTTGTTTTGTTAGGGAGACCGTTCATGAAAACGGCAAAGACAAAGATTGACGTGGACAAAGGAAAATTAACATGTGAATTTGATGGGGAAATTGCGACATTTAATATTTTTGATAATATGAAATTTTCTTCTGATTATGAGCATGTTAATTTTTTGGGAATTTTTGATGAATTGAGACAAGTGAACGTTTTGCAAGATTTGACATTCTTTGTGATGATGAGCGAAAATAAAAAATGGGCATATGAAGATGAGTTGGCCATGAGATGGAGAGTTACAGATCATATGGACATGAGCCACAATCAAGATCAAGTCATGAACATATTTTCAGTATGCCTATATGGATCATTTAAATGGCGCAACAAATGGCACGGTGGTGACACTCCACCTCATATTTGAGAATTATTTTGATCATATTTCATGTCTAGCCAAAGACTATAAATGAAGGCGATACTGGGAGGCAACCCAATTTTATTTTATTTTTTTTAGTCGAATTTTTATTTTTATTTTGGTTGTTTATTTTCAATAAATGTCTCTTCCAAATTTTCACAAGTTTTTTTAGGTTGAATCTGATCATCAGCGTAAGGACTGGATGGAGACACTTCAAATATTTCTCCAATTTTCACCCCATTTGATGACGATTCTTTCATTTATTTTATTTTATTTTATTTTATTTTAATTTCTTGTCAAGTTGTTTGATTTTCTTTCTTTCTCTATTTTATTTGAACACGGAGGACCATGTTAATTTTTAAGTGTAGGGAGGGAGAACTTTGTTTGTTTTTGTGTTTTTGTTTTGAGTCAATTTAATTGTCAAATTGTGAATTTGTGATTTTAGTTGATTCAAGATTAGGGTTGGTTAGAATTGACTGGTTGAAATTTTTTGTTTTCTCCACATGATAATTAGTATGATGAACTTTCAAATAGCTAAAATCCCGTGAGATTTGAGCTTTAAGAGATTAATTCACTTTAAAATCTCAATTCTTTTCAAGTGTGATTTTCTTCCCAAGTTTGTTTTTTCTCTAGAATTTGCTTTCGTTCTTGTTCAAGACCACACTGACATTATGCATGTATTCATATGATAAATGCACATTTTTCTTATTTATAGCCACATAAATCCTAAAGAGCCTACCCAGTTATTGGTCATCATTTTGTGAGCCCCTTTGAACTTTATATGAGCCAATTTGTTCAAATACCTATAAAAAAAATCACTCTACCAAAAATTAAAAAAAAAAAACTTGTCCTAATCATAGAAACGGTGGAGTTTTGGTTATTTTGAAAGTAAAAAAAATTAAAAAAAAAATCAAGGAGTTAGGAGGAAAATCAAGGGGTATTTAGCTCGTGTGTTTCTTGTTGGTTCATCTTTTGTAGCTCTTTTGAGATCTATAATTTTTTTTATATAATACTATTAAGTAAAAGAAAATAACAATGCTAAAAAACATAATTTAATGATAAAGATAAAAGAAATGAACAATAGTGTGAAAGATAATTCTAAAATGAGGATGATTGTGCTAAAACTCTAAAACGATATTGCTAAAAATAAGTAAATGTGCACTAGGTGCGCCCATTCACCTATAATTGGGAGTAGGGTTAGGGATAAAATGATATTTTTTATGCTAATACTAAACAATAGTCATGCTAGTGCTAAAATAAGTTATGACAAAGCTAAAATAAGTCATAACAATGCTAAAATAGGAAATGACAATTCAACAACATATAACAGTGTTTGTTCATGGATTTTTTACAATGCTGATGATATTTTTTTATGCTAAGGCTAAAACAAGAGTCATTGTAAATAGGAGTCGTGTTAATGCTAAAATAAGTCATGGCAATGCTAAACTAGGAAATGATAATGCTAAAATTCCAAATTGAAAAATATACACATAAATCACACATACATTGCCAACACTGTTAGGGTTAACATGTTCATACAAGTTTTTCGTCATTAATAGAACAAAATGAAACTGATAAATTATCATGCAATAAAATGAACACGGTTTGTTGAAGATTAGATTTTGTATGTGTTTCGTGGAAGTACTGTTATGCTAACAAAACACGAAAGAAATCGATAAATCATCATAATATAATGCTAATTAAATGAATTTTTCTAGCAAAAAAAAAAAAATCAAACGAAATTTGAAAAAACTAAAACTGAATGATATATTACCTTGAGTTTTCATATTTTCTACTCAAAAATTTAATCTTTTTCGGTAGTGTTGATGTTGTTTTCGGAAGATTTTAACGGTTGAATTCGATTTGTTTGCGTTTCTTTTAGATTTTTTGCTCCTAGGTTTGCGTGAGTAACCTCGTACGTGCGATAGCAGTTATGGCGAAAGTTTTTCTGCAAATGTCTGCAAATTCGTATATTTTGAAATTTTCAAGTTTACCCTTACTAAGATTCAAGGGCAGCGGAGTTTGACGTTATTATCCTTCATGTAGGACTCGATGCCAGTAGCAATCTGACCCCTAGTCTTCTCGACCTAAAAATGTTGGTGAAATTGCAATAAATATTAAAAGGGTTCTTTAGAGAGAGAATTCTATTAATTTGTACAATTTATGGTACCTCATAAGTAGCTATGTCATCAATGAGTCGACATATTAGAAGGCCAGCTACAAGCATTTTAGGTTTGTTGCTTAGCCATTCGAAGTCTTCCTTGATGGCTGATTCAACCCCCAACAACGACGTCGTTGTGTGGTAACAGTAAGTGCAGGTGATGAGTGCATTCTTTAGGTATTCTTCAAAAGGTGGTAAATATCCTTGTATGAACCACTTTGCCTCAACGTGATAGCTCCTCACCAATTCCTTGAGCTATATGTGCATGCAATATCAATTTAAACACGATAGAACAATATATATATCATAAATAATTAGAAATTAAACTTCAATGAGAACTATATATAAGTAAGTATAAATTAAAGGAGCTATATATTAATTAATGTTCAAACTCATACAGATTCGATGGCATAGTATGCCACGTAGGATCTTCCTTCCTTTTCTAGTTCTTGTTCAAACTGCTTGTAGAGTTCCAAAAGAGCTTTATATAATGGTTTCATGTACTCGGGGAGCCTTTTAGTCTCTTCAACATTCCACCTGATCATCAATGAAACAAGAAATTAATTACAAAATGGTGCAGGCCAAAATTAAGAACTGCAAGAAGAGACCTAATTTTAATTTTACCTCTCTATTGCTTCAGTAAAAATATCAAGTTCTTCAATGGTACCATAAGAATCATAAGTGTCATCTATTATAGAGGTCATGGCGATGGTTTTAGTGAGCATTACACGAGCACGGGAATATTGTGGCTCGTGGTATACTCCCATTGCCCAAAAGAAACACTCCACCACTCTATCTCTTGCATATGGAAGTTTCGCGATCAGATCCAACTCTTTCCACCATCTATATAAACCATCAATTTTATTATGTATGAAATTATCTTATTTACATATATAGCTTAATTTTGTACATGCATAGATATATGTTACCTCGAGACTTGATGAAGCTCCTCCTTATGTAGCATTTGCAATAGATTATAGTCTAATTTAGCAAACATCAAGAGAGATTCATTCCTGCCTTCATATTCCTCATAGATGGAGATGAAATTACGCGCTTCGATTCTTGGATTTCCAAAGTGCAAGGGCTGCACTAGGGCGTGCACAACTTGTTTCCCAAGGGGTGATTCGAGGCATGGCGCTATCGACTTCAGACTGGCCGTAGCAAAGTCGAGCGCCTCGTCAAGTATGGTTTCGCCACGTGTTCTTAGATACGACGACTCGTACAGACTTAGCAAACCCTTCCCATCACTCTTCAGTCCCTCCTCGAATTTCCCATCCCCATCGACCCATCTGCCAAAAATGTCTGCTCCAAGAATAGCAAATTACTAATTTGATTAAAAATTCAATTTTAGTGAAGCAAAAATCACATGCATATATTTATATACATACCACAAGATATACGGTAGCCATGTTGCCTGAATAATCGGAAATGAAGAGCAACAGTGTACAAATCATAGGCGTCGTCATCATCGTTGCAATAATCTGGTTTGAGATCAAAAAACTGCTGCAATTTATGTTCAATCTCATCTTGAAAGTGATACGACACGCCTAGACGTTCGATCGTGTCAATCAGCTCCATCGTGTCGACCATTTTGGTTCCAGGAGCTGTTATCATACCCTTAACTTCCTTCTTCAAAACATCAACCGTGTTCGAATACTTCTTCTCAGCCTATATATATACACAATCAGTTAAAACTTAAAAACAACCCCGCTTTTTAACACACATATATCAAGAGTTTCCTACATGAATATTTTGGTATATAATGAAAATTAATCACCCACAATTAGAATATATACATACATATATATATATATATGTATGTATGTATATATACCTGTGGACAAGAATCATGTTTGATGAACTGATCGCCCCACAAGCTGGGGGAGAAATCGGCGATGGGCCGATGATTTTCTGCTTGTTTTGGAGCCATTTTGGATGCTTATAATTAATTAGATCTGCTGATTCTTGCAAAGAGCTGAGAGCAGAAGGTGATAGATGGTGTAGTGAAAACTGAAGGGGGTGAGCTTTATTTATAGTTGAATTAGATATACAGAGGGAGAATTTTCAGTTTTGCACCACTATTTAGATATAGGGAAGAAAGGACTTGGGAATAATTAATTGTTTTATTTTTGTTAGATAAAATATTGTGAATGGTCAAATGTAAAGCATTCTCTATGTATAAATTAAACTATATGGAAATAAGTAACATTCATGCATCCAATAAGAAAGAAGCTATATACATAGTCAACAAAATAAATATTATTTAATATTTATATAAATGAGTGTAAATTAATTACTACTATTTTTGCAAAGCTGAAAATTCAATACAGTGCTAGAATTTTTTTAGTAATATTGAAGTTCAAGAGTTGTGTTTACAATTATTTGGCGTCTCGATTAATAATAATTTTTGGTTCCCACATTAGGCTAAAATAAAGTGGTATGCTTAATTATGGACTTAAGTATTGGTTTGGGTTCTTCTATTAAAAAAAATCTAAATTTTACGATAGATTATGTCCATGTGGCTTTTCCAAAAACAACCGTAGCAACTTTGTTTTTCAAATTAACAAAAAAATATTAAAATCGCAAAAGTATTAATTTTAATTATCTTATCGAACAAACAAAACAGAACACGCAGATAATATTTCGTCACCTTGGAATCCAGACTACCTCTTTCGACAAAGAAAAATAAAGAGAAAGAAATGAAAGAATCCATCAAAATCATGTTGTGAGAATTTTCTTTTAATAGATAACATTTCTTCTATTATTCTAATTGTTTGACTGTGATTATTAGGGGTGGCTTATATCGTCATGCCATAATACCACTCATATCGTATAGAAAAAAATATCAAAAATATCGAAATTTACGGTATACTGATTTTCTGTAAGGTATGATATCTTACCGGAATTTTATAGTACCACAAAGGTACGGACTTTCAAAAAAAAAAAAGTATAACGTCATACATATATACCGAATTTTAATATGTAATCTTTTTTATACACTACATCGCAGAAGAGGACTTGCAAGCAGCACACATGAGTCCAGTCGCGGGTCGAGTCGCAGATCAACAAAGGGCCGAGTTTCTGTGAGTTCGTGACAGAGAGAGGGTGCGAAAGAAGAAAATCTGCGACCTTGGTTATGAAAATCTAATATATTAACTTTCCTGACAAATTTACTCAATAACACCATATTCCACATTAAAGATTAATTAAAAAGCTCATCAAATCAATTCTAACCAGTCTAATATATTAACTTTCCTGACAAATTTAACAAAATCTAAATAAAAAATTAAAAAACTTATTATGAATTCAATATCAGAGATTGAAAAACATTATTTATGAATTCAATATCAGAGATTGAAAAATATTATTTATTTGAGAATAATGTCTCTTGATTAAAAAAACTAAATTAATAAATCCGATGAATAACTGGAAAAAAATGATAGATCATTGAATAATTAAATTAAACTAATAAATCAGAGTAGCTGGAAAAAATGATAAATTATTGAATACTTAAACTAAACTAATTGCTTACTTTTTTATTTTTATATAAATACTTAAAAAATATTTGCTCAATGTTGTAGAGTAACCATAGTGTTTTTCCCATGTTGGACCATATTATGTAAATTGTGGAAACTTAGTTCCAAAGCAAATACTTAATGAATAATGTATTTTGGAAAAATAATGTATATCAATTTAGAGTGCTATATGATAGTCTATTACTTTAACAATTTTAGTTCAAAATTTAGTGTAAATTATACTTTGATACCTATATTTTCAGCTCTTTTTAAAAAATAACACATTTTTCAAAATTAACAATACAATAACCACTTTTTCAAAATTTGACAAATCTAATATTTTGATCAATTTTACAATCTGAAGATCATATTTAAATGATTGTATTTGAATATTTCTTGATTGAATGATTTTTTTTACATTGTTGGGGAAACATAAATATTAAAATACAATTAATTACAAAGGATTTTCAGGCCAAAAAAATGATCAAATTAATGTTAGATTTGTAAAAAAAAAAATTAAATTAAGTTGGTATTATTTTGTTAATTTTGAAAAATTATGCTTTTTTTTAAGAGCCAAATGTAGATATCAGAGTGTATTTTACCCAAATTTATGTGTGTGTTTAGTTTTAACATGATTTGTGGCATGACAACTTCATGGCCATTGAGTTGGGTATTAAAAAAGGATGAGTATTTATAATCACCTAGGTCGGGTCCATCTTTAGCTAATTTTGATTATTAAAGTAATTATTTTATTCATAATATATATTTATAATATTATAGGATAATTTAATAAACCATATTTATAATATTATAGAATAATTTAATAAATCATATTTTTAAAATTGTTCAACGCTTCGTGAATTAATAAAAGTGTTTGATTGTGTTCATTATGTGAACATTCTACTTTTTGTTACAAGAGACTATTTATTTTCGAAGAAACATTCAGTTGTATAATTATATATCCTCATTCACTTAGTTTGGTCTAACGTTGGATAAAGAGCTCACATATGTAAGACTAGGAATATATATATATATATATATATATATATATATATATAGCACGCGAAGAGTTATTTATCATCATAATCTTCCACGATTGATCGCAAATGATACAAGTTTTGATTTTTTTTCACTTGTACTTTTTTGAAACGAGGATTGAGATGGAGAACAAAATGAACATATTGAAAAATTAAAATATATAAGAAATAATTGTGAAGAAACTAATCAAAATTTTAGAGGTTAACCCGGCATATTCAAAAAAAAAATCAAAGATTGAAGAATTATCTTTTAATAGATTTTTATTTTAAACTTCATATCTCAAAAGATATGAAATTACATCTGAGTGTATGATTCTCGACATGCATATCAAGTTGCAGCTATATGAATTTAAGGGGATAGTGAACATATATTAAAAAACACAAATTTTCTACTCATTTCATCTTTTTGGCCACATTTACCAAATGATAAAGGTTGATTTTTTTCATTTGTACTTTTTTTTTAAATGGGTACTAATCGAGGTAGAGAACATAATAAACATATTGAAAATTCAAAATATATTAGAAATAATTGTGAGAAAACTAATAAAAATTTTAGAAGTTATTCTTTCATATTGAAAAAAATCCAAAGCTTGAAGGAATATCCTTTAACAGAATATGCTAAACTTTCACTTATATCGCAAAAGATATGAACTTTAATAAGTATAATTTTACACATGCATATCAAGTTACAGTTATATGGGTTGAGCGGAATAATAACATATATTAAAAAAAACAAATTTTCTTCGTATTTTCTCTTTTTAGCAACATTTAACGTACCTTAACATATAATAATAAGAAAATGAAATCTTATGGATCGTTGTACATTACAACATGGAATTCCAAATTCCATATATAACTCTAAACGGCTCTTAACTACATATGCATTTGATCATATTTGCATTATCTTTATGGTTTACATTTTACTATAAGTGAAAAATGAGATTTTTCAATGTTAACACATTAATAGCTTATATGACATGGGAGGGTTAAAATTCTAAAGTCGTGGTACTCATTAGCAAGTGATTGATATATGAAGGTATAAGTTATGTGTTTTTTTTTTCACAATAGAAATATGAGATTCTGACTCCTGACGAAATATTACATTCAGAAGCCCATTTACTTATCAATTTAGACAAAAATGGAATTGTGAGGTAATTTTAATATTATATGAATTGAATGATTGTTTCTTCAAAATTATTATTTTAAAATAATAATGTTATTTTCAACATTATACAATTTGAACAAGTTTATTTGCAAAAATGATTCTCTATACTACAAAGGATTCCCTTACATGCATCGATCAACATTATTTCTTCATGATAAATCTAAGAAATACAAGAAATGATGAAAGAGGAATTATGAATATTGTAACCAGAGTTATCCAAAAAATAAAAGGCCACAATTGAAAATCCTAAGTTCATTAAATCAGAGAAAAGGAAAGAAGAATCTAACAAAAAAGACTAAGATATCGAAAACTAACGTTGGTGAAAAATAAAATTCAATTACATAATTGAAGCCTATTGAAGAGCAATAAAAGAGAAAAAAAGATTGATGAATGCATTGAATTCTAAGTGAAGATGATCAGATGTTGGACAAATTTAACTCTGAGACCATGAAGAAGAAAGCGTAAAACTTCACCACTCACCAAGATCAAACAAGAAAAAAAAAATATTGCGAAGAAGACTATATGGAACATTTTTTTTTTTTGCATAATTATTATTATATTCATCAAAAGTAGGTTTTTCAAATGTCATAATTGCATTACATTCTTATATTCCTATTATTATATTAGTATTGATATATATTTATTTGAATAATTTTGAAATACTATGAACATTTATGCACTTTATATAGATTTGTCAAACTTGTTGAGATTTATATATATTAATTTTTGTTAAAACCTAAAATGAAGAATAACCTTAAGAAGAACAATCACAAAAAGTGTCAAGAAGGACATCCACAAATATTGGAGACTCGATCCAAAAATAAGGGCTAGAAAAAAAAAATTATCTTTTTAATTTTTTTCAAATGGATTTATTGCCTTAAAATACACGAACTTTAAGTGTTTTTTTTTATTTTTTACACATTTCAAAAAAATATAATTTTAATTACATGAACTTAACACCTCTTAACACCTGTTTGATTTTTACAAATGATTTTTAATTTTCAATCAATTTAATTTGACGTGGCTGCCAGAGGATGGAAGGAATTGCGTTCAAGCAAAAGTCCATGCAAATTTAATGTAAAACATTAATTATACCTACAGTGTAAAATATAAATTGGCGTATGGAATGATTGTCTTCACCTTTTATTGATCATTGATTAGTGTGAAGTCTGACCCGTTTGTGATTTCTAATTCTTCAAATAGAATTCTTAGTCTATTACCACTATCACTAATAAATTAAAATTTAAATTAAAATTTATCAGAATTTGAAAATCGTGTGAAAAATCAAACATGTATTAAGTTCATATTATTAAAACTATATGTTTTAATACGTATGAAAAATCAAAACACCCCTAAAGTCATGTTTTTTAAAGCAATTAACCATTTTAAAATAGACAAATCATCACAATATTGTAGAGAAAATTGCAAGACTGGTCCCATAGGACATGCCCCTTCGCGATTTTGGTCTCATACGTTTTATTTTGGTCCTTATTCTTTTTTTTGCTGCAAAAATGAACCCAAAAGATAGAGATATGCATAAATAGTCCCAGAATAATTGACGGAAAGATTAGAAGCAGACGGAGCCGCTACACGTGAGCTGCACGTGATTTCCTATGGGACCATTTTTGTAATTTTCTCCCTAATTGAACCTAATTTAAACGAAAATCCCCAAATCCCCAAACCCTAAATCTCCAAACCTATTCAAAAAAACACCTACGAATTTTTTAATTTTTCAAGTACTAATTTTTTTTTCTAATTTAAATTAATCTTTGGAATATTTCTAATTTTTTTATTTTACATTTTCAAATTTCCATTTTATTTTTTTATTTTTTAAGATTTTATACTTTTTTTAATATTTTATTATTTTTAATTTTTCAAGTAATAATTATTTTCGGACTTAAATTAATATTTTGAATATTTCCAATTCTTCTAAAATTAATTTTTAATTTTTTTATTTTACATTTTCAAATTTCCATTTTATTTTTTTATTTTTTAATATTTTATACTTTTTTTAATATTCTATATTATTTTTAATTTTTCAAGTAATAATTATTTTCAAATTTAAATTAATATTTTGAATATTTCCAATTTTTCTAAAATTAATTTTTAATTTTTTTATTTTACATTTTCAAATTTCCATTTTATTTTTTTATTTTTTCATATTTTATACATTTTTTAATATTTCATATTATTTTTAATTTTTTAAGTAATAATTATTTTCGAATTTAAATTAATATTTTGAATATTTCCAATTTTTCTAAAATTAATTTTTAATTTTTTTATTTTACATTTTCAAATTTCCATTTTATTTTTTTTATTTTTAATATTTTAAACTATTTTTTAATATTTTATATTATTTTTAATTTTTCAAGTAATAATTATTTTCGAATTTAAATTAATATTTTGAATATTTCCAATTTTCTAAAATTAATTTTTAATTTTTTTATTTTACATTTTCAAATTTCCATTTTATTTTCTTATTTTTTAATATTTTATACTTTTTTTAATATTTGATATTATTTTTAATTTTTCAAGTAATAATTATTTTCGAATTTAAATTAATATTTTGAATATTTCCAATTTTTCTAAAATTAATTTTTAATTTTTTTATTTTACATTTTCAAATTTCCATTTTATTTTTTATTTTTTAATATTTTAAACTATTTTTTAATATTTTATATTATTTTTAATTTTTCAAGTAATAATTATTTTCGAATTTAAATTAATATTTTGAATATTTCCAATTTTTCTAAAATTAATTTTATTTTTTTTATTATTTCATATGATTATTTAATATTTGTAGCTTTTTATTTTTAAGTTCTTAATATTTGAGAAAATTAATTAAATAATGATGTAATATAATTATATTTTATAATAAACATATAATATTAAAAATTATAATAGATATTTAAAGAATGCAGGTAGGTGTGAGGCATAAATGCTCTCCAAAGGGTTGAATTTTCCCTCCAATTTCTGAGATTTTCCTCCAATTAACTGTTATGAATAATGTTCTGTATGGGACTAAAATTGCAAAATGTTTTGGGACTAAATTTGCATTAACGTTTAACGGCAAATGTGACGGTGAGGACCAATTTTGCATATCGTGGTCCAATAGGACCAAATTAGAAGGTTTGGGACCAAAATCGCGAAGGGACATGTCCTGTGGGACCAGTCTTGCAATTTTCTCCAATATTGTAATCTAATTAATATCAATAATATATAATAATGTGAATACTTATATATGCATTACCAATTTAGATTACGTATCTTATATGAAATTCTAAAATAAGATAATCATATGATCCTTGATTTATTTGAATGTGTATTTTTTTTTAAATTCTTTCACTAAAATACATATAATTGGTCAGTTCCATATGAAAATTACATACATAGAAATTATTAATTGTGAGACCTATAAAAATTGTAATACATAAGTACATTAGAAGCTCATAATATGAAAATAAAAATTGTGAATATACGTGCAACACGCACGTTTTCCAAGCTAGTATTTATATAAATGAGTGTAAATTAATTACTACTATTTTTGCAAAGCTGAAAATTCAATACAGTGCTAGAATTTTTTTAGTAATATTGAAGTTCAAGAGTTGTGTTTACAATTATTAGGCGTCTCGATTAATAATAATTTTTGGTTCCCACATTAGGCTAAAATAAAGTGGTATGCTTAATTATGGACTTAAGTATTGGTTTGGGTTCTTCTATTAAAAAAATCTAAATTTTACGATAGATTATGTCCATGTGGCTTTTCCAAAAACAACCGTAGCAACTTTGTTTTTCAAATTAACAAAAAAATATTAAAATCGCAAAAGTATTAATTTTAATTATCTTGTCGAACAAACAAAACATAACACGCAGAAAATATTTCGTCACCTAGGAATCCAGACTACCTCTTCCGACAAAGAAAAATAAAAAGAAAGAAATGAAAGAATCCATCAAAATCATGTTGTGAGAATTTTCTTTTAATAGACAACATTTCTTCTATTATTCTAATTGTTTGACTGTGATTATTAGGGGTGGCTTATACGGTCATGCCAGAATACCACTCATATCGTATAGAAAAAAATATCAAAAATATCAAAAATATCGAAATTTACGGTATACTGGTTTTTCTGTAAGGTATGATATCTTACCGGAATTTTACAGTACCACAAAGGTACGGACTTTCAAAAAAAAAAAGTATAACATCATACATATATACCGAATTTTAATATGTAATCTTTTTTATACACTACATCGCAGAAGAGGACTTGCAAGCAGCACCCGTGAGTCCAGTCGCGGGTCGAGTCGCAGATCAACAAAGGGCCGAGTTTATGTGAGTTCGTGACAGAGAGAGGGTGCGAAAGAAGAAAATCTGCGACCTTGGTCACGGGTAATCTAGAGCATGCGGATATTCATTGCCACGTCAACACACGTGGACCTGCAATCCAAGCCGCAAGTGACTGGGTCGCGAGCGAGGTCTCGAGTTGTCTTAGCCGGTCCGATTCTATGTACGTTTTGTGCTTAATTTTATTAAGTATAAATAGAATTTTTGTGCGAAAATTACACACTATTCATCATACCCTAAAGTTGACACCAGAGAAAAACAGGAGAGAAAAGAGGATGCAAAGAACGAGACAAAGGATTTAAAGAGTTTTCAAGATTATTGGAAACAAAATTCAATCATTCGGGTTTTATTTTACCTGTTGTTGGAATTATATATCATGTCTTCTTTGTGGATTATTTTAGTCCACATGACACCTATTTACAAAAATGAAAGTAATTGTAATAAATAATAATCTTTTATTATTCTTCAATCCAGCTTTTAAATTGAAAGTTAAGATGAATAATCAATAAAATTAAAAGAAAATGAGAAATCCTTAAATTATGAGATATTAGAATAATGTAATGTAATGATATAATATTTAGTAAGTTTATCATAAGATCTATAGTTAATTTACTTTATTACATAAATGATAATTGAAGATCAACATAAAGACATATGTATTATGTGTCATACCGAATTTAAGGTATACCAAACAAAGATATGCCGAACAATAACTGTATGATTTTTGTCATACCGCAGATTAAGTTATAAGAGAAAATGTAAGGTATATCATACATTCCCATCCCTATTAATTACCATGTGCATATTCATAATTCCCCTGCAGAATAATTATGTGATTAATAATAACTCTACATAATTGTCCATTTATTATAGTACTCAGTTTGATGATTGTAAGTAAATATAACAGGAAATTCTTTGATACTTCATGAGATATTATCCGTAGACAGTAAAACAAGTATTACATTAGTAATTTTATTAAAAAAAAAATCTAATATGCCACAATCTATACGGTGTACGAATAGTGACCCAATAGGAAGGGGCAGACGGATGGAAGGAGGCACAACCCCCCCCCCCCCCCTCAAAAACTGTTTTTTTAGGTAGTAGAGGTTGGACATCAAGAAGAAACAGAGGAGAGCAATATCATTTTTATTGGTAAATTCTATAGTGGAATCCATTTTTTTTTATTTCCAATCTTTATTGTTCAACCGATAAAATAATTTCGATTTTAGGTAATTAAATATAATAATAGGTAGTCGAAGTGTCACGATATGTTAATTGAAATGTCAAATAGACTTTTTCGGCCGGTTGAAACTTTTATTTTTAGATTAAAAAAAAAAGAACAACAAATAGCTTAACCGTGAGCCGATTAATTGTCCGGTCCGGTTATATATATATATATATATATATATATATATATATATATTAGTGAACCGATCAAACACCGAGTGAACTGGTCAAAAACGGTTTTTACCGGTTGAACAGGTCTTTTTTTTTAAATTCTGGAAAAATTTAATTTAATTCCATGAGATGTGACTTGAAGGATTCGAACCTAGATCTCCAAAAATTATATACATTTGTACCATGTGCTCAACCAACTCGGCTAATACATTTTTATATTATAATTTGAATAATAATAACACACACACACACACACACACACACATATATATATATATATATGCACTAATTGAAAATAACAAATTTAAATTTTTATTAAAATCAATGTTTAGCATGTAATTAAAATTAATAATTAACAATATCTAATTTAACAGTTTTTGAATTAATATAGATGGAGAGAAGAACTAAAATCTAAAATAGTGGCTTGTGAAATAATGATTAACAATGTTTTTAATTGTTATTGTGTAGTATTCTTTGTAATTAAAATTAATATTTAATTATTTGGCATGTAATTATATATTTTCTCAAATTTTAGTATTTCTGTATTTGATGTTCAATATTTATTTTTATAAATATTATAATTTTAACTACTTAACTTATGGAATAACTATCGATAAATTAAACACTTTATTTCTTTGCATTGATATAAATTTGATGTATTCTTTAAACTTATTTAATATATTAATCATGATATTAGTTTGTATAATTTTATTATGCTTTATTGTGTATATATACATATAAATATCATATAACGGGTTATTTGATTTTTCAAAACGGTTCAATCAGTTGAACCAGTGATCCATTAATTTGACCGGTTCGATTTTAAAAACATTGAGAGGGACAAAGGGGCAGAAATAGTTCGGTGTGGGACCCTTGGTATTTATTTGCATCTTTCTTCTTTTGTCGTGTGAGAATTATTCTTTCTCATCTTATTTTATTTAGGAACTCTCTCACTTATTGACAATCAAACAGAGCAGATCATCTATTGCAATTTGTGTTATATTTAGTGTTGCATAACTATTTTTTTTAATATGTTTTTAATATATCCTAATTGAGGATGGATGAACCCTAAATAGAAAATTTAAATTAAAATAAATCATAATAAATTAGAAAGTAAAAAAAAATATTGAAGAGTTGCGACTTGCGACAGGATTTGCAAAGGTGTTCCCATTTCACAATCATAAGGCTGCATATTTATTTAATGAATTGTATTTTGTTAAGTTATTTTTTTATTATTTCGTCATTCATAAAACGTCAAATTATACTTTTGAATGTCAAATGATTTATACGAATTTATTATTACAAATTTTGTTGCTAGAATATTCATATAATTTCGGATTAGTTAATAAGTTTAGAAAAATTCATTCCAAAAATTATGTTATTCTAGTTAATATTTTCAATAATTTATATTAATAAACAACATTCTTTTCAATTTAATTTGAGGAAGGGAGAAGAAATAAAAATGACATCCTTTAAATGAAGAAAAACAAAAATAATTAGAAAAGACGTTTCGATAACACAATTAAAATAAAAAGAAATTAAATGCACGGATATTAGCAGTCATCCCTCCTTCACTCATCTTTCTTTTCCGCACAAGCAAACACGAAATGTAAACTCTACCTCCAAGAAAGGATTATGGATCCGCCACTGCCAATAGGTACCATAGAATTTTCCATATATTATAAGCATGGTGACAAGAATGTAACTCAATCTTCCAATATTGTATGTTCATTATAGACTATAGTATCAACTATAGTTTAATATTCAACTTTGAACATCGAATGAAAATACAAGCTAGGTAAAGCGGGACTTTGAAAGTCCAAAAGCTTTTGGAATGGTACACTAGCAAAAAATGGGTCTTTAATAACAATATTATTAGCGACGATAAATGTTGTAACTAATAATAGACTTAAGTAACAACATATCATCTCTATTAATTACATGTCATTTTTAATGATATTTTTTGTGACGACAATGTTGTCACTTAAAAATAATTTACGAACTTTTAGGGACGCTCTATTTGCGACGACATGATGTCGTCACAAAAAATATTCTTAAGTGACAACAATGTCATCATAAAATTTTTATTAGAGATGACATGTGATAATTAGAAACAAGATGTCATTACTAAAAATCTAGTATTAGCGACGACATTTGTCGTCGCTAATAATCTTATCTCTAAAGACCATTTTTTTTATAGTGGTATTGCATAAGCTCCATGGAGAGTGAGACGGAGCGTGACGCGCACGAGCATGGCTCATGCGCTCGTCTTTTTTTTTTTGTCTTTTTGGTTTTTCTTATTCGTTTTTCCAAAAATGTATCTTAAAATTAATATGATTTAATTATTTTTAGATTTTTTATTATTTAATTTGTTTATTTTATTATATATATTCAAAATTCATCATAATAAGTTATATAAGTTCGATTTCCAATAAAAGTTATATTATGTGAGCTTCAAATGTTTTATTTTTTGTAGAGGAGCTCCATTCGCAATATTGTTACTTGATAGTTGATACAACTATTTATAGAAGTAATAATTGAGCCGAAAAGTCATCTATATAATATTTTAGTTTCATTTTTTACATAATTTCCAACTTTTCGGGAATAGATTGATTCGAAGAGTAGTCGGTCATTTGCTAAAGATCTTCAATGTGAATAAAAATTAGAAGATAATAGTTGATACAACTTTTATATTAGATTTGGACATTGGCTAAAGATCTTAAACGTGAATAAAAGTTAGAAAATAAAAGATTTTAAATATAAATAAAAATTAGAAGATAAAAACTCGTAAAAAAATTAATTAATTGTCAAACATGGAACTTATGTGAACTCGTAAACTTCAACCAAATGTCTTTGCCAACCACTCTACTTATGTCAATTTGTAAATTTTTTGCATGGATTTTCTTTTGTACCTTTTTTGCTGATATTTTTTTATATATGATTTTACTCCGGCACTTTTACTTTAATATATGTATAAATAGACGTTGATATATGCTTAATTATAAAAAAAATAGCCATAATAATTTTGTTTTTAAAATTTACAAAAAAATATCAAAATTGCAAAAGTATTTATCTTGTCGAACAAATAAATTAAACACCGAAAAAATATTTTCTCTCCTTAGAACCCAGGACTACCTCTCCCGCCAAATAAAAAGAAGACGAAGACAAAGATGAAGAAGAAGAAGAAGAATAAAAAGAAAGAAATGAGAGAATCCTGCAAAATCATGCATGTTGTATAAGAATTTTCTTTTGATAGATAACATTTCTTCTATTTTTCTAATTGTTTGACTGTGAACACCACGTGCTTTGATTTAACTTATAACTATATATATATATATATATATATATATGTAATATCCATGACTTACAGAGTTACAGTAATCTAATTTAATGTTTGTGAATAAATATAACAGGAATTTTTTTCTACCTCGTATTGAAATGATAGTTTATTGGACATTGTGCCGATATTGACCAAATGGATACGGTAGAAGAAGGTTATTATCAGATTTTAGCATGACTTTAAAATAATTTACTAAAATATCATGACTTTTCATAAATAACAATTTAATACCCTACTTTTTGAATATACAATAAATTTAGCGTGAAGTTAATTTTCGGGTTTTTAGTTGATGACGTGTAGCGGGAATAGATGGTGTGGACTGAAATATAATTTTTTTTTATTTTATTTGATCAATTGAGGTACGTGGCACGAATATTTTTCATATCATTAAATAATTCGGCCAAAAGATACACTTTGAGTAACTAAAAGCTCGAAAATTAATTTCATGCGAGATTTGTTGTATATTCAAAAGTTCAGATATAAAATTGTATTTTATAAAAGATCGGGACATTTTTATGAATTAATTGAAAAATCAGGCTAAAATCTGATATTTTAACGGCCTTCCAATATATTGTCAAACATTGCTTAATTGTCATCCATACTCCTCCAACACTATAGTATCAATTAGTTAGTTTAATATTCAACTTTGAACAACGAAAGAAAATGATGTTCATAAAATTAGGCATTAAAAGCAGGACGAGTTCGTGCATTGGCGTCCCTCTTTTTTAATATATATATATATATATATATATATATATATATATATATATTTCTTGATTTTTTATATATTTTGGTTTTTCTGATTTTTTTATTTAGTTTCTTTCCCCCAAAATTATATATACCAAAATTAAAATAATTTAAGTTAATTATTTTTATCCGTCGACTCTTGTATTATACTCACATGTCGATAATGCATGGACTCGAGCACCGCGCTTAATAATTAATATAAGGGTTAATTGCCTTAAACTCCACGAACTTTAGGGTTTTTTTTTTATTTTTCGAATTCAGACATTTTAAAAAATCTAGTTTTAATAATATGAATTTAACGACAGATTAAATTAATCGGAATTTGAAATCGTGTGAAAAATCAAACAAGTGTTAAGTTCATTTTATTAAAACTACATTTTTTAAAAATGTGTGAAAATCAAAATTAAAATCCCTAAAGTTGGTGTATTTTAAGGCAGTTAACTCTTAATATAAATCATAATTAATTGGGATTAATAAATAAAAAACCCTAAAAAACTAAAATACTCGAAAACCCCCAAAACAAATCCTAAAATACACTAAACCCTTAAAACATCCTAAACTCGAAACTTTAATTGAGATGGAATAGAACTCTAAACTTTAAACCTTAATTGTAATGGAATAAACACTAACTCGATATTTCTGAGGATATGGATGATACTTTTCAACTCTGAAGAACACACCGAAATTATTTACGTACAGTACCACTACATATGTTCTACTATATAATTTATATGTAGTGGTACCATTTTGTAATGGAATAAACTCTTATTTTCAACTGTGGAATATAATACATGATCAAACCTTGACTGAACTCTGAGGGTAACATGTTAGGAAAATGTGATATTTTATGGTCATAATGTGATATGTATGTACTACGAAAATTTTAGTGTCGTTCGAATATTTAAAGATGTACTAGCTTAGTAAACGTGTGTTCCATGTGTTTTTAATGTTGTTTTCATTTGAAAAAAATAAAAAAAAAATACTGTTTTAAAATTTTTATTGATTCATGATCTTATAAATGACTTCAAAATTTATATTATATATATACTAGCAGAGATCACGTGCGTTGCACATCATTTGTATGATTTTACTAAATAATGATATATGTGTAAAATTAAGAGTTATAAGGTATATTATAATTATAAAATATAAATTAGATATCTAGTAATTTAGAATAAGATTATATTAAACATATTAAAATAAATTATTTTATGTATAAGTAAAATGATAAGTAATCCACATTTCTGTTAAATTTCATATAATGTTGAATTGCGTATCTTCCTAAGTATAAAATATTTATATGTGAATATAATTTAAATTTGCATCAAACAAAACGAAAAAATTTAAATTGATTTCTAATAATTTAGTGAAAACTAAAATAATTGGATAGTTATCTTGATTTAATGATTTCCAATTGTGTAATTTACACACACACACACACACACACACATATATATATATATACTTTTAAAACTCTCTAGTGCACATTCCATGTCCCACTATGAAATTTAATATTTAAAAAAAATATTATAAAAATAAAATTTATTATAGCATAACCAATCATAATTAACATTTATTGCTTATAAAACTTTAAAATATAAAAAATTATATACCCTAAGTTTGGAATAATAAACCCTATTAATCAATTATATTAACTTAAAAAATATTAAAAATAAATATAAATCCTAATTGTGTGTGATGAACCCTAAATAATAATTATAAAACTAAAGAAAATCAAAATATATTAAAATTGAAGAAAAAAATGGATGAAATTGTCATAAAAATCAAAATAGAAGACTAAGCGGAATAGATGATTTCATTTGAATGGAGAATAAGGATCAACTTGATTTTATTAATGTACATTGTTTTATAGTATGTCGACATTCAACTCTGACAATTCACTTTCTCAAGTTTGAGTGGTTCATGTACAATTTTTTCTTGTGGATGAAGCTGCGTTAAGGTTTGAAGATCCAAAACAGAGAACGAATCTGCATGAAAATGGCCAATTGGAGATAAAGTTGGGGAAACCAGAGAGAGGGATGGTCCTCTCTCTCTCTCTCTCTCTCTCTCATCTGCATGAAAATGGCCAATTGAAGAAGGAGATAAAGTTGGGGAAACCAGAGAGAGGGATGGTCCCTCCTAGGGGTGGCACGGTAAGGTATACCTTACATTTTTCACCATACCTTTACCTTACCTTACTAGTACGGTATGGAGAAAATCCATACCGTTACCTTACTTTAAGGTTCGGTATACCTTCCAACGGTATACCTTAAGTTTGGTATGAAACAAATGGCATACCTTTGCCGTACATTTAGTTCGGTATACCTTACCGACATCGGTATACCTTACTAATATCGGTATATCTTACCGACATCGGTATACCTTATCATACCATCCTAATATATATCATATATCTCATATATTTACTCAAAATATATGAAATACTCCTAATACGATCAAAATTCAATAAAATAAAAATAAATATCTTCATGTCACGATAATTAAAGTCCAATAAAATAAAATAGATATAATAATTCAAATTTAACACTCCAATGCAACAATTAAATAAAAACAAGTGATATCCCAACAAATACAAGAAATAAAAATAAACCGAGTCTAGAATGTTTCCCAAAAAGTGTTAATATTGTAAATTTACTAGATATTTATAAATGTATAACATATTTACTAGTATTATATATCAATCATGTTTTTATAATTAATATAAATTGTATAAAATATTATAAACTTACTAAATATTACAAATTTGAAATCTTTTACTTAGAAATTGTAAGAATTATTAACTGCGTATATATTGACTAAGAACACACTTATCATTACTATGCATTAAGTATAACATAAGATTAATTATAAGTGATAATATTGTAAATTTACTAGATATTTATAAATGTATAACATATTTACTAGTATTATATATCAATCATGTTTTTACGATTAATATAAACTGTATAAAAATATTATAAACTTACTAAATATTACAAATTTGAAATCTTTTACTTAGAAATTGTAAGAATTATTTACTAAGTATTAATTAAAAACACGTTAAATTATCATTACTATGCATTAAGTCTAACATAAGATTAATTATAAGTGTTAGATATTTACATATATATCATATTTACTAAGTATTATATATCAAGTATCTATAATTCACATATACATATATTTATAAAATATCACAAATATAGCGGTATATACCGTTAGTTCGGCATATACCGTTGTAACGGTATATACCGTTGGTGCGGTATATATCGGTATAACGGTATATACCATTACAACGGTATGCCGAACTAAAGGTATATGTAGAACTAACGGTATATACCGCACCTACGGTATATATCGGTGCAACGGTATATGCCGAAGTAACGGTATATACCTTAAAAATTCGGTCGGTATCGGTATATGCCGATATACCTCGGTTTTTAAAATTATATACCGTTACCTTACCGAAAAGTCTCGGTACGGTATCATACCTTACCGAAAATACCGGTATACCTTAAAGTCCGGTATTCCGATATTTTTTCCGGTACGGTAAGTACGGTATAACGGTATGACGGTATTTTTTCCCATCCCTAGTCCCTCCCCCCCCTCTCTCTCTCTCTCAAATTCTATTCTTTTTTCAGATCTTGGTATACATATTCCAAGAAAACTACAAAAAAATCAGTTACATTGCCAAGATTATAACTTTATAATAGATTTACCAAATACCAAAAATATTACAAAATTTCAGAAAATATTGATATTGCCACATTTATTTTGTTAACTGAACACATTTATTAAAAACTATTAATAAAACTTTGGTAAAATAATTAAAATAAAACTTAAAGCACATGAAGAGAGAACGTTGGACAGAAAGAGTAAATTGCCGAAAAATCTTACTCGTCGCCATGTTCTTGAAATTCAAGGGATTTATTGTATTATATTTTATATAATGTAATTAGTAAATTCGAAATTTAATTAATTAATGGAATTATGTCACGACCCCAAATTAATATCTGATTAATATGAAGTGTGACTGGCACGACTCGATCCCAATAAAGGATGGATCAAGGCGCGAACCGGAAATAATTAAATAAAAGAAGGAACTACTATATTCCAGGAACGATAATTGCTGTGAGCTCGAATTCTGAACTAACTTTAAGTACTCACAAGAGATAGAATAATATCAGTACTTAATTGATTATCGAGTTATGGAACTCGTCCAGAACAAAAGCTGAAATGTTGAACTTGTGATATAACTGAGTTGCGGAAGCAAAAGAAAGACAATAATAATAATAATAGTAATACAAGGTCATCTGAGCCTTGTACCAAAAGAACTCCACTCTCAGCACTTCTCCCTTCAACACCAGCTTAACCTGCACATTTAAAAACAAACATGCAGGGCTGAGTACAAGTATACTCAGTGAACACATTGCCAAAAATATCATAATATATCTGATATTATAAACATTTCTTAAAGCTGGTTTTATTGTCATGCATCCGAGTAAACACATAGGGGTTTTATCTGAAAAGGCCCTATGTTTTACTAAATCATTTTCTTGTCATTGAGCGCTCTTTTCTGTTGTATGATCATCCATATCCCACTGAAAGTCGAGGAATAGCTCCGCTCAGCCTTTTCCACAAACGTCGGGGAATAGCTCCGCTCAGCCTTTTCCCTCGAACGCTTAACATAACTAAATGCCGAAGAATAGCTCCGCTCAGCCTTTTCCACGCACATTTAGCATCGTCGATGTCTTAGTCAGGAATAGCTCCGCTCAGCCTTTCCCTCTTCCTAATATCACCGACTCAAGTGTACACTAACCTCGGTTAACACGCTAAGTTAGCACGAGGCCCGATCGATTTAAGAGTTAGAAAGCCCCTTGCGAGCTAACTAAATGCAGATAAGGATATCATACAAAACAAAACATTCTATGCATGACAATAATTTATTTGCATCAGAATTAATTAACTGCAAGTGAGTAAAAACTCAAATCATTATTTGGACTAAGAGTCCGTTGAAAAGAAAGCCCACCTTTCACCGATGTTTTAATATTGCAGCAGCTAGTTCCTCACTGGTCTTATCCCTTGCGGATCTGCTAGCCTTCAATAGATAAAATACACTTAGCATGTTGATCCAAATCTGACAGGACTCAACACGAAACAAAGGCCTATTAGGGTCTAGTATCCGTTCTAAATTTTCTCTTAGCTTAAGGGTTAATCTCGACCCTAGCTCTTAACATCTTTAGACATACATCATCATCATTTAAGGTATCAAAAATACCTTAACATACATCATAACTCGATTCTAGGAACAAAGTCATCACTAAGTTCGTAGACTAAACAACGTTCGGCACAATGTCTATCTTTGCAAAATTTCCTGTTTTGAAACACTAAGGTGTAGGGATTGTGCCATATACCAATGGAAAGCCACGGAAGTATAGTTTCCGGAACAATTTACGGTGACTCAATACGATAACTAACGAAAAAGTTACGCTCGTTTTACGGGAAGATAGCAAATCTGTCACGAATTTCCGAAAGAAAACATATGACCTAACTTTGCCAATTTTTCTTAATTTACTCAGAACGAATTAGAGAATGAGATATACACCATTGGAAAGCTACGGAAGTCTAGTTTCCGGAAAAATTTATGGTGTCTCAATCCGATGTATAACGAGGGAGTTATGCTCGTTTTACCAAAGGGTGGTGAGTCTGCCGCGAGGCGTCGCCCAGCGCTCGCTGGAGTCCAGCGCCCGCTGGCTTGGTCGCTGGCCAACTCTCTCGGCCCAGCGATCGCTCAGCTTTGAGCCCAGCGGTCGCTGGCAACCAGCCGCCGCTGGGTTCACTTACAAAACCACAATCTCAGCATTCGCTCGCACGAACGACCGCTCACTACGCCTACACTCCAAGCCCAGCGCACGCTCGCACGAACGGCCGCTGGTTATGAGACAAACCACACGATCCCAGCGGTCGCTCACTCCCAGCGCGCGCTGGATCAAGAACAGACAAGAACGACGACAGCCGCCATGAAAGCTCCAACTCAAGCTTTCAACTCAACAAAACACATCTAAAACTCATTTCTACCAACTAACGTGCTATCAATCATGCATTGAAACATCAAACCTCGTCCCAACATGCTTAAACATTAATCAACATGCTATCTCAAGTTTTTTTGCAACACAATCTATACATATTTCTCACGAAAAATTGGAACATATGTGGCACACCCGTCGTTTTAGTGTGCAAAATACACTTGCGGGCAAATAGTCCACAAATGCTTAATCTGCCCTCAACGGCTAGTATAGCTAGTGAAGACGGATGTCGATCCCACGAGGAGTGTTTTAACCTTCTGTCCTTTCTTAGTTTCAGTTTGGGTCTTCAGTGTCACTCTAAAAACCTTGTTAATAAACTTAAACTAACTAAATGCTGAAAAGAAATCACAAGAGAAAATATCAGTAATAAAAGTGTTCAAGTCAAAGAATCAAGTCATTCGGTAGGTATGCGCAATCCCGGGCAAAACACATGTAATTACCACTACTACCCGTTGTGCCCACACTAGCAGAAAGATCAAAAATCGAATCCCTATGGCCAAATATGGGTAATTGTCACTTTGAGGGTTAACCGGTTATAGGAAATGGATACGATCGGCCACTCCCCAATCACTTCTTACATTATATCGTCTAGATGATACGATCGGCACCTAGGGACCTAACTATACAGGAACCTAAGGAGAGAATCACACAAAGGTTTTGCAAGTATAGCAGCTTTGAGGGCAAAAGCGACCCGATTCTAGTAGGTTTGACACGGTCTTGTGCCTGCATATACTACTCAATCTCAACTACCAAGGCTGTCACCCCCGGACTTGTTACTATGCGGGTATCGAGGCATGGGTCACCTATACACTCCCACGTAACTAACACTAGTACCAGTTAATCAGAAATGCGCGCTTTCATCTCCAACCACCCTTTACCTATGTCTAAGTGAAAAACAAGTTAAGATTGTGAACCCTTAAGGCTTTAAAGTCCGATTACCTCATGCACATATTCTACCCTTAGACCATTACTTTGACTTAAACAGTGGTTACTTAGCCACTAAACATAGGAACGGAAGTAAAAGAAATAATAAAAGACATCTTACTTGGAAAAGAAATACGTAGATTAACTTCTGGGCCCAACCCCAGTTTTGCCAACAAAACAACTGAACTACCTTCTTGCGGGCAAACCGCCAGCTTCAGGTAGACAGAATATTCAACAAAACAAACTAAGTATGAAAACGATAAATTGTATCTTGAGGTGCAAAAAACGACACTCTCTCGCGCACACTCATATGAAATAAGATAAAAGTATTTATAGCAACTGAATTAAGGCTTCAAGCAGCCCATATCTCACCCACGCAGGGGTTCTTGCACTCCTCCACTTCCTCATTTCATGCTCAACGTTCTTCCTTGAATTTAGGAGGGATAGCAACAAACCCTAGCATCTCCAACAGCTTTCTGATGTCCCCACTTCCTTCCCAACGTGCTTAGACCTCCCCAAGACTCGGAACTGACCGCCACATCACCACCACGTGCATATAGGAACTGTCCCGCGATCTTGTTGCGCAATTCTCGCAACAACTTTGACTGGGTCTTCGGCAGGCAAATCAGTCCCTTGTGCCCTCAGCATAAATCGCACCTGTCTATGCCTATTGTGGTGGTTTTGTGCCCTCAACCTCCTGCAATCAGTTTTACCCCCAAAACTAGACTAGACTCTATACTAAACACTTAAAAAGGGTGTAAAAAGATAAAGGAAAAAGCACGAATTTGAGTCTTCATCACACCCACACACTTGGACTATACTTGTCCTCAAGTATGAATGCAATTTTAACTCAAAACAACAAAAAACAGAAGACTCAAAAGACTCAAAACAAGACAATACAGCATATTAATCATAAGTTGATAAAGGGCATAACAGTTGAACATAATGATGCAGGCAAATCGAATCAATCAAACTCAGGCTACTATTGTAGTGTACACTCAGCTCGCCTTTTTCTCGAGTGTTTAGGTTAAGTGTTTACTCTCAACAATTCCACCAAATCATCATCAACAAACTTGCAAACACCCTGTATAAGCAATTTACAATATTCACATGCATGCATATCAAAAGGTCTTGTGAGGGTTGTAATGGGGCATGCGGATCAAGGTTGGAAATATCTAGGAACTGGCTACCTTCAATAGTTTTCGGGCAAAATCAGCACTGGAAGCTCTGTGCCCACATAACAACCTGGAAAACCATTTTATTGATACACTTATTTTTCATTTTCTCTCTTTTTTTATTCTTTTTTATTTTCTTTCTTTATTTTCTTTCTTTGTGCCCATTTTTGGCATCCTGTCATTATTTGGCTTAATCATGCTACCAATACGAGCATAAATGTTTCATTCCCAGTCATAAGATACTCTTTAAAGAGAGATTTTCAGAACGTAGGTCATGAACAAATAAACAGGCTCAAATAATGGCAGCAATGGGAAGCATTTATCCGTGAGTAATATGGCTAAATAACGACGAAAGAAAATGCCTTAATCATCTAAGCATGCATGAAATCAAGTTTGACAGGGCATAAGCAAGTAAGCATCAAATGAGGTGGTGGAATTTAAACACACAGAAAGAAGTCGCAAATGTGAATTTGGGCTCAAAGCTCACTGGGTAGTAGTTATATATTGTGTTCACATGCGATTGATTAATTCCATCTGCCTAACAATAAATTTTTGTCCATATATGCCCAATGTCAATCTATGACTCATATGCTGTAGACTCAACATGCACACTCAAAATAAAAACAAATAAACACAACGACCTAGGCATATCCCTCCCACACACTTGCTGTGCAAAGTACCCTTGCGGGCACAAGCAGTAATGTGGGTTAGATATGCCCAAAACAGACTCTATATACACAGACGCAAATGTACAAAAACAAAAATAGATACTAAACACACAAAAATAAAAACAAACAAATCCTAAACTACTGGGGATAAAGCATGATTTAAGGAGAGGAGGGGTAGTCTAACCCGAGGTGAACACAAATGTTCTGCAGGGCTTTCTCAACTCTTTCGAGCTTCTTTGAATCTGCACTGCTCTGTGCCCTGCTCGGTCCTTCTTGTGCCCTGGGTGATCCTTCTTGTGCCTTGGGGGCCTTTCTCTTGTCAAAGTACGTTGGTTCTTCAAAAGGGAGGAAGTATGGGGTGTTCTCTTCAGTAAACCCAACTAGCTGCATCCGCTCCAGCCTCTGGGCATCGATATACTCTGTCCATTCATCAAGCTCTGGGTACCCTTCAAAGACGTCGTCGAGGTCGCCACCCTTCAAGCCTTTAAACACTCTCGCCACGAACATGCCCAACGCTACAACAGTTGCTCTGGTGTTGCTGGTCTGCGCCTGCAATTGGATCGCCAGAATGTAGCCGAGGTTGACCTTCCGCTTGTGCACCATGTTCCATAAGAGGAATACCTCCTGCTGCTTGACTTGGCCTGTGCCATCCTTGCGCCCATAAAGGTTGAATGCCATCCATCTATGGCAAATCTGGAGGGCGTGGTCAGAGATGTGCTTGTCCTTGCTTGTGCCCGAAAGATAGAAGCCTTTGCCTCCAATTTCCTCCCACCTTTGCTGAATGTTTCGACTCCAGTCATCGCCAACGCTGGTTGCTGCTTCCTTGTACCACTTCGAATGAACATCTTTTGGGTGGATGAAATCCAACAGCAGATTCAATCCCGAGATTGACATGCTATAGCTCTCTCCAGCTATATAGAAGTTCACGACTCCGGGCGTCTCCAGACCAAACCCCTGCACTGGTTTGAACTCATACGAGGAAAGGAATTCAATGGTTAAAGAAGGGCGTACCGTGTTCCTCCAGCCAAGTACTTGCTCCCAACCGATGTTGGCAAAGTATTCATACACTTGGTCCATGACTCCAAGTGTGTTCAGCGTACTGTCATGAAGAGCGTACAAGGGTAGATGCTTCTTTTTGTTCAATCTCTCGACAATGCCCTGTCTTGAGCTGCTTGGATCCTCCTTCTCCTCCTTCGCCGAGCGGCGGGGAAGGGTTCTGAGTGGCACCCTGCTTTTTGTGCCCTTTTTCACCTTTGCGGGCACATAGGATTGAACAGGAGCTGGGATGATTTGGACTTCCGGTTCCACTTCCTCACTGTGCACCGACTTCTCTTCCTCTTTTTTGTTGGACTGCTCCACATCTAGCCTCCTCTTGGTGGGTAGCTTCTTCTGTTTCTTCGACTCCTTGCTGACTGGCTTCTCTGACTCTTTGCTGGCTGACTTGGTTCCCTTCGGCTTGCTCTTAGACTTTTCGGGCACATCGGAACCTTTGCTTTGACTTGGTTCCCTTTGTGCCTCTTTCGCGACCTCCTGTGGTTTTTCCTTCTTCGACTTTTTCTTCTCCGCGGGTGGATCTGGTTGTGCCTGTTTCGACTGCTCAGACTGGCTGTGGGCATTCTCAGATGTAGATCCCTCTGAAGCCACTTTGTCTTCTTCCAACGATTCTTCTTTCTCTTCCTCCGGTTCTGGTTCTTTCTCCTTCTCCTCTTGCTGATCTTGCTCTAGTTTCTCCTCCTCCTTGTCTTCTTCCCCAAGCTCTCACCCTCAGACTCCTCATCTCTTTCTTCTTCACCGCCTTCTTCTTCTTCATCACCGCTGCCATTTTGTTTTTCTTCCTCCGCCTCATCTTCTTTCTCTGGTTCTCCATCGTCTTCCCCGTCCTTCTCTGGTTCTTTCTCAGGCTCAGAATCGCCTGTTTCTTCACTGGGTTGGGGTGTAGACGGCTTCTCAGGGGTTGGTGGTTTTTCAGGTGTGGGCGTTGGTTCAGGGCTTTGCCCAGCTTGTGGCGGGCTCTGAGGTTTGCCCTCATCAGTTTCAACTTTCTTCTTCTTCGACGCACCGCCCTTAGCCTTTGGCGGTGCTCGTTTCTTTTTCTCTGCTTGCGGCGGTGGGAGTGGTGGGTGTTGTGGTAAAATGGTCTGGATCGGTGAAGGGTTTAGGACGGGTTCGGAGCTTTGTTTCTGGGTTGACTGGATGGTCTGCGTCGTCTCTTGCGATGATTCGCCGGCGTTGCGGGCACTGCGGCGTGTGCCTCGCTTGGCAGTTTCTCCAGTTTTCTTTGCCTTCACCATTTTTTATTTGAGGAAATTGGGGGGGTAGGGTTTGCCTTGCTTACGTTCTGAAGAATCGGAGGTGGAGGGGTTTGGTATTTAAATGCTTCTGTGGACGTGGGTGTTGTGAGGGTAGTGGATTTGTGCAGAGAGATCGTGGCCGAGAAATTAGGAGTCGGTTGTGCCTAATTTTGAGAAAATTGGGGAAATTTGAATTGGGGAAAGAAGATATGTTTAGAATTTGAAATAATGATGTGGATATATCTTCTCTCCCTTATTCCCCTTTTTTCGGCTTCAATTTTCAACCATAATCGAAACTGCATGGGGAAACCAACCGTCTCTGCAATTCCTGGCCATGTCCAATCAGTCAAATCAGCTACAGTTCCCACCCACACACTTAAACCTTGTTGTGCCCTGCATATTACTTTGCCCACAGTGATGCATCTCCAGTCTTTGCCTACCTGCAGCGTTAATTCACAAACAAAATACAAATAACAAACATAATTGAAATTAAAGCGAGTAAACAAACCGGGTTGCCTCCCGTCCAGCGCCTTTGTTTAAAGTCTTTGGCTCGACCATGTTGTGCCTTCAGTAGTACTCAGGGGTGCTTAACACTTGGGTTTCTGCCCAAGTTTCCTTCTCTTGCTCGAAATATGGTTTCACCCTCTGGCCATTGACTCGAAATTCGCACCCATCTTTTGGATTCACCAGATCAATTGCTCCACTTGGGTGTTGATGTTGCACCAGATAGGGGCCCATCCATTTTGACTTTAATTTGCCCGCATGCAGTTTGAGCTTTGAGTTAAACACGAGCACTTTTTGCCCACAGAGCAACTGTTTTCCCATTGCGAGTGCATCATGGTATCTCTTGGTCCTTTCCTTATACATCACGGCATTATCATAGGCTTCGGACCTCAACTCTTCCAATTCTTGGATCTGCAGCTTCCTCTCAATTCCAGCACATTCATTATTGAAATTCAACTTCTTGATTGCCCAGAATGCTTTATGCTCCATTCCCACGGGCAAATTGCAATACTTTCCGAAAACCAGCCTATAAGGGGACATCCCAATAGGTGTCTTGTAGGCTGTGCGATATGCCCACAGAGCATCTTCCAAGTGATTGCTCCAGTCCTTGCGCCTTGGTCCAACAACTTTCTCCAGAATATTTTTGATCTCCCTGTTTGAGACTTCTGCTTGTCCATTTGCCTGGGGGTGATATGCAGTAGTAACCCTGTGTGTGACCCCATACCTTGCCATCATCTTTTTTATGACTGAGTTGCAGAAATGAGTCCCTTGATCACTGATCAGGATTTTGGGCATTCCGAAGTGACAGAACACATTTGCCCTCAGGAACTTCACTACTGTATTTGCATCGTTCGTTGGAGTGGCTTTTGCCTCCACCCACTTGGACACATAATCTACAGCCAGGATAATGTAGAGATTATTACCTGACTTAGGAAATGGTCCCATGAAATCTATGCCCCATATGTCGAAGACTTCTACGGGCATGATAGGTGTTTGTGGCATGGCCTCCCGAATAGAAATATTCCCAGTCATTTGGCAATTCTTGCACTTCTTCACAAATATATAAGCATCCCTGAATAATGTAGGCCAAAAAAATCCTCCATCTAATACTTTCCTTGCCGTTCTTCGTGGGCCAAAATGACCTCCACATGCGTTGTTATGGCAGAACTTCAAGATGTCTAGAACCTCATCATCACTGACGCACCTTCTTATGACTTGATCAGTTCCAATTTTCCAAAGAGTTGGTGTTTCCCAGAGATAGAACCTGCATTCACGCTTCATCTTATTCCTTTAGTAGTCATTCAAACCAACTGGAAACTGCCTTGCAACCAGATAGTTCACTATGTCGGTAAACCATGGCTCCTTTGCTGTTTTGCCCACAACCTCATACAAATGCTCATCTGGAAAATTCTCAGTGATTTCTTCTTTGCCTTCAACCATCAGACGGCTGAGATGGTCTGCAACCAGATTTTCTGCCCCAGTTTTGTCTTTGATCTGCACATCGAACTCTTGCAGGAGCAATATCCACCTTATGAGTCTCGGCTTTGACTCCTTCTTAGACAGTAGGTACTTCAGAGCTGCGTGATCCGTGTAAACAATCACTTGTGCCCCCAGCAGGTAGGAACGGAACTTCTCAAAAGCGAACACTACTGCTAACAGCTCCTTCTCCGTGGTAGTATAGTTGCGTTGCGCGGCATTTAATGTCTTGGAGGCATAATAGATAACATAGCTCTCTTTGCCTCTTTTCTGGCCCAAGACTGCTCCCACGGCAGATCCACTGGCATCACACAACACCTCAAATGGCGTTCCCCAATCCGGAGGTTGGATAATGGGAGAAGACACTAGCATATTCTGCAATGTATGAAAAGCTTTCTTGCAGTCAGCATCAAAGTCAAATTTTACCTCTAATTGTAGCAGGTTTGTGAGTGGTTGAGCAATCTTTGTGAAGTCCTTAATGAAACGACGATAGAAACCCGCATGGCCTAGAAATGCCCGAATCTGCTTAACATTGATGGGATAGGGCAATTTGGCAATGACCTCCACTTTTGCCCTGTCCACCTCAATTCCTCGCTCGGATACTACGTGTCCCAGCACGATCCCTTCTCTCACCATGAAGTGACACTTCTCATAATTCAACACCAAGTCCTTTTCCACACAACGGCTAAGTACTTTGCTCAAATGATCAAGGCATTGATCAAAGCTATCTCCATAAACCGTGAAGTCGTCCATGAAGATCTCAATACAAGTCTCAAGCATATCAGAGAATATACTCATCATGCATCGTTGGAATGTGCCTGGAGCGTTGCAGAGGCCAAAAGGCATCCTTCTGTAGGCAAATGTGCCAAAGGGGCAAGTAAATGTCATTTTGCCTTGATCGTCTTGGGCCACCACGATTTGCATATACCCAGAATACCCATCCAGGAAACAGAAGTACGATTTTCCCGCCAGCCTCTCCAACATTTGATCGATGAAAGGTAAGGGGAAATGATCCTTCTTTGTGACTGCATTCAACTTGCGGTAGTCAATACAAACTCTCCATCCAGTCTGCAGTCTCATCTGAATAAGTTCCTTGTTTTCATTCTCCACAACCTGGATTCCAGACTTTTTGGGCACAACGTGAATAGGACTCACCCACTCACTGTCGGGCACAGGGAAGATAATGCCCATATCGAGCAGCTTTAGAATCTCTTTTAACACAGCTTCCTTCATCAAGGGATTCAGCTTCCTTTGAGGATCTTGCACTGGTTTTGCCCCTTCTTCTAACTGGATCCGATGCATACAAATGGTGGAACTTATGCCCTTGATGTCGGCCAAGGTCCATCCAATTGCTTCCTTGTGCATCTTCAATAGTGCTATCAACTTCACTTCCTACTTCATGGTCAACGATGAACTGATTATAACTGGCAAATTCTCTCCTTCACCCAAATAGGCATATTTGAGATGATCTGGCAACTCCTTCAACTCCAACTTGGGTGGCTTGATGATAGACCGCACCAATTTATCACCCTGCCTTGTTGTGGGCAAAGGCAGACGTTTATCCCTTGAAAAACTGGCTTCGATGTGATACAATTGTAGGATTTCCTCTTTGATTTGCTTATCTTGTTCCTCTTCAGCATCCCAATCGATCTTACTGTTTTGAAGTACCCATTCAAGTGGATCCCTTGCCAGCAGCCTTGGCATTTCTTCTTGGATCATAGGCTCAAAAATGTCGATCACATGTACACCCTCAGTGTCATTGGGGTACTTCATTGCCTCCATGATGTTGAAGGTAACTCTGTCTCCATCGAACTCGCACGTCAATGTGCCCTTATCGACATCAATCTTTGTATGTGCCGTCTTCATGAATGGTCTGCCCAAAAGTATACAGGCAGCCTTGGGATTGGTTTTGCCCATATCCAACACATAGAAGTCCGCTGGGAAAATCAGACTCTCCACTTTGATTAGGACATCTTCAAGCACTCCCTCGGGGTAGACATTGGAACGGTCAGCCAATTGAATAATGGTCCTTGTATCCTTGAGCGGTCCTAAGGTCAGCTCTTCAAAAATGCTTAAGGGCATAACATTGATTGATGCCCCTAACTCCAGCATAGCTCTCTCAACTCGAAGTCCTCCAATTTCACAGGGAATAAAGAACATCCCTGGGTCTCCACACTTTTCAGGCAGCTTTTTCTGCAATAATGCTGACACATTTTCATTCACAACCACTTGTGCCTCCTCCGTGAATCTCACTTTCTTCGTACATAAGTCCTTCAGGAAACGGGCATATCGGGGCACCTGTCTAATTGCGTCCAGTAGGGGAACATTGATTTCCACTTTCTTGAAGATGTGCATTAGATCCCTATCCTCTGCTTCTTTCTTGTTCCGCTTCATCCTTCCTGGAAATGGCAAAGGCACCTCGATCTCTTTTGGAATATTACTCTTCAGGATGGGTTTGGGCACAACTGCTTCTGGTTCGTCCTTTGCCCGCAACTCTGCTTCCTCCTTCGTGGGCTCATCATTGCTGTGGGCATCATCCTTTGCAGTCTCTGGATATGGTGCAGGAAGTTGCCTTCCACTCTTCAATGTTATTGCATTTACCCCAGCCTTTTTTGGTGGTTCTGTCTGTGAGGGTAGAATTCCCTTAGCTTTCTCCATCCTTGCGATTGCATCACTAATTTGGGATATTTGTCCTCCCAAATAGTTCAATCCATTCCTTGTCTCCTGCTCGAAGGCCTCTATTTTCTTTTGTACCTCCACCGTTTCATTCACAATCTTGTGAACCATGTCCGATAAAGTCGGTCCTGCTGCGGGCGCAGGATAGTATGGTGCTGTTTGCCTCTGATTGTAGTTGGGGGCAAAATCATTGTGCCTCCTTCTGTGCCCTTCATCCATAGCGTTGACCGTTTTTTCCTTCTCCTTCAATTGTGGACATTGGTCAGAGTGGTGCCCCATCAATTCACATACCCCACAAATTCGCAAGGTATTGGCGGAAAACATGGTGATCATCTTCTCCATCTTGTTGCAAAGTTGTTCGATTCGGTCATCAGTTTTAGGCACAGAGATAGTTTTGCCCGCAGCGGCAACACTTGTCCTTTCATATGAATCGTCTCTGTTCTCCTCGGCCATTTCTCCAATAAGTATTAGAGCTTCAGCTGCCCTCTTGTTCAGGATAGATCCTCCACATGCTGCATTCAGTAGGGCTCGGTCTTCGCTTCTCAACCCTGAGACAAAGTAGTTCACCAGGTCATGATCTGGAATCTGGTGATGTGGGCATTTCGAGAGTAATTGCTTGAAACGCTCCCAGTAGTCGTAAAAGCTCTCGTGGGGACCAGCCCTTGCGGTTGAGATCTTCTTTCTCATGCTCTGCACTCTTGATGTGGGGAAGTACTTCTCCAGAAACTTTTGTTGGAGTTGACTCCAGTTGGTTACACTCCTGGCAGGAATAGTGTATAACCATTCTCGAGCTCCGTCCTGCAAGGTGAAAGGAAAAGAAACCAGGCGAATGTATTCGCCTGTCCCATTAGCTCGCGTGCGTTGCGTCTCACATGCCATCTCAAAATCTTGTAGATGTCGTTGTGGATCCTCCCCTGGATGGTCATGGAATTTGGGCAAAATTGAGATGAAGTTTGCCCTCAGCTCCCAGTTACCAGTAGTTGTGGGCAAAACGATGCCCGTGGGACGCATGTTCATGGTTTGAGGGAAACTCAGCTGCCTCAATGTAAGGGTGTGAGGTGGTGGTCTTTGTTGTTGTTCTTCTTCGTGGTTTGATATCTGATCGTCCTCCATCTCTTCTTCGGAATAGAGTGGATTGACGTTGCTTGTCTCAGCTTGTTCGTTGCTTGCTTGACTTTCTCCGCCTGAGGTCAAATCGTCACTGGATCCTTCAGTTTGATTATCCTCCTGCAGCCTTTTCAAAAACGCCCTAGCTTGTGCCCTTCTTGCCCTCGCTGACCTCTCTATCTCCGGATCGTAGAGTAAATCTCCTGCGCGGTTAGAACGAAGCATATACTAAGGTAAAACAGTAAATAGACAGTAAAGTGCGCTTACACTCCCCGGCAACGGCGCCAATTTTGGCACACCCGTCGTTTTAGTGTGCAAAATACACTTGCGGGCAAATAGTCCACAAATGCTTAATCTGCCATCAACGGCTAGTATAGCTAGTGAAGACGGATGTCGATCCCACGAGGAGTGTTTTAACCTTCTGTCCTTTCTTAGTTTCAGTTTGGGTCTTCAGTGTCACTCTAAAAACCTTGTTAATAAACTTAAACTAACTAAATGCTGAAAAGAAATCACAAGAGAAAATATCAGTAATAAAAGTGTTCAAGTCAAAGAATCAAGTCATTCGGTAGGTATGCGCAATCCCGGGCAAAACACATGTAATTACCACTACTACCCGTTGTGCCCACACTAGGAGAAAGATCAAAAATCGAATCCCTATGGCCAAATATGGGTAATTGTCACTTTGAGGGTTAACCGGTTATAGGAAATGGATACGATCGGCCACTCCCCAATCACTTCTTACATTATATCGTCTAGATGATACGATCGGCACCTAGGGACCTAACTATACAGGAACCTAAGGAGAGAATCACACAAAGGTTTTGCAAGTATAGCAGCTTTGAGGGCAAAAGCGACCCGATTCTAGTAGGTTTGACACGGTCTTGTGCCTGCATATACTACTCAATCTCAACTACCAAGGCTGTCACCCCCGGACTTGTTACTATGCGGGTATCGAGGCATGGGTCACCTATACACTCCCACGTAACTAACACTAGTACCAGTTAATCAGAAATGCGCGCTTTCATCTCCAACCACCCTTTACCTATGTCTAAGTGAAAAACAAGTTAAGATTGTGAACCCTTAAGGCTTTAAAGTCCGATTACCTCATGCACATATTCTACCCTTAGACCATTACTTTGACTTAAACAGTGGTTACTTAGCCACTAAACATAGGAACGGAAGTAAAAGAAATAATAAAAGACATCTTACTTGGAAAAGAAATACGTAGATTAACTTCTGGGCCCAACCCCAGTTTTGCCAACAAAACAACTGAACTACCTTCTTGCGGGCAAACCGCCAGCTTCAGGTAGACAGAATATTCAACAAAACAAACTAAGTATGAAAACGATAAATTGTATCTTGAGGTGCAAAAAACGACACTCTCTCGCGCACACTCATATGAAATAAGATAAAAGTATTTATAGCAACTGAATTAAGGCTTCAAGCAGCCCATATCTCACCCACGCAGGGGTTCTTGCACTCCTCCACTTCCTCATTTCATGCTCAACGTTCTTCCTTGAATTTAGGAGGGATAGCAACAAACCCTAGCATCTCCAACAGCTTTCTGATGTCCCCACTTCCTTCCCAACGTGCTTAGACCTCCCCAAGACTCGGAACTGACCGCCACATCACCACTACGTGCATATAGGAACTGTCCCGCGATCTTGTTGTGCAATTCTCGCAACAACTTTGACTGGGTCTTCGGCAGGCAAATCAGTCCCTTGTGCCCTCAGCATAAATCGCACCTGTCTATGCCTATTGTGGTGGTTTTGTGCCCTCAGCCTCCTGCAATCAGTTTTACCCCCAAAACTAGACTAGACTCTATACTAAACACTTAAAAAGGGTGTAAAAAGATAAAGGAAAAAGCACGAATTTGAGTCTTCATCAATATGTCAAACAAATTTCTAGTTTTCGAAATACCTTTGAAACACAATGGAAAAGCTTGAAGAAGCTGGAACAAGCTCTGCTACTTCGCTCTCTTTGTCTCTTACTTCGAAAAAAGACGAAAATGGATATGGATGTTCTTGTCTCTCTCTCTCTCTCTTTCAACTCTTGTGCAGAAAGAATGAAGAAGAAAGGAAGAACGAGGCAAAGATTGAAATGAAGAAGAATATGAAGGGCAGCTGCTATTCTTGATCTCTCTCTCCCTCTTTCAAACTCTTGTGCAGAAAGAATGAAGAAGAAATATTCTGATTGATTTTTAAAAACAAAAACGTGGGAGGGTGAGGGGGAAGGTAAGGGGAAAGGCATGGGTGAGGTGAGGGAGGCCATGCCTTGGTTGACCAAAATAAACTACCCGATCGTTCGACTATCGTGATATTTTCCGTCTTCGGAAAAATCACGAACTAAACTGACATTGCTAAAATAATTCACTTACTTTAAAATAATAGTTATTTGAAATTATTAATTTTTTTTAAAACACTGCTTTAAAATACTGGTTTTAAATCCTCAACAATTAAAACATCCGAACTAGAGAATATCTAGTTCTCTCGGATTTTAAATCACCCTGTTTAAATTATCTGAATTTAAACACTAATGACTGGAGGATATCTGATTTTCCTAGTCCTAAAAATATTTATCAGAATATCTAATTCACGATAAATACACACCGCCAATTTAAAAGAATAGGAATTGAATTTATCTGAAATTACAATTCCGGCTTTCCATAACTAAAAAGAGGATTAAACCCAAACTGAAATAATTAATTCACCTATGGAAATTAATTGATCTTGAATTCCATGAAACTTAACGGATACTTTCGACCCTAATCTGACTGGAAACTACTATACTAAATAGTAATTTCAACAATTAACTGAAATTAAGCAGTAATTATTTTACGGGGTATTACAAATTACTTGTTCTTTTATAATTTAGTAGTTTAATTCTCATTTAAAGAATATGTACATGACCCATCAGAATAAAAAATAGTACATGCTTTGCATATATCACTACAAAAAAACGCGATTTTACGACGGATTTAGCGGCGGAATAAAATCCGTCGCTAGATTAACGACAAATTAACGACGGATTACGATTGAGACGTTTAACGACAGATTAACGACGGATTTTTCCGTCTTTAACGTAGCGCCGGAAAAATCCGTCGTTAAACATTGAATTTAATATTTTTAATTTTATTTTTTTAATATAATGACGGACTAACGACGGATTTTTCCGTCGCTACGTTAAAGACGGAAAAATCCGTCGTTAGAAATTAATTTTTTTAATTTTTAATTTTTTTTAATATTTTTTAAATTTAACGACGGACTAACGACGGAACAATTCCGTCATTAATTTTTTTTTTCCATTTTTTTTAATTTTTAATTTCCAATTAATACTTAATTTACGAATTTGAAATTAATTTTTTTAAAATTTTGATTTTTTATTTATTTTATTTTTCAGATTTATTTTATTTTTCAGATTTATTTTATTTTTTAATTTTTTTAATATTTTATATTATTTTTTAATTTTTTTAATATTTTATATTATTTTTTAATATTTTTTTATTTTTCAATTATGAATCTGAATTTTTTTTAATATTTTTATTTATTTTATTTTATTATCTTTATTTTTTTATTATTTTAATTTATGACTTTTTTATAATTTTTTATTTTAATAATTTTTAGGACTTTATATTATATAATTATTTAATTTGGAAATAAAAAATCAATGAAAATAGGTTTCGTGTGTATATATATAAAAATGATTTTATGACGAGAGGCTTAACGACGGATTGGATCCGTCGTTAAATTGATTTCACGATGGATTTTTGATGTTTAGCGTCAGAAAAATTCGTCGCTAAAACGCGAATTTTTTGTAGTGTATGAATATCAGGATACAATAACCTCAATTAGTTTTTCATAATTTGGTTTATAGTGACAAAATAGTCTAATTATTAACTTAATTAGAAATTTAAAATCAAAGAATATAGACTAAAAAGCTACAGATCCTGTTAATTAAATACATGAAACTCCTATGTTATATATAAAAATACACACACAAACTGAACATAAAATTTTCCCCTTTTTAAATTTTTTTAAGTGCATTATTTTATATTTTATTTCATTTTTAGTAAATTTTCTTTTTTGAAGTGATTATTGGGAAATCTCTCTACACAAAAATTTACATGTGATTGATTTTTTAGGGAACATGTGATTGGTAATGAATGTATATAATAAATAATTAATGACTAAAGTATTAGAGCATTTTGGTTTAATTTGATATAATAAATAATTAATGACTAAAGTATTAGAGCATTTTGGTTTAATTTGAATATTTGTATAAAAATATTCAAATTAAACCAAAATGCTCTAATGCTCTAATACTTTATCGCTAAGAAGTACAGTATATGTAATTAATTAAAATTTTAATTATTATATTTTTGAGAATTTGATACTTAAAACCAACATTTTAATTTCATCTCTATGTACATGGTAATACACAAATTATTATTAGGTTCGAATATAATATTTTAAACTAAATTTTCTATAATATATATAGTCAAAATAGTAACTGAAAATTAAATTCGTAGTTTTTTATATAAATTATTGTGTACATGCTTGTGATACATATGTTAGAATTTGTAGAGACACTTTATGTAGTCTTTCTAATGTAAAGTTATTGAAAATAGCAAAGTTTAGTGATATACTCATTTTTTATATCTAACTTGTATGTCCATTATTTATATTGTTGTATTTACTTCAGAATTATATATAATGATAGAAATGTAATAATTATTATAAATCCCATTCGTATTATATACTATTTATTTTTTCAAGTATCTATAATATCCTAAATAATGGACTACTAAATTAAATTGATAATAACAATTACGTTAATATTTAGAAATATAATTGTATCCATCATTAGTATGTATTGATCATCATTATAGTATAAAATTCAAATTGATATATTCACTTATAAATAATATTTCTTGATTTCCACGCTACATATATCTTTAAATTGCTCGTAAGCGTAAAATCAAGTTGATATATTCATTTATAAATAATATTTAATAATTATTTTTAATCAACACATATATATGTATATATACATATATTTGAATATTAACCTCTCAAACAAAAAATTCTCCTAAGCTTAAGGCTTGATTTGTTTAAATATCACATACTATACACAAATTTTAATTTTTAACATATACATTTAAATCAGAAGGAAAAATAATAACAAAAGAATATTGTCAAACTTTAAGAAATCCATTCACGTATAGTATTTAAGATATTAATTATTATTAATAGAATCCTTAAATAAAAGTAAGTGATATAGTCATAATTGTGATAGTAATATAATTTAATATAATAATATGTTAGATTATATTAAAAATATGCTATAATAAGTAGTATATGATAGAAAAAGTCAAGATTACATTATTGCCCTTAAATAAAAAAAATAATAGGGATATAATAGGTAAACTCAAAATTATAAGATAAGATACTTTTATATTAGTAATAATAATAATAATAATATATAGATATATAGATATGCTCATATCATGCTTCATTCCATTAGCTCACTCCCTTCAGTTTTCACTACACCATCACCTTCTGCTCTCAGCTCTTTGCAAGAATCAGCAGATCTAATTAATCGATCAGCATACAAAATGGCTCCAAAACAAGCAGAAAATCATCGGCCCGTCGCCGATTTCTCCCCCAGCTTGTGGGGCGATCAGTTCATCAAACATGATTCTTGTCCACAGGTATATATACATATATATATATATATATATGTATGTATATATTCATGAATTTTTAATCAAATTAGTAATTTGCTATTCTTGGAGCAGACATTTTTGGCAGATGGGTCGATGGGGATGGGAAATTCGAGGAGGGACTGAAGAGTGATGGGAAGGGTTTGCTAAGTCTGTACGAGGCGTCGTATCTGAGAACACGTGGTGAAACCATACTCGACGAGGCGCTTGACTTTGCTACGGCCAGTCTGATGTCGATAGCGCCACGCCTCGAATCACCCCTTGGGAAACAAGTTGTGCACGCCCTAGTGCAGCCCTTGCACTTTGGAAATCCAAGAATCGAAGCGCGTAATTTCATCTCCATCTATGAGGAATATGAAGGCAGGAATGAATCTCTCTTGATGTTTGCTAAATTAGACTATAATCTATTGCAAATGCTACATAAGGAGGAGCTTCATCAAGTCTCGAGGTAACATATCCATGCATGTACAAAATTAAGCTATATATATCACTACAAGAAATTCGCTACTTAGCGACAGAATCTAGCGACGGACACGTTTTCGTTAAGTGAAGTTCTTGTAATGTGTACATATATAAGATAATTTTATACATAATAAAATTGGTGGTGGAAAGAGTTGGACCTGATCGCAAAACTTCCATATGCAAGAGATAGAGTGGTAGAGTGTTTCTTTTGGGCAATGGGAGTATACCATGAGCCACGATATTCTCAGGCTCATGTAATGCTCACTAAAACCATCCCTATGACCTCTATAATAGATGATACTTATGATTCTTATGGCACCATTGAAGAACTTGATATTTTTACTGAAGCAATAGAGAGGTAAAATTAAAATTAGGTCTCTTCTTGCAATTCTTAATTTTGGCCTGCACCATTTTGTAATTAATTTCTTGTTTCATTGATGATCAGGTGGAATGTTGAGGAGACAAAAAGGCTCCCGAGTACATGAAACCATTGTATAAAGCTTTTTTGGAACTCTACAAGCAGTTTGAACAAGAACTAGAAAATGAAGGAAGATCCTACGTGGCATACTATGCCATCGAATCTGTACGAGTTTGAACATTAATTAATATGTGGCTCCTTTAATTTATACTTACTTATATATAGTTCTCATTGAAGTTTAATTTCTAATTATTTATGATATATATATATTGTTTAATCGTGTTTAAATTCATATTGCATGCACATATAGCTTAAGGAATTGGTGAGGAGCTATCACGTTGAGGCAATACAAGGATATTTACCACCTCTTGAAGAATACCTGAAGAATGCACTCATCACCTGCACTTACTGTTACCACACAACGACGTCGTTGTTGGGGGTTGAATCAGCCATCAAGGAAGACTTCGAATGGCTAAGCAACAAACCTAAAATGCTTGTAGCTGGCCTTCTAATATATCGACTCATTGATGACATAGCTACTTATGAGATACCATAAATTGTACAAATTAAATAGAATTCTCTCTCTAAAGAACCCTTTTAATATTTATTGCAATTCTCTCTCCTTGTTTATGTATTTGTTTCTTCTCTCCTTGTTTTTTTATTAATCTATAATAATAAGTCAAATTACATTCTCTTATTTTCAACTATGGAGTATAATACATGATCGAACATTGTCTGAACTCTGAAGGTAACGTGGTGGCCTCAAGCAAAATTGTCCACTTTAGACCCAAACAAAAATAGGACAGTTCACACATCATGTTAGGAAAATGTGATATGTATGTACTACGAAAATTTTAGTGTCATTCGAATATTTAAAGATGTACTAGCTTAGTAAACGTGCGTTCCATGTGTTTTTAATGTTGTTTTCATTTTGTGAGTTTCTAACATACATACAACGGATAAAGTATTATTATTAAATTATAAAAGAAATTCAAATTATTAAATTTCTCAATTCGGTATTAGATTACAAACATGATTTTTTTCATTTGAAAAATATAAAAATATTGTTTTTAAATTTTTATTGATGCATGATCCTTATAAATGACTTAAATATATATATATAAACAAGTTTGACTAATCAATACAAAGTCCATAAATGTTCATACTATTTCAAAATCATTTAGATAAATATATTTATCAACACCAATATGATAAGAGGCATATAAGTACGTAATGTATTTATGAGATTTTTAGAAAGTCATACTATATATTGATGAAGATAATATTTATGCAAAAACAAAAGTTCTATATTGTCTTCTGCGCACTAATTTTTTTCTTATTTGATCTTGGTGAGTGGTGAAATTCTATATTTCTTCGGGGTTTCAGAAATAAACTTGTCCAATGTCTGATCGTCATAGTTTGGAATTTCAATGCATTTTCAGTCCTTTTTATGTTCTTTATTCTTTGATTGCACTTCAATAAGTTTCAATTCTGTAAGGGAAATTTGTTTTTCTCCCACTTTAGTTTTCTTGGCCTTTTTAGTTAAATTTTTCTTTCCTCCTCTTTAAACTTAGGGTATTCAATTGTTGCACTTTTTATTTTTTGGATAGCACTTACTACAATATTTAGATTTCCTCTTTCATCATTTCTTGCATTTCTGCTGATGTTTGTAAATGTTAATCCTTTGTAGTAAAGTGGTGCTTCCCAGACAACAATAACGGGAGTCAAATTTTGCTAACCACTAGGGAATCGGATGTAGCGAGATGTGTAGGCACGGTGGGTTCGCAACATAAGGTGCAATTGCTGGAAGAGTCTGAAAGTTGGAATCTACTTCACCGAACTGTGTTTGGTGAAGAGGATTGCCCTTATGCATTAGAAGATATAGGTAGAAAGATTGCGCGTGATTGTGGGGGGCTTCCCCTTGCCATTAATGTGATTGGTGGGGTTTTGTGTAAGGCAGAAAGAGCAAGAAATGTTTGGGAGCATGTTGCAAACGACGTAAGAGCAACAATTGCTGAAACAAATGATCATGCATTCTAATATACTATCTTTAAGTTATAACCATTTGCCGAATAACTTGAAACCATATTTCCTGTATATGGGAGCATTCCCAGAAGATTATGAAATCAAGGCATCCAGACTCAGACAGTTGTGGGTAGCTGAAGGATTTCTGAAGTCGCAAGGATATAAAAGATTGGAGGAAGAGGCAGAGGAAAACTTAAAGGCTGTGGTGGAGAGGAATCTAGTTTTGGTTAGACGAAAGAAGTCGAATGGAAAAGCATTGAGCTACGGAATGCATGATCTATTGAGGGAGAGGGAGGTATGCATTCGGAAAGCTGATGAGGAGAAGTTTCTACATGTCAAGAATGATTCCGAGGTGAGATTGGATAAGTTGAGGCGTGTGAGAGTTGTGACATCATGTCAGATTACTTCAGCAGAGTTGTCATCAGTTGCTCGATCTTTTACCTGTGCTGCTACTTTGTTGTGTGAGAAACCGTCTCTTTTGTTTTCCATGTTAAGATTGGTGCGGGTGTTGGATATATACGAAATGGAGTTTGGAGAGTTTCCAAGAGAAATATACCAACTGGTGAACCTACGATACTTGGCTGTCTCCTGCAAATCAGGAGGTATTCCTAGGGGAATATCAAGATTGTGGAATTTGCAAGCCTTGATTGCTCGGGTAGAATTTGGTGCTGATGTCTCATCTGAAATATGGGAGATGCCTGAGTTAAGACATCTCAAGTTGAAGTATACAATAATCAATATCACGTTTCAAGAAAAGCTACAATAGATATCTGCTGTGGTGGTTGTTCAAATTGAAGGTTTCCTTAGCAGCATTCCCAATATAAAGAATCCTAGCTAGCTCCCAAGTATCATATCCAATGCACAATATTAATGTTTAATGTTTTTGTAGATTTTGAGGTTATTCGGCTAACATAGTTTAGTTTTTTTGGTCTTTATTTTTCTTGTCACAAGTTGTTCTTGCTCATTTAGACATGATGTTTCTAGATTTCACAATTTGTTACTATATATAAGTAAAACTAAATCTTCAAGTTTATATATATATATTTCTTTGGAGTTTCGGTTTTGGATTCTGATCTTGAACGTTACATTAGTAATTAATTACTTAGCATGCATGAGTTTATGAGAAAATTGAGATGATCATAGTCTTGAAAATACTTTATTTTTGAAGAAATTCAATAGACTTATTCATGCATGGTTGGCCTTCTAGTTTCTAGCTAATGAATGAAAAACATTCAATGCGGAAGAGACCTCAAAAAATCTAATCCTTCACTATATATATTCTCATCCTTCTCCAAACATGATCATCATACACCAATTCAAATATTTGCAAAGCATTTTATCATTTTTTTTTGTGCCACATTCTGAAATTCAAGAAATGGATACCAGGAACTGCTGCAGTGGTTGTGCTGGTGTGGATTACGTGTACTCGTGCTCGAGCCCCGTGAGACGGGCAAGTGTGGTGCCGTCTCATACTCATGTTTTCAACGCGTAGCCTGTGGCTGTCGCGGTGAAAAAGGAAGAAAATGTCACTCGAGGAAATGCTGCTGCCACTGCAGCAATGCCTAAGGCTACTGTTGCTGTGAAGAAGGAAATCAAAGAAGAGGTTGTAAAAGCAAGTGCTTGATGAATTAGCCCTCGTAGGCTTATCTATGCTATAATTATTTATCATGTGTAGCTATCACAAGATAGCAAAGTTATGGAAACTACTAAATTAAATCTGCCTTCATATTTATGTTCAGTTTTTTTTACTTATTTATCTCCATTTTATGTTACATTCTCGGTTTAGAACGTGATGGAATGAATGTGAAAATCAATTTAAAAATGAAGATTAGAATCTGTATACTTTTTTATCTTGTAAAGAGAATTTTCATGTTCTTTTAAAATATGCAGAGACATATAAAAAGGTAATGATATGAGATTGAATTAGCGGTGAAAATCGATCCGAGCTACTCGATACTCGCTTGAGACTCGGCTCGATTTCTATTCGTTCATATTCGTTCAATTTCTTATCAATCCGAGTTCGACCATGATTCTATGTTTGTTGGAATTTTCGAGCCGAATTCGATCAACTATGTGTTTGATTCGGCAAGCTCGCGAGCTCTCATGGATAGACATAGATCTTGGAGATATTCTTGAGATTAGGTAAATATTGTACTTTCCTTCGATCAATTCTTCATACTTATGTATATATCTATCAATTAAGAAACTTTCCTATTTGCAAATGTATTCAACTTGGATTGTGATTCGATGACTTGTTGAGAGTTGACTGTTGAGTAGGGCTAATTAGATATAGATTTTATATTTGTGAAAGTCTGAAAGATACAGCCATATCCCATAAACATTCTATCAAACTATATATCGATTCTTGACTGGTTGAATTGAATAAACAAGTTGCTCGAGTCCTTCCTTCAATATCTATCAACATTCAAAAGGTATTTTATATATGCACACAACATGCTCGATGATATTCCTGACAGAATTTGTACATGTATTTGTTTTACGTATATGATGAGCAGAAGTCAAAGTTTAGTTTTTGATAGTATAGTTTTGATTTATTATGTGGGTGTTATAAGTTTCATTGTACTGCGTAAGTTTCATTGTACTGCGTAATTGCGAATAAGTAGTTGATTTTCTTCATTTAAATATAGAAATACAAAAGATGTTTAAATTAGTTTAATACATACAAATTGTACACGACCTGTTCGCTGATTTTCCTAAGAGAATCTGACATGTTTTTTCTCTTGCCTAACATACTTAATATTTGTGTGTTGTTTCAGATATATGGATTGCTCCCAACAAAATACTCAGATGCCAATAGTAGTCGAGGAACAAAATACTCAGATGCCAATAATAGTCGAGGAAGATGGAAAAGAAGATCCTAAAGAAAATGATTTGCAAAATCAGGAGCAAATTCCTTCAAAAATGAAAGATCGAAAAAGGAAATCAAAAGTTTTGTTGGAGTTTACAGTTATTATACTAAATGATGGTAGCCAAAAAGCAAAGTGCAATCATTGTGGTACACCAATCGCAATCAATTCTCAAGGTTCGACCACCCAATTCCATCGACACTTGGAGAGTTGTCCGGTCCGTCTTGCAGCCACTAAACAACAACGGATTTTAGCTTTTCAACCCTTAGGTCCTAATGAATTTGGAGGTGGCTCAGGTGGCACGATTACTACTTACAAATATGACAAAGACAAGGTAAGAGAATGTTTAGCAAAGATGGTGGTTGTGCATGAATACTCATTTCGAATGATGGAGCATGATTTTTTTGTTATGTTTTGCAAAACATTAAATCCTCGATTTGAGAAGATGTCGCGAGTTACATTAAGGAGTGACTGCATGAAATTATTTGGATCAGAAAAGAAAAAACTTAAAGCTATGTTTGAAGGTGTTGATCGGTTCAGTCTTACATTAGATTTATGGACTTCTAATCAAAATATTGGATATTTATGTCTAACTTGTCATTTTCTTGATTCGGAGTGGAAATTGCAAAAGCACATCTTAAATTTTTGTGCTATAGCACCTCCTCATACTGGACTTGTCATTTCGGACTGCATTTTTCAATGTCTGATTGATTGGGGGATTGAGAATAAGATCACAACTATCACTCTCGACAATGCATCATCCAATGATGTAGCTGCTAGAAATTTGAAGGATAATTTTTCAATAAAAGAGAAGCTTTATTTTGGTGGGAAGATCTTTCACGTGCGGTGTTGTGCGCATGTGCTAAATCTGATGGTGCAAGATGGCTTGCACCAAATACGAAATGTTATTGGAAATATTCGTGAAAGTGTCAAGTATCTTAAAATGTCACCATCACGGCTTCACAGGTTTACTGAGATAGTAAAGCAGTTACAACTTTCAACCTCGAAAGGTTTGATCCTTGATGTGTCAACTCGGTGGAATTCTACCTATGCGATGTTAGAATCTGCTTTGGTGTTTAAAGATGTGTTTCCAAGATACAAAGAAAGGGATCCACATTACCAATGGTTGCCATCTTCAGATGATTGGGATAGAGCAGTTGATGTGTGTAAAATATTAGAAACTTTTTCTGATACTACACATATATTTTCTGGTGTCAATTATCCAACATCAAATTTGTTTCTTCCCGAAGTTTGGAAAATAAGACAGATTTTAAATGAGAAGTCAACAGATGACAATAAGGATTTTGTTCGAAGTTTAGCTTTACGAATGAGAGAAAAATTTGATAAATATTGGGGGGATTGCAGTTTATTGATGGCCATGGGTGCAGTTTTTGATCCTAGATACAAGATGAAATTGATCGAGTTTTGCTACTCGAAGATCTATTCTGCTTCTAAAGCTGTTGAGGAGACTGAATTGGTACGCTATTCCTTACATGAGCTCTATGCAGAATATGTGGTTAATTGTGTTTCTAGCAATGCACAACTAGATAGTACAAGAGGAAGCAAGTTAGTTGATGAAAGTGTTGGTGCTGAAAAATGAAGGGCAAATCAAAAGGAAGAACGGAGTTTGAATTGTGGGCAAAAAAATTAGATAGTGTTGTTCCTAGCAAGTCTGAATTAGACATATACCTTGAAGAAGGTCTCTATGTGTGCAAACCAGATTTGGATTATAATTTTAATGTGTTAGATTGGTGGAAATCAAATACGTTGAAGTTCTGAATTTTATCTAAGATGGCGCGTGATATATTGTCAATTCCTATCACCACCGTAGCATCAGAATCTGCGTTTAGTGCTGAAGGGAGAGTTCTTGATCAATATCGAAGTTCATTGAAGCCCGAGACAGTTCAAGCATTGGTTTGCACGGGGGATTGGTTGCGCTCTGAGTGGAAAATTGCAAAATCAGTAGAGGTATCTTTTTTTAACTTTTAAGCATAATATAAAATTATACGAGCTTGAGTTTGATTATAATTAATTTGTAAATACAGCTTGATGACGAGGACATGCAAAAAGTGAGCTTGGATAATGCTTGATAAACAAGTGTGGGAATGCATTGAGTAAGGTAAGTCTTTAAATATTTTAATTGTTGTGAGTCAGATATATGGTTATCAAACCATTCTAGTTATAACATGTATTGTTCTCTAAATTTCTGCTAAGAAAGTGAGTCTTCCCAGATTTAGGAATTTCCATGTTTTCATATCTTTTATTTTAGATATGGTATGCAGATAAGGTAGTTAGGTGTTGTGTGAGGATGCAAAGATGATTAAGCTAGTTAGGTGTTGTGTAAGATGCATAAATAAGTCTAGTGAAATAACCAGTCAGAATTAATGATCCAAGTGTAGGAGAAAGACCTATTTTCCATAGTCATATTCTATGTTATGTTTTTTTTTCCTAGTTATTTCCATGCATGATTAATAAATGCTTAGTTTATCAACTGCATAGTGGACAAGAGATGGATCATCTGGATAGTTTGGACTCCATATGGCTGCTGATAAAAAGACCAATTTCACAGATTATTATCTGCATTTCTTAAAAATTTATCTATTTTCTTTTTTCTAAGTATTGAAGTTGAACAAGAGTATGATTTTGGAATGGATAATTGTTTATTTATTTTTTGAATGGATAATTGTTTATTTCTTTCTCTGAACTATTCGTGAACACTGATGTAGTGAGTAGTGTATATTTATTTTACTATATTTAGTTATTTGCTTTTGATATACAAGTTTTAGGCGTGAGGTTCCAAAATCCATTCAATAGCTCTTTCAATATTCTATTTAAAAGGTGTGCCAGCAATTCAATGTTGCTTTTTGCAGTTTGTCTTTTCTTTTTACAAATAGTGTCCAGCTTTTGAAAATTTGCAGAGAAACTTTTGTGAGCTTTTAGTCTTAGCCGTTTACAAGCCGAGCCGAGTTGCTCGTGAACTCCTCCTTTTTTTCCGAGCCGAATTCGAACGCAGGAACATTTGGTTGGCTTGAGCTCGAGCCGAGCCTGACTCCAGTTCCAGATTTTTGAGCCGATATTGAACATAGTGTTGTTCGGTATGTTCGGGCTCGTTTTCAGCCCTAGATTGAATTGAGATGACGGCCTAAAATAAATGTGTTTGAACATAATACTAACCATTTACAAGAACAAAATTATTTAATTTACCATATTTTATAGCCAAGTTCGTACTGCAAAAGCTTGATATATGTGTGTGTGTGTGTGATGATTTTATGCTTGGTGATTCATTGTTGAAAAAGGTAAACTTCTAATTTTAGTGTTCTGTCTTTCTTAATTCTTATATATGTGTTTTTTTGGTTGTAAGAAACAAAGTAGTTTGTACATCTAGAATTGAATGTTAATAAATTTCGCTTAATTAGGATATGGTTATATACTTATAGTAGATGAAGAATTAAAATAATATATATATATATATGCAACACCAAATGGAATATGAATCTGATCCCGTTAATGCCTTGCCTATATTCCCATTAGGAAATTCATTAATTAATGCGCTGCTTTTCGGTATACTAACTGCACTCCATCACGCAGTCCGATGGGCCCCATGCCCACATGTGAATCACTGGTCTTTTTTTCCCTTAAAAAATTATATATTTTAAAATAAAAATTATTTAATTTAATTTAATTATTTTTATTCAACAACACACGTGGAGCACTCGTCCAACCTTTTATATACCCTAAAATATAATTAGTTCAACCTAAAATTAAAATAAATTAATTTGAATTTTTTTAATTAATTAAATTTTTTATCCCACGTCTCGCGAAATGCAATTACCCGGCGTTAACGCGTGGGCTCGTATACTACGCTCAATAATTATTATTTTTAAAATAAATATGACCCTAAGATAGAACTAGAAAAATCCTGAAATTAAAGTGAATTAATTTAAATTTTTGAATTAATTTATTCTTTTATCTAGCATCTCGCACAGTGCATTCTCCCGACCCTAATACGTGGGCTCGTTCACTATGTCGATAATTAATTTTTTCAGATTAAATATAAGTTCTAATTGGCATTAATAAACCTTAAAAATTCTAATACTGAAAAAAAATCTAAAACCCCAAAAAAAAACTAAAAAAATTCTAAAAATTCTAAAAATCCTAAAAAAACAATAAACCCTAAAAATCCATAAATCATCCCTAAACTCTAAACATTAATTGAGATGTAATAAACTCATTAAAGACAAGTAGCAGATCTCATACTTTTAAGCTACAAGTGATATTTTGTAACGTATTGAGTAATATTTTTTAGTGTTACCGATAATACTTGTTTTAATGAGTTTTTTTTTTTTAATTTTAGAATTGGGTGGGCCAGCTCGTGAATTGGGAAGAGTTGGCTCGCGAGTTAACCAAAATTTGATTCATTGTACTGAATAACTCAATACACCGTGTGTGGTCAAAAGTTGGTGTTAATTATTAATATAAAAAGTGTGTTATCTTACAATTTTGGGTTTACCTATTATAGCCTTATTTTATATTTTATTTAAGGGTAATAATGTAATCATCTAATATTATTTAATATCTCAATATTATTTGTATTATAATTAATTTATAATTTTGAGTTTACCTATTATACCCTTATTTTAAATTTTATCTAAGGATAATGATATAATCATCTTATATTATTTAATATTTTATTATTCTTTGTATTCTAATAACTAATCTATGATTATCATTCTAATATTTTAACCCTAAAAATTCTAATTCGTTAAAAACTTATCAAGATAGCATAAGCATTAAAATAATTAATTTAAAAATCATAATTTTATACACGTTTAAGATAAAAAAAATCATAATTTAAACACATTTAAGAAAAAAAATGGGCTAAATAATTTTTCAGGAGCATGTCACTTAATGATTTCGAAATACAACCAATAATATGTGAAGTTCAATTTATTTCTATAAATTAATAGCAAACTCACGTGAATACTAAACATTGTAATTTGTAAACCACAAGTTAATCAAAAGAAAATCATAATTAAAATCCCATTTTTTACTTTAAAGGCGGAATTAATAGTCTACCAAATCAAAAGGGAAAAATCGATATATTTATAATTTGCTACCATTTTTTACATAAAATATGCCATATTCGATCTTAATTAATAATATAAGTTATTCATTAAATAGAATTCATAATAGAATTCATAAAATGCTATGATATTCTTAAAAATGTAACAACTAAGACATTAAATGCACATATTGATAGATAAAATAAGACAAGAAGCTTGTACTTTATTTACATTATTTATTAATTTTTAATAATGTCAAAATATAATCACAATTGATATGGAATAATATAATATATTTACATATACGTTTTATTAAGAAAAAAATTCGCGTACTTTTTATTGACCATATATTAGTGCTTTCATTGAATATGATAAATGAAAGTCATTAAGACATTATTATTTGCTCCATTATATTAAAATTTATATTTAATTTCAGATGATGCCTGAATTAATTTTGTTTTATTGATTAAAAAAAGGAACAAACCATGAAACCAAAAAACTAACACACCAAATATTCAAAACAAGACATTTAGGATATGTCTCATTAAAAGCTAACATAGTAAACCCCCCCCCCCCCCAATGAGGGAACCTCTGATAGAAAAAAAGAGTATCCACTCTAAAAAAGCGAATGAAAATGAATTGATGTTAATTTCGAATGATGTCGCATATATTTAATTTATATTTCTTTTAATTACATAAAATAAATTTAATGTAGAATCCTAGGCAATATATAATATCCGTAAATTTATTATATATTGATTTGATACGAATTATCAATTAACCATAAATACACTGCACATGCATGTAAAAAAAATTGTTTTTTAATTGAGAAATTAAATGTATTTTTAATATCAATTTGTAAATGTTGAATTTTCATATTATGAATGTTAAATTGCAAAATAGGTCAAATATATTAATTTATTTGAAAATTATATATCCTTATAATTTGTTCAATATACTTAAATCTTAATTTCTACATATAAATTACTAATTGGCATCATCTGATATCAATAGTGTGAATATTGATATAACTAGAATGTGACTTAGTTGATATTCCTCCCATTTATAAGGGTAAGATATTTAGGTATGATCCCTCCCCAACTCAAAAAATATAATGTGAATATTGTTGAACTAAAATAGATATAAAAAATAGCAAAATACAATATGCATTTATGAATAGTAATGATTTCATTTTAAAGAGTGTAGTGAAACTCTTAAGTCCTAAAGTTTACTTATTTTGTCAAAATATGCTTCACGACTCATTATACTTAGATTTAATTGGCTTAAATATAATTAACTATATACACGGATTTTAAAATGATATACCCAACCAATAACACACTTACATTTTTTGTAATTACAACATTCATTTGAAATTGGGTGCAATCAAGTCTGGCGTGGCCATCGGAAGATAATTTTTTATTGTAGGGGTATTCATACATAGTTCATGATATTTAAACTTATTAACCTATAAAATTCAGATAATTTTATGTTTGATATAATTTTAACAGTATAGAGGTTAATATTCAAATAATATACAGACTGGTTAAAAAGATAATATTTAAATATTATTTGTAAGAGATTATATTCATTTGAATTTTACACCCACAAGTAATTATATACGTATAGCATGTAAATCTAGAATATATATACTTTTATGTTATCATTTACACAGTGATGATCAATACATACTAATGACAGACACATTATTAATTCTAAATATTAATGTACTTGTTGATATAATTATATCAATTTAAATTATATCATATGTTGATAAATAGTTCATTTTACTGAGATGGTAAATTTTTTCAGATCCATGTTATGTTTTGTTTGGATATGACTTCATATTTTTTCGTAAGTCATTCTACTTCTATATTTCATATATTATTTGACGTGCAAACATATTTGTTAATTTTTTTATTATTTTAAATAATTCTTAAGTTATTTAAATAATGTTGTATTTTATTTAGTTATGCATTTACATATGTAGTGATATATTTAAAATATAAAAAATGAGAACTATTATTGTATAATCTATTAATATTGCATTGATATTTTAGATTTCTTCAATTTAGAATTTAGAGGTTGTGTCTATTTTTTAAGATGAGAGAGGTAATTATATGTCTTACTCTAGCTCGAGGTCAAAATGTAGAGGTTCCAGTCCTACTGATAATAATTTAGATTGAACTTGTAGTTCGATATGCAAGTTCTTGACAACTATGCACTGAAACTCACAATTTATCTCTGTCACTAACCTCTAGGGACGAAACAATATGGACCCTATTGAAGTGGTTCATCCAGAAATATTTCACTTTAAATACTATTAATTTTTCAATTACTATTTTAATTACATATTAGGGGAACATTTAATTTAGGATATTGTGCTATAGTCTAATAATAATTTTATAATACCATGTACAACATGATATAATAAGAATATAGATTTTAGTTGCTACACTTGGACGTACAATAGTTTTTTTTAATTATGTTAATTGTACTTTTTCATAATAATTAAATCCAAAACATAATAATTGTACATTTTGAAGTCCTGAATTAACAATTTTCATTTTTTAGGTCATGGATTAAGAGTTTTCACCTTTTAGGTCCTGAATTGATAGATTACCCATCTTTTAAGTTCTAAATCGACAATTATCCTTTATTTTAATATGGTTAATATTATCTTATTTTAAATTTTATAATTATAATATACCTTATAACTGCTAATTATACATATTATAACATTATTTAGTAAAATCATAATAACTGCGTGCAACGCACGTTATCTATACTAGTTAATTCTAAAATTAGTTTGAATAAGAAATCTATATACATTGAACGGTTCCTTCCAATATTGATGCTCCCGTGTAAAATAATGCAAATCCTCCAAGGCTTAACAATCAAACGACAAACATCCTAATTAATTAAATACTATAGCCAATAGGAATACATGATCAAAATAAATAATATATTAGCAAAGCACAATTTTAAATTGCATGTTCAAAGTTGGCAGGCTGTCAAAAGTATCATTAATTAATGAAGCTCTGCAGCTTCAACAATAATTTGATTATTCTTGTGCTTCCTGCAAATTTCCCTTGTTACTGTGAGTGAGAACTGAGAAGAGATCAGAAAAATGTCTTACAATCTTCAATCCCTCATCACCATCCTACAACAAATCTTGAATCCTAGACAAGAACACTGGATTCTTGATGATCATAACAAACGACAACTTGAATCCCTCCTCGAAAAAGCTGTTTCTCTGAAGCAGATTCATGAAAATTCTTCAGTTCCCAAACTAGAAAGTTTGGAGATTCAAATTAGAGATGCAGCACATAAAGCGGAAGACCTCATTGAATCCTATATGGTCGATCAAATGCTTAGTCACAAAGGCACGAGATTCACTTTTTTCACACCAGATCTGCAGAAAGTAACGCAAGAACTTGATTCTGCAATGGAGAAGGTGGTGGAGCTCATGGAAGAAATGAAGATTTCAAGTGGCAGTTCATCTAGTGGTACTGCATTCTTGCATGATCCAATTTCCAAGAATGCTGTGGTGGGAGTTGATGATGATTTGCTGCAGTTGAAGGATCGGCTTACAAGGATGCAGAGTCAGCAGCTGGAGATTGTCCTCATCGTTGGAATGGGCGGGATCGGTAAGACCACCCTTGCTCGAACGCTTTATAATGATCCACTCATCGTTTCTCACTTTGAATTTTGTGCTTGGACCACACTTTCACAAGATTACAATGTGCGAACAATTCTATTAGGCCTTCTTCGTCGCCCAAATGAAAAGCTTAGCAATGAACTAACCGAATGCAAAGATAATGAATTTGTTGGGTATCAGGCCTGGCTAGGGTTCACCGCTTGGTTTCCGGCCTCGGCGGTCTACCACACTCGCTGCTCAAGCAACTGAGAACTTAGAACTTAGCTTTCTTCTTCAGAGACACAGCCTCAGACGCTAGATCAAGAAGATCTAGGGCTTCTTCTTCATAGGCTTGCTAGATCAAGTGTGTATCTATAAGAAGAAGGACATAGACAAGTGTGAGATCGAGTAAATATATGAGATAAACCCACACTGAAACAACCAGAGTATAAATATATGTAAAGTATAGGAAGATTTGAGAGAGAAAAGTGCTCAGAGGCACTGGTGGGCTCAGATTCTCCCAGGCACGGCGGCAAGAGGCAACTCCGGTGACTAATCGGACCCAGACCAGGAGGGGAGGGTGAGATGTAAAGCTCCGATGCTCTCACAGCCTTCTTCAACCCAGAGCAAGCCCGCAACCTCAACTCATAGGCCAACCAGGAACTCACAAGCAGAGATCCAGCCAGAGAAACAGAGGGTTGCAGCGGAGAAGCTCGGAGAAGAAGATTCAGAGGTAGGGTTTTCAGTGTGAGGCATAAGAGTGATGAGAGAGGGCGCCGCATTTTGTAGAGGAGAGAGAGAGATGTATAAGGAAAGTTAGGGTTAGGAGAGATATATATGGGAGGGATACGGGTGTCGGGTAGTGGGCTTAGGGTTTGCAGTTGGGCCAAAAAGAGAAAATAACATAAGCTGGGCCAGAGCAAATTGGGCCAATAAATCACATATCCACCTTTGGCCCTATTTGGTCTGTCATAGTCACCAAGGAAATTGCTTGCCAAGAACTAGGGAATCTTCATCACTGCCCTTATTTTTACTCGTTACTCATCTTAGACAAGATAAGGTCAGAGAGGGTGAGATATAATGCTATGCGCATTATACTCAGTCTCACACAACTTGAGACCAACCCCAAGTACACTGACTCCAGTCAGAATTTGACTTTCCCAGTTCAGAGTACTTATATATCCAGGTACCAAGAAGAGAGGGAGAGGGAGGAGAGAGAGGGAGAGAGAGGGAGAGAGAAAGAGCCCTTTTTGGGCAGATCAGGATCCCCCAAAAGTGATCAGGGGATCCACCCTTTTCAGATCTTCAAGTTACCATGTTTAAAGCCTTTTTACAGGCTTCTAGTTTTGCCACATGTAGGACTTTAGTTCCCATGTCTGAGGGATTGTATTCAGATGGGATTTTATCCAAGAGGATTTCTCCTTTTTCCACAACATCACGAATGAAGTGGAACCTTACATCAATATGTTTTGTCCTGTCATGAAAAATAGGATTTTTGCACAGTTGAATAGCAGACTGGCTGTCAGAGTACAAGCAAGGTATATCATTAATGTATTTAATCTCAGATAGGACACCCTTTAGCCAAATGACTTCTTTTACGACCTCAGTTGCAGCAATATATTCAGATTCAGTAGAAGACAGGGCAACAATATTCTGCAATTGTGATTTCCAGCTAATACAAGCATCACATAAGGTAAAAGCATATGAGGTTGTGGATTTTCTTTGGTCCCTATCATTTGCATAGTTAGAGTCAACATATCCCACACATTGGACACCCTCAGAGGATTTAGAAAACAATAAGCCATGGGACATAGTATATTTCAAGTATCTTAGCAACCATTTTAAAGCTTCCCAATATGGTATTACAGGATTAGCCATGAATCTACTCAAGCAAGACACAACATAAGCAATATCAGGCCTTGTGCTAATCATCAAATACATCACAGATCCAATAGCATTAGCATAAGGGACAGATTGCATTTCTTTTATTTCAGAGTCAGATTTGGGACATTGATCTTTACTTAGAATAAAATGAGAGGCAAGAGGCACAGACACAACTTTACTGCTTTCCATATTAAATTTTTTCAAGACTTGTTCAGTGTAAGCAGTTTGATGCAATTTAAGAGTGTGATTTGCTCTATCTCTTTCTATGTTCATGCCAAGGATTTTCTTTGCATCACCAAGATCCTTCATATCAAAATTAGCACACAAGCAAGATTGAATATGCTTCACAGTATTCAGGCAAGGGCTAATCAGAAGCATGTCATCAACATAAAGAAGAAGGAACACAGGCACTCCAGATTTCATATAGTATAAGCAATGGTCAAATTTACTCCTAGTGAAGTTCAAGCTTTGCATGCACTTGTCAAATTTGATGTTCCATTGTCTTGGGGATTATTTTAAACCATACAAGGATTTTTTCAATAAGCATACATGGTTAGGATGTTCTTTATCAATGTAGCCTTCAGGTTGATGCATATATATATTGTTTTCAAGCTCACCATGCAAAAAGGTTGTTGTAACATCCATTTGTTTCAATTCCCAATCAAAATGAGCAGTTAAAGCAAGCATTATTCTCACAGTTGTAAATTTAACCACAGGAGCAAAGATCTCATTATAATCAATCCCTTCTTTTTGTGTGAATCCTTTTGCTACAAGTCTTGCTTTGTATCTAACATTATTTATTTCTTGTTTGATTTTAAAGAGCCACTTGCATTCAACAACAGAGCATGATTCAGGTCTTTCAACTAATATCCAAGTGTTGTTATCATGCAAGGATTTCATTTCAGAATTCATGGCAGTGATCCATTTATCAGAATCCACAGAATTGATAGCTTCCTTGTAAGAATTAGGCTCAAATTGATCCACATTACTGAATACATTGAAGGCATACATAGACAGATTGTAATCATCATACTTGGCAGGCACATTAACATTTCTTCTAGGTCTATCCCTAGCAAGTTGATAATTACTCAAGTCATTCATAGTAGTTACAGGTTCAGGAGTAGATTCAGATTCATTTGAGCTAGTTTCAGGATCAGATACAATCATATTATCACTGTCATTATTTGAGGCTGAATCATCAGGATTAATATCATCAATTAAGGCATCATTAACAATAGGTTCAGGTATAGAGGGGGAGGGATCATCCACCTTATTATCATTATTAGAAGAAAACAAGTGGTCATTAAAATTTTTATTCAAGATTTGCAAATTTTCCACATGTTCAGATGTAGCAGAGGGTACCTTTTCAGGTATGCAAGGAAAATCAAGCTCATTAAACATCACATCTCTGCTTATGCAAGTTTTAAAACCAGGAACACTCTTATCCCATAATCTATAACCTTTAATACCTTCAGGATAACCAAGGAAGACACATTTTCTTGCTCTGGGGTCAAGTTTACTCAGTTTTTGATGAACATAGGCAGCACAGCCAAAGATTCTCAGATTATTCAAGCAAATAGGTTTGTTATGAAACACAGATTCAGGAAGTTTACCATGCAAAGGAACAGATGGGGATCTATTAACCAAGTAACATGCAGTCATTAAAGCTTCACCCCAAAAAGGTTTTTCAAGGCCAGAGGCAATTAACAAGCTTCTTACTTTATCAAGCAAGGTCCTATTCATTCTTTCAGCCACTCCATTTTGCTGTGGAGTGTATGGAACAGTCTTATGTCTTTTGATTCCTCTAATAGAGCACCAATGATCCATGGCTTGATTACAAAATTCTAGACCATTATCAGTTCTAAGACATTTTATACTCTTATTAGTTTGAGTTTGAGTTTCTGTAGCCCATTTAGAAAACTTAGTAAACACATCAGATTTGTTTTTCATTAAGAACACCCAAGTTTTTCTGGAAAAATCATCAATTATAGATAAGAAGAAAACATTTCCACCATGAGTTGGATCCCTTGCAGGACCCCATATATCAGCATGCAGGTATTCAAGTATTTCAGAGCTAACATGCTTTCTTGGATAAGGAATGGTAGCAGGCAGAGACACTTTATGATGTTTACCAAGCACACAGGGTTCACAGAAGGTCACATTAGATATTTTATCATTTCCAAAAGCACCAGCTTTACTCAGGATTTCCAAACCTTTATTAATCATGTGACCTAACCTAGCATGCCAAAGGGCAGTTTTATCATGTTGAACAACATTAACAATAGGCAAAGGGACAGATTCAGCAGTCACAGCATACAGGTCACCTTTTCTTGGAGCATTAAAGTATAGCATTGAATCCTTTTCAAATTTGAACCTTAAATTATTCACAGAACCATCAATCATATGATCAGTAATTTTAGACACAGAGAGCAGGTTGAATTTTAATTTTGGAACATATCTTACTTCATTCAAGGTTAACATAGATCCATTTTCAAACTTTAAGCATACATCTCTGTAACGCCCCAAAACCGAATTCGAGCCCAATCTTTAATTTAAGGCCCAATTGTTGTAGCAAGTCATTTTATTCTAAAAATAAGCAGGTATGGGCTTTTGAGCCCACTTTGAGCCCATCCGTAAATATTTTCATTTCGGCCCCAATTATTGTCGGATCAAGATTAATCGAACACATTAGACGATAGTTCTCATCGAAGCCGATTTTGGCCCAATTTCCGGCCCACTTTAAGACCCATGCTGAGTCCATTTTAATTTTAATCTTGAAGTTTCTTTTAATCCTATTTTATTTTAATTCTCAATCTATTTAAAATTTGATCTAACTCATTTCAATATTTATTAAAGCTCAATTGGAAATAATTAGAGCTCATTCATCTAGACTATTTGAATATACTTTGAGGCCCAAAATTTAACTTCTAATTTTTCCCCATTTCCTTGGGCCCAATACTTATATAATCCATGTATATGTACATATATATGTATATGCGAAAATATATATAAATATATATATAATATAAGTCATGACTTGAATTCCAACCTTATCTCTCCATTTCATCCGTTTCAACACAAGATAGAGAGAGAGAGAGAGGAGATCGAGAGGGGAGAGGGGGAAAGGAGCAGACCAATAGAAAAAGGAAAAAAAAAAAAGAAAGGAAGAAAGAAAGAGGGGAGAAGAGATCGATAGAGAGAGAAGTGAGAAGGAGCAGCCAAAGGGGAAGAGGAGAAGGGGGAAGAGCTGCCAGCCTTTAGTCTCCGGACCGGCCACCGGATCGTCGCTAGAAGGGTGGCAGGTCGCCGGATTTTCGCCGGCAGCAGCTGCAACCATCACCATTGATGCCACAGCTGCCATCTTCGTCGACATCGTATGGGTCTATCTCTTACCCTTTTTGCTTGATTCTCGGATATGTTATACATTGATATGTACTCTTCGTTTGATCTTTTGATGTCGTTGCCATCCGATGGCCGGAAACCGGTCAAAAACGCCGGAAAACAGATCTGTCACAACTTCCGGACAGTTTTGTTGCTCTCTATTAATTCGATTTTTTTAGCCCTGTTATGGTCAAAATATGGGAATGTTTATTTGAGGAACATTTTTAGGTATGGGTCTTAGGGTTATGTAGAACTTGGAATTTTGTAATTTGGAGTTTTCGTTTGTGAGATACGATAAATTTACTAAAACTGTTACAGAGGGACCCGAATCTGCTTTGGGGCAGCTTACATATGCAAATTTCAAATGAAAGACTGATTTTATCTAGCTACTTTTGATCGTCCAAACTTTGTTAAACTTGTAGGATATCATCTTAGCTTCAATTTGAGACTTGAATCATATCATTTGGATTTTTGAGGACAAAGTTGTGCTAATTTTACTAAAGCCCTCTCAATTTCGGAACAGATTTTGTATATTTAAATAATTCAATGTTTTCGACCCTTAAATGATGAAATTGGAGATGCTTATTTCACGAACAATTTTATAAATTTGTCTTGGGGTTTTGTTTAACTTGGAATTTCTTAATTTTCAGTTTTAGTTTGAAAGATATGATTCATTTACTAAAACCGCTACGTAGGGAGTGTAATTGGCAAAAAAAAAAAAAAAAAAAAAGAAGTTATGGATTTATGTTTTGGTTCTTGAAAAATTCTATAAATGTTATAAATGGACCCGTTAAATGCGAAATTGAGGTTTTCAGTAGATTTCAAATATTTCTTGTCAACGATGGTGATTATTTGATGAGTTTGGAGCTCAAGTTTGATTTTGGAAGGATTTTGAAAATGATTTGTGTTTAATCGTGAGATTGTGTATTTCAAATCATATTTTATTTTATGTCTCTAGTTAGTTTTAATTTCAAGATGTTTCTTGGTGATATTGGTGGATTACATGTTTATATAATCAAGATGATTCATGGGTTTATAAAGAAATTTTTATAAATTATGAATGAATTACAGAAGTCTTGGTGTTATATACTTTCTTTTAAATGGTTGATCACTAATGGTATTTTAATGTTTTGAAAGGTGTTTGGGCTGTTTTAGAATTTAAGTAAAATAGACGGGTTTCCTTCTTAGAATTTATATAAGTTTGAATCAAATTGCAAAAATTTAAGATAAGGTTTTTATTTTTCCCAAATAATTCAAAAATGAGGTTGTTATGGATCGACTTTAATCCGATCATTAGATCTAAAAATAAATTGTATCGTTAAATTCCTTTTATGTATCGAACCAAGTAGAAGTCTCAAAAGGCGTGCTCTGTGTCGAGGTCGTAGTCAAGAGTAGGGGAAAATCCCTTTAATTATGTTTTGGGCTCAGAGTTTCGATAGAGTTAATGAGTCATAATTGACTTTGTAGGACGAGTTGAGCTCGAAGAATAAGAGGATCGGACCTTAAGTCGCTGCTCTACCCCAGGATTTAAAATGAGGTGGGTAATACTATACTTATCTATGATTGAGATCTGAGCATGATAATGGAAGCTAGCATATTTGTGGCATGTTATGATATTATCTGTTGTGAGATTTAGACGATCATGATCACAGATTATTATTGAAATAGATATTATGCTATGAAAGCATTGGTTGGATATGCGATACCTTATAAGATAGATGTAGTATTTCTTATAATTTACGAGGCCATGTTATTAATTTAAGAACTCGAGCGCATGACCCCTTCCATATTCTATGGCATATGATCAGGATCCTAGTGTGACACTAAGATATAATCCTTATAAATAAATCTTATTCGAGACGATAGACTTAGAACGAACATAGTACGATCAAAGTTTTAGCTACTATGGTTATAAGGTGGGTGATATCTATCTAATACGCGACTTATGTTTCAAAATTATGTTATGCATATGATGAAATATGTTTATGATAAGACATGCCTCAAAATACTTTATGCTCAATGATATTTATTCAAAACGTGACTTGTGTTTCAAAAATGTATTCTATTTATGATAATATATACATTTATGATAAAGTACGCTTCAAAGTACTTTTATGGCTTTACGATTTATAGTCGACAGTGACTTATGTTCAAAAGCGTGATCTATTTATGATTACATATGTTTAAGTTTAAGCATGCTTCAGATTACTCTTATGGCTCAATGATTTCAAATTAAACGTGATTTTATGTTTCAAAATCGCGTTATGCTTACGAGGAAAATATGTTGTATAAAAGCATGCTTCAAAGTTCAAAATATTCTCTTTATGACTTATCGGAAGTTGTTAAACTCTATGGTTCCTGGTATGAGCACTTCGGTGCAGTATGAGCACTCCGGTGCGGTATGATATAGCACTTCGGTGCGGTATGAGCACTACGGTGCGGTATGAGCACTCCGGTGCGGTATGATATAGCACTTCGGTGCGGTATGAGCACTTCGGTGCGGTATGGCACAATTGTGCAATTATGGTACTACGGTACAAACATGTCACGTCGGTGAAATTATTATGATAGGGAACCATATTGAGTTAACCTTCCGTATATTAATAAGCACATACTTTTTATGGACATTATAGTAAATATGTTAAATATGCAAATCATTTAATGATGATCAAGTATATTTTAGAAATTTAAAATCCCACTGAGTGTTTTCTGGCACTCAGCCCATCTATTTTTCATAATATTTTCAGGTATTTGATGACGGCTGGCGGCTGACGTGGACAAATGGGGATTTCTTATTCATTGACCACTTTTATGATTGTTAATTATTGATTACGTGTATTTAGTGGTCATTAAGTATGAATTTTATGCTTCCGCTTATGATCATGAAATAATTAACTATTTTATGGACACTTATGAATGTTGTGGTCTTTGGGCACATTTTAAATATTGAGAGTTGAATTTTGACTAGTCTTGGTCATACATGTTTGAATAGTAAACGCCTGTGAGCGTGGGTATTTAAGTATTTTAAACGGAATGCTGCCCAAATTTTTAAGATCTAAAGAAAATGTTTGTTTGGAATTGCGAAGAATTTTATGATTTTTTTTTCTTTCAGTTGTGTGTTTTCGTTAGCACTTGGGCCTTCGGGTTCGGGTCGCTACAATCTCCCTTTACAAGGATTTCACAGTTTTGGCCATCAGCTAATGCAACATGCCCAGAGTTCATGAAGTTTAAATTATAAAACATGTCCTTAAAAGGGGTAATATGGAATGTGCAACCAGAATCAATCAACCACTCATTATTATGCACATTTTTGGAAATAGCATTGGTATAGTTAATAAACTGAAAATCATATACATCATGTACCATATATATACCACTGCCATCATAGTTTTCATGCATATTATGGATTTCAGGATCATGAGATGTCAGGCCATAATCATGAGGGTTCAAATCAGATAACTGAGAATTATAGTGCATCACATTATTGGCATGATTATGCATGAAACCTTTGTTCTTTTTAGGCAGCTTGCATCTATTTGAAAAATGACCTGGTTTTCCATAATTCCAGCATGTTTTCCTTGGTTTTTGATCAGAATTGGGATAGTAAGCATGATTTGGAACATGATTTGGAGCAATATGACCATGATTATGAGCATAGTTATGGGAATGAGCATGATTAGGAGCATGAGCAGGGAATTTATACATAGAATCAGAAGAGTGAGAGGAATGAGCATAATTTGGATTCATTTGCCTCATTTTCATTTCTCTACTATGTCTTTCAGCAACCAGCACACTTGGATTCTTAGGATTCACAAAAGGTTTTTTAAACTCATGATTTCTGTTATTCACATACATGATATCATTCTGCAGAGGCTTAGATTTAAGTTGTTTGATCTCATTTTCCTTAGTTTTCAGACAGCTAATAATCATATCACATGTAACTTTTGATCCACCATATTTCAAGGCAGTTTTCACATCATAAAAGGTTTCAGGAATAGATCCAAGCAAAATTTGAGCAGAATATTTTTCCAAAGTGTCATCACCAACTAATTTCAAATCCTTTAAAAGTTTTAAAAATTCCTCAACATTAGTATCAACATCTTTTGAAGGATCCATTTTAAAATTCATAATCTGATTTTGCAAAGAATAAGCAGCTTCTTCAGAGGTAGCAGCATATAAAGAAGTTAAATTTTCCCATAAATCTTTAGCACATTTACGATGGGATACTTTTCTCACAACAGAACTGTTTAAATTCAACAAAATAGTGGCTCTGGCACTAGCATTCAATTTAATGAGATTTTTATCAGTTTCTTTTTCACTAATTCTTTCATAAATAGCATCTTGCAAATTTTCTTTAGTTAAAATGCATTCAACTCGAGTCTGCCAGTCACCAAAGTCATCCTTTCCATTAAAAGGCACAGCATTCAAATTATTCATCATGCCAGAACACACAGAAACACCCAGAATGCAAGAATCCACCTTAAAATGCACTGGGAACACAGAAAATTCACCAAATAACCAGAAAATTCACCAAATACCAAATTTCACCACAAAGGTAACAGGCTAACCACCAAAAACACTTTAGAACAGGGGAGAACACTCCACAGGCCCTAAGAAGGGTGCACAAGGGGAATTTAGAGCTGAGGCTATCCCAGTTCTCAGCACAGATTTATCTGTGGAGCAGGGGTTCACTCAGGTCAATCCCAAAACCCAACTAGGCCACCAATAAGACTTATGAACACTAAGTCTCAACACAGTAACACTGAAACAGAGTTTTCAGATCAGATTCCTTCCAGGAATCACAACAACAGCAATAAGACACTATCAGAGATGATGCAAGGAACTTAGAGCAATCAAGGCAAGGAAATAGCACCAAAACCAACCCAAAAAACCCCCCTTTTCAACTGAAAACCCCTTACCAAAATTAGCTATCGGGGCAACCCGCTTTGAGGAGACCCACAGGGGAATCCAGACGGTCCCGACCGTAAGCTATATTTTGGGAAAAGGCGTGGAATGCCAAGGGATAAACAGAGAGCAGAGAGAAAGCAAGATAGGAAGCAGGATCGACAAATACCACATCAGGGAGTTTTAGGGTTTTAGAATTATACCAGAGCCGGTCTTCTCAGGCAGGAGAAGACCGGACTTACCGAATGTTTCAAGCCCTGGAGGGTGACTCGGCGCGGCCCTTACCAGCAGCGGGGTGAGGTAGATGTAGGCAGGAGGGTGCCCCGGCCAGGCCGTAACCTGGCTCTGATACCACTGTTGGGTATTAGGCCTGGCTAGGGTTCACCGCTTGGTTTCCGGCCTCGGCGGTCTACCACACTCGCTGCTCAAGCAGCTGAGAACTTAGAACTTAGCTTTCTTCTTCAGAGACACTGCCTCAGACGCTAGATCAAGAAGATCTAGGGCTTCTTCTTCATAGGCTTGCTAGATCAAGTGTGTATCTGTAAGAAGAAGGACAGAGACAAGTGTGAGATCGAGTAAATATATGAGATAAACCCACACTGAAACAACCAGAGTATAAATATATCTAAAGTATAGGAAGATTTGAGAGAGAAAAGTGCTCAGAGGCACTGGTGGGCTCAGATTCTCCCAGGCACGGCGGCAAGAGGCAACTCCGGTGACTAATCGGACCCAGACCAGGAGGGAAGGGTGAGATGTAAAGCTTCGATGCTCTCAAAGCCTTCTTCAACCCAGAGCAAGCCCGCAACCTCAACTCATAGGCCAACCAGGAACTCACAAGCAGAGATCCAGCCAGAGAAACAGAGGGTTGCAGCGGAGAAGCTCAGAGAAGAAGAATCAGAGGTAGGGTTTTCAGTATGAGGCATAAGAGTGATGAGAGAGGGCCCCGCATTTTGTAGAGGAGAGAGAGAGAGATGTATAAGGAAAGTTAGGGTTAGGAGAGATATATATGGGAGGGATACGGGTGTCGGGTAGTGGGCTTAGGGTTTGCAGTTGGGCCAAAAAGAGAAAATAACATAAGCTGGGCCAGAGCAAATTGGGCCAACAAATCACAGAATTGAAAGAAATTTTGCATAAAAGATTGTATTATAGAAGATACATGATTGTATTAGATGACATATGGAGCACCAAATGTTGGGATGATATAAAGTGGTGCTTCCCAGACAACAATAATTGGAGTCGAATCGTGCTAACCACTAGGGAATCGAATGTGGCGAAATCTGTAGGCAGAGTGGGTTCGCAACATGAGGTGCAATTGCTGGAAGAGTCCGAAAGTTGGAATCTACTTCACGGAACTGTGTTTGGCGAAGAGGATTGTCCTTACGCATTAGAAGAAATAGGTAGAAACATTGCGCGTGATTGTGGGGGGCTTCCTCTTGCCATCAATGTGATTGGTGGGCTTTTGTCTAAGGCCGAAAGAGCGAGAGATGTTTGGGAGCATGTCGCAAAGGACGTGAGAGCAACAATTGCTGAAACAAGTGATCATGAGTTTTCTAATGTACTGTCTTTGAGTTATAACCATTTGCCGAATAACTTGAAGCCATGTTTCCTGTACATGGGAGCATTCCCAGAAGATTATGAAATCAAGGCCTCCAGGCTCGTACAGTTGTGGGTAGCTGAAGGATTTCTTAAATCGAAAGAATATAAAAAATTGGTGGAAGAGGCAGAGGAAAACTTGAAGGCTCTGGTGGAGAGGAATTTAGTTTTGGTTACAAAAAAAAAGTCCAACGGAAAACCAAAGAGCTACGGAATGCATGATCTATTGAGGGAGGTATGCATTCGGAAAGCTGATGAGGAGAAGTTTCTACTACATGTCAAGAATGGTTCAGAGGTGAGATTGGAGAAGGTGAGGCGTGTGAGTGTTGACACATCATGTGGAATGAAAGATGTGGATGCTTATGCTTCAGCAGAGTTGTTGTCAGTTACTCGATCTTTTATATGTGTTGCTCCCAATCCTATGTCATGTGAGGAACCGTCTGTTTTGTTTTCCAAGTTAAGATTGGTGAGGGTGTTGGATGTATACGAAATGGAGTTTGGAGAGTTTCCAAGAGAAATATACCAACTGGTGAACCTACGATACTTGGCTGTCTCCTGCAAATCAGGCGGTATACCTACTGGAATATCAACATTGCGGTATTTGCAAACCTTGATTGCTTGGGTAGAAGTCGGTCATTTTGTGCCATCTGAAATATGGGAGATGTCAGAGTTAAGACATCTCAAGTTGGATACAATAATCAAAATCGAAGAGGGTTACATGATAGAATTTGTTCGGAAGAAGCTGCAGACGATTTCCTATTGGGTGAGGATAACTCCTTCACTAATGAGGAGGGGTTTCTTTGAGAGCATTCCGAATATAAAAAAGTTGGGAGTATGGTTTGGTGAGTTAGGGTCCAGTAGTGAAGTAATTGATCTTACCCATCTTCACAAACTCCAAACATTAAGATGTACTTCTGAATTGAATGAAGATACAGGTTGCCTTTTTCTGCTGCAGAAGCTCAGATTTCCTTATAGTCTAAGAAAATTAACTGTGGATTACTGTGTAATATTTGGGAGATTCATGACAACTTTGTGTGCACTACCCAATCTGGAAGTGCTCAAAATAGTTGAATGCGCGTTTGAAGATAATGAAGAGTGGGAGGCAGCGGAAGGAGATGAATTCAGGTCACTGCAGTTTCTGCAACTCGAGCAGTTAGATCTGGTGCGTTGGAGAGCCGATGAGACCAACTTCCCTAGACTCCGACAGCTGACTATAATAGAATGCCCTTCACTAGAGGAAATCCCGAGTGGCATTGGAGAAATAACAACACTGCAACTAATTAAGGTGGAGGGATCATGCAGCCCTTCAGTAGTGGCCTCAGCAAAACAGATTCAGGAGGTGCAGCAATCTGAGTTCGACAACTACCACCTCAAAGTTCGAATATTACATGTTGTTTTCTTTATTTTTAATTTTTTCAAAATATACCAATTAAAAATTTAAAAATAAAAATTGAGGGGTATTTTAGTAAGGGTGACTAAAATAATTTGTTAGATAAAATGTGTGTAATTTGAATTAAATTATTTGAGTTTGATGATAATAAGGATTAATTGCCTTAAATATATAAATTTTGGAGTAATTTTATTTTCACACATTTTTCAAAAATGTATTTTTAATAACATGATTTTCAAATTCCGACCAATTCAATCTAACGTCATCAATTTTGGCTAAATAAAAAAAAAAAGAGGAGGATTTCTATCCCAACATTTTTAGTTGGATGAAATCATCTAATGCATTTCTCTAATAATTTTAGTGCTTTAGTTTATTTTTGTAGTTGTTATATTAGCTTTCATCCTACTAAATTAGGGTTTGCTATAATTTTTTTACCATTTAATTTTTATTATTAATTATTAATTGATGATTTAAAAAATTGTTTTAGTAACTATACAAAAATATCTCTCAATTTTTATTTTTAAATATTTTATTTGGTATATTTTGAAAAAATTAATTGATTATTTGGAAAATAAATATTTAATGAATTCTAAATAACATATATAAATTAAAATAAGCACAAGAAATTGAAGTTGAATTTTTTTAAAAAAAATTGAAATGTATAGTTTTGGTTCCAATAAGTTTTTATGTCTGAAATTTAATTTTACCGACGTTTTTATGTCCCAAGATTTAACGAGCATTAAGTGTTCGGTTAGTTTTTGGATCAAAAATGTCGAAACATATCATTTGAGAGAAAAATGTCGGTAAAAATTCTCTTGTGACAAAAAAAGTTACAATTGCAACTAAAAGTATTTTGAGTCTATTCTAATAGAATCAAAAATGAAATTTAGCCCAATATATATGATTGGGCTCGGGCATAAAGTCATTTAATTTGCCCACCCCTGCATTTTTGTATATTTTGTATCATTCTATCATTTCCAAATCTTCAAAAATCCAAAAAAAAAAAAAAAAGGATTTCAGCAAATCAGATGCAGGTTGGGCTATTTCTGTGTCCTTGAAGTTTCTATCTTAGTTCTATTTCACAAAATATTCAGAATTTCACATAAACACTCTTTTGGTTTGTTGCTCTTCTTCAATTCATCTTCTTGTAAACTAACTATCTTGCAAAAACAAACAATTTCATGTGTTCATCAAATGAGAAGATCATATTACAGTGATTGAAATATCATATGAAACCTTATATTTATAGAAGCGAACAACCAATGATAAGGTAGCTAGCTATATATCATGCAAAAACAAAACAATTTCATTTTTCATCAATTACTTACCATTTTTCAGCTTCTGCTACAATTTTGAATATAATTTTCCTTAAATTCTTATATATGTATGCATGCCTCCATCTATATATTTGTAATGACGCATAAAAAGTATAAATCTCAGAATTTTCCTGCATATCTCTTCTTCTTAGCAGCTATTTTTCTGTTTGCTACAAGCTGTCTTCCATTAATATTTCCGAGCTCAGGGGGAGGAAAAGATCTGAAGATGGCTTATGTTTAGAGATGCTACATTCATGGCCGGGTTAAGATAAATTAGTGAAATCGTAGTAGATTTGGATTGGATTGTGTTCATGTTTGAGTCGAGTCTATGTCTCTCAATAATTTCATCAAGGGTCGCCTGTCGTACGTACATTGTGTGGGATTTGGGAACTATGACTTGGAAGTTTGTATCTTTTATTTCAGAAAATATTCACAAATATTTCTACTTATCTTTTTTGAATGTCATGATCAATAATTGCACATTATGGCTAGTTACTAACCCATAAATTAATTAATAATTAAGCTGCCATGATTTTTTACATCATCTCCAAATCAGAAGTCGATTCCATTTAAGGTTTTCTATGATCAAGAATCCAGTGTGTTTGAGCAGGATTCAAGATTTGGTTTAGAATTTTGATGAGGAACTCAATTAGATTGTAAGCCATTTTCTGATCTTTTCCAAGCTCTCAAGAAAAGAAAATTTGAATATTTGCAGCAATAACCAGAATAATCCATATGGTCGATCAAATTCTTTCAAGGCCTGGAGGCAGCAGCTTCACAATTTCCCCTCCAGCAAGTGGTGCAAGAACTTGATTCTGCAATGGAACAAGTGGTGAATATCATGGATGGAGATCAGATATTGAGTAGCACATCATTGTCCGATGCTTTGTCATTGCCTGATCTAAGTTCCAAGAACAATGTGGTGGGACTTGGTGAAGATTTGATAGAGTTGAAGGATAGACTGCCAGGGCAAGAGAGTAAGCTTGAGATCAGAGGTAAGACAACTCTTGCTCGGAATTTTTATAATGATCCACTCATTGTTTCTAACTTTGACACTCGTGCTTGGATCACAATTTCACAAGACTATAATGTGTAACCAATTCTATTAGCACATCATTCTTCCTCGCCCAAATGAAAAGCTTAGCAATAAACTAATTGAATGCAAGGATAATGAGCGCCTAAAAAGATGTTTGTATCAAAGTTTGTATGCTAGACGATACTTGATTGTATTAGATGATATATAGAGTACCGACTGATAGGATGATATAAGGAGGTGCTTCCCAAACAACAGTAACGGGAAACCGTTGTGCTAACCACTAGGGAATCGGATGTGGCCAACTCTGCATACTTACAGAGCGTGCAACATCAGATGCATTTGCTAAACGAGTTTCAAAGTTGGAATCTACTTCATCAAAATATGTTTGGAGAAGAGGGCTAATATAATCTGTTTGCACCTTACAGCCTTTTTTAGGTACAAGTCAAATGCATGCAGCTAACTTGCTACATATTCATTGAAAGATATTATATATAAGAACTTGTATGGTAGAAAATACGTGATTGTATTCGATGATATGTGGAGTGTTGATGCTTGGAACGACGTGAAAAGATGATTTCCAAACAACAATAATCGGAGTCGAATCATGCTAACTAGTAGGGATTATTTCAATGTGGCAAAAATGTAGGCTTCGGGAGTTTAATTTCCTGCTTCATAGTTGACTGCTAAAATTAAGGTAAAAATTATAAACTTCTAATTATAATAAAAATTAAAAAAAATAGCTATATTATTTTCATATGCAATATCTAGTTGTTATACTTTTTACTTCCTATGAAAGTTTATATCGTTCATTAATTGTGTAGACTTTGAAATTTTCGAATCAAGGTTTTGTGGTGTGGTTTAAGCAAGACACATGCATGCAGGGAGAAGCTATTTGGGCTTTGAGAAATTTGGCTTGGGAGTTGGGAGTTGGCATGTCTTCTTTTTCAGAAAATAATCAGAATTTAATTTCAAGCTTTTGTATTATGGTTGTTGAAAAACAAAAATGTATAAAAAATGTTTAGGGCAATTCTAAATATAGCCAAATCCTTTTCTCATCATGAGAGCCTTAAATTTAAAATAAAATGAAATTGTTATTCAATTATACTACTTTACCCTTATAGTCCTCAACTTAAAATAATAGATAATGTCTGAACGTTTAAACAAACTTTTAAAAATGCTTCAACCTTTGAACAATGGCATCTTGATACCTAAATTTTCAAAAAATAATAAAAATATATCCGGAGTACATTTATCCAGTGACGGAAAATACACGTGATCGTCGATGACAAATTAACATTCAATTGACAAATTAAGAGTATAGTTAGATAGAATATGATAAGAAAATTTATTATTATGGCAAACATGTGTTACTCAACAAAAAATAAATCAAGTTCCGTTTTTTATTTTAGTACATTAATTTTCATTTTTTTTACACTTGTTGTAATACCCTAAAACATTGACATCCAACTTTATCAGGTTTGAACCAATTTATTTAGATAAATGGAATTAATTATTAAGCGTGTGACCTAATCTAGTGGGCTGAGCTCGAAATTAGTAAAGAGAGGCCCAATCCCACTGGGCTTTTAGTCCAACACAAAATGAATATAAAAACTATTTTCTTTCCTAAATGGTTTCATTCTCCATTAGTAAACTTTTTTTTTCTATTGTTTTTTATTTGCTTTTCTTCCCAAAAAATATACACCTTAAATTAGAATTAATAAACCTTAAAATTAAAGTGAATTAATTTAATTTTTTTTTATCCTACGTCTCGCACAGTACACTCGCTCAGGGTTAAGGGGCTCGTGCACTGCGCTCGATAATTAATTTTTTTTACACTCTAAACTGAAATTGGTGAATTCTAAAATTAAAAGGAATTAATTTAATTTTTTTGATCCGACGACTCATATAGTGCACTCGCCCAATGCTTATGCGTAGGCTCGAGAATTACGCTCTACAATTAATTTTTCGAAATAAATATAAACCCTAATTGAGAATAATAAATCTCAATTTAGATGTATTAAACCATAATTAGGATGTAATAAACTCATATAACTAAAGTAGTTGAGTCATACTTTTAAAACTACAGATTTTTAGTATGATGAGTGAACATGTTGATTTTGGAGCCCGATTTTGGAGCGGGCTCCAAAATCTGATATAAGTGTTTGCCTTGACTAAAAAATAAAAATAAAAATCATATTACTTAGAATACCTAATTTCACAGCCTCTTAACTCTAAAAATAAAAATCATATTGTCAACTGCAGTAGCTTACTGTAGATTGGATTACTCTTGAGCTGTTAGTGAGACACATCTTTCCCAACTTATCAACTCTCTGATTTCATTTTATTTACTTTAATCCCTCTGTTTATGTTCAATCTTTGTTTCTGCTCTGTTTTGCTGATTCTCTTTACTAGATTCTAACTCTCTGGTATTGCAGATTCAAATACTTGGTGAAAATAGCTACGAGTCTGTGAAGAAGCTACAATCTGAGACTCCTTGAGGGCTGACCCATCTGGTTGTGATCTCAGGTTGCTTGAGCAACCGTGAGTGCGAACAGAAGGGGTTGGGAACCAAGTGGTGAATCTCCCGGCTAGGCTTGATACCCAACAACTCGGAATTTTATATTATCTTTCACATTGAAAAGACTATTGTCATATAATTATTCAACTCTCAACTACTACTTATAGTCGTATTATCTTTTTTCAATGCGTTGCAACCTTGATTATAACTCATAAAACACAAGAATTACAAGTCTCTCGTATGAAAAAGTACACACACAGGGGGGGGGAAAACAAGAGAAGTCTAAAAATACTTATACATAAGCGAACATATCTTAAAAAGGGAAAATTATTTGAGATAGGAAAGAAAAGGTCGAGGTACGTTCTAAATAATTACTAGCTCTTTGATATTAGAAAAAGATAAAACACATTCTTAGGTCTTTATACTTTTATATTTTATTTTGATAGGTCCATGTAAAATTTTTATATTTTAGTTGGTCCTTCTAGTTCGAAAATATTCTTTCTCAGATCCTTGTACTTTATTATTTTGTTTCGAAAGGTCCCTCTACAATTTTTATATTTCAGTAGGTCTTTTTACTTTTATATTTAATTTCGTTAAGTCCTAATTCACTAAATAAATAACATAAAAAAATATTTAATAATTTACGTGTTAATTATTTAAATAATGAAAAAATTAACTATTTTGTTAGTTTTGTTAAATAATTAAGGACTAGATCATATCATATATGCTTATATGCAAAGTAGAATGATGTAATAAATAAAAAGATTATGCTAGGATTTATCAAAAGAAAACTAAGAGAATGTACTTGTCAGAGTAGAAGGACCTAATAAAACATAACAGAGACATATCGAAATATAAAAGTATAAGGATCTAAGGATGTGTTTTGCTTTTAAAAACCGATTTGCCCAAAAATAAAAGTTTGAGGGCACGCAATGGAACAATAATAAAAGTTGGAGGGTGCAACATCAAAAAATCTAATAGTTCGGGCAGAGCAAAAAATTGATTTTTCCACAAGGGGATACATTAATTTATGCCTTTTCTACATTCCCACTAGGAAATACATTAATTAATTCTGCAATTAATTTGAATAAGAAATCTATATAGTACATTGAACGCTTTCTTCGGAGGCACTTGAGATTCTCTAGTCTCAACTGTGTATGTCAATTATATATTTATATGCTAAACATTAAAATTATTATTTTTTCTTCAATTTTAATTTCTTTTGGTTTAGTATAATTTTACATTATTATTTAGGGTTTATTCCACCCAATTGAGGTTTATAATTATTTTTTAATATTTAATTTTCAATTTCTAGTTAATATAATTGATTTTTAGGGTTGATTATTCCAAACTTAATGTATATAATTTTTAAAAAATTTTAACTTTTAATAATAAATATTAATTATGATTAGTTATAATATAATAAATTTTATTTTTACAAAAAATAATATTATCAATATCTAATTTTATTGTTAGCACACTGTTAGCACTCGTAGAGATCGATGAATTTGATGCCCGCATGTAAAATAATGCAAATCCTGCCAGGCTTGACAGTCAAATTGTGATTAAATATTCAATATATTAGCAAATCGAACTTTTATATTATATGTTCAAAGTTGGCAGGCTGTCAAAATTATCATTAATTAATTGGATTATTCATGTGCTTGCTGGAAATTTTCCTGTCATTGTGATTTGTGAGTGAGAAAGAGAGCAGAAAAATGGCTTACAATCTTCAATCCCTCATCACTATTCTACACCAAATCTTGAATCCTAAGCAAAGACGTTGGATTCTTCATGATCACAACAAAGCACAACTCGAATCCCTCCTCGAAAAATCTGCTTCTTTGAAGAAGATTCTTGAAAAGTCTTCAGTTCCAAAAATGGAAAGTTTGGAGAGTCGAATCAGAGATGCAGCACATAAAGCAGAAGATCTCATTGAATCCCATATGGTCGATCAGATGCTTAGCCAAAAGGGCACGAGATTCACTTTTTTCACACCAGATCTGCAGGAAGTAAGGCAAGAACTTGATTCTGCAATGGAAAAGGTGGTGGAGCTCATCGCAGAGCACAAGATTTCAACTGGCAGTTCATCGCGGAGTGGTGTTTCTTACTCGGCTGATCCATTGAGTTCAGAAAGCGTGGTGGTGGGCGTTGATGAAGATTTGTTGCAGTTGGAGTATCGGCTGACTGGGATGCAGAGTCAGCAGCTGGAGATCATCCCCATCATTGGAATGGGTGGAATAGGTAAGACCACCCTTGCTCGAAAGCTTTATAATGATCCACTCATTGTTTCTCACTTTGACATCTGTGCTTGGACCACAATTTCACAAGATTACAATGTGCGAGCAATTCTATTAGGCCTTCTTCGTCGCCCAAATGAAAAGCTTAGCAATGAACTAATTGAATGCGAAGAAAATGAACTGAGAGAAATTTTGCATAAAAGATTGTATTGTAGAAGATACGTAATTGTATTGGATGATATATGGAGCACCGAATGTTGGGATGATATAAAGTGGTGTTTCCCTGACAACAATTATGGGAGTCGAATTGTGCTCACCACTAGGGAATCGGATGTGGCGAGATATGTAGGCACAATGGGTTGGCAACATGAGGTGCAATTGCTGGAAGAGTCTGAAAGTTGGAATCTACTTCACCGAACTGTGTTTGGCAAAGGGGATTGTCCTTATGAATTAGTAGAAATAGGTAGAAAGATTGCGCGTGATTGTGGGGGGCTTCCTCTTGCCATCAATGTGATTGGTGGGGTTTTGTCTAAGGCCGAAAGAGAAATAGATGTTTGGGAGCATGTTGCAAAGGATGTGAGAGCAACAATTACTGAAACAGGTGATCGTGAGTTCTCTAATGTATTGTCTTTAAGTTATAACAATTTGCCGAATAACTTGAAGCCATGTTTCTTGTACATGGGAGCATTCCCTGAAGATTATGAGATGAAGGCCTCCAGGCTCATACAGTTTTGGGTAGCTGAAGGATTTCTTAAATCGAAAGAATATAAAAAATTGGTGGAAGAGGCAGAGGAAAACTTAAAGGCTCTGTTGGAGAGGAATCTTGTTTTGGTTAGACGAAAGAAGTCGAATGGAAAAGCATTGAGCTACGGAATGCATGATCTATTGAGGGAGGTATGCATTCGGAAAGCTGATGAGGAGAAGTTTGTGCATGTCACGAAACGTTTCGAGGTAAGATTGGATAATCCGAGGCGTGTGAGTTTCGACACATCATGTCGAATGAAAGATGTGGATGCTTATGCTTCAGCAGAGTTGTTGTCAGTTGCTCGATCTTTTATATGTGCTACCCCTATGTTGTTTAAGAAACCATCTCTTTTGTTTTTCAAGTTAAGATTTGTACGGGTGTTGGATGTATACGAAATGGTGTTTCGAAAGTTTCCAAGAGAAATATACCAACTGGTGAACCTACGATACTTGGCTGTCTCTTGCAAATCAGGCGGTATACCTACAGGAATATCAAGATTGCTGTATCTGCAAACCTTGATTGCTCGGGTAGAACGATGTGAAGTGCCATCTGAAATATGGGAGATGTCTGAGTTAAGACATCTTAAGTTGGATAAAACGATTTATATCGAAGAGGGTTACATGATAAAATTTGTTCGGAAGAAGCTGCAGACGATTTCCTGTGTGAGGATAACTGGTCCACTAATGAGGAGGGGTTTCTTTGAAAGAATTCCAAATATAAAAAACTTGGGAGTATGGTTTGATAAGTTAGCGTCCAGTAGTGAAGTAGTTGATCTTACCCATCTTCACAAACTCCAAACATTAAGATGTTGGGGCTCTCGATTGAATGGTTGCCGTTTTCTGCTGCAGAAGCTCAGATTTCCTTCTACTCTTACAAAATTAGATCTCTATTATTGTGTAATATTTAAGAGATTCATGACGACTCTGTGTGCACTACCCAATCTGGAAGTGCTCAGAATAGTTGGATGTGTCTTTGAAGATAATGAAGAGTGGGAGGCAGCGGAAGGAGATAAATTCCGGTCACTGCAGTTTCTACTGTTCGCCAACTTGAAACTGGTGCGTTGGAGAGCCGATGAGACCAACTTCCCTAGAGTCCGCCAGCTGATCATAGAAGATTGCCCTTCACTAGAGGAAATCCCGAGCGGCATTGGAGAAATACCAACACTGCAACTAATTATGGTGTATGGATCATACAGCCCTTCTGTAGTGGCCTCAGCAAAACGGATTCAGGAGCTGCAGCAGTCTGACTACGGAAACTACGACCTCAAACTTGATATAGACGATTGAAGCTCACTTTTTGCAAATGCCTCTGTCAAGAATATTCACAATTTCTACTTATCTGTTTCTTCTTAATCATGTTTTTGTTTTTTCAATTTGGTTGTATAACAACATACACTCTTTTGGTTGGTTGCTCTTCAATTGATCTTGTTATTAATTAAGTATTGCAATTCATCTCCAAAATTTCAAGGATAAACTTGCTATATATCATGCATAAACAGACAATTTACTTTGTTCATTAAATGAGAGAATCATATTTATAGCAATGATTGAAATTTCATATTTATATTTGCACATTTACAATTAACAATCCATAAATTAACGCTCAGTCAGGAGATGTTTGCATGCCATTTAAAACATCGGAAATATCTGAGTTAAACTCATTCACTAGTTTGAAAGCCTTTCAAACATAAAAAAAATTGGGAATCTATTGTGGTATAATACCTTTAATTGAAGTTGATCTTAGCCATGCATCTTCACAAACTCCAAACATTAAGATTTTATTATATTCTAGATTGAAGAGTGGGAGGCAGCAGAAGGAGATGCATTCGGATCGGATCACTGCAGTTTCTGCTGCTCGAAAGCTTGAATTTTGTGCGTTGGAGAGCTGATGAGACCAACTTCCCTACACTGACAACTGGTTATACGAGGTTGCTCCGAGCTAGAGAAATTCCTCCGAAATCCCAACACTACAACTAATTGAGCTATATAAATGCAGTCATTCTGCAGTGGCCTCAAACTTCGTATTATGGTAGGACAAGATCACTTAATCTACCAAAAGATAAATATGTGTGTGAATGGGAAAATCTTTTTTTATATATTGCTCAACTCCTTATAAATATCATTAACTAACCTATATACGTGTGTATTTATACAAATTAACTAGTTTTGTATCTTTTGTATCATGCCTTGCTCCATCATGCATGTGTTTAAACTTTCAAAATGTTACTCAAATATTTCTCTCAGATCAGCTTCACACTAAAATCCCAGTAACACAAATCATCAATCATTAGAACTTGTGTATGTTTGATCATTTTACTGTTGGAAACAATTATACGGCCAGTTTGAATAATATAAAAATACTGTTGTGGTATCGCCTAGCTGGGGTTTACACCACTTGTTTTCCTACCCCTTGCGGTTCCTAGACACTAGCTACTCAAGTAGCTTGAACCAAATACTATTACAACAGATTGCAAGAACAAGAAAAAACGACAGAAACTAGACAAGGGTTTCCTCAAGAGGCTGTTGCTTCGTCTGCCTCAGAGATGAAAGGCCGAGAGGGCTTTCAAGGTTCTTCACAGGCACAATCGGGTCCAAATCTGTAGAGCAATCAAACACCAAGTTAGATAACACTCAGAGATAATAGAATGAAGAACAGTAAAGAACAGGAAGCAAATAGATAGTGGGAAAAGGTGCCCAAGGCACGACGGCTCAGATTTTCCCACTGGGATCTGCAGTAGTCCTCTCCGGCGACCGGAGAAATAGTCCAGAGAAGGGGAAGAGGAAGCGGGACGGTTAGGGTTCAAGGGGGCAGGGGGTTTCAGCCTCTCTTTCTCACAGCACACTCCTCCCAAACACTCAGCGGCCAAACAGGAGCCGATGGGCAGAACTCCGGCCAGAGAAACCGTGGGAGCGAGGTGAAAAGATCCAGAAAGAGAGAGAGAGTATCTTAGATTAGATTCAGAGATCGAGTGTGTCTAGGGTGAGAGAGAAGAGAGATGTTATAGATGCTTCTAGAGCATAGGGAAATACCAACTGCCTTAATGCAGTTTAGATTAGGAAGTTGGATCGTCATTAGGGTTTAGGATTTGGGGCTTGGGCCGGGTAGATAGGATTTAATTGTAATTGGGCCAGAAAAGGACAAATGGGCCAACACCCAACAAATACAATTCATGTGAGAGATTCTTTGAATGTCATTGGTCAGTGATTGCACATTATGGAAAGCTAGCAACCCATAAAATAATTAATAATCAAGCTGCCATGATTTTTTACATTATCTGTAAACCACAAGCTAGTCAACTGCTGCTCACTTGCTATGAATTGGCTATTCTTGTTATTGGGGTTAGAGTTTTTTTAAGGACAATAACTTAGGCCGATTTAGAAAAGAGGACAAATTTATTGTGGACCGAAATTTAAGGACATTAACATTTAAGTATTGTGTCCGTAGGCCAATTTTCAGCACGAATGGCCTACGGACGCAGACTTAAATGTTAATGTCCTTAAATTTCGGCCCGCAATAAATTTGTCCTCTTTTCCAAATCGGCCTAAATTGTGGTCCTTAAAAAAAGGCAGTCTATTGTTTCTCCTTAAAGATCTCTGTTTATATAGGGGATTGTGATATTTTCTTAATTAGGCCGATTTGGAAAAGAGGACAAATTTATTGCGGGTCAAAATTTAAGGACATTAACATTTAAGTGTGCGTCCGTAGGCCAATTTTTAGCTCGAACAGGCTACGGACGCAACACTTAAATGTTAATGTCCTTAAATTTCGGCCCGCAATAAATTTGTCCTCTTTTCCGAATCGACCTAAGTTGTGGTCCTTAAAAAAACTCTAACTCCTTGTTATTGCTGCAAATTTTCTTTTCTTGAGAGCTTGGAAAAGATCAAAAAAATGGCTTACAATCTAATTCTTGAAAATTCTAAATCAAATCTTGAATCCTGTTCAATCACACTGGATTCTTGATCATAGAAAACCTCAAATGGAATCCCTCCTAGAAAAAGCTGCTTCTTTGAAGCAAATTCTTGAAAATTCTGCACCAGCAGCTGGTCCCAAAATGGAAACTATAGAGTCAAATCCGAGATGCAGCACACAAATTAAGCAGAAGATATTATAGAATCACATATGGTCGATCAAATGCTTTTGAGGCAGTAGCTTCACAATTTCTCCTCCAGACTTGCAGCAAGTGGTGCAAGAACTTGATTTTGCAATGGAACAAGTGATGAAGATCAGGGAAAGAGATCAGATATCGAGTAGTACAATATTGTCTGATGATTTGTCATTGCCTGATCGATTATGACACTTGAGAGTGACACCGTATATTATAGCTTTGATTTATTTAATACAATTATATATACAAATTGTATGTGTATATATATTATTCTAGCTAGATTGAACGGTCTTTTTAAGTAGTCTTCGGACAACTTTTTTAAATATTTATTTGAGTTTTATTAGAATTTTATTAATTTAGATTTCAAAAGATATGATACTATTGATCCGAAACATGAAAAATGAAAATGATCAATTTAGAACTCAATTTGTTTAGATTAATATATATATATATATATATAATTAAATAGCTTCATAATTTTATTATAGTTTGAGACCGAAAAATAGATTACGATCAGTCTAATTTCGATACCTTTTATTTTAATATTTTTTTTATCAAATTTAATAAGTAATTAATTAGTGATGAATTTTTTTTATTGAAAATTAATATAAAAAAAAAATTCCTAAAAAGTACTTAGTGTGTGTGAGCATGGAAGATATGTGCGCTCACGTGATAATACGCGTTTTATTTATTTATTTATTAGTTTTTTTTCTTAAAAAGTATATACCTTAAAATTAAAGTGATATAATTTGAATTTTTTGATTCGATGACTCGCACATTACATTTGCCCAAGGATAAGGGACTTGTGCACTGCATTCGATAATTAATTTTTCTTGAAATAAATATATAATTTAAAATGAAATTAATGAACCTTAAAATTAAAATAAATTAATTTACTACCATTGATTATTTGATAATAGAATATTATAATTTTATGATTCATTTTTAGTTCATAATTTGATTTTAATTATTTATATTATAATTAATTTTTATTTATTAATAAATATTATAAAAATTATAAATTTGATATTAAACATGGAGTCAAACCTTAAGCGGCCGCAGAGGGTCCAGGGCCCAAATCTGCTAACATATTAGTAACCTTGATTTTATTTTTTATTTTTTATTTTTTTGATTGTGCCATTATTTGCTTTTTTCACCTTTTTGTCAAATTCTTATTCACAGAATGTTTGTAATATTTTTTTGCCATCGAAACAACTCATGCATAATGATTTTTTTTTTACATTTGGAAAAAAATTATATCTTATTATATTACTGATTATGTTTGTTATAATTATTTAAAGTGAATTAATCATACAAAAAATTATTTCAAATCTCTCACGTATGCAGTTTGTACTAAAGCTCATGCTACATCTTCATTACATAAATTAAATAGGTGTGTGTTATTGATTTTTTAACTTTGTCTATTTGTTTGCTCCTTATCCAATGTAGTAATTCATAGTTTTATTTTATTTATTGCAATTAGATATGAAAATAGATCAGATCGGACTAGACTTTGATTTGAAAGATATGTCCCTATCTCAATAAATATAGATTTGGATCTTGCCTATTATAGATTAAATATTTTTATGTAGGCCTACATCTGACCCATTTAACTATACAAGTAGGGACTTGAACCCTTTAAAAATCTATTTAAGCATACCAAAATCAAAATTCATATTTTTATTTGTATAAAAATACATATACTATTTTTCTTAAATCTTTTTGTATATAAAAAAATAACCTTTGATTTTTTCAAAATTTATATGTAGTTTATATTTATATATATATATATATGTGTGTGTGTGTGTATTTTTACAAAAAAAAAAGAAAGTTCAAGACATTTTTTTTGTATTTTTTTAAGTTCAAGTCATTTTTAGACAAAATGTCAAAATTCATGACATTTTTAAAAAAATTATCAAAGTTCAAGATATATTTTAATATTATTTGAAATTCATGACATGTTTAAAAAATGTCAAAGTTCTGCACATAAGTATATTTTTTACCTTTAATTTTATCGCAGTTTTTGAGGGTGAGGAGAGAGTAGGTGCAGAAAATGGATAACAATTTTGAACTGATGAAAAGTTTTTTTTTTTTTTTTAGTGATCAAAATAGTATATTAACTATTCACACTAAACAACAATTGTTCTCTATATAAACCAGAAATAATTGGCTCATTAGATAAGAAATAATCCAAGCTTTCATGATGGTGTAATAAAGTGATTGATTAATGTCACAAGATTGCAAATTCACCTTTCATGGATGTCCGTTCGTGGGTGGGTACGGTGGTGCATTTTTACATCCATGAAAGGTGGTGCATTTTTACAAGGGAGGGGAGTCTGGATAATTATTTTTTTTAATTCCATATTGAACATTATAGCTGCCACTGGCCAACTACACAAACAAATTTGTATATTGACACTCGGAATTTTGTATTATCTTTCACATTGAAAAGACTATTGTTCATATAATTATTCAACTCTCAACTAGTACTTATAGTCGTATTATATATTTCTTCAATGCATTGCACCCTTGATCATAACTCATAAAAACAAGAATTACAAGCCTCTCGTGTGAAAAAGTACACACACAGAGGGGGAAAACAAGAGAAGTTTAAAAATACTTATACATAAGCGAACATATCTTAAAAAGGGAAAATCATTTGAGATAGAAAAGAAAAGGCCGAGGTACGTTCTAAATAATCACTAGCTCTTTGATATTAGAAAAAGACAAAACACATTCTTAGGTCTTTATACTTTTATATTTTATTTTGATAGGTTCGTGTACAATTTTTATATTTTAGTTGGTCCTTCTAGTTCGAAAATATTATTTCTTAGATCCTTGTACCTTTTTGTTTTGTTTCGATCCCTCTACAATTTTTATATTTTAGTAGGTCTTTTTACTTTTATATTTAATTTCATTAAGTACTAATTCAATAAATAAATAACATAAAAAAATATTTAATAATTTAAGTGCTAATTATTTAAACAGTGAAAAAATTAACTATTTTGTTAGTTTTGTTAAATAATTAAGGACTAGATCATATCATATATGCTTATATGCAAAGTAGAATGATGTAATAAATAAAAAGATTAGAGGTGGACTTGCGTGCAACAACAGTTATTTCCGCCTATTTCAGGCGGCCACGTGGCCCCACGCGGGCGTGCCACATGGCATGTAACACCCCGTGTAACAACCCGCTTTTACGTAATTTGAATTATTTTAATTGCTTAATAATTTGGGATTGAGTTTTAATTTATTTGATATTCCGCCCCTAGTATAGAAAAGAAAATTTAGAACTTAAACTCGGGCCTTAGAATTATTATTTGATGTTGTTTAAATATTTTCGAACTTATTCTCTCATGTACTTTTGAAATAAAAAGAATTTAATTTTATTTAAAGATAATCATGAGATTAAAATTAATATTATCTTTATTTTTATTTTTTATTTATTCTTCAAAGTTATCCTCAAAATTTAATTTTATCTTTATTATTAAAATATTATTATTCCTAAAGTTTATCCAAATTATTAGTATATTACAAATATCTTAAAATATCTATATAATTTCCGTCCCCCTTTTTGGATAAAAAGGCATCTTCCCCCCCCCCCCCCCCCTACTTGCTCGTTTGGCATCTGCCATATGAAACAAAAGAAAGAAGCAAAGAAAAATAGAAAGAAAGAAAGAAGAGGAGAGAGGAGAGAAGAGGAGAGGAGAGTAGAGAGGGCCGAGAGAGAGTTGAGAGTGAGAGAGAGAGGTCCGAAGGAGAGACAAGGGTGGAGCTGCTGCCACCACCTCCGACCTGCTGCCGCCTTCCCGCCTCCGTGCCGCCGCCGCCTAGCCGTTGCCGGAGCGCCGGCGAGCAGTCATAGCCGCTGCCATCACCGAGATACCACCCCACAGCCGCCCGTTTTCGTCGTCATCGTATCGGTCCATTTCTCGTCCTTTTTAGCTCAAATTTTAGTATGCCGTGTATCTTTATATGCTCTACGTTTCGTCTTTTGATCTCGTTCCCGTCCGACGGCCGGAAACCGGCAAAATCACCGGAAAACAGAAAATACAATCGTTGCCGAACTGCTGCTATAATTCTTGAATTCCGGCCTTTTCTGGCCCTCAAATCGAAAAAGTTTGTTCACGAAAGTTGCTCGAAATAATATTTCCTATATGCCCGTCGAATTTCGTAATTTTTGGATGAGTTTTGAAAAATCTCGATTATTTAATTTAAGCGGTTATTTTTGTACCGGGAGCATGTGTTATTGAAAAATTTTAAAACTCTCAAACTATAGTCTTGAAATATATAGGATGGCCCTTGATTATTTTCGTAATTTTTGAACGGTTAAAAAGTGTCGTGGTACAAATCTGATAAAAATCGATTATATTGGCAAATTATAAAAAGAGACCTCTGTCAAATCGGTTGGTCCCAGTGAATCAAGAATAATATTTTAGAATTTATTTTCTTCTGCGTTAAATGTACACGAGGTCTCTAGAGTCGTCTGATATATTTTTTGAAAAGAATAAAATTTAATAATAGCTCCAATTACAGTAAATTAATTCCCGAAAATATAGCGATTATTCTGAGTCGAATATCGACCCTTGTAGGACCTGCAGAGCCTGCTAGGATTAATGAAACTATTTTTGAAGTTATTGTGCCGCCATGTGCTCGTCATCCAGGTGGGTTATATTTTTCTCAAATTATGTTCAGCTAATAAGCTCAACTGTTTATCAACTGTGAAGCATGAATATTTGTATCAAAATGTTTTAGCTCACTGTTCGCGTTCGCCAGTATCCTACGAAAATATTGAGTGCTTAACTAGACTTGAGTTCGGATCCTTAAAGTTTTGGGACCGTATACACTATCCTTTATTAGACAGCTGGGCTGGAGGACGTGTATATAAGTTAAGACACTGTAGGAAGGGACAGTTGAGATAGAGCGTGCAAGTAAGGTTAAAAGAAGCTTTGTATACATGGAATGCTTTTGAGATTTGAAACCTTTCCATTGTTATACTTGTGTGAATACGATATTCATATTTATAAAATGATTGTGAACTGTTTATCAAAATTGCCCACTGGGTACGCTAGTACTCAGCCCAAATCTTTTCTAAATATTTTCAGGTTGAGAGGCAGGCCGGAAGATGACGGAGCCGGGGCGAGGGCTTACTTGTTGTCATATGCTTGCTCTTTTGTGTTGTTCAGAAATCTTAGATATTTTATATCAAATAAGTGCTTGCAAACAAATTTTACTTGAATTATGCTCCGCGCTTGTTCCGTTCACTCTGATACAGCTTGTCTTCAATTGTTTGAAGCATGTTATGATTTCAACATTTTGCTATAATGTTCCTTTATAATTGTTGGCGGGATAAGTTCCCTTTGATGATTGGTATTTTATTCAGGTTCTTTCTAAACGCTTTAGTGCGTGGTTTAATTCCAGTTACAGAGGTTATGCTGCCCAAATATTTGGGGCACTAACCCTATTTCTATAATTATCTTTATGCAACAACCCCTTCCCCCTTCCCCCAGTAACGCGCCGGTCCCTTGTCACCCTTCTCCCGGGATCGGGACGTTACATGGCACATGGTACTTTTTATTGTAGTTGGAATGATGATAGTATTAATCTCAGGTTGATACCTTTCTTTATCGTACTTGATACTTTTCTGCTTACCACATGATACTTTTTATTTTACCGAACTCGTGTTTTGCTTTCCTTTGCAAATTCTTGGAATGATGATTGTTTTAGATTAATCTCAATACATACAATATAAAAACTGAAAAAAAAAATCAGAATTTGAACTAAATAAACTTATATAAAATAACTAGCAGACCCCTTACTTTTTAATGATAGAAATGGTACTTTTCGAATGTTTTGTGATACTTTTTAATAGGAAGGTTGGTACTCATTTTGGACAAATTTTTTTTATGGGTTGACTCAGTCAAAGCGGGTTGACCCGCATTGACCGGGTCAAAGCGCGGGTTGACCCGCGTTGACTGGGTCAAAAGCGGGTTTGACTGACCCGTCTCATATAGTGTTATTTGCATCATGGTGCATGCAAGTGTTTGCCAAAGATTATGCTAGAATTTATCAAAAGAAAACTAAGAGAATGTACTTGTCAAAGTAGAAAGACCTAATAAAACATAACAGAGACATATCGAAATATAAAAGTATAAGGACCTAAGGATGTGTTTTGCTTTTAGAAAAAGATTTGCCCAAAAATAAAAGTTTGAGGGCACGCAGTGGAACAATAATAAAAGTTGGAGGGTGCAACATAAAAAAAATCTAATAGTTCGGGCAGAGCAAAAAATTGATTTTTCCACAAGGTTATGCCTTTCCTACATTCCCACTAGGAAATACATTAATTAATTCTGCAATTAATTTGAATAAGAAATCTATATAGTACATTGAACGCTTTCTTGCACTTGGGATCCTTTAGTCTCAACTGTATATGTCAATTATGCACTAAACATCAAAATTATTATTTTTTCTTTTATTTTTTCTTCAATTTTAATTTCTTTTGATTTAATATAATTTTACATTATTATTCAGGATTTATTCCACCCAATTGAGGTTTATAATTATTTTTTAATATTTAATTTTCAATTTCTAGTTAATATAATTGATTTTTAGGGTTGATTATTTCAAACTTAAGGTATATAATTTTAAAAATTTTAACTTTTAATAATAAATATTAATTATGATTAATTATAATACAATAAATTTTATTTTTATAAAAAATAATATTATCAATATCTAATTTTATTGTTGGCACACCGTTCACACTTGTGGAGATCGATGGATTTGATGCCCGTATGTTAAATAATGCAAATCCAGAAATCCTGCCAGGCTTGACAGTCAAATTGTGATTAAATATTCAATATATTACCAAATCGCAATTTTATATTATATGTTCAAAGTTGGCAGGCCGTCAAAATTATCATTAATTAATTGGATTATTCATGTGCTTGCTGGAAATTTTCCTGTCATTGAGATTTGTGAGTGAGAAAGAGAGCAGAAAAATGGCTTACAATCTTCAATCCCTCATCACTATCCTACAACAAATCTTGAATCCTCAGCAAAGACGTTGGATTCTTGATTACAACAAACAACAACTCGAATTCCTCCTCCAAAAATCCGCTTCTTTGAAGAAGATTCTTGAAAATTCTTCAGTTCCCAAAATAGAAAGTTTGGAGAGTCGAATCAGAGATGCAGCACATAAAGCAGAAGATCTCATCGAATCCCATATGGTTGATCAGATGCTTAGTCATAAAGGCAAAAGATTCACTTTTGCGACACCAGATCTGCAGGAAGTAACGCAAGAACTTGATTCTGCAATGGAGAAGGTGGTGGAGCTCCTGGAAGAGAAGAAGATGTTAACCAGCAGTTCATCTACCGGTGCTGCATTCTTGCCTGATCCGACTTCCAAGATCGTTGTGGTGGGAGTTGACCAAGATTTGTTGCAGTTGAAGGATCGGCTGACTGAGATGCAGAGTCAGCAGCTGGAGATCGTCCCCATCATTGGAATGGGCGGGATCGGTAAGACCACCCTTGCTCGAAAGCTTTATAATGATCCACTCATCGTTTCTCACTTTGAATTTTGTGCTTGGACCACACTTTCACAAGATTACAATGTGCGAGCAATTCTATTAGGCCTTCTTCGTCGCCCAAATGAAAAACTTAGCACTGAACTAACCGAATGCAAAGATAATGAATTGAAAGAAATTTTACATAAAAGATTGTATTATAGAAGATACATGATTGTATTGGATGATATATGGAGCACCAAATGTTGGGATGATATAAAGTGGTGCTTCCCTGACAACAATAATGGGAGTCGAATCGTACTAACCACTAGGGAATCGGATGTGGCGAGATGTGTAGGCACATTGGGTTGGCAACATGAGGTGCAATTGCTGGAAGAGTCTGAAAGTTGGAATCTACTTCACCGAACTGTGTTTGGGGAAGAGGATTGTCCTTACGCATTAGAAGAAATAGGTAGAAACATTGCGCGTGATTGTGGGGGGCTTCCTCTTGCCATCAATGTGATTGGTGGGGTTTTGTCTAAGGCCGAAAGATCAAGAGATGTTTGGGAGCATGTCGCAAAGGATGTGAGAGCAACAATTGCTGAAACAGGTGGTCATGAGTTCTCTAATGTACTGTCTTTAAGTTATAACCATTTACCGAATAACTTGAAGCCATGTTTCCTGTACATGGGAGCATTCCCTGAAGATTATGAGATGAAGGCCTCTAGACTCGTACGGTTGTGGGTAGCTGAAGGATTTCTTAAATCGAAAGGATATAAAAGATTGGAGGAAGAGGCAGAGGAAAACTTAAAGGCTCTTGTGGAGAGGAATCTAGTTTTGGTTAGACGAAAGAAGTCCAACGGAAAAGCATTAAGCTACGGAATGCATGATCTATTGAGGGAGGTATGCATTCGGAAAGCTGATGAGGAGAAGTTTCTGCATGTCAAGAAAAGTTTCGAGGTAAGATTGGATAATCCAAGGCGTGTGAGTGTTGACACTTCATGTGGAATGAAAGATGTGGATGCTTATGCATCAGCAGAGTTGTTGTCAGTTGCTCGATCTTTTATATGTGCTGCTCCTAAGTTGTGTAAGAAACCATCTCTTCTGTTTTGCAAGTTAAGATTGGTGCGGGTGTTGGATGTATACGAAATGGAGTTTCGAAAGTTTCCAAGAGAAATATACCAACTGGTGAACCTAAGATACTTGGCTGTCTCCTGCAAATCAGGCGGTATACCTAGGGGAATATCAACATTGTTGTATCTGCAAACCTTGATCGCTCGGCTAGAACGGAGTGAAGTGCCATCTGAAATATGGGAGATGTCTGAGCTAAGACATCTCAAGTTGGATACAATAATCTATATCGAAGAGGGTTACATGATAAAATTTGTTCGGAAGAAGCTGCAGACGATCGACTATGTGAGGATAACTGGTCCACTAATTAGGAGGGGTTTCTTTGAAAGCATTCCAAACATAAAAAACTTGGGAGTCTGTTTTTATGAGTTAGCGTCCAGTAGTGAAGTAGTTGATCTTACCCATCTTCACAAACTCCAAACATTAAGATGTGATTCTGAGCTGAATGATGATGCATGTAGCCGTTTTCTGCTGCAGAAGCTCATATTTCCTTCCAGTCTTAGAAAATTGAAGCTGTTTGATTTTGTAATATTTGGGAGATTCATGATGACTCTGTGTGCACTACCCAATCTGGAAGTGCTCAAAATAGGGAGATGTGTCTTTGAAGATAATGAAGAGTGGGAGGCAGCAGAAGGAGATGAATTCCGGTCACTGCAGTTTCTACAATTCGACAGTTTGAAACTGGTGCGTTGGAGAGCCGATGAGACCAACTTCCCTAAACTCAGACACCTGGTTATAGGCTATTGCCCTGAGCTAGAGGAGATCCCGAGCGGCATTGGAGAAATACCAACACTGCAACTAATTGAGGTGTATGAATGCAGCCCTTCTGTCGTGGCCTCAGCAAAACAGATTCAGGAGCTACAGCAATCTGAGTTCGACAACTACAGCCTCAAACTTGATATAGACGATTGAAGCTCACTTTCTGCAAATGGCTCACTGTCAAAATATTCACAATTTCTACTTATCTGTTTCTTCTTAATCATGCTTTTGTTTTTTTAATTTGGCTGTAAAACAACATACACTCTTTTGGTTGGTTGCTCTTCAATAGATCTTGTTGTTAATTAAGTATTACAATACATCTCCAACATTTCAAGGTATCATACCTTTCATTGAAGTTGATCCTAGTCATCTTCACCAACTCCAAACATTAAGATGTTATTCTAGATTGAAAATGACATTGAATAACTAGCTATTTATGGTTGTGTAATATATGTGTGAACAACCGAATGTGGAAGTGCTGAAAAAGATGAAGAGTGGGAGGCAGCAGAAGGAGATGCATTAATTCGAATCACTGAAGTTTCTTCTGCTCGAAAGCTTGAATATTGTGCGTTGGAGAGCTGATGAGACCAACGTCCCTACACTGTGACAACTGGTTATACGAGGTTGTTCCAAGCTAGAGAAATTCATCCGAAATCCCAACACTACAACTAATTGAGCTATATAAATGCAGTCATTCTGCAGTGGCCTCAAACTCCTTATAAATATCATTAACTAACCTATATATATATATATATATGTATTTATACAAATTAACTAGTTGTGTTTCTCAGAAAACATATTTCACCTGTTATTAATATTCTTGATTTTGAACTATTTTTGTATCTTTTATATCATGCCTTGCTCCATATCATGCGTGTGTTTAACATTCTGAAATTTCAGAATGTTACTCAAATATTTCTTTCAGATCAGCTCCAGCTACATACTATAATCTGAATATATCTCTCTAAGAATCCGTATCTCACACTATACAACTGAATCCTATATATATACAAAACAATATACTTGGCCTCTACTCATATGACTTGCACGAACCGCACTCCTATCAACTTTCCTTGACTTTAGCCGCAAGCAAACAACCTTTCCATAGATATAGGAACAAACATATCTTTGAACTTTATCTCCAAGACTTTCTCGAAGACTCGGTCAACTTGGCATGCTCCAACACTTCCTCAATCAACACAATAACCTACACACAATAAATCAAAGAAAGACAAAATAACAATCATAGATAAATATCGAACCTAACGGTTCCAACAAATTATTTATATTATAATTAATTTTTATTTATTAATAAATATTATAAAAATTATAAATTTTATATTAAATACGGAGTCAAACCTTAAGCGGCCGCAGAGGGCCCAGGGCCCAAATCTGCTAACATATTAGTAACCTTGATTTTATTTTTTATTTTTTTGATTGTGCCATTATTTGCTTTTTTTCACCATTTTGTCAAATTCTTATTCACATGATCAGAATGTTTGTAATTTTTTTTGCCATCGAAACAACTCATACATAATGATTTTTTTTTTTACATTTGGAAAAAAATTATATCTTATTATATTACTGATTATGTTAGTTATAATTATTTAAAGTGAATTAATCATACAAAAAATTATTTCAAATCTCTCACGTATGCAGTTTGTACTAAAGCTCATGCTACATCTTGATTACATAAATTAAATAGGTGTGTTTTAGATTTTTTAGCTTTTTCTATTTGTTTGCTCCTTATCCAATGTAGTAATCCATAGTTTTATTTTATTGGTTGTAATTAGATATGAAAATAGATTAGATCGGACTAGACTTTGATTTGAAAGATATGTCCCTATCTCACTAAATATAGATTTGGGTCTTGCCTATTATAGATTAAATATTTTTATGTAGGCCTACATCTGACCCATTTAACTATACAAGTCGGGACTTGAACCCTTTAAAAATCTATTTAAGCATACCAAAATCAAAATTCATATTTTTATTTGTATAGAAATATATATACTATTTTTCTTAAATCTTTTTGTATATAAAAAATAACCTTAGATTTTTTCAAAATTTATATGTAGTTTATATTTATATATATATATATATGTGTGTGTGCGTGTATTGTATTTATGGATTATTGTATTTTTTCCAATGTAATTATATAGTTTTTTTCTACTCCCCATCTCATTTTGATAGACTGATTGAAATTTTTCATGGAGATTAAGAAAGGGACTGAGAAAGATAATTAATCAAGAAACTTCCTAATATGTCCCTTTTTATTTCTTTGACATTGTATTAATGCCTAATGTGAACATACTAAATAGGGATAAATATCAGTAAATCAACTATATATATAGAAACATGCCTATATATTATATCCAGACCAAAAAGGAAAACAAGACTATCAAAGATAGACGGAAGGAGTATCTTATTTTGAAACAACTAATTGTGATTTAATAATTTTAATTCTTGGATAATTATTAGTTCGAAATAATGTATTAGCATAAACATTCAAGAGAGCACGAAAGTCCTCACTATAGGTTTTTTTTTTTTTTGAGGAACACAATAGGTTATTAATCTATACATATATTAAAGCAAATCGCAGGGGTAAAATTATCATAAAAAATCATTGAAACACTTGATGTAAAATTTGTTTTTGTTGAAAGTTTTTCAAAGTCTTTGGTGTGATGTAGTGGTTTCGTGCAATCTTACAATCCTAAATGGCCCGTGTTTGAACCTTGCAGCTCTTGCCTTTTTTCTTTTAATTTCCTAATTCCTTTTTTGTTTTTTATTTTTTTTTGTGCTTTTTCAGTTTTTTGTAATTTCTTTTCGTTTTTTGTGTTTTTGTTTTTGTGCTTTTTCAGTTTTTTCTTTTTCTTTTTCCTTTTTTGTGTTTCTTTTTCTTCTTTAGTTCTTTTCCTTATTTTTTTCTTTTTTGAAAGTAAAATTCATTTTTCCAATTGGTGGTTAGTGATATAGGTTCAATTGATGCTTCCTAGTTCGTTTTTTTTTTTTGCTCAGGCTTTCCTTAAATGTTTTTTTTTCTTTTTTGATTTTTTTTGCTTCTTTTTTCTTTTAGGAAAATTAGAATTCATTTTGCCTCTTAATGGTATATATAGGTTCGATTGGTATTTTCATAGTTTTTTTTTCATTCTAAGCTTAGGACTTTCCTTAAATGTTCTTACAATAGCCTTTTTTTAAATTATTCTATTTAATGATTTAATTATTAGTACATTTTTTTATATTGACTGGAATATTTTTAATGAATTGTCTATTTTGTTTCATTTGTTTATTATTTTTCATTCTAAATGTATAATGTTTGAATTCATATGTCATTAGTAATTCATCTTTTATTTAGTATTATTTTAATGCTTCATTTTTATTTTTAACCTCCTAATTAGTTTTTTTAATCATTCATTAGTAATTAATATAACATTTCAATTCAATGCATCTTTAACAATTACTAAAAACAACGAACCTTTCTCCTCCACAATTAAGTTTTTATTGTTCTTTTTTGTTTGAAATTTAAAAAATTTCTTCTACAATAACTTCAACCCCACGTTTCATTTTCAATTAATATTGTATGTAGTTTAATTTAATTTATGCGATTCCTTTTTAAGTATTACAAATTAATTAATTAATTTAATTATACATTACATTCAATTACTTCGCATAAATTTTTTATTTTCTTTTGCATTTTTTTGTTGCTTTTTTTATGGAAAACTAAAATTCATTTTGCCTCTTAGTGGTATAGGTTAGATTTTTTGTTTCCGTAGTTCACCTCTTTTTTTCGTTCTAATCTTAGAAAATTCCTTAAATGTTGCTACAATACTAATACCAAGTACCATTGGGATAAAATCCTGTAGTCCATTTTTCATGTCCCACTATTGTGTCCCACAATAAAATTTAATATTTTTAAAATATTTATTACAAAAATAAATTTTATTATAGTATTACAAATCATAATCAACATTTATTGTTAAAAATTAAAATTTTTAAAAATTATATACCATATTTTTGGAATAATCAATCATAATAATCAATTATATTAACTAAAAAATAAGAAATAAATATTAAAAAATAAATATAAACCCTAATTGGGTGGAATAAACCCTAAATAATAATTATAAAATTAAACTAAGTCATAACAAATTGAAATTGAAGAAAAAAATGATGAAAATTGAATAAAAATTAAAATGGGACACCAAATGAGATAAAGAAAAGTGAGATAGAGGATTTCATTTGAGTACCACTACTACTATTGTAAACATATTAACTATGCTTAAATTTTAAACTTAAAAAGTATAAAATAATTTTCGTACATCGTACTGGAGAAATACTAGTTATCTATTATAGATTAAACGAGAATAAAATATATCCAAATCATCATCATATATTCAATCGCGCATTGCGCTTGGGTATATCTAGTTATAAATAAAAGGTAAGAAGAGAGGATTTTTTTTTGTATGTCATTATATGGGACCCACCATATTTGTTTACTTCTCATCAAAATTATTTAATACTACCTCCGTTTCATAATGTTTGTTGTTTAATGTTTTTTTTTAGTTTCAAAATGTTTGTTGTTTTATATAATTTGACATCCTCTCTCCCAATTTTAACCCTCTCAAATCCTACAAGATTTTTTGATTCTAACTTACCTATAATATATGAAGAGAGAAAAATATATGGAGAGAGAAAATATTGTTATTTTTTAGGAAAATATAGATGAATTAGATTTTATGGCATATATAAGGGATGAGTATATTTGTCCACAAAATTAATTCTTAATTTCAGATAAAAAAACAAAACAACAAATATTATGAAACGGAGGTAGTATTTAATTACGTGGGATCCACCATATTCTTTTACTTCTCATCCCACACTTCTTCTTCCCCATCTCCACGCCCAGCAACGTAACACGGCAAACACTACAATTCTTCATTTGCAGAGCATTCTCTTTACTATATGTTAAAAAAATGTTTGGGGGGAGGGGGGCAAGTGCCCCTTGCTCCCATTGGATCTGCCACTGAGTGAGCTGCATGAGCTCACGAGTTAGTGACAGGTGAGTACAATACAAAAGAGTAGATGGATAAAAATAATTAACTTAAATCATTTTAATTTTGGGATATATAATTTTGGGGGAAAGAAACTAAATAAATAAAAAAAATCAGAAAAACCAAAATAAAAAAATCAAGAAGTATTTCAAGAAAAATGAGGGACGCACGGCGTCAATGCACGAACTCGTCATGCTTTTAATGCCTAATTTTATGAACCTCATTTTTGTTGTTGTTCAAAATAGAAGAAATGTTATTATCTATCAAGAGAAAATTCTTATACAACACGCATGATTTTGCAGTAATTCTCACACGAAAAAAAGAAGAAAGATGCAAAAAATACCAAGGGCCCCACACCAAACCACTTCAGCCCAAGTGTCCCTCTCCACCCCTTTTCTCGTCTTCCACTTGAGATCTTCTGGTCCCTCTATTCCAATAGGCAGCTACAATTACATAATACAAATGATCTTGCTCTCCTCTGTTTCTTCTCGTAGGAGCGGAATCAGAAATTTTTTATCTGGAGAGCCGAATTGTTTTTCACTAATATTTTTATATATAATTAATTTTTTTTTGGAATTTCCCGTTATATTTACTTGCAATCATCAAACTAGAGTACTATAATAAATTGACAATTACATAGAGTTATTATTAATCGCATAATTATTATGGAGGGGAATTATGAATATGCACATGGTAATCAATAGGGATGGGAAGGTACGGTGTGGCTTATATTTTTTTCTCATAATTTAATCTGCGGTATGACAAAATTTATACAGTTATCATTCAGCAAATCTTTGTTCGGACACTCATCTATATAAATCTTGAATAATATGTATTCTATTGACTATATATATAGCTTCTTTATTATTGGATGAATGTTACTTATTCTCCATATAGTTTCTTTGTTCGTATACTCATCTATACCTATATAAAAAGTGTGGATGTTTCTTACAAAATATGATTTGCCTATTATATCCATGATCTACATTTAATTTAAGGGTAAAAAAGTAATATAATATATCTAACTATTTATAAATAAAGAAAATAAATTTATAAATATGATTTGCCTATTATATCCATGATCTACATTTAATTTAAGGATAAGAAAGTAATATAATATATCTAACTATTTATAAACAACTAAATTAAATTTATAAATATGAGTATATTAAAAATAAATTATTTTCTGTTTCATAAGTTATTCTTTATGTCTTATACACGCCCTTAACAGGAGAAGCAGTCATACCTGTATTCGGTGGCCAAGCTTTTCCTAATTAATAATATGGAAGAAACAAAATACATTCCCATTATTTCAGAGAGGAAAAGGACAAGATTACTTGAAGATCCACCTCCCACTCTGGGAATAGCAAAAAAGAACTGTACAATTGCCAGAGAGTTAGGTCACAGCAATATAAGTTAATATGATCAGTCAAGTAAAAATCTTAATTTTTTGAAAACTTAATTGAAGGCATAATTATTTAACTTAAAAAAGTATTCTTCAATAAAGTTGATCAGGAGTGAATTCCCATCATGTTCGGTATCATAACAATTATATTACGTTAATATAATTTTTCTCCTATTTATAATAGGACTCTAAAATTATCTATATAAATTATTAGATTTCAACTTGCTAATTGTTACGAACAATAGTTCAGAATTTCATTCTTAATTACTTTACAAATTTCATTGCCAATTGTTACGAAAATTCAACCACTTCAACATAACACATTCATTATTTTTATATTTTCACAATTATGAATATTCATAATGCATCTTCCACATCAAGTTCACCTTCAAGTAATTTTTAAATCTATTAAAATCTTATTTTGATATAATTGAACTCTATTTTTTCGAGATAATTATTTATAATCTTAGAGATCATACTTTTTTCCGAGATAATTATTAAAATCTTATGTTGATGTAATTGAACACTACGAGATATTATATTTACTTCAATAGCTTTGGTATAATTGAACTCTATTATATAAAATTATCTTAAAATAATAACAAAGCTATTTCTTTAGTATATTATATTTATTTTTATACTCATTTGGTCAATTATCGATTGCGTTTAGTTTTGAATAATAATAATAATAATAATAATAATAATAATAATAATAATAATAATAATAATAATAATAATAATAATAATAATAATAGTAATAATAATAATAATTCATGATATCACTAATATATTTATTTTACTGCATTCAAATTTCAATATTTAATGTTTTTATTTTTTCCTTAAAATTAAACAAATTATAATGAGTATAAATATTATTTTGTTTTTTCTGTGGAGTATTTCTATCATTTATGCTAAAGAAATCATTTTGTTTCTCATGCGGATAAATTAGAAGTTATCCAAATAATCAGTTTAAATTATATCCTGGACTTAGCGAATTACAATTTTTTGATACGTTATATATGTTTTAATAACAGCTCTATGTCCCATTACTATGCGTCATATTTTGTTCTACAAATAACATCAGAATTGAAATGCATGCAACGTGTTTTATGTTTTTACTTGCTTAATAGTATAGCCTTTTATTTTTACTATATGAGATGAATTTGAATGTGATTAAATATTTTTTTCTTGTACAGCTGCTGATGTCTACAGACAAAGAAGATATCTACAAATGAAAAGAAAATATTCTAATTTAAATATCATACAAAGGCAATAAAAGATAGATCAAGCTAAGAAAAATCGAAGAAATAAAATGCTACAATTATTTTAACAAATGACGTCGCTTCACATAAATCAAATGGTAAGTAATTTCTTAATTCGAAATATTATATATATATATATATATATATATGATGATGAAATTTTTTTTTGATTAAGCATGTCTATTTTTTCTCATTTTAGGTTCATCACATTCTGGATTTTTAACTTCACAACTACATGAATTAAAAAAAGTGACTGAATGCAGTCATTGTAGTGCTATAAGATTTGAGTATGAGCCTCCTACTTTATGTTGTGATAGTGGAAAAATTTAACTTGCATCTTCTGAAGTTCCTGATGAATTGTACGAATTGTTTACTTCTGAATCACAAGAGGCTATAGATTTTTGAAGAAATATTCGCTCATACAACTGTATATATTCATTTACTTCATTCGGTGCAACATTGGATAAAGAATTGGCATCTGCAAGACGAGAAGTATATTCTTTTCGAGCACAGGGAATGGTTTATCATGATCTTCCAAGATTGATCCCTAATAATACAAGTCCAGGTTTTTTTCAATTATACTTTTTTGAGATGGGAACTGAGGTTGAGAATAGAATGACTAAATTGAAAAATTCAAATATATCAGAAGCAGTTGTGAAGAAATTGATAAAAATTATGGAGGTCAATCCATATGCAAGATTTTTTTGAAGTTTAAAGGAATATCCTTCAATGGATAACGTTCAACTTCATATCTCAAAAGACGTGAACTTAGATCAACGGGTATACAATTCTCCAAATGCAGATCAAGTTACAGCTATATGGGTTGAAGAAAATAACAATAACATTCCATTGGAGCGAGATATTGTAGTTCATGCTCATTCTACCGAGAGATACAATAAAACATTATTATGGATGTTATGACCCACTGCAGTATCCACTTCTTTTTCCAAGATGCGAAACAGGTTGGCATCGAAATATTAAAAAGATTACTTCCAGAAAGTCTATCACCAATAATGGTATGTTCTATATTTATTACATTGTAATAATAAAATTTTTTATTTTTAATAAAATCATATTTATAAATTTAATTTATTTGTTTATTTTTATACTTAAAATGTGTTTCAGTTCCCAATATGGATCTTGATAATGCTTTCCCCCTGTCAAGAATTAGTAGTGCAGAGGATGTCATATCTAGAGAACAAGGTGCATATATTAATTTTTTTAACCATGGAGTGAAGGTGCATCATTCATTATTTTTTTATTAAAAAAACTTTTAAATTACTAATGAGCATAAACTAACTTAGAAAATAATAGGGCAAAATGAAAACAAAAATTAACAATAGGCTGCAATTGTTTAGCTACCCCAAGTCCAAAACCTTAATTGCATGCATACTTAAGTGATTTAAAATTGGTTTTCATCTTGCCATTAGTTACAATAGTTCAAAGATCGTTTCACAGTTTACGAGTTTCACATTACAATAGCCACATAAATTTATTCTGTGATCAGCAAGCTCTGGGGATTTTTTTATATCAAATCAACCAAAAGGACGTTAGACTATTCTTTTTATGTGATTTTGCTTCTATTTTATAGGTGTACTATCTATCAAAATAAATATTAAACATAAATTAAATAGCTTATTGTTGTTGTAGCATCATAATTAGGATAAATTTGTGTTTTGAGTCTCTACTTCTTAAGGGAATAAAGTTTCATTGATACAAAATGTAGATCCCATTATGATTTTTTTATTTTATTTGTTTGTGTTAAATTCTTCTCTCTTAAATCTTCCATAAATTGCATTATTCTTAATCTTGCAACAATCCAATTTTCACGGCATTATTTGTGAACGGATCTTTAAATATTAAAATAAAATTAATTACTTGGGTTTTTGGTTCAAAAAAAATGATCAAATATTATATTTGTAAAAAATTTAAAAAATAAAAGACCCTGGCATCAAACATAATTTGGCCTTTTTAAAATTCTTGTGCAGTCCTATAAGAGGTAGGATGAATAATCTCATCGCAATATCTATATTATATCTAAAAGTAAGATAGTTTCTAGAAATAATAAAATTAGTTTTTCCCGCCTAAATCACCATTCCAAATCTAGAAATCTAATAATATATTTTTTTGCTTAATTTATTAATTTTGTGTACTATAATATGGATATGTGAATTAAATTGCAAATCAATAATTAATAGGTTAGTAAATATATCATCAAATAAAACGGATATGCACTTAATACATGTTACCATATTCATACTATTAGTCAATATATTATTAGATAAAAGCAAAATGATCGAATCATAATTAATTGATTAACTATATAACCAATTGCGATATAATTTTTTCCCTAAAAAAAAATTACGGTATGATTTTTATATTTTTTATCTTATAAAAATAAGATAAAAGTAAGAAATGTTACAAGAAAAAACATTCAGTGTATTACCATATTTAGATAAATCTTCTATATCTATATAATATATAATAACAAGACCGCATCCAAAAATAGAAAAAAAGATAGTTTTCCGCCTATTTGCACTTTCCGAAAATGAAAAAATATTATTTTATATAACAAGATTAGTTATTTTTCATATGAATGATTAAATATTAATATTCTTTTAATTGTAATCCACAATTTCATAAGTATTAGCTGCAATTTCCTTAATTAGTTGCACCACTATCCGGATACATTTAAATTTACTTATTTGTATGTTTTGCTGAAAATATTTTCTAATCAATTATTTAAGGTAAATATATTTAATACATATTTTTTATATACTATATAGTATATAGATTACATATTTTATTTAATGTATTATTACTATTCTCTGCTACTTTATATTCCAAATTTTTTATTCTACAATTTGTACTAGAATGACCCTCCGTGCGTTGCACGGATAAAATATATACTATTATTATTATTTTATTAAAAATTATTAATTAATATGAAAGAAAAATATAATTAATGATATTTAAATTAAAATCTATATAAGAACTTTCAAAATACTGCAGATCTTGAGGACCCTACTCTCCCACCCCAACTAAAAAAATAAAGAAAACAAAAACCCCAACCCCATTCTTCGTATTAAGGAAAAAAAACAAGATATAACTATAACATAATAGAACAAAAATATAATGCACACAATTGTTCATAATGCTTGATAAAAATTAAAATAGAAAATTATTTTAATTTGGATCTTCTTTATTTTAGGGTGATTATTGAGAACACGTGATTGAATGCACAAAACAAACGTAAAACAATAAATGGTGAGTCTATTATTTTCTAATATAACTTATTTAGAATTATATTCTTATTTTCGTTATTGGTATAAAAAGTTATAAATTTTGTAATGATGCTCGAAACTTGCAATACTTGCACATAGCCTTGAAAACAATAGAAAAAAAATAATAATAAACAAAGATAATCATTCATATAATATTTAGATAATTACAATGTCAAGTGTTTCTTACACTAAAATAATTTAAAGAAAAACTCAAATATGTAAGATGAATATTCACAACATTTATTTATATCAATTACAAAAATCTTTTGTATTCAAATTCCAATTAATAAAACAATTAAGAACGTAATCAAAAGTCTAATAAAAGTGGAACTCGAGTCTCTTTCACCTTAGCCACAATCAATTCTTCTATAATTTTCAGAATCTCAGCGCTCACTGCAATTATTCTCCATAAGTTAGTTTGATGGATGCTTGATGTTCTTGATTCCTAACTTCATGAATGCAAAGATAAATCTTGATTCCATATGCAACTACTTGATTGGAGCCACATTTTTCTTTCATCAATTCTTCAAAAATCTGAAATGACAAGTTTGAATATATTTTAAAGCGAAATACAATTAGGACACATTGCACTACAAACAAATTAATTTTCTAGATCAGTTGGTGAGCTAGAGAATGTCCAATTTCATAGAGAATTTATAGATTTATAGATTTTGAACTATATTGTGGAATGATATCATTACCATAATTAATATAATAAGATTAACATAATTTGTGTCTTAATAATATTCATCAATTATTTAAATATTAGTAATTGAGTTATTAATATTATTCATTCCTTAATTAAAGTAATTAATTATTCAATTGATTAGAAATCATATCTACGTGATTGACAATACATTTACACTTTGATAATTACGGTAAATATTCGCATGATTTGCTTGACTAAAATAATTAATTTTTAGGGTATTGATTTGATTTTTTGTGTCCAATGGATTGATGTAAGGATTCATATAATAGAATCTAAATTCCTAAATTAATCCGCCCATATATGTGTATATAAATACATGTATACATATATAAATTAATCAAAATTAATAATTATTAAATTAAACAAATATATTATATACTACTACTATCAGATTTCTTGATTTGGGAGGGTGGTTTGGGCGGGAAAATCTAAAATCACTATTTATGATAAATATCTTACTTTTAGATATAATATAGAAGTGGACCTTGCAAACAGGACGAAGGGAGTATATAATTTCTGTTTCTGGAAATGTAGTTTAGGCGGGAAAATTTGTTAGTTTCTATTAATATAGACTATCTTACTTTTAGATATAATATAGATTTTATAATAATATCCTCCTATCATTAAATCAATCCATTTATTTATAAAATTATAATCAAAACATATCATATATAGTTACCTTATTTAGTATGCTTGACTTTTGGAACATATAATTACTCTATTACGTACTATTCGCCAAATTTATTAATCAATTTAAACAGATTTTTTTTATATATATAATAACATAATAGTAATTATATAATAATACAATTATCTTATATAATAGCAATAATTACGGTAATTATATATATTATAATATAATTATAGATTATAGATCGCATAATTATCTAATTATTTGTTTCTCTTATTTATTGGTTCTCATTGCACAACAATGCTATGTTTTTACAAGGTTTTGAAAGTGAGTATATGTGTTCCTATTTACTCAAATTTGATATTTTGTATTTATAATTTGTATGTATGATCTAGATTGAGTTAAAATAGCCATGGGTCCATTATTGTTTCATCAAGAAACAATCTCTCACAAAGAAATTAGTGGGGCTTTGCAGGTTGTGTTTGATACAATTTAGTTAAACATGATATTTACTGGTTTGCATTTCAATTCATCATAAATTTGTATTGCTTTGATTATCTTTCTTCAAACTTAATTAAATATAAGAAAATAAAATAAAAAATGATATCCAGTGTACGAAAGCTTACATAATTTAGTACAATCTTAGACATCACAGGAAATGAACTGAAAATCCACTACATATATATCAGGTACTTTTATCTTTTCTTTTTGTTAAGAAGTTTGAATTAGTCATTATTATATATATTTGTTTAATTTGACTTTTTTTTATCCCGCTTACATATGAAATGTCAACCCAGAACTCTTTGTGGTTCTTGAGGAAAAATATTTGTTGTGCATTTTTTTTTAACTTATATTGATTTTTTCAACTACAAAAAGTTTTGCAAGGGTAAAAGAAATTAAATTAAAAACTGTCGAAGTGATTAACTATCACGTGAGTAGTTTCTTCACTCTCGCTGTTTTATTTTTCATTATCCTATGATTCTCACAAGTTTTTTTTAGAACAATGTCAATTAGCTACAAAAATTGAAAGCAAATGACACGTAAGTTAATGCCAATATACCACTCCTATATATATATATATATATATATATATATATAGAAGAATATGATATAAATTTGAGTGGTATATTATCATAAAAATAGAAGAATATGATATAAATTTGATTTTAGGAGAATGAAATGTTAAATAGTCTTCTTCTTCTCTACTTTAAATAATAATGTCGAGAGTCTCGGCATTTTTATCTATTAACATTCAAAATAATAAATAGATCTATAATTTTTTTAATAAAATATTTACATATTTGTTAAATGAATAGAGTACTTATTTTAAAATGATGACATTTTTTATACTTTAGATAGACGTACAAGATTAGTTTAAAAATTTAAAACTATTAAACAATTTTAAATGCAATTACAATTTTTGTCATTAGTATATCATTTAATTTTTGTATCTTTTAGAAATACCATTTTAATTATTGTAAGCAAAATACAATGTTAGATTTTCATTCACAATTTCCTATTAATATAGAATTGGAATTTTATTTTTTTCTTGGTTAATATACAATTCCTTTTAAATTATAATGTAACTAAAGCTTAGATTTTATCACAATAAGAATTTTTACAATATAATTATTTATAAGATTAAATTTTAAATTATATGTATACATATATATCCATTAATTATCAATTTCATTTTTATTAGAGAAGATGAGCAAAAGGGTAATATATTTTTTTACGTGTAATTGAGTAAAATCCACAAATTTGGCACATTATATTATATTGACTTAAGTAATAAATTGACCATAATTTTACTTAATTAATGTGTATATCTAAATCAATAATTTTCAACGAATTAATTAATATCCAACAAACTATAATATATTTTTTTTTAAAAAAACTTATGCATGTTTGAGCCATAAATTGTACCTTTTTGGTGTAGTTTTTTTTTTCTTTCATTTTTCATTGTTTTTGAAACACCAAAAGACACTATAAAATACAATAACTAAGATAGAAACTCTATTTAGAAATTTGAATTAATTATAAATCCTAAATGAAATTATTAGTAAAAAAAAAGTAATCATAAATATAAAAAATCAATGCTAATAAAAAAGATTAACTAAAAACTAATACTAAACATATTAAATATTATTAAATATAAACGAGAAACAAAAAAAATTGAAATTAAAAATAGTAGAATAAAGGAAAATCAGACAAAGCGTTGGCGTTTGAGTGCACAATTTTATATGTGGTGCTAAAGTACGCAAAAGATGACCATCTTCCACCATTTAGTGGTCAACTACTATTACACTCATGCAATTCTCCATTTTGGCATATTTTAATTTACTAAAACAAAATTACTACTTCAATTTTGTGTCATATTTTTGGATCCACAATATAAACACTCTTACATATAAATTGAAATTCATATCTACATAAAACTTGAGAAATTTGATTATAACTAATAATTTTGTTGATTTTACTTTTGAACTATTGATATAGTTGATTGTAAATTGTTCTATAACTATCAAACGATAATGATGATTTCAATTGTGATTTATGAAAAATGTCACATACAAATTATTATTACTTTTTTTAACTCACACACACTCAATTTGGTGGTATTGAGGAGATTCAAATCCGTACAAACATGTATAGTTTACAATTTGTATATTGTCTCATTTTGTTATCATTATTCTCATATTGAATTTTTCAATTTTATAAAATCATAAAATATGACTCCGTGCATCGCACGGGTGTTATGCTAGTTTGTTATAAATGAATTTCGTGTCTATTTTAATGGATCAATATTGTCATTAAGTATCATCTATTTGTGACCTAAATTTTTATATCTAATATCTCTTCTACGGTTTTATTTTTGTTGCAGAATATGTCGAGTGTTCCAAAATAGCTAATTAGAACATTAGAAATAAATCAGAGGTCCTTTATATTAAGGTTGAGGATTATACGAATTGGACATGAAGCATGCAGGATTAATAGTGATAAGAGGTTTTAGAAATTGATCATGATGAACAATGAGGTAAGTAACATACCAATTATTAATTTAAATTTAAATTTAAATTTAAATTTAAATTTAAATTACATTCATATTTACATATTTAACACATTTAAACAAATTTCAAACTAAAATTTCTGATGTTAAAGAATTTGGTTCAAATTGGGACCAAATTTTTCTCATAATAATTTGTGAATCATACCATATTTATTCTCATGATTTACGTATTTATTTTGAATTTTTTTTTGTTAATGGTGTTTATTTGTGTGAAATAAATATATATACAGTCGCTTTGATTTTTCTTTCATTTTGTGATTAATAATTACACTTTTGATTATTATACTAATTATTCTTTTAATATTACAGGACACTTCATATTATTTTATGGGAACTATAGATAGGGTTGAAAATAAATCATATATATGGTATGATTCTTGCAAAAAGTGCAAAACATCGTGTCCAAAGAATGTGGAAATTTCAATATGCAGAAGTTGCAAGGAGTAACTCATTAAGACTACACCAAGGTAATTTTAAAAAATACACATTACAAAAAAAAAAATACAAAGATACATGGATTAACTATATATTATTTTGTAAAATTACAGATACATAATCACCTTAAATGTCGTGGAAGGAAATTACAGTGCACGTGTTACAATGTTTGAATATGTTGCAGCAATATACGTAGGATGATCCATACATGAGTACCTTCAATCAATCAGTGAGGTAATTATTATTATAAAAAATTGTTTCTAAACCAATTACTACATTAAGAATCATGATGTCAAATTTAACATTTACAAATTGTAATTACAATTTTATTTCCTTAGGGGGAAAATGATTCTCCATACTATAAATGTCTGAGCTTACAAGCATCAACCAAAATATGCTTTATGACCAAACTCAAGGATGCCAAAATCGATGAAAGAGGAAATTTGAGCATTGTAGCCAGTGCAATTGAAAAGAAACAAATTGCATCAGTTGAAGAACCCAAGCCCAATCAAGGTCAACAAAAAAATCAATCATTCAAAAAGACCAAACAAACTGTGAATGGAAGAAGCAAAGAATCGATAGCAGAATTGTCGCCAACTGAAGTGCAAGGAAAGAGAAAAAGAAAACTTATAAAAAAAAAGCTCCAAAAATGCATTGATATAACAAGCGACGACGATACATTGGACAAACTTATCTCTGAAACCAAAAAGAAGAAAAACAAAGCTTCTCCACTCATCAAAATCAAACAAGAAAAAAATAATGCGAGTTTAGACTCTCGTTTAAAATCATTCGGACATATTAACACTATGATATTTTTTTTCAAATTTTACTCTTTTCATCAATAATATTTATTTATGAATTATTATAAGTTGTTATTGTTATCTCTATAATATCACTTATCTCTTTTCTATGTTATATTTACTGTTTTCATTCTACCTCAATTAATCTTATTATGATTAGAGCTATATAAAATATTTAACATTAAAATATTATAAAGCTTATATTAATATATCTAAACAAAAAAAGGACAAACCTCGTGCAACGCACGTATTCTCTGCTAGTTTATATAAAATCAAGAATAATATTTATTCGTCCCCTTGGGGATGGCCTAGTGGTGGAGTGGTGTTTCTTGAGGTCAAAGGTCTCAAGTTCGACCCACCACCAACACCACTAGGTGACAACACCACTAGGTGTGAGCCTGTCACAGGTTTGCAGGCTATTACACAGGGGCGGGTATCACTCAAAATTAAAATAAGTATCACATGCGTTGACCCGATCAACGCGTAGACCGTCTGATATACATTTTATATACGTGAGAATTTGCGTTAATTTATACGTAGAGAATGGTTTACATTTGACTCATTCCCAATATTTTATCTAACAAAAATAAAATATTTAATTATACTCGAGTCATTTCCCTATCTCTAAATAGTGGTGCAAAACTTAAATTAAATTCTCCCTCTGCATATCTAATTCATCTATAAATAGCCCCCTTCAGTTTTCACTACACCATCACCTTCTGCTCTCAGCTCTTTGTAAGAATCAGCAGATCTAATTAATTAGCATACAAAATGGCTTCAGAACAAGCACAAAATCATCGGCCTGTCGCCGATTTCTCCCCCAGCTTGTGGGGAGATCAGTTCATCAAACATGATTCTTGTCCACAGGTATATATACATACATATACATATATATATATATATATGTGTGTGCATATATTCTAATTGTGGCTGATTAATTTTCATTATATACCAAAATATTCATGTAGGAAACTCTTGATATATTGTGTTAAAAAGTGGGGTTGTTTTTAAGTTTTAACCGATTGTGTATATATATATAGGTTGAGAAGAAGTATTCGAACACGGTTGATGTTTTGAAGAAGGAAGTTAAGGGTATGATAACAGCTCCTGGAACCAAAATGGTCGACACGATGGAACTGATTGACACGATCGAACGTCTAGGCGTGTCGTATCACTTTCAAGATGAGATTGAACATAAATTGCAGCAGTTTTTTGATCTCAAACCAGATTATTGCAAGGATGATGATGACGCCTATGATTTGTACACTGTTGCTCTTCATTTCCGACTATTCAGGCAACATGGCTACCGTATATCTTGCGGTATGTATATAAATATATGCATGTGATTTTTCCTTCACTAAAATTGAATTTTTAATCAAATTAGTGATTTGCTATTCTTGGAGCAGACATTTTTGGCAGATGGGTCGATGGGGATGGGAAATTCGAGGAGGGACTGAAGAGTGATGGGAAGGGTTTGCTAAGTCTGTACGAGGCGTCGTATCTGAGAACACGTGGCGAAACCATACTCGACGAGGCGCTCGACTTTGCTACGGCCAGTCTGAAGTCGATAGCGCCACGCCTCGAATCACCCCTTGGGAAACAAGTTGTGCACGCCCTAGTGCAGCCCTTGCACTTTGGAAATCCAAGAATCGAAGCGCGTAATTTCATCTCCATCTATGAGGAATATGAAGGCAGGAATGAATCTCTCTTGATGTTTGCTAAATTAGACTATAATCTATTGCAAATGCTACATAAGGAGGAGCTTCATCAAGTCTCGAGGTAACATATATCCATGCATGTACAAAATTAAGCTATATATGTCACTACAAGAAATTCGCTAGCTGTGTTTAGCGACGGAATCTAACGACGGACACGTTTCTGTTAAGCCCGTCGTTAAAGCTCAAGATGACTGTTGATGACGATAATGTTATTACGACGGACTGGCCGTCGTTAGAACTTAATGACCACCTGTATTCATCGTTAAGTCCTTCTAACGACCGAAAAATGAGATTTACCAGCGGACTCATCCGTCGCTAAACAGCAAAATTCTTGTAGTGTGTACATAAGATAATTTTATAGATAATAAAATTGATGCTTTATATAGGTGGTGGAAAGAGTTGGACCTGATCGCGAAACTTCCATATGCACGAGATAGAGCGGTGGAGTGTTTCTTTTGGGCAATTGGAGCATACCATGAGCCACAATATTCTCGTGCTCGTGTAATGCTCACTAAAACCATCGCCATGACCTCTATAATAGATGACACTTATGATGCTTATGGTACCATTGAAGAACTTGATATTTTTACTGAAGCAATAGAGAGGTAAAATTAAAATTAGGTCTCTTCTTGTAATTCTTAATTTTGGCCTGCACCATTTTGTAATTAATTTCTTGTTTCATTGATGATCAGGTGGAATGTTAAAGAGACTAAAAGGCTCCCCGAGTATATGAAACCATTATATAAAGCTCTTTTAGAACTCTACCAGCAATTTGAACAAGAACTAGAAAATGAAGGAAGATCCTACGTGGCATACTATGCCATCGAATCTGTACGAGTTTGAACATTAATTAATATATAGCTCCTTTAATTTATACTTATATATTTCTCATTGAAGTTTAATTTCTAATTATTTATGATATATATATTGTTGAGTAAATTTCACTTTTGACCACATTAGAATACGGTCAAATCACTTTTAGTCCCAAAAGTTATTTTTTTGGTCCCATAAAATATTTTTCCGATAATTTTAGTCCCAAGCTAATAGAGAAAATTAACTGACGGCACGTAACTGTTTGTGTTCGTTTGGAACAAAAATTATCGAAAACATATCTTATGGGACCAAAATCGTCGAAAATTTATCATTTGGAACCAGAAAATTAACTTTTTGGGACTAAAAGTGTTTTAACCATATTCTAATTCGATCGTGTTTAAATTGATATTGCATGCATATATAGCTTAAGGAATTGGTGAGGAGCTATCGTGTTGAGGCAAAGTGGTTTATACAAGGATATTTACCACCTTTTGAAGAATACCTAAAGAATGCACTCATCACCTGCTCTTACTGTTACCACACAATGACGTCGTTGTTGGGGGTTGAATCAGCCATTAAAGAAGATTTTGAATGGCTAAGCAACAAACCTAAAATGCTTGTAGCTGGCCTTCTAATATGTCGACTCGTTGATGACATAGCTACTTATGAGGTACCATAAATTGTACAAATTAAATAGAATTCCTCTCTCTAAAGAACACTTTTAATATTTATTGCAATTTCTCCAATATTTTTAGGTTGAGAAGGCTAGGGGTCAGGTTGCTACTGGCATCGAGTCCTACATGAAGGATAATGGCGCAACAAAAGAAGAAGCCATGGCGAAATTTTTCGAAATAGCTAGGGATGCATGGAAGGATATAAATGAGGAGTGCTTAAGGCCAAACCTTTATAACTCGAGGGATGTTTGGATGCGAATCTTGAACCTTGAACGTATAATACACGTTGCTTACAAAGACAACCAAGATGGATACACTCAACCAGAAAAGGTTTTGAAGCCTCACATCATTGCTTTGTTTGTCGATCCCATTCAAATTTAGACATTTTATTTCATGTTCTACTGAATAAGCCCCTCTTCTCTCTTTAGTTCGATCTCTCTCCTTGTTTGTTCCGATGGTGTTATGTATTTGCATTACATAAGAGGATTGAATAATACCTACATTGTATCCTTTTTTACTTTGGTTTATTTTTATGTGGTCCGATTTCATCTTTTGCATTATGATGTCATATGTAAAATTTCACTTCATCAATATATGTAGTTGTACTGTACGTAATGTCCTCAACGCGAGATGATATTCTCATATTCTTTTGAATATAATTTTAATGACTTAGAATATATATATATATATATATATATATTTGCAAACAAAAGGGAATGATGACTTTGGGTTATACAAGTCGAAACCGAGTGGATTTAAAGTTTGTATTTAATAGTAGAATATGACAGGTAATACAAAAATCTATATTCTTTTAACACTTGTGTAGAGAAGTGTAGATTTCTTGCCAACAAAGTTTCAATAAGTGAGATCGTTTTAAAGACATCATTTTTGTTTATTAGGTAAGAAATTTACTTTCCACGAAATTTTATTAAATCAGACGAAAATTTATGTGAAATTTTCAGCAGGCCACATCATTATTGGTTCGCCAGAAATTGTTAATTATATGCAAATATTGATGTTTTATTTTTAAACTTCATGATAAAAATGTAAAACCGTTAAACATTGAGTACAAATTTGTAAATTAACCTCATAAAAATTAAACTTGCACATATGACAGGAATCCGACGGTAGTGGAGGGAATGTAGGAGGATTTGATAGTAGATGATTCAGAGTTTGGACCCCATCAATATATTTAGGGGTATATATAGTATGTACTCTCTCCATTTTTTGAATAAATATCAATAATTATTTACGTACAGTACCACTACATATGTTCTACTATATAATTTATATGTGGTGGTACCACTTTGTAATGAAATAAACTCTTATTTTCAACGGTGGAATATAATACATGATCGAACGTTGTCTGAACTCTGAAGGTAACGTGGTGGTCTCAAGCATAATTGTCCACTTTAGACCCAAACAAAAAAGGACAGTCCCCGCATCATGTTAGGAAAATATGATGTTTATGGTCATAATGTGATACGTACATGCTATGAAAATTTTAGTGTCGAATATTTAAAGATGTACTAGCTTAGTAAATGTGTGTTCCACATGTTTTTAATGTTGTTTTCATTTGAAAAGATATAAAAATATTGTTTTAAATTTTTTATTGATTCATGATCTTATAAATAAATGACTTCAAAATTTATATTATATATATACTAGCAGGGATCACGTGTGTTGCATATCATTTGTATGATTTTACTAAATAATGATATATATGTAAAATTAAGAGTTATAAGGTGTATTATAATTATAAAATATAAATTAGATATCTAATAATTTAAAATAAGATTATATTAACATATTAAAATAAATTATTTTATGTATAAATAAATGATAAGTAATCCACATTTCTGTTAAATTTCATGTTGAATTGCGTATCTTCCTAAGTATAAAATATTTATATGTGAATATAATTCAAATTTGCATCAAACAAAATGAAAAATTTAAATTGATTTCTAATAATTTAGTCAAAACTAAAATAATTGGATAGTTATCTTGATTTAATGATTTTCAATTGTGTAATTTACACACACACACACACATATATATATATATATATAGACGTTTAAAATTCTCTAGTGTGCACATTCCATGTCCCACTATGAAATTTAATATTTAAAAAAAATATTATAAAAATAAAATTTATTATAGCATAACCAATCATAATTAACATTTATTGCTAAAACTTTAAAATATAAAAAATTATATACCCTAAGTTTGGAATAATAAACCCTATTGATCAATTATATTAACTTAAAAAATATTAAAAATAAATATAAACCATAATTGAGTGTGATGAACCCTAAATAATAATTATAAAACTAAACTAAACCAAAATATATTGAAATTGAAGAAAACAAATGGATAAAAATGTCATAAAAATCAAAATAGAATACTAATTGGGATAGATGATTTCATTTAAATGGAGAATAAGGATCAACTTGATTTTATTAATGTACATTGTTTTATAGTATGCCATTCAACTTTGACAAGTCACTTTCTCAAGTTTGAGTGGTTCATGTACAATTTTTTCTTGTGGATGAAGCTGCGTTAAGGTTTGAAGATCCAAAACAGAGAAGGAATCTGCATGAAAATGGCCAATTCAAGAAGGAGATAAAGTTGGGGAAACCAGAGAGAGGGATGGTCCCTCTCTCTCTCTCTCTCTCTCTCTCTCTCTCTCTCAAATTCTATTCTTTTTTCAGATCTTGGTATACATATTCCAAGAAAAATACAAAAAAATCAGTTACATTGCCAAGATTATAACTTTATAATAGATCTACCAAATACCAAAAATATTACAAAATTTCCGAAAATATTGATATTGACACATTTATTTTGTTAACTGAACACATTTATTTAAAAATATTAATCAAACTTTGGTAAAATAATTAAAATAAAACTTAAAACACATGAAGAGAGAACGTTGGACAAAAAGAGTAAATTGCCGAAAAATCTTACTCGTCGCCATGTTCTTGAAATTCAAGGGATTTATTATATTTTATTTTATATAATGTAATTAGTAAATCCGAAATTTAATTAATTAATGGAATTACTTGTTTTTTTATAATTTAGTAGTTTAATTCTCATTTAAAGAATATGTACAGGGACCCATCAGAATAAAAAATAGTACATGCTTTGCCATATATGAATATCAGGATACAATAACCTCAATTAGTTTTTCATAATTTGGTTTATAGTGACAAAGTAGTCTAATTATTAACTTAATTAGAAATTTAAAATCAAATAATATAGACTAAAAAGCTACAGACCCTGTTAATTAAATACATGAAACTCCTATGTTATATATATAAACACACACACAAACTGAACATAAAATTTTCCCCTTTTTAAAATTTTTTAATTGTATTATTTTATATTTTATTTCATTTTTAGTAAATTTTCTTTTTTGAAGTGATTATTGGGAAATCTCTCTACACAAAAATTTACATGTGATTGTTTTTTTAGGGAACATGTGATTGGTAATGAGTGTATATAATAAATAATTAATGACTAAAGTATTAGAGCATTTTGGTTTAATTTGAATATTTGTTTTTATCGCTAAAAAGTACAGTATATGTAATTAATTAAAATTTTAATTATTATATTTTTGAGAATTTGATACTTAAAACCAACATTTCAATTTCATCTCTATGTACATGGTAATACAAAAATTATTATTAGGCTCGAATATAATATTTTAAACTAAACTTTCTCTAATATATAATCAAAATAGTAACTGAAAATTAAATTCGTAGTTTTTTATATAAATTATTATGTACATGCTTGTGATACATATGTTAGAATTTGTAGAGACACTTTATATAGTCTTCCTAATATAAAGTTATTGAAAATAACAAAGTTTAGTGATATATTCATTTTTTTATATCTAACTTGTATGTCCATTATTTATATTGTTGTATTTACATCAGAATTATAATGATAGAAATGTAATAATTATTATAAATCTCATTCGTATTATATACTATTTATTTTTTCAAGTATCTATAATATCCTAAATAATGGACTACTAAATTAAATTGATAATAATAATTACGTTAATATTTAGAAATATAATTGTATCCATCATTAGTATGTATTGATCATCATTATAGTATAAAATTCAAGTTGATATATTCACTTATAAATAATATTTCTTGATTTCCACACTACATATATATCTTTAAATTACTCGTAAGCGTAAAATCAAGTTGATATACTTATAAATAATATTTAATAATTATTTTTAATCAACACACACACACACACACATATATATATATATATATATATGTATATTTGAATATTAACCTCTCAAACAAAAGATTCTCCTAAGTTTAAGGTTTGATTTGTTTAAATATCACATACTATACACAAATTTTAATTTTTAACATATACATTTAAATCAGAAGGAAAAATAACAAAAGAATATTGTCAAACTTTAAGAAATCCATTCACGTGTAGTATTTAAGATATTAATTATTATTAATAGAGAATCGTTAAGTAAAAGTAAGTGATATAGTCAGAATTGTGATAGTAATATAATTTAATATAATAATAATATAATATGTTAGATTATATTAAAAATATGCTATAAAAATAAGTATATGATAGAAAAAGTCAAGATTACATTATTGCCCTTAAATAAAAAAAATAATAGAAATATAATAGGTAAACTCAAAATTGTAAAATAAGATACTTTTATATTAGTATATATAGATATGCTCGTATCATGCTTCATTCCATCAGCTCACTCCCTTCAGTTTTCACTACACCATCACCTTCTGCTCTCAGCTATTTGCAAGAATCAGCAGATCTAATTAATTAGCATACAAAATGGCTCCAAAACAAGCAGAAAATCATCGCCCCGTCGCCGATTTCTCCCCCAGCTTGTGGGGCGATCAGTTCATCAAACATGATTCTTGTCCACAGGTATATATACATATATATATATATGTATGTATATATTCTAGTTCTGGGTGATTAATTTTCATTATATACCAAAATATTCATATAGGAAACTCTTGATATATGTGTTAAAAAGCGGGGTTGTTCTTAAGTTTTAACTGATTGTGTATATATATATATATAGGTTGAGAAGAAGTATTCGAACACGGTTGATGTTTTGAAGAAGGAAGTTAAGGGTATGATAACAGCTCCTGGAACCAAAATGGTCGACACGATGGAGCTGATTGACACGATCGAACGTCTAGGCGTGTCGTATCACTTTCAAGATGAGATTGAACATAAATTGCAGCAGTTTTTTTATCTCAAACCAGATTATTGCAACGATGATGATGACACCTATGATTTGTACACTGTTGCTCTTCATTTCCGACTATTCAGGCAACATGGCTACCGTATATCTTGTGGTATGTATATAAATATATGCATGTGATTTTTTATTTCCCTAAAATTGAATTTTTAATCAAATTAGTGATTTGCTATTCTTGAAGCAGACATTTTTGGCAGATGGGTCGATGGGGATGGGAAATTCGAGGAGGGACTGAGGAGTGATGGGAAGGGTTTGCTAAGTCTGTACGAGGCGTCGTATCTGAGAACACGTGGCGAAACCATACTCGACGAGGCGCTCGACTTTGCTACGGCCAGTCTGAAGTCGATAGCGCCACGCCTCGAATCACCCCTTGGGAAACAAGTTGTGCACGCCCTAGTGCAGCCCTTGCACTTTGGCAATCCAAGAATCGAAGCGCGTAATTTCATCTCCATCTATGAGGAATATGAAGACATGAATGAATCTCTCTTGATGTTTGCTAAATTAGACTATAATCTATTGCAAATGCTACATAAGGAGGAGCTTCATCAAGTCTCGAGGTAACATATATCTATGCATGTACAAAATTAAGCTATATATGTCATTACAAGAAATTCGTTTTTAGCAACGGAATCTAACGACGGAAAAGTTTCCGTTAAGTCCGTTGTTAAGGCTCAAGACAACTATTGATGACGACAATGTTTATGACGGACTGGTCTGTCGTTAGGCCCGTCGTTAGAACTTAACGACCACTTACCGACGGACTCGTTCGTTGCTAAACAACGAAATTCTTGTAATGTGTACATAAGATAATTTTATATATAATAAAATTGATGCTTTATATAGGTGGTGGAAAGAGTTGGACCTGATTGCGAAACTTCCATATGCACGAGATAGAGCGGTGGAGTGTTTCTTTTGGGCAATGGGAGCATACCATGAGCCACAGTATTCTCGTGCTCGTGTAATGCTCACTAAAACCATCGCCATGACCTCTATAATAGATGACACTTATGATGCTTATGGTACCATTGAAGAACTTGATATTTTTACTGAAGCAATAGAGAGGTAAAATTAAAATTAGGTCTCTTCTTATAATTCTTAATTTTGGCATGCACCATTTTGTAATTAATTTCTTGTTTCATTGATGATCAGGTGGAATGTTGAAGAGACTAAAAGGCTCCCCGAGTACATGAAACCATTGTATAAAGCTCTTTTGGAACTCTACAAGCAGTTTGAACAAGAACTAGAAAATGAAGGAAGATCCTACGTGGCACACTATGCCATCGAATCAGTAAGAGTTTGAACATTAATTAATATATAGCTCCTTTAACTTATACTTACTCGTATATTTCTCATTGAAGTTTAATTTCTAATTATTTATGATATATATTGTTCGATTGTGTTTAAATTGATATTGCATGCACATATAGCTCAAGGAATTGGTGAGGAGCTATCATGTTGAGGCAAAGTGGTTCATACAAGGATATTTACCACCTTTTGAAGAATACCTAAAGAATGCACTCATCACCAGCACTTACTGTTACCACACAACGACGTCGTTGTTGGGGGTTGAATCAGCCATCAAGGAAGACTTCGAATGGCTAAGCAACAAACCTAAAATGCTTGTAGCTGGCCTTCTAATATGTCGACTCATTGATGACATAGCTACTTATGAGGTACCATAAATTGTACAAATTAAATAGAATTTTCTCTCTAAAGAACCCTTTTAATATTTATTGCAATTTCACCAACATTTTTAGGTCGAGAAGACTAGGGGTCAGATTGCTACTGGCATTGAGTCCTACATGAAAGATAATGGTGCAACAAAAGAAGAAGCCATGGCGAAATTTTTCGAAAAAGCTACGGATGCATGGAAGGATATAAATGAGGAGTGCTTGATGCCATGCCTTTATAACTCGAGGGATGTTTTGATGCGAATCTTGAACCTTGAACGCTTAATACACGTTGCTTACAAAGACAACCAAGATGGATACACTCAACCAGAAAAGGTTTTGAAGCCTCACATCATTGCTTTGTTCGTCGATCCCATTCAAATTTAGACATTTTATTTCATGTTCTACTCCTTCTTCTCTCTTTAATTCGATCTCTCTCCTTGTTTATGTATTTGTTTCTTCTGTCCTTTTTTTTTTATAATCTATAATAACAAGTCAAATTATATTCTCTTATTTTCAACTGCGGAATATAATACATGATCGAACGTTTTCTGAACTCTGAAGGTAACGTGGTGGCCTCAAGAAGAATTGTCCACTTTAGACCCAAACAAAAAAAAAGGACAGTCCACGCATCATGTTGTTTTCATTTTGTGAGCTTCTAACGTACATACTGCGGATAAAATATTATTATTAAATTATAAAAGAAATTTAATTTATTAAATTTCTCAATTCGGTATTAGATTACAAACATGATTGTTTCATTTGAAAAAAAATAAAAATATTGTTTTTAAATTTTTATTGATGCATGATCCTTATAAATGACTTAAATATATATATATATATATATATATAAGTTTGACTAATCAATACAAAGTCCATAAATGTTCATACTATTTCAAAATCATTTAGATAAATATATTTATCAACACCAATATGATAAGAGGCATATAAGTACGTAATGTATTTATGAGATTTTTAAAAAGTCGTACTATATATTGATGAAGATAATACTTATGCAAAAACAAAAGTTCTATATTGTCATCTACGCACTAATTTTTTTCCTATTTGATCTTGGTGAGTGGTGAAATTCTATATTTCTTCATGGTTTCAGAAATAAACTTGTCCAACGTCTGATCATTTAGTTCGCAATGTTGTCTCAAAAATGATATTATTGGAATTTTGATAGAAATGCCAAAAAAATGATTGATAAAATAGTCAAATTTTGATCGTAATTTCTTCAATAAAAAAAGTATCACATTTTTGAATTTCTTTTTTTCATTTATAAAATTTTCTATTTTTTCTATTTTATTTATTTTACTCATTTTTTATTGAAAATTTTTAATCCAAACTTAGTATTAATAATAAAAAAAAGATAATAATAAATCTTATTTTTTCAATTTTAAAAAAATCCTTTTTTTTATTTTTTTAGTTAAAAAATATGAATCCAAACATAATAATAATTTATAAAAAAATAAATAATGCTAAATGAAGAAATCGAACAATGAAATCATTTAACACCAGATTCCCAAAAACAAGGAAAAAGAATACCTATTTGGAGTAGGTATTAAGAATCCAGGAAAGTTGCACAATTTTCCTTATTTTGGAAAATGTGATTACTTTCCATATTACATAAAAAATGAATTAAATACAGTAATATTAAAATAGGGAATCAGATTATATTCCTAAGTCAGATTCCGTGCCAACTAAACGGGGCCAAAGTAATTAGTAAAACTATAGAAAATGCATATTGCGGATGACATGTTATCATCAACCTTTTCGAAAAAAAAAGGAAAAAAAAAACTCTTTTCCCATATTATTTTGCATTACTATATATATGAAAGGTAAATTTACACTTTGATACCTATATTTTGGACACTTTTTCAATAATGACCCACTTTATTACTATTAGTAAAACAATACCCACTTTCTTAAATTTTTTGCAAATCTGACCTCAATTAAATTTCCAGTCTAGAATATCTATGTGGCATGCCGACATTCTTGCGTGGCTTTTTTGCTCCAATAAAAAATAATACCTGGATATTCCATGTCAATTATGAACTAAAAATAAAATAAATTTGTTGGGCATGCCACACACAGATATTCTAGGCTGAAAATTTGATCAAGGTCAGATTTGCAAAAATTTTGAAAAAGTGGGTATTGTTTTGCTAATAGTAATAAAATGGGTCATTTTTGAAAAAGTGTCCAAAATATAGGTATCAAAATGTAAATTTCCCTATATGAAATAAAATTTAGGCATTTAAAAAAATAATTGTTTGTATTTGTGAAGAAAAAAATAACCTGAAAGAAATATTATAACATTCTTATTTATAATTTATGAGTAAAAAAAATGTTAGATATAGAGATAGTACCTAGGAAAGTTTGTATTAATTTTCCACTTTTCCTTAATTTATTTCAATGTTACTTCCTTCGCCTTTTCCAATTTATAAAGCATTGATAAATGATAAATCATCAAATTGTAATGAATTATATATATATAGGGATGAGATCTGGTGAGAACCGGTCGCTATGTGAGAACCGGGAAACGATCCCATCCGTCCATCCTGCAAAATCGACGCCCCAGATCCATCCAGATTTTCGATGGCATTTTTGTAATTATCGCGAAAATCTTCAATTCGCGCGTCTCATTAAGGGTAAAATCGGAATTGAATTCAGAAATTGCCCAGATTCAATTTTAGCATCCGACTTCGCACATTTTAGCCTCATGGATTTCTCATTTTAGCATGTATTGATAAACAAAAATGGAACGATGATTTCATTGGAATGAAATGCAATACACCCTATTTGGGGACAGTGAACCCTAATGAGAATCTCATAATTACTAGTTGGGATCATCAACTTAATAAACCATAATTGGGAACGGTGAACCCTAGTGGAAAATGTCACATCAATTTTAGCCTCCTACTTCGATAATTTTAGCATTATGCGATTCTCATTTTAGCCTCATGCGATTCTCATTTTAACCTCAGAACAAAAGGGAAGAATTATTAAATTATTATTGTAACGCCGCAGTCCCGGAAGAATAGTGACAAGGGACCGCATAAAGATAATTAAATGAAATAGCTTTGGAACAAGAATAGGTTATATTTCCCAGAAATTTAGGCAGCATAACCTCTGTAATAGAACCACACACTAAGGCGTTTAGAAAGAACCTAAATAAAATACCAATCATCAAAGGGAACTTATCCCGCCAACAATTATAAAGGAACATTATAGCAAAATGCTGAAATCATAACATGCTTCAAATAATTGAAGACAAGCTGTATCAGAGTGAACGGAACAAGCGCGGAGCACAATTCAAGTAAAATTATTTGCAAGCACTTAATTGATATAAAGTATCTAAGATTTCTGAACAACACAAAAAGAGCAAGCATATAACAACAAGTAAGCCCTCGCCCCAGCTCCGTCATCTTCCGGCCTGCCTCTCAACCTGAAAATATTTAGAAAAAATTTAGGCTGAGTACTAGCGTACCCAGTGGGCAGATTTTTATAAACAATTCACAAACATTTTATAAATATGAATATCGTATCCACACAAGTATAATAATGGAAAGGTTTCAAATCTCAAAAGCATTCCATGTATACAAAGCTTCTTTTAACCTTACTTGCACGCTATATCTCAACTGTCCCTTCCTACAGTGTCTTAACTTATATACACGTCCTCCAGCCCAGCTGTCTAATAAAGGATAGTGTATACGGTCCCAAAGCTTTAAGGATCCGAACTCGAGTCTAGTTAAGCACTCAATGTTTTCGTAGGATACTGGCGAACGCGAACAGTGAGAGAAATCATTTTGATACAGATATTCATGCTTTACAGTTATAAACAGTTGAGCTTATTAGCTGAATATAATTTGAGAAAAATATAACCCACCTGGATGACGAGCACATGGTGGCACAATAACTTCAAAAATGGTTTCATTAATCCTATCAGGCTCTGCAAGTCCTACAAGGGTCGATCTTCGACTCAAAATAATCGCTATATTTTCGGGAATTAATCTATTGAAATCCGAGCTATTATTTAATTATATTCTCTTCAGAAATAGATTGCGCGACTCTAGAGACCTCGAATAATTCCGACATAGAAGGAAATAAATTTCAAAATATTATTCTTGATTTACTGGGACCAACCGATTTGACAGAGGTCTCTTTTCGTAATTTGCCATTTTAATCGATTTTTATTAGATTTGTACCACGACACTTTTTAACCGTTCAAAAAATTACAAAAATATTCAAGGGCCATCCTATATATTCCAAGACTATAGTTTGAGAGTTTTAGAATTTTTCAATAACACATGCTCCCGGTACAAAAATAACTGTATAAATTAAATAATCGAGATTTTTCAAAACTCGTCCAAAAATTACGAAATTCGACGGGTATATAGGAAATATTATTTCAAGAAACTTTCGTGAACAAACTTTTTCGATTTGAGGAGGTCGAAAGGGGTCGAAATGTGGAAAAACGTGACTGATCGGTGTCTTTTATATTTTCTGTTTTTCGGTGATTTCGCCGGTTTTCGGCCGTCGGACGGGAACGCGCTCAACATACGAAATGTAGTACACATTTAAATACACTGACATATTAAAATTTGGGCTAAAAAGGAGGAAAAATGGACCGATACGATAGCCGCGCGACGTGGAAACAACGTCGCCATTTTCCGGCGACATGGCTGCAGCTCCGGCGATGGCAGCGGTGCTCCGGCGATGTCGACGGCGGCAGCAGGGTGATGGTACGGCAGCGGCAGCTGCAACGGCAACTCCCTCCTCTCTCACTCGGATCTCTCTCTCGCTCTCTAGTTTCTCTCTCGCTCTCTAATCTCTTTCTTTCTCTCTCTCTTCTTCTTTTTCTTTTTTTTTTCTTTAACAGTCTCTCTCTCTCTCTCGTCTATTATGTATAAGGTGGGGAGCGGTGGTGGGGAATGAATTGGGGGGCGAGCTGGTGATAAAGATAAATGGGAAAATTGTGAAAAGGATCAATGGGGTGGGGGAAAATTATAGATATGTATTAGGTTATTTAATATAATATTGAAGAAATGTTTTTTTTTTTTTTTTAACTCAACTAAAAGTTGCTTTATTTTACCGGGAGTTCAATTGATCTCACATTATAAATCTAAAAATACCCGGAGGTTCACTGGATTATTTCCTATTGAATCAATTCAAGATGGTATGCCGAAAATAGCATTTGATAATAAAACGAGAAAAGATTTCTTTTTAAATTGAATAAAAAAATTACTATTTATTTTACCAAAAATATTATCAGGAGTTCCTTTAACCTCTAATTAAAATTTTAAAAGTATCATTGAAATTCTCAGGTCGTTCTATTTCCACAAAAATCATTATTGATCACGCGTCAAAAATATTTCAATTATAATTTTTTTTTTCAATCTTAAATAAAATCTAAAGTCGCGTCTTTTATCTATTTTACTTTATTTTAGCTCCAATAATTATTTTTGTAGCCTTCTAAATAAATTTAGAAAACTTTTAACTATAATCCAAAAATACGGGGTGTTACAACTATATTACCCCTCCGTCCAGAAAGTTGCTGAAAATTACAGAAATGTCACCGCCCATCCACTTAAATCTGATTTAATCTGGACCGTCCAGATTGAATCAAATAAGGGCTAGGATTGGTTCCTAGTTCTCACCTGGGGAAGGGTTCTCATTTGATCATTTCCCTATATATATATATATATATATATATATATATTATACATGATTTGTTAAATTTTTGTCACATACATTATTGTTCATATAATCTTTATATATATAAAAACACAAAGGTCCTATTTTTAGCAACCTTTGTGTTTTCCCGCCAAAACACACTTTATTAATATAGTAAGTTTAATAAATATATATGAATTTTAATTACATATCATAACTTTATATAAAATAATATACAACATAATTAATGATGTTATATATATATATATATTATAAATAATATATATCCTACCATATCTAAAAGTAGGATAGTCTAGGGTATAATTATAATTTTATTTTTCCGACAAAAATAATTAATAATGATATGAAATTAATGTTGATTATATTATTTTATTTAGATGATATGTTAATCTATTATTATGCATATGTTAGATATAGTAGAATAGGATTATATATTTATATTTAATATAATATAATAGTTTATATATATATATATATATTCTCATATATAAACCAAAAAAAATGTAATAAAATTTAATATACATTTACATATAACATAATATAATATGATCATCATAGTATCATAATTATATTGGTAGTCAACATATTATCATATCAAAAAATAAATTTTAATTTATTCATTTACATTTTAATTATCATTATGATCTTAATCTTAATCTTAATCTTAATCTTAATATATATATAAAGACAAATAATAAGTATACCTTAAAAAGAAGTTATTTTTTCCCGCCCAATTAACATTTCCGTAACTGAAAATATATAATTCTTAATTAATTAAATATTTAGATAATATTATATTAAATCATTAATTAATTAGTGTATTAAACTTGATCAATTTAATTAATTAGTTGTAAACCAAATGAGTCGGCATATCCACTCAAATTAATCCGCCTAACATGAGAAGATAATAAAAGCTAATTTAATTTATAATTGAATTAATTAGTGCACTATAATATTAGGATTTAATATATTTTGAGATCAATTCAATAATCCCATCAAATCCGCCTAACTATTTATTAATTTATTAATTAATTCCAAAATTTACCTTAAGTATTTATCAATACCCTTAATCCACTCAACTCGAAACCCCAAAATCCGTTTTAGTTAATGAATGCATGTTATTGAATTAATTAAAATTTCTCATTCTATATAATGGTTGGTGGAGTCCATTTTGTATCACATATTCTCATTATCAATTTTGATTTTATTGAGAAATGTATTCATTTATTTTTATACATTTAAATATCACAGTTCTATTCTCTTTTTTTGCTTTCGTATTTGTGAAACTCTAATAGTTGTCTTTCTTGCAGATTATTAAAGCATTTGAATCAATCATTATCAGTGAGTCTAAAATATCCTCAGCAAAAAAAAAATCAGACTCCACCAAAGCATTTATAACCAGAATAGAAAATTGTCACCAATTCACAAGTACATGCCAACTTATCAACAACCCAATTGTCTTCACAATAAATATGTGATACTATGAATTAAACCTCGTGCAACAACGGGAATAATCAATATTATTATTAATGGTTATTTGCAATCAATATTTATTAATTTATTAATTAATTCCAAAATTTACCTTAAGTATTTATCAATACCCTTAATCCACTCAACTCGAAACCCCAAAATCCGTTTTAGTTAATGAATGCATGTTATTGAATTAATTAAAATTTCTCATTCTATATAATGGTTGGTGGAGTCCATTTTGTATCACATACTCTCATTATCAATTTTGATTTTATTGAGAAATGTATTCATTTATTTTTATACATTTAAATATCACAGTTCTATTCTCTTTTTTTGCTTTCGTATTTGTGAAACTCTAATAGTTGTCTTTCTTGCAGATTATTAAAGTATTGACTCCATACCGTTATAGAAATATTGATTCAAAATTAAGAAAAATCAATTGAAGATGAGGAATGATTAAACCTGATGGAGAAAGAATTACATTTTTTTATATAATAGTTGCGAGGAATTGAAAAGGAAGATAAATCGACAAATGACGTGCTTCCTGATTAAACCATAAAAAAAAGAGAATGAAGAAGAAGAGCAATGACCAAAAAAAGGTAAGCCATACAAAATTTTCAAGAAGGCAGTGCTTCATACTACAATTGTTTTTTCTTTTTCTAAAATACTATATTTTATTCAACAAATTTATTTTGTTGTTGGGATGAAAAATAAATTCCAGTATTTGTGGGCTTTATTTTTGCTTAAGACCTATTTTTTCTTGATGATGGACCACATTTTGATTTTAATTATTTTTTTAATTATTAGTATTAAATTATTATTTCATAGTAATGTATACATATTCCGATTAATATTGATATTAGTTGTCTAGTATTTCTATTAACATTGGTTCAATAAAATCCACACTTACTACTGATAGCTTTATTATATGAAGATTAACTATTGTACGCGTATTTAATTGGGATTTGTTCTTTTTATTAATTTAGCTTGTCAAATATATAGAATTATTATAATTATTTAAACTCAAGTATATGATTAGTATGACTTCATGACTAAGAATAAGATTTTTTTTCTTCATTAAATAGTTTATAGAAAAGCAACAATTTTATATTAATATTGGTGTAAATAGATATTTTGGACCAATAGTTGTGCCTAAAATAGATATGACAATTTTATTTTATTTTAAACAATATTGCTGCATGAAAACACCAAAAATATTTCATAAAATTCAAATTTTTACAACCACTTATTGATTTTAAAAGTCAAATTACTATCGTCATTAATGTAATCAATTAATCCAAAATTTTTTCATTATTTTTCATTTAATAAAAACTTATATATATATACACATATATATATAGATCTTTCTTGAGTTGATTTTTATTTTTTTGCTAATCAAATGGCTCCCATGTCTGTTATATGACAAAATATCATATTCAATTATTATAGGTTGGCCTCATCCTTTGGAGGGTCAAGGATCGTATATTGAGATTATTCCCGTTGTTGCACGAGGTTTAATTCAGAGTATCACATATTTATTGTGAATGCAATTGGGTTGTGGATAAGTTGGCATGTACTTGTGAATTGGTGACAATTTTCTATTCCGGTTATAAATGCTTTGGTGGAGTCTGATTTTTTTTTTTTTGCTGAGGATATTTTAGACTCACTGATAATGATTGATTCAAATGTATTTTTGTTTTGCTGTCATTTTCATTTTTCCTTCCCATCATCTGTTGTTGATGGATTTTAGTTTTTGAATTGTAACTCTTTTTATTTTTCTTTAACGGTAATATCCACTTCATTTGATAAAAAGATACTCATGTGTTTTTCAATCAACCATTTTTCTTACATATATTTGTGTAGTGTTTTTTTTTTAGTTTTAACATTATTGTGAGACAAAAAAGGTATTCTCGCAACTTTCTTGGTCTTTTAAATAGTCGAGATCAAGTATAAATATATGATTTTGAAAGTTCAATATTATATATATTTTAAATTTAAATATTCAATTATTTATTTAAATATATTAAAAAATTAAAATAAATATGTATCAATTTAAGTTTGAAATTTACATAACAAATGAAATTTCACATTCCAAATTGATTAAAACTTCAATGAATATTAAAAATGCATGCTATATTCGAATCTATAATTCAAAATTGTATCCAATATTGTTGAGACTAATGAATGTTATTATTATTTTTTGTCCATTTTTTTTGTTAAATTTAGAATAACTTTTCTAAATATTTCATTTAATCATTTTTTTTGTTTACTATTTTCTTTCAGAGAAATACATCATGGCTTTTTATCCTTGTGATCGATTATCACAATAGACTAAATAAGCATTATATATTTGGGGGAAAAAGTATTACACTGTATTATATAGTTAAACTTAACATCTTAATCTTAATCTTAATATATATAAAGACGAATAAGTATACTTAAAATAGTAACTCTCATTTTCCCGCCCATTTGTACTTGCCACATACAGAAATAATAACTATCCCACATCGAATTTTAAAGAGAATTGTTTTGTTTTCACATACTATAAATTTTAATGGCCAACAATGAACTTCTCACACATTTCTTTGTCTCTTATTTGAGAATAAGTATAGTATTTGATTTTATTAGTTTAATATTTAAACAGGTATTAAATTATTTGAATTAAATTTTGGCAATTAAAAAATTATTTTTGAAAATGCATTCAAGTTTAATGGTCAATAATTGATCTTATCATTATAAATTTAAAAAATTGTTTTCATTTTAAATTTAAAATTTTAAATATATTTTAATCAATTAAATTATATTTATTTTAATTTTAAAATTAAATATATCCTACATTGAAGACAACAAATAGTAATTGATATTTATTGACAATGTATTTTGTGATATTCTAAATTAATAATAATTATGAAATGTACCATCATATAATAATAATAATAATAATAATAATAATAATAATAATAAATTTAGAAGAGAAGTATAATTTACGAGATGTTCAACCGATTGACCCTCATTTCTACTAAAAGAGACAACAACTCTTTTATTTTGTTTATATTGAATTTTCTTGCCTCAAAAAATTATACTAATAGCCAACAAGTCAATTTTGGAGTTAGCACCTTCAAATTCATATAATATATATTTTAAAAAGAAATAAAGGAAATGATGTTGAAAATATATAACAAACCTTTTGTGAACTCTAGCAAACTTGTATGTTATTTAATTTGAATTTTGGAAAAACCGAAAGAAAGTAGCAAGTAGACAAATTGTTGCAAATGACAATTATCCCACATCGAACTTTGAAGATAATTATTCTAGCTACTTAAATGTACTATAAATTTTAATGATCAACAATGAAATTCTCACATCTCGCACGTTTCTTAGTCTTTCAATTAAGACATGAGAAACATCAGTTTAATATGTAAATATGTATTTAAATATTTAAATTAAATTTTCAAATAAAATATGAATTTTTTGAAAATTGATTTCTTAGTATAACCTAATTTTTTTTTACATTTACATGTACTAGCCTTGATTTTTTTTAATAATAAAGTTGATATTAAATATGTTTGGATCATGGATGACACTCATAAGAACGTATTTCAACCCTAAATAAGACATATAGCTTCCTTTAGCATATATATGCAAATTAATTTTTAAAATGGTCTTGATAATGTGTAGAATTTTAAAAATCAAGACCCACATAATTTTTTTTGAATTAAATACATTTAAATTTTTAGAATATACATATATATGTGTGTGTATTTTTGAGCTTATCAATGTGCTCAACTTTCTATATATCTTAAATACTTATAACTTACATATATTAATTTTGCATACTTAATTCTCTCACATATAAAAGAACTAACACAATTTTTATTTTTTTTAATTTCTAACAAAATAGACACCCAAAAAAATTATAAGATTAGAAAATTGACTTTGCACAATAGAAATCCTCATATTCGACAACCCAAAACAAATTAATCACTATACGTGGAAAAATATTGACACATCATAATTCTGATCATCGAAAAAATAGGAGCATTGATTCTACTACAAATAAAAATTGAGTTATTATTGCAATATTTAAAAAGTCATATCTAAATTACAAATTCAATCAAATGTACTGATTTTTTTTAGCAATTAACCCTTAAATATATTTAGTTTTTTCATACAAAATTCATCCACATCAAAGACTCGACAATGCTCATTCCACCTTTCTCAGTCTTTCATTGCGATCAATTGTAATATTTTATTTTAATATTTAACTTTATATAATTTGAATATTTTGAAATTAAAATTTTGAATTAACAATAATAATTAAATATGTTTAAAATTTGAAATAAACGTATTAATTGTTTTTATTTATTGTTAAAAATTTTAAAAATTTTGAAGGTAAAATATTTACGTTATCATTTTTATTATATTTTAAATAGTTAAAACTTATATATTTTAATTTTTGAAATAAAATTTATCTCACATTGAATTAACAAATATTATTGTACATAAAAAAAACTATAAATTTTGAGACCCAATAACGATTTTTTTCACGTTTCCTGATCTTTTTGTTGTGATTCAATGTAATATTTTGATACTTGATTTTATCCATTTAATATTAAATATTCAGTAACTTTTAAATATATAGAATCTAAATATTTTAAAATTATTCTTTTATTAAATCTATTAAAATATTGGACTAAAATACTATAGATATATTAATTTATTTTTTTGTGTTTTTAAGATAATTAAATATTAAAAAAAATTATGACCCACTTCAAAAGTTTTAAATGAAATATATTTAAATGTTCGAATTAAATGTATCAATTGATTTTTATCAATTTAATGTTAAATATATTTAAAATTTTGAAGTTGACATCTTTAAGTTATCAACTTTAAATATATTTTATTTTTAATTTTATATAATTTAGTTTTTCAAACAAAATTTTATCTCACATTTAAAAAGTCAAAATATTGTTGTGTATGGACAAACTATAAATTGTAGGGCTCAACTACGGTCTTTTCATCTTTTTTGGTCTTTCAGTTAAGATCAAGTATAATATTTTATTTTATCAATTTAATATTGAACATATATAATTTAAATTTCATATAATTTAAATAATTTAAACTTATAAATTTGAATTAAAATTTTTATACTTACATATTGTGATCAATTTCAAATATAACTAACTCAACGAAACACTACTACTTTTTCAAAACAATTAAAAATATAATATTTGATCAATTTTACGACTCGAATGACATACATAATTGATTGTATTTTAAGATTTCTTGATTTAATAATTTTTTTACACGGTTGAGGAAATAGAAATATTAAAATAAAATCAATTGCATAGGATTTTTGGACAGAAAATTGATCAAATGTTAGATTTGCAAAACATTTGAAGAAGTAGTTATTATTTTGTTAATTTTGATAAAAATGGATTTTTTTTTAAAAAGAGCACAAAATATATGTATCAAAGTGTAATTTTTCTTGAATTACTTATATTAAAAAGTTCAAATGAAATATTTTAAATATATTAATTTAAAATACTTTTTGTTTCTTGAGTTAATTAAATATACTAAAAATTCAAGATCCACTTCCAAAATCCTTTAACGAGTTCAAATCTTTAAAGACAATGTATTTAAATATTTTTTATTAAAAAGATATATAGATTTTTAAGTGTAATGTTTGATCTCATATCGAAAAATAATGAGTATTGTTTTGTTTGAACATACTATAGATTCCAATATTGAATAATGAAATTTTATACACTTATTGGTCTTTTTAGTTGAGATCGAGTATAGTGTTTGATATTGTTAGTTTAATATTAAAATATTTAGTTTAAATATCTGTCAATTTCTTATTGAATATAGATTTAAAATTTAATTTTTATTTTTATGTTTTTAAATTCAAAAATATAAATATAAAATAAATATATTTATTTTTAAATTTATTTAAGTTTGTAAGTTTAAACGTATGAAAACTAAATCTCAAACTATTAAATATTAAATATTTTAATTATTTTACTAAATTTGTCTCACAATTGAATAATCAACAAATATTATTTTGAATGAACAAACTATAAATTGTTAAGCCGAACAATAGTATTCCTACAACTTTCTTTGTATTTCAACAAAGATCAAATGTAATATTTTATCCCACATTGAAAAATAAAGAACGTTCTTCTACTTGAAAACACTATAAATTCTAACAGTCAATAATGAAATTTTGATACCTTTCTTGATCCTAAATGTTTATTTTATCTTATCAATTTAATATTAAAATACATATATATTTTTTAGTTTAAATATTTATCGGTTTCTTATTAATTATATATTTAAAATGAATTTTAAGCTATTATGTTGTAAATTCAAAAATAGTTATATAAAAAAATCCAAATAAAATATCTAATTTTAAAATATTTAATGTATATAAGTTTGTAATTTAAAATATTTAAAAATAAATCTAAAAAAATAATTTTTATTATTTTAATTTTTTTTACTAAATTTGTCCCACATCAAATAATTAATAAATATTATTTTGAATGACCAAAGTAAAAATCGTGAGACCCAAAAATAGTATTCATACAAAATTTTCTATGTTTCAACTAAGATCAAATGTAGTGTTTGATCCCGCATTAAAAAATAAAGAGTATTATTTTATTTGAATATACTATAAATTCTAATAGTCAATAAAGAAATTTTCACACCTTTCTTGAGTTTTTTAAATTGAGAGACAGTGTTATTTTATCTTATTTGTTTAATATTAAAATACATATATAAATTTTTTTATTTTAAATATCTATATCAATTTTTGATTAAATATATATCTAAAATTAAATTTTTAATATTTTGTTTTTAAATTATAAAATTCAAATAATTTTAATTTCTATTTTGTTTTATCAGTTTACACTTTTAATTTTTTTTTAAAAAGCCTTAAGCAGTTAAATCATACATAATTTTTTTACTAAAATTATCTCACATTGTAGAATTAACAAATTTTGTTTTAAATGAACAAACTATAAATATTGAGTCCCAACAATAGTATTCCTACTACTTTCTTAAATCCAAGACCTGAAAAACGGGTAATCTGTCGATTCAGAACTCGAAAGATGAAAACTCTCAATCCAGGACTCGAAAAATGAAAAATTCTCAATCCAAGACCTGAAAAATCACGAATTTTGATTTTATTTTCTTTTCTAAATAAATTTATATTAATTTTCAATGAAAATTTCTTCATTAATTATCTATTAAATATAATAGAGAATTTTTTTAAATTAATTAAAAAATAAAAAGAATTCAAAATTCATGATTTTTGAGGTCCTAAATTGAGAGTTTTCATCTTTCAAGTTCTGAATCGACAATTCTCCTTTCATCTAAGTATAAGTTGAGATCGAGTATAATATTTGATCTTATAAGTTTAATATTAAAATATATATTTAAAATTTTCCATTTAAATATCTATTAGATCTTATTAAATATATATTTAAACTTTAAATTTAAATTTTATATTTAAAATTAAAAAATATAAATATATATAAAAAAATTCAAATAACATATTTAATTTTGAAATTTAAAATATTTAAATATATGAAACCTAAACCTTAAACAATAAATCTAATGTGATAACTCTTTTAATTGTTCTTATCAATTTAATGTTAAATATCAATGATCTTTCAACCTTTCTCGGTATTTATGTTGAGATCGTGTGTAATGATTGATATTTGTTTTTAAGAAAAATGTGTAAATGCACCCTTAATTTAAAATATTTTCAATTTTTAAATTATATTAAATATATTAAAAAATTTAAGATCCACATCCAAAATCTTTTAATGAGTACAAATGTTTAAAGACAGTGTACTTGATATATATATATATATATATACATATATGATATGTATATATTACCATTTCTCATTTGTAGTTTTTTTTGTATATTTGTGAAGTTCTAAAGTTGCATATAACTCATTGAGATCATGATATTTTATTTCTGTACAGGTAGGTTTGTAAAGTTACGTGTAATAATATATAACACTCTGTATTTAGGTTGCTTAAGCGGAATTCAAGTGGTGCCCGTCACTTTTACTTTTTTATTATATATTATTAAGTATTACTATTTACTTATTAATTTTTCATTTACCCTACATCCATATGGTTGTATAATAAAAATTGAGATGTGGGTTGTTTATAAAAGTACCAATTAATTTTTCAACATTTCCTACATCCCACATCACTTGTAGAGTGACAAATTTAAATGTGAGTTGTTGTATAAAAGAGTGGGTAACTTTAAATTGAAATCTCAAATTATTTTTACAATTTTTTTTCCAATTTCTATATATCCCACATTGATTTTAAATTGAAGAATTGAGATATATGTTGCTATATAAAAGAGTGAAAAATCTCAAAATTTTTTTATTTAATCATATTTTGAATAAAAAATTCAAAAAAAGAAAAAGAAAAAAGGGTTAGGCTGACATCATCTGGGTGCTGTTTACGGCATGGGTAAGGGATGTCTAACGCGTAGGTGGTTGTCTAGAGTGATTGGCTTCTCCAACCTTGAAAAATATATAAGTAATTTATAATTCAGTCGATCTAATTCATATATTTACATACTAAATTTAAGATTGAATATAATTTTATTATTGTTCATAATTTTTTTTAATAACATTCATTCCCGATGCACATGTGATATACTAGTATTAAATACAACATAACATCTCTTGATAATAATGTTGTATTTTGATGATCAAATTACATGAAATCAAGGCCTCCAGACTCAGACAGTTGTGGGTAGCTGAAGGATTTCTGAAATCGAAAGGATATAAAAGATTGGAGGAAGAGGCAGAGGAAAACTTAAAGGCTCTGGTGGAGAGGAATCTAGTTTTGGTTAGACGAAAGAAGTCGAATGGAAAAGCATTGAGCTACGGAATGCATGATCTATTGAGGGAGGTATGCATTCGGAAAGCTGATGAGGAGAAGTTTCTACATGTCAAGAATGATTCCGAGGTGAGATTGGATAAGTTGAGGCGTGTGAGAGTTGTGACATCATGTCAGATTACTTCAGCAGAGTTGTCGTCAGTTGCTCGATCTTTTACATGTGCTGCTACTTTGCAGTGTGAGAAACCGTCTCTTTTGTTTTCCATGTTAAGATTGGTGCGGGTGTTGGATATATACGAAATGGAGTTTGGAGAGTTTCCAAGAGAAATATACCAACTGGTGAACCTACGATACTTGGCTGTCTCCTGCAAATCAGGAGGTATACCTACTGGAATATCAAGATTGTGGACTTTGCAAACCTTGATTGCTCGGGTAGAATTTGGTGCTGATGTGTCATCTGAAATATGGGAGATGTCTGAGTTAAGACATCTCAAGTTGAAGTATACAATAATCAATATCGAAGAGGGTTACATGATCAAATTTGTTCGGAAGAAGCTGCAGACGATTTGGTATGTGAGGATAACTGGTCCACTAATGAGGAGTGGTTTCTTTGAAAGCATTCCAAATATAAAAAACTTGGGACTCTATTTTGATGAGTTACCATCCACTACTGAAGTAGTTGATCTTAGCCATCTTCACAAACTCCAAACATTTAGATGCGATTCTGTACTGAATGAAGATGCAGGTTGCCGTTTTCTGCTGCAGAAGCTCATATTTCCTTCCAGTCTTAGAAAATTAACTCTGTTTGAGTGTGTAATATTTGGGGGATTCATGACGACTCTGTGTGCACTCCCCAATCTGGAAGTGCTCAGAATAGGGAGCTGTGTCTTTGAAGATAATGAAGAGTGGGAGTCAGCAGAAGGAGATGAATTCGGGTCACTGCAGTATCTTCTGCTTGTAAGATTGAATCTGGTGCGTTGGAGAGCCGACGAGACCAACTTCCCTAGACTCCAACACCTGGCTATAGCAAATTGCCATGCTCTAGAGGAAATCCCGAGCGGCATTGGAGAAATACCAACACTGCAACTAATTGAGGTATATCAATGCAGCCCTTCTATAGTGGCCTCAGCAAAACAGATTCAGGAGCTGCAGCAATCCGAATTCGACAACTACGACCTCCAAGTTCAAATAATATATGATGATTGAAGTGAAGCTCACTTTCTGTCAAAAGGTAAATCTATATGAATCTGCTTGCCTTTAATTCTCCCAAAACATGCATCGTTCATTGATTTAGCATAATTTTGAACCAAACCTAATGAGTACAGTATTGCTAATGATTTTAGTTGCAGGTTTAGTTTAATTTAGTTGGTTTTTCAAATTATTTTGGTTGAGCTTCACTTTTTCCTATGTGATTTTAGATCTATATTGAAATTATATAACAATATAATTGGGCTCAGGCATAAAGTCATTTAGCATTTTTGTATACTGTGTATCATGCCACCATTTCAAGATTATGAAAGCATATACATTCGGATAACATAGTTTAGTTTTTTTGGTCTTTATTTTTCTTGTCACGAGTTGTTCTTGCTCATTTAGACATGGTGAAGATTTGTGTGGTGACTGGTCAGAATCTTGAAAACTTTCTAGATTTCACAAATTTGTTATACTATAATCAAAAAACAAAATCTTCATGTGTATGTTTAAGTTTCTTTGGAGTTTCGGTTTTGGATTCTGATCTTGAACGTTACATTAGTAATTAATTACTTAGCATGCATGAGTTTATGAGAAAATTGAGAAGATCATAGTCTTGAAAATACTTTATTTTTGAAGAAATTCAATAGATTTATTCATGCATGCTTGGCCTTCTAGTTTCTAGCTAATGAATGAAGCAATATTCAATGTGGGAGAGACCTCAAAAGTCTAAACCTTCACTATATATATTCTCATCCTTCTCCAAACATGATCATCATTCACCAATTCAAATATTTGCAAAGCATTTTATCATTTTTTGTTGTGCCACATTCTGAAATTCAACAAATGGATACCAGGAACTGCTGCAGTGGATGTGCTGGTGTGGATTACGTGTACTCGTGCTCGAGCCCCGTGAGACGGGCAAGTGTGGTGCCGTCTCATACTCATGTTTTCAATGCGCAGCCTGTGGCTGTCGCGGTGGAAAAGGAAGAAAATGTCACCCGAGGAAATGCTGCTGCCATTGCAGCAATGCCTAAGGCTACTGTTGCTGTGAAGAAGGAAATCAAAGAAGAGGTTGTAAAAGCAAGTGCTTGATGAATTAGCCCTCGTAGCCTTATCTATGCTATAATTATTTATCATGTGTAGCTATCACAAGATAGCAAAGTTATGGAAACTACTAAATTAAATCTGCCTTCATAAAATTTATGTTCGGATTTTAGTACTTATTTATCTCCGTTTTATGATACATTCTTAATTTAGAACGTGATGGAGTGAAAGTGAAAATCAATTTAAAAATGAAGATTAGAATCTGTATACTTTATGATCTCGTAAAGAAGAATTTTCAGTTAATTCTTTTTAAAATATGCAGAGACATATATAAAAAGGTAATGATATGAGATTGAATTGAGATGATGACTTAAAATGTGTTTGGACATATATTATTAAACTCTCTCTTGCTTGTAATTACTTACTAACCATTTACAAGAACAAAATTATTTTACCATATTTTACAGCCAAGTTCGTAGTACTGCAAAAGCTTGATATATATGTGTGTGTGTGTGTGTGTGTGTGATGATTTTGTGCTTGGTGATTCATTGTTGAAAAAGGTAAACTTCTAATTTTAGTGTTCTCTTTCTTTCTTAATTCTTATATATGTATTTTTTGGTTGTAAAAAACAAAGTAGTTTGTTGATCTTGAATTGAATGTTAATCAATTTCGCTTAATTAGGACATGGTGCATGGTTCGGCCCACCAGACCGACCCGCCCTGACCCGGGCCGATCCGCATCTGACCCGCGCAAAAAAAAAAAAAAAAAAAAAAAAAAAAAATTCGCCACCCATAGTACCAATTCCAACACTAAATAGTATCAATTCGTGTTTTTTTGTGTTTTTTAGGATTTTTTTTTTTTTTTGTGTTTTTTGGGGGTGTTTTTAGGGGTTTATTTTATGTTTTTGCAGATATTTTTAGGGGTTTATTTTGTATTTCTTAGGATTTTTTGGGGGTGTTTTTAGGGGTTTATTTTGTTTTTTTAGGGTTTTTTGGGAGTATTTTTAGGGGTTTATTTTTTGTTTTTATTTTTTGTGTTTTTTGGGGGTGTTTTTAGGGGTTTATTTTATGTTTTTGGGGGTGTTTTTAGGGGTTTATTTTGTATTTCTTAGGGTTTTTTAGGGGTGTTTTTAGGGTTTATGTTGTTTTTTTAGGGTTTGGGGGGGTGTTTAGGGGTTTATTTTGTGTTTTTTAGGTTTTATTTTGTATTTTTTTATGATTTTTTGGAGGTTGTTTTTAGGGGTTTATTTTGTGTTTTATGATTTTTTTGGGGGAACTTTTAAGGATTTATTTGTGTTTTATTTTTTAAAAAAAAAAGGGAAAGAAAAACAGAAAAAAGAAAAAAAAAACAAAAAACGTAAACAGGAAAAATCAAAACAGAAAAAGGAAAAAAAAAACTGGCCGTGCGCCCGTCTAAGGTGCGAGAGCTGGGGGTGGTGCACAGGAGACGAGCCCATTAAATTATATATTTAAAGTTTGCTGGCTGTCAAAAGTATCTTTAATCAATGAAGTCGTCAGCTTCAGTTAATTTGCTATAGAGTTGATTATTCTTGTGCTTGCTGCTAATTATTTGTGAATCGACTAAAATACCCCTATTATTCTGTTTTTATACAGTATATAAATATAAATTTCATTAAGTCTTTATTTTACTAGAAAAAATAAATATTTAATAGGATTTATGATTTTGTTAATTTCTTTTATTATTTAACCTAATTCAATTATCACAAATTACTATTAAACTTTGATCAATAATTTAAAGAAAAATCTAAAAGAGATCACACAGAAGAATATAACGGCCGTTTGTCCTTGAAATTAATTCAAATTAAAGTTATAGTATTTTTTGTCTATTATATGCAATCAAACTTGAATTTTTAATTAAAATTTATTACATTCTCAATATAGAAAAAAAAATCAAATTAAAGTGTTTACAAAAAAAAATGAATTGATAACCGTGTGCAAAAATAATATTCCTACGTCTGACGGCAGCTCCCCGTTCTTTTATATTTTAAATATAAAGAATATTTTACATATATTATTACATAAGTAAATGTATAAATAAATAAATAAATAATATAAAAGATTATTTAATAATTTAAGTGTTAATTTTTTGAATAATAAAAATTTAAAGATTTTGTTAATTTTATTGAATAATTAAGGACTAGATCATATCAAAAATGATTATATGCAAAGTAGAATGACTTAATAAAAAAAGACTGTGCTAGGATCTATCAAAACAAAATATCAAAATACAAGGACCTAAAAAAATATATTATCAAAATAGAAGGACCTAGTAAAACATCAAAAATATACGGATCCAAGAATATGTTTTGTCTTAAAAAAACCTTTTCCCAAAAATAAAAACTTAAGGGCACGCAATGGAACAATAATAAAAGTTGGAGGGTACAAAATTAAAAAAATAAAAAAAAATCTAGTAGTTGGGGGAGAGCAAAAAAAATAATTTTTCCACTAGGGGATAGATTAATTAATGCCTTGCCTACATTCCCATTAGGAAATACATTAATTAATTTTACAATTAATTTGAATAAGAAATCTATATACAATGAATGCTTCCTTCCAAGATAGATGCCCCAAATAATGCAAATCCTGCAAGCTGTCAAAAATTATCATTATCATTAATTAATGAAGTCTTCAGTTTCAGCTAATTTGCTATAGATTAATTGGATTATTCTTGTGCTTGCTGCAAATTTTCCTGTCATTGTGATTTGTGAGTGAGAAAGAGAGCAGAAAAATGTCTTACAATCTTCAATCTCTCATCACCATCCTTCAACAAATCTTGAATCCTCACGAAAGAGAGTTGATTATTTACTACGAAAAACGAGAAATCGAATCGCTCCTCGAAAAAGCGGCCGCTCTGAAACAGATTCATGAAAACTCTTCAATTCCGAAAGTAGAAAGTTTGGAGACTCAAATAAGAGATGCAGCATATAAAGCGGAAGATATCATTGAATCCCATATGTTCAATCTTATGCTTCATTACAGGGGCGTTAGATTCATTTATCATATACCAGATCTGCTGGAAGTAACGCAAGAACTTGATTCTGCAATGAAAAGGGTGGTGGAGCTCATGGAAGAAAAGAAGATTTCGAGTGGCAGCTCATCTAGTGGTGCTGCATTCTTTCCTGATCCGACTTTCAAGAATGTTGTGGTTGGAATTGATGAAGATTTGTTGCAGTTGAAGGATCGGATGACTGGGATGCAGAGGAATGGGCGGGATCGGTAAGACCACTCTCGCTCGAAATCTTTATAACGATCCACTCATTGTTTCTCACTTTGAATTTCGTGCTTGGACCACACTTTCACAAGATTACAATGTGCGAGGAATTCTATTAGGCCTTCTTCGTCGCCCAGATGAAAAACTTAGCAATGAACTAATTGAATGCCAAGATAATGAATTGAAGGAAATTTTGCATAAAAGATTGTATTGTAGAAGATACATGATTGTGTTAGATGATATATGGAGCACCAAATGTTGGGATGATATAAAGTGGTGCTTCCCAGACAATAATAATGGGAGTCGAATTGTGTTGACCACTAGGGAATCGGATGTGGCGAGATGTGTTGGCACAGTGGGTTCGCAACATGAGCTGCAATTGTTGGAAGAGTCTGAAAGTTGGAATCTACTTCACCAAACTGTGTTTGGTGAAGAGGATTGTCCTTATGCATTAGAAGAAATAGGTAGAAAGATTGCTCTTGATTGTGGGGGGCTTCCTCTTGCTATCAATGTGATTGGAGGGGTTTTATCTAAGGCCGAAAAAGAAAGAAGTGTTTGGGAGCATGTTTCAAAGGATGTGAGAGCAGCAATTGCTGAATCAGACAATCATGAGTTGTCTAATGTACTGTCTTTAAGTTATAACCATTTGCCGAATAATTTGAAACCATGTTTCCTGTACATGGGAGCATTCCCAGAAGACTATGAGATGAAGGCCTCGAGACTCATAAAGATGTTGGTAGCTGAAGGATTATTGAAATCAAATGGAGGTAAAAGTTTGGAGGCAGAGGCAGAGGATTCCTTAAGTGCACTGGTTGAGAGGAATCTACTTTTGGTTAGAGATAAGAAGTCGAATGGAAAAACATTGAGCTACGGAATGCATGATCTATTGAGGGAGGTGTGCATTCAGAAAGCTGATGAGGAGAAGTTTTTACATGTGAAGAATCGTTCTGAGGTGAGATTGGATAAGCTGAGGCGTGTGAGTGTTGAGACATCATGTCGATTGAAAGATGTGGATGTGTATGCTTCAATTGCTCGATCTTTTATATGTTTGGTTTCGTTGGATCCGTCTCTTTTGTTTTGCAAGTTAAGGTTGGTGCGGGTGTTGGATGTATACGAAATGGAATTTCCAGAGTTTCCAAGAGAAATATACGAACTGGTGAACCTACGATACTTGGCTGTCTCCTGCAAATCAGGCGGTATACCTAATGGAATATCAAGATTGTGGAATCTGCAAACCTTGATTGCTCGGGTAAAACGGTGTGAAATGCCATCTGAAATATGGGAGATGTCTGAGTTAAGACATCTTGAATTGGTAGGATTTGTAATATTAATCGAAGAGGGTTACATGATAAAATTTGTTCGGGAGAAGCTGCAGACTATTTCCTATGTGAGGATAAATCCTTCACTAATGAGGAGGGGTTTCTTAGAAAGCATTCCAAATATAAAAAAGTTGGGAGTCTATTTTGATGCGTTAGGGTCCAGTAGTGAAGTAGTTGATCTTACCCATCTTCACAAACTCCAAACATTAAGATGTTATTCTAATTTGAATGTAGATGGTTGCCGTTTTCTGCTGTCCACCCTCAGATTTCCCTCTAGTCTGGGAAAATTAAATCTGGGCGGCTGTGTACTATTTGGGAGATTCATGACGACTCTGTGTGCACTACCAAATCTGAAAGTGCTCAAAATAATTAGATGCCAAAAATGATATTATTGGAATTTTGATAGAAATGCCAAAAAAATGATTGATAAAATAGTCAAATTTTGATCGTAATTTCTTCAATAAAAAAAGTATCACATTTTTGAATTTCTTTTTTTCATTTATAAAATTTTCTATTTTTTCTATTTTATTTATTTTACTCATTTTTTATTGAAAATTTTTAATCCAAACTTAGTATTAATAATAAAAAAAAGATAATAATAAATCTTATTTTTTCAATTTTAAAAAAATCCTTTTTTTTATTTTTTTAGTTAAAAAATATGAATCCAAACATAATAATAATTTATAAAAAAATAAATAATGCTAAATGAAGAAATCGAACAATGAAATCATTTAACACCAGATTCCCAAAAACAAGGAAAAAGAATACCTATTTGGAGTAGGTATTAAGAATCCAGGAAAGTTGCACAATTTTCCTTATTTTGGAAAATGTGATTACTTTCCATATTACATAAAAAATGAATTAAATACAGTAATATTAAAATAGGGAATCAGATTATATTCCTAAGTCAGATTCCGTGCCAACTAAACGGGGCCAAAGTAATTAGTAAAACTATAGAAAATGCATATTGCGGATGACATGTTATCATCAACCTTTTCGAAAAAAAAAGGAAAAAAAAAACTCTTTTCCCATATTATTTTGCATTACTATATATATGAAAGGTAAATTTACACTTTGATACCTATATTTTGGACACTTTTTCAATAATGACCCACTTTATTACTATTAGTAAAACAATACCCACTTTCTTAAATTTTTTGCAAATCTGACCTCAATTAAATTTCCAGTCTAGAATATCTATGTGGCATGCCGACATTCTTGCGTGGCTTTTTTGCTCCAATAAAAAATAATACCTGGATATTCCATGTCAATTATGAACTAAAAATAAAATAAATTTGTTGGGCATGCCACACACAGATATTCTAGGCTGAAAATTTGATCAAGGTCAGATTTGCAAAAATTTTGAAAAAGTGGGTATTGTTTTGCTAATAGTAATAAAATGGGTCATTTTTGAAAAAGTGTCCAAAATATAGGTATCAAAATGTAAATTTCCCTATATGAAATAAAATTTAGGCATTTAAAAAAATAATTGTTTGTATTTGTGAAGAAAAAAATAACCTGAAAGAAATATTATAACATTCTTATTTATAATTTATGAGTAAAAAAAATGTTAGATATAGAGATAGTACCTAGGAAAGTTTGTATTAATTTTCCACTTTTCCTTAATTTATTTCAATGTTACTTCCTTCGCCTTTTCCAATTTATAAAGCATTGATAAATGATAAATCATCAAATTGTAATGAATTATATATATATAGGGATGAGATCTGGTGAGAACCGGTCGCTATGTGAGAACCGGGAAACGATCCCATCCGTCCATCCTGCAAAATCGACGCCCCAGATCCATCCAGATTTTCGATGGCATTTTTGTAATTATCGCGAAAATCTTCAATTCGCGCGTCTCATTAAGGGTAAAATCGGAATTGAATTTAGAAATTGCCCAGATTCAATTTTAGCATCCGACTTCGCACATTTTAGCCTCATGGATTTCTCATTTTAGCATGTATTGATAAACAAAAATGGAACGATGATTTCATTGGAATGAAATGCAATACACCCTATTTGGGGACAGTGAACCCTAATGAGAATCTCATAATTACTAGTTGGGATCATCAACTTAATAAACCATAATTGGGAACGGTGAACCCTAGTGGAAAATGTCACATCAATTTTAGCCTCCTACTTCGATAATTTTAGCATTATGCGATTCTCATTTTAGCCTCATGCGATTCTCATTTTAACCTCAGAACAAAAGGGAAGAATTATTAAATTATTATTGTAACGCCGCAGTCCCGGAAGAATAGTGACAAGGGACCGCATAAAGATAATTAAATGAAATAGCTTTGGAACAAGAATAGGTTATATTTCCCAGAAATTTAGGCAGCATAACCTCTGTAATAGAACCACACACTAAGGCGTTTAGAAAGAACCTAAATAAAATACCAATCATCAAAGGGAACTTATCCCGCCAACAATTATAAAGGAACATTATAGCAAAATGCTGAAATCATAACATGCTTCAAATAATTGAAGACAAGCTGTATCAGAGTGAACGGAACAAGCGCGGAGCACAATTCAAGTAAAATTATTTGCAAGCACTTAATTGATATAAAGTATCTAAGATTTCTGAACAACACAAAAAGAGCAAGCATATAACAACAAGTAAGCCCTCGCCCCAGCTCCGTCATCTTCCGGCCTGCCTCTCAACCTGAAAATATTTAGAAAAAATTTAGGCTGAGTACTAGCGTACCCAGTGGGCAGATTTTTATAAACAATTCACAAACATTTTATAAATATGAATATCGTATCCACACAAGTATAATAATGGAAAGGTTTCAAATCTCAAAAGCATTCCATGTATACAAAGCTTCTTTTAACCTTACTTGCACGCTATATCTCAACTGTCCCTTCCTACAGTGTCTTAACTTATATACACGTCCTCCAGCCCAGCTGTCTAATAAAGGATAGTGTATACGGTCCCAAAGCTTTAAGGATCCGAACTCGAGTCTAGTTAAGCACTCAATGTTTTCGTAGGATACTGGCGAACGCGAACAGTGAGAGAAATCATTTTGATACAGATATTCATGCTTTACAGTTATAAACAGTTGAGCTTATTAGCTGAATATAATTTGAGAAAAATATAACCCACCTGGATGACGAGCACATGGTGGCACAATAACTTCAAAAATGGTTTCATTAATCCTATCAGGCTCTGCAAGTCCTACAAGGGTCGATCTTCGACTCAAAATAATCGCTATATTTTCGGGAATTAATCTATTGAAATCCGAGCTATTATTTAATTATATTCTCTTCAGAAATAGATTGCGCGACTCTAGAGACCTCGAATAATTCCGACATAGAAGGAAATAAATTTCAAAATATTATTCTTGATTTACTGGGACCAACCGATTTGACAGAGGTCTCTTTTCGTAATTTGCCATTTTAATCGATTTTTATTAGATTTGTACCACGACACTTTTTAACCGTTCAAAAAATTACAAAAATATTCAAGGGCCATCCTATATATTCCAAGACTATAGTTTGAGAGTTTTAGAATTTTTCAATAACACATGCTCCCGGTACAAAAATAACTGTATAAATTAAATAATCGAGATTTTTCAAAACTCGTCCAAAAATTACGAAATTCGACGGGTATATAGGAAATATTATTTCAAGAAACTTTCGTGAACAAACTTTTTCGATTTGAGGAGGTCGAAAGGGGTCGAAATGTGGAAAAACGTGACTGATCGGTGTCTTTTATATTTTCTGTTTTTCGGTGATTTCGCCGGTTTTCGGCCGTCGGACGGGAACGCGCTCAACATACGAAATGTAGTACACATTTAAATACACTGACATATTAAAATTTGGGCTAAAAAGGAGGAAAAATGGACCGATACGATAGCCGCGCGACGTGGAAACAACGTCGCCATTTTCCGGCGACATGGCTGCAGCTCCGGCGATGGCAGCGGTGCTCCGGCGATGTCGACGGCGGCAGCAGGGTGATGGTACGGCAGCGGCAGCTGCAACGGCAACTCCCTCCTCTCTCACTCGGATCTCTCTCTCGCTCTCTAGTTTCTCTCTCGCTCTCTAATCTCTTTCTTTCTCTCTCTCTTCTTCTTTTTCTTTTTTTTTTCTTTAACAGTCTCTCTCTCTCTCTCGTCTATTATGTATAAGGTGGGGAGCGGTGGTGGGGAATGAATTGGGGGGCGAGCTGGTGATAAAGATAAATGGGAAAATTGTGAAAAGGATCAATGGGGTGGGGGAAAATTATAGATATGTATTAGGTTATTTAATATAATATTGAAGAAATGTTTTTTTTTTTTTTTTAACTCAACTAAAAGTTGCTTTATTTTACCGGGAGTTCAATTGATCTCACATTATAAATCTAAAAATACCCGGAGGTTCACTGGATTATTTCCTATTGAATCAATTCAAGATGGTATGCCGAAAATAGCATTTGATAATAAAACGAGAAAAGATTTCTTTTTAAATTGAATAAAAAAATTACTATTTATTTTACCAAAAATATTATCAGGAGTTCCTTTAACCTCTAATTAAAATTTTAAAAGTATCATTGAAATTCTCAGGTCGTTCTATTTCCACAAAAATCATTATTGATCACGCGTCAAAAATATTTCAATTATAATTTTTTTTTTCAATCTTAAATAAAATCTAAAGTCGCGTCTTTTATCTATTTTACTTTATTTTAGCTCCAATAATTATTTTTGTAGCCTTCTAAATAAATTTAGAAAACTTTTAACTATAATCCAAAAATACGGGGTGTTACAACTATATTACCCCTCCGTCCAGAAAGTTGCTGAAAATTACAGAAATGTCACCGCCCATCCACTTAAATCTGATTTAATCTGGACCGTCCAGATTGAATCAAATAAGGGCTAGGATTGGTTCCTAGTTCTCACCTGGGGAAGGGTTCTCATTTGATCATTTCCCTATATATATATATATATATATATATATATTATACATGATTTGTTAAATTTTTGTCACATACATTATTGTTCATATAATCTTTATATATATAAAAACACAAAGGTCCTATTTTTAGCAACCTTTGTGTTTTCCCGCCAAAACACACTTTATTAATATAGTAAGTTTAATAAATATATATGAATTTTAATTACATATCATAACTTTATATAAAATAATATACAACATAATTAATGATGTTATATATATATATATATTATAAATAATATATATCCTACCATATCTAAAAGTAGGATAGTCTAGGGTATAATTATAATTTTATTTTTCCGACAAAAATAATTAATAATGATATGAAATTAATGTTGATTATATTATTTTATTTAGATGATATGTTAATCTATTATTATGCATATGTTAGATATAGTAGAATAGGATTATATATTTATATTTAATATAATATAATAGTTTATATATATATATATATATTCTCATATATAAACCAAAAAAAATGTAATAAAATTTAATATACATTTACATATAACATAATATAATATGATCATCATAGTATCATAATTATATTGGTAGTCAACATATTATCATATCAAAAAATAAATTTTAATTTATTCATTTACATTTTAATTATCATTATGATCTTAATCTTAATCTTAATCTTAATCTTAATATATATATAAAGACAAATAATAAGTATACCTTAAAAAGAAGTTATTTTTTCCCGCCCAATTAACATTTCCGTAACTGAAAATATATAATTCTTAATTAATTAAATATTTAGATAATATTATATTAAATCATTAATTAATTAGTGTATTAAACTTGATCAATTTAATTAATTAGTTGTAAACCAAATGAGTCGGCATATCCACTCAAATTAATCCGCCTAACATGAGAAGATAATAAAAGCTAATTTAATTTATAATTGAATTAATTAGTGCACTATAATATTAGGATTTAATATATTTTGAGATCAATTCAATAATCCCATCAAATCCGCCTAACTATTTATTAATTTATTAATTAATTCCAAAATTTACCTTAAGTATTTATCAATACCCTTAATCCACTCAACTCGAAACCCCAAAATCCGTTTTAGTTAATGAATGCATGTTATTGAATTAATTAAAATTTCTCATTCTATATAATGGTTGGTGGAGTCCATTTTGTATCACATATTCTCATTATCAATTTTGATTTTATTGAGAAATGTATTCATTTATTTTTATACATTTAAATATCACAGTTCTATTCTCTTTTTTTGCTTTCGTATTTGTGAAACTCTAATAGTTGTCTTTCTTGCAGATTATTAAAGCATTTGAATCAATCATTATCAGTGAGTCTAAAATATCCTCAGCAAAAAAAAAATCAGACTCCACCAAAGCATTTATAACCAGAATAGAAAATTGTCACCAATTCACAAGTACATGCCAACTTATCAACAACCCAATTGTCTTCACAATAAATATGTGATACTATGAATTAAACCTCGTGCAACAACGGGAATAATCAATATTATTATTAATGGTTATTTGCAATCAATATTTATTAATTTATTAATTAATTCCAAAATTTACCTTAAGTATTTATCAATACCCTTAATCCACTCAACTCGAAACCCCAAAATCCGTTTTAGTTAATGAATGCATGTTATTGAATTAATTAAAATTTCTCATTCTATATAATGGTTGGTGGAGTCCATTTTGTATCACATACTCTCATTATCAATTTTGATTTTATTGAGAAATGTATTCATTTATTTTTATACATTTAAATATCACAGTTCTATTCTCTTTTTTTGCTTTCGTATTTGTGAAACTCTAATAGTTGTCTTTCTTGCAGATTATTAAAGTATTGACTCCATACCGTTATAGAAATATTGATTCAAAATTAAGAAAAATCAATTGAAGATGAGGAATGATTAAACCTGATGGAGAAAGAATTACATTTTTTTATATAATAGTTGCGAGGAATTGAAAAGGAAGATAAATCGACAAATGACGTGCTTCCTGATTAAACCATAAAAAAAAGAGAATGAAGAAGAAGAGCAATGACCAAAAAAAGGTAAGCCATACAAAATTTTCAAGAAGGCAGTGCTTCATACTACAATTGTTTTTTCTTTTTCTAAAATACTATATTTTATTCAACAAATTTATTTTGTTGTTGGGATGAAAAATAAATTCCAGTATTTGTGGGCTTTATTTTTGCTTAAGACCTATTTTTTCTTGATGATGGACCACATTTTGATTTTAATTATTTTTTTAATTATTAGTATTAAATTATTATTTCATAGTAATGTATACATATTCCGATTAATATTGATATTAGTTGTCTAGTATTTCTATTAACATTGGTTCAATAAAATCCACACTTACTACTGATAGCTTTATTATATGAAGATTAACTATTGTACGCGTATTTAATTGGGATTTGTTCTTTTTATTAATTTAGCTTGTCAAATATATAGAATTATTATAATTATTTAAACTCAAGTATATGATTAGTATGACTTCATGACTAAGAATAAGATTTTTTTTCTTCATTAAATAGTTTATAGAAAAGCAACAATTTTATATTAATATTGGTGTAAATAGATATTTTGGACCAATAGTTGTGCCTAAAATAGATATGACAATTTTATTTTATTTTAAACAATATTGCTGCATGAAAACACCAAAAATATTTCATAAAATTCAAATTTTTACAACCACTTATTGATTTTAAAAGTCAAATTACTATCGTCATTAATGTAATCAATTAATCCAAAATTTTTTCATTATTTTTCATTTAATAAAAACTTATATATATATACACATATATATATAGATCTTTCTTGAGTTGATTTTTATTTTTTTGCTAATCAAATGGCTCCCATGTCTGTTATATGACAAAATATCATATTCAATTATTATAGGTTGGCCTCATCCTTTGGAGGGTCAAGGATCGTATATTGAGATTATTCCCGTTGTTGCACGAGGTTTAATTCAGAGTATCACATATTTATTGTGAATGCAATTGGGTTGTGGATAAGTTGGCATGTACTTGTGAATTGGTGACAATTTTCTATTCCGGTTATAAATGCTTTGGTGGAGTCTGATTTTTTTTTTTTTGCTGAGGATATTTTAGACTCACTGATAATGATTGATTCAAATGTATTTTTGTTTTGCTGTCATTTTCATTTTTCCTTCCCATCATCTGTTGTTGATGGATTTTAGTTTTTGAATTGTAACTCTTTTTATTTTTCTTTAACGGTAATATCCACTTCATTTGATAAAAAGATACTCATGTGTTTTTCAATCAACCATTTTTCTTACATATATTTGTGTAGTGTTTTTTTTTTAGTTTTAACATTATTGTGAGACAAAAAAGGTATTCTCGCAACTTTCTTGGTCTTTTAAATAGTCGAGATCAAGTATAAATATATGATTTTGAAAGTTCAATATTATATATATTTTAAATTTAAATATTCAATTATTTATTTAAATATATTAAAAAATTAAAATAAATATGTATCAATTTAAGTTTGAAATTTACATAACAAATGAAATTTCACATTCCAAATTGATTAAAACTTCAATGAATATTAAAAATGCATGCTATATTCGAATCTATAATTCAAAATTGTATCCAATATTGTTGAGACTAATGAATGTTATTATTATTTTTTGTCCATTTTTTTTGTTAAATTTAGAATAACTTTTCTAAATATTTCATTTAATCATTTTTTTTGTTTACTATTTTCTTTCAGAGAAATACATCATGGCTTTTTATCCTTGTGATCGATTATCACAATAGACTAAATAAGCATTATATATTTGGGGGAAAAAGTATTACACTGTATTATATAGTTAAACTTAACATCTTAATCTTAATCTTAATATATATAAAGACGAATAAGTATACTTAAAATAGTAACTCTCATTTTCCCGCCCATTTGTACTTGCCACATACAGAAATAATAACTATCCCACATCGAATTTTAAAGAGAATTGTTTTGTTTTCACATACTATAAATTTTAATGGCCAACAATGAACTTCTCACACATTTCTTTGTCTCTTATTTGAGAATAAGTATAGTATTTGATTTTATTAGTTTAATATTTAAACAGGTATTAAATTATTTGAATTAAATTTTGGCAATTAAAAAATTATTTTTGAAAATGCATTCAAGTTTAATGGTCAATAATTGATCTTATCATTATAAATTTAAAAAATTGTTTTCATTTTAAATTTAAAATTTTAAATATATTTTAATCAATTAAATTATATTTATTTTAATTTTAAAATTAAATATATCCTACATTGAAGACAACAAATAGTAATTGATATTTATTGACAATGTATTTTGTGATATTCTAAATTAATAATAATTATGAAATGTACCATCATATAATAATAATAATAATAATAATAATAATAATAATAATAATAAATTTAGAAGAGAAGTATAATTTACGAGATGTTCAACCGATTGACCCTCATTTCTACTAAAAGAGACAACAACTCTTTTATTTTGTTTATATTGAATTTTCTTGCCTCAAAAAATTATACTAATAGCCAACAAGTCAATTTTGGAGTTAGCACCTTCAAATTCATATAATATATATTTTAAAAAGAAATAAAGGAAATGATGTTGAAAATATATAACAAACCTTTTGTGAACTCTAGCAAACTTGTATGTTATTTAATTTGAATTTTGGAAAAACCGAAAGAAAGTAGCAAGTAGACAAATTGTTGCAAATGACAATTATCCCACATCGAACTTTGAAGATAATTATTCTAGCTACTTAAATGTACTATAAATTTTAATGATCAACAATGAAATTCTCACATCTCGCACGTTTCTTAGTCTTTCAATTAAGACATGAGAAACATCAGTTTAATATGTAAATATGTATTTAAATATTTAAATTAAATTTTCAAATAAAATATGAATTTTTTGAAAATTGATTTCTTAGTATAACCTAATTTTTTTTTACATTTACATGTACTAGCCTTGATTTTTTTTAATAATAAAGTTGATATTAAATATGTTTGGATCATGGATGACACTCATAAGAACGTATTTCAACCCTAAATAAGACATATAGCTTCCTTTAGCATATATATGCAAATTAATTTTTAAAATGGTCTTGATAATGTGTAGAATTTTAAAAATCAAGACCCACATAATTTTTTTTGAATTAAATACATTTAAATTTTTAGAATATACATATATATGTGTGTGTATTTTTGAGCTTATCAATGTGCTCAACTTTCTATATATCTTAAATACTTATAACTTACATATATTAATTTTGCATACTTAATTCTCTCACATATAAAAGAACTAACACAATTTTTATTTTTTTTAATTTCTAACAAAATAGACACCCAAAAAAATTATAAGATTAGAAAATTGACTTTGCACAATAGAAATCCTCATATTCGACAACCCAAAACAAATTAATCACTATACGTGGAAAAATATTGACACATCATAATTCTGATCATCGAAAAAATAGGAGCATTGATTCTACTACAAATAAAAATTGAGTTATTATTGCAATATTTAAAAAGTCATATCTAAATTACAAATTCAATCAAATGTACTGATTTTTTTTAGCAATTAACCCTTAAATATATTTAGTTTTTTCATACAAAATTCATCCACATCAAAGACTCGACAATGCTCATTCCACCTTTCTCAGTCTTTCATTGCGATCAATTGTAATATTTTATTTTAATATTTAACTTTATATAATTTGAATATTTTGAAATTAAAATTTTGAATTAACAATAATAATTAAATATGTTTAAAATTTGAAATAAACGTATTAATTGTTTTTATTTATTGTTAAAAATTTTAAAAATTTTGAAGGTAAAATATTTACGTTATCATTTTTATTATATTTTAAATAGTTAAAACTTATATATTTTAATTTTTGAAATAAAATTTATCTCACATTGAATTAACAAATATTATTGTACATAAAAAAAACTATAAATTTTGAGACCCAATAACGATTTTTTTCACGTTTCCTGATCTTTTTGTTGTGATTCAATGTAATATTTTGATACTTGATTTTATCCATTTAATATTAAATATTCAGTAACTTTTAAATATATAGAATCTAAATATTTTAAAATTATTCTTTTATTAAATCTATTAAAATATTGGACTAAAATACTATAGATATATTAATTTATTTTTTTGTGTTTTTAAGATAATTAAATATTAAAAAAAATTATGACCCACTTCAAAAGTTTTAAATGAAATATATTTAAATGTTCGAATTAAATGTATCAATTGATTTTTATCAATTTAATGTTAAATATATTTAAAATTTTGAAGTTGACATCTTTAAGTTATCAACTTTAAATATATTTTATTTTTAATTTTATATAATTTAGTTTTTCAAACAAAATTTTATCTCACATTTAAAAAGTCAAAATATTGTTGTGTATGGACAAACTATAAATTGTAGGGCTCAACTACGGTCTTTTCATCTTTTTTGGTCTTTCAGTTAAGATCAAGTATAATATTTTATTTTATCAATTTAATATTGAACATATATAATTTAAATTTCATATAATTTAAATAATTTAAACTTATAAATTTGAATTAAAATTTTTATACTTACATATTGTGATCAATTTCAAATATAACTAACTCAACGAAACACTACTACTTTTTCAAAACAATTAAAAATATAATATTTGATCAATTTTACGACTCGAATGACATACATAATTGATTGTATTTTAAGATTTCTTGATTTAATAATTTTTTTACACGGTTGAGGAAATAGAAATATTAAAATAAAATCAATTGCATAGGATTTTTGGACAGAAAATTGATCAAATGTTAGATTTGCAAAACATTTGAAGAAGTAGTTATTATTTTGTTAATTTTGATAAAAATGGATTTTTTTTTAAAAAGAGCACAAAATATATGTATCAAAGTGTAATTTTTCTTGAATTACTTATATTAAAAAGTTCAAATGAAATATTTTAAATATATTAATTTAAAATACTTTTTGTTTCTTGAGTTAATTAAATATACTAAAAATTCAAGATCCACTTCCAAAATCCTTTAACGAGTTCAAATCTTTAAAGACAATGTATTTAAATATTTTTTATTAAAAAGATATATAGATTTTTAAGTGTAATGTTTGATCTCATATCGAAAAATAATGAGTATTGTTTTGTTTGAACATACTATAGATTCCAATATTGAATAATGAAATTTTATACACTTATTGGTCTTTTTAGTTGAGATCGAGTATAGTGTTTGATATTGTTAGTTTAATATTAAAATATTTAGTTTAAATATCTGTCAATTTCTTATTGAATATAGATTTAAAATTTAATTTTTATTTTTATGTTTTTAAATTCAAAAATATAAATATAAAATAAATATATTTATTTTTAAATTTATTTAAGTTTGTAAGTTTAAACGTATGAAAACTAAATCTCAAACTATTAAATATTAAATATTTTAATTATTTTACTAAATTTGTCTCACAATTGAATAATCAACAAATATTATTTTGAATGAACAAACTATAAATTGTTAAGCCGAACAATAGTATTCCTACAACTTTCTTTGTATTTCAACAAAGATCAAATGTAATATTTTATCCCACATTGAAAAATAAAGAACGTTCTTCTACTTGAAAACACTATAAATTCTAACAGTCAATAATGAAATTTTGATACCTTTCTTGATCCTAAATGTTTATTTTATCTTATCAATTTAATATTAAAATACATATATATTTTTTAGTTTAAATATTTATCGGTTTCTTATTAATTATATATTTAAAATGAATTTTAAGCTATTATGTTGTAAATTCAAAAATAGTTATATAAAAAAATCCAAATAAAATATCTAATTTTAAAATATTTAATGTATATAAGTTTGTAATTTAAAATATTTAAAAATAAATCTAAAAAAATAATTTTTATTATTTTAATTTTTTTTACTAAATTTGTCCCACATCAAATAATTAATAAATATTATTTTGAATGACCAAAGTAAAAATCGTGAGACCCAAAAATAGTATTCATACAAAATTTTCTATGTTTCAACTAAGATCAAATGTAGTGTTTGATCCCGCATTAAAAAATAAAGAGTATTATTTTATTTGAATATACTATAAATTCTAATAGTCAATAAAGAAATTTTCACACCTTTCTTGAGTTTTTTAAATTGAGAGACAGTGTTATTTTATCTTATTTGTTTAATATTAAAATACATATATAAATTTTTTTATTTTAAATATCTATATCAATTTTTGATTAAATATATATCTAAAATTAAATTTTTAATATTTTGTTTTTAAATTATAAAATTCAAATAATTTTAATTTCTATTTTGTTTTATCAGTTTACACTTTTAATTTTTTTTTAAAAAGCCTTAAGCAGTTAAATCATACATAATTTTTTTACTAAAATTATCTCACATTGTAGAATTAACAAATTTTGTTTTAAATGAACAAACTATAAATATTGAGTCCCAACAATAGTATTCCTACTACTTTCTTAAATCCAAGACCTGAAAAACGGGTAATCTGTCGATTCAGAACTCGAAAGATGAAAACTCTCAATCCAGGACTCGAAAAATGAAAAATTCTCAATCCAAGACCTGAAAAATCACGAATTTTGATTTTATTTTCTTTTCTAAATAAATTTATATTAATTTTCAATGAAAATTTCTTCATTAATTATCTATTAAATATAATAGAGAATTTTTTTAAATTAATTAAAAAATAAAAAGAATTCAAAATTCATGATTTTTGAGGTCCTAAATTGAGAGTTTTCATCTTTCAAGTTCTGAATCGACAATTCTCCTTTCATCTAAGTATAAGTTGAGATCGAGTATAATATTTGATCTTATAAGTTTAATATTAAAATATATATTTAAAATTTTCCATTTAAATATCTATTAGATCTTATTAAATATATATTTAAACTTTAAATTTAAATTTTATATTTAAAATTAAAAAATATAAATATATATAAAAAAATTCAAATAACATATTTAATTTTGAAATTTAAAATATTTAAATATATGAAACCTAAACCTTAAACAATAAATCTAATGTGATAACTCTTTTAATTGTTCTTATCAATTTAATGTTAAATATCAATGATCTTTCAACCTTTCTCGGTATTTATGTTGAGATCGTGTGTAATGATTGATATTTGTTTTTAAGAAAAATGTGTAAATGCACCCTTAATTTAAAATATTTTCAATTTTTAAATTATATTAAATATATTAAAAAATTTAAGATCCACATCCAAAATCTTTTAATGAGTACAAATGTTTAAAGACAGTGTACTTGATATATATATATATATATATACATATATGATATGTATATATTACCATTTCTCATTTGTAGTTTTTTTTGTATATTTGTGAAGTTCTAAAGTTGCATATAACTCATTGAGATCATGATATTTTATTTCTGTACAGGTAGGTTTGTAAAGTTACGTGTAATAATATATAACACTCTGTATTTAGGTTGCTTAAGCGGAATTCAAGTGGTGCCCGTCACTTTTACTTTTTTATTATATATTATTAAGTATTACTATTTACTTATTAATTTTTCATTTACCCTACATCCATATGGTTGTATAATAAAAATTGAGATGTGGGTTGTTTATAAAAGTACCAATTAATTTTTCAACATTTCCTACATCCCACATCACTTGTAGAGTGACAAATTTAAATGTGAGTTGTTGTATAAAAGAGTGGGTAACTTTAAATTGAAATCTCAAATTATTTTTACAATTTTTTTTCCAATTTCTATATATCCCACATTGATTTTAAATTGAAGAATTGAGATATATGTTGCTATATAAAAGAGTGAAAAATCTCAAAATTTTTTTATTTAATCATATTTTGAATAAAAAATTCAAAAAAAGAAAAAGAAAAAAGGGTTAGGCTGACATCATCTGGGTGCTGTTTACGGCATGGGTAAGGGATGTCTAACGCGTAGGTGGTTGTCTAGAGTGATTGGCTTCTCCAACCTTGAAAAATATATAAGTAATTTATAATTCAGTCGATCTAATTCATATATTTACATACTAAATTTAAGATTGAATATAATTTTATTATTGTTCATAATTTTTTTTAATAACATTCATTCCCGATGCACATGTGATATACTAGTATTAAATACAACATAACATCTCTTGATAATAATGTTGTATTTTGATGATCAAATTACATGAAATCAAGGCCTCCAGACTCAGACAGTTGTGGGTAGCTGAAGGATTTCTGAAATCGAAAGGATATAAAAGATTGGAGGAAGAGGCAGAGGAAAACTTAAAGGCTCTGGTGGAGAGGAATCTAGTTTTGGTTAGACGAAAGAAGTCGAATGGAAAAGCATTGAGCTACGGAATGCATGATCTATTGAGGGAGGTATGCATTCGGAAAGCTGATGAGGAGAAGTTTCTACATGTCAAGAATGATTCCGAGGTGAGATTGGATAAGTTGAGGCGTGTGAGAGTTGTGACATCATGTCAGATTACTTCAGCAGAGTTGTCGTCAGTTGCTCGATCTTTTACATGTGCTGCTACTTTGCAGTGTGAGAAACCGTCTCTTTTGTTTTCCATGTTAAGATTGGTGCGGGTGTTGGATATATACGAAATGGAGTTTGGAGAGTTTCCAAGAGAAATATACCAACTGGTGAACCTACGATACTTGGCTGTCTCCTGCAAATCAGGAGGTATACCTACTGGAATATCAAGATTGTGGACTTTGCAAACCTTGATTGCTCGGGTAGAATTTGGTGCTGATGTGTCATCTGAAATATGGGAGATGTCTGAGTTAAGACATCTCAAGTTGAAGTATACAATAATCAATATCGAAGAGGGTTACATGATCAAATTTGTTCGGAAGAAGCTGCAGACGATTTGGTATGTGAGGATAACTGGTCCACTAATGAGGAGTGGTTTCTTTGAAAGCATTCCAAATATAAAAAACTTGGGACTCTATTTTGATGAGTTACCATCCACTACTGAAGTAGTTGATCTTAGCCATCTTCACAAACTCCAAACATTTAGATGCGATTCTGTACTGAATGAAGATGCAGGTTGCCGTTTTCTGCTGCAGAAGCTCATATTTCCTTCCAGTCTTAGAAAATTAACTCTGTTTGAGTGTGTAATATTTGGGGGATTCATGACGACTCTGTGTGCACTCCCCAATCTGGAAGTGCTCAGAATAGGGAGCTGTGTCTTTGAAGATAATGAAGAGTGGGAGTCAGCAGAAGGAGATGAATTCGGGTCACTGCAGTATCTTCTGCTTGTAAGATTGAATCTGGTGCGTTGGAGAGCCGACGAGACCAACTTCCCTAGACTCCAACACCTGGCTATAGCAAATTGCCATGCTCTAGAGGAAATCCCGAGCGGCATTGGAGAAATACCAACACTGCAACTAATTGAGGTATATCAATGCAGCCCTTCTATAGTGGCCTCAGCAAAACAGATTCAGGAGCTGCAGCAATCCGAATTCGACAACTACGACCTCCAAGTTCAAATAATATATGATGATTGAAGTGAAGCTCACTTTCTGTCAAAAGGTAAATCTATATGAATCTGCTTGCCTTTAATTCTCCCAAAACATGCATCGTTCATTGATTTAGCATAATTTTGAACCAAACCTAATGAGTACAGTATTGCTAATGATTTTAGTTGCAGGTTTAGTTTAATTTAGTTGGTTTTTCAAATTATTTTGGTTGAGCTTCACTTTTTCCTATGTGATTTTAGATCTATATTGAAATTATATAACAATATAATTGGGCTCAGGCATAAAGTCATTTAGCATTTTTGTATACTGTGTATCATGCCACCATTTCAAGATTATGAAAGCATATACATTCGGATAACATAGTTTAGTTTTTTTGGTCTTTATTTTTCTTGTCACGAGTTGTTCTTGCTCATTTAGACATGGTGAAGATTTGTGTGGTGACTGGTCAGAATCTTGAAAACTTTCTAGATTTCACAAATTTGTTATACTATAATCAAAAAACAAAATCTTCATGTGTATGTTTAAGTTTCTTTGGAGTTTCGGTTTTGGATTCTGATCTTGAACGTTACATTAGTAATTAATTACTTAGCATGCATGAGTTTATGAGAAAATTGAGAAGATCATAGTCTTGAAAATACTTTATTTTTGAAGAAATTCAATAGATTTATTCATGCATGCTTGGCCTTCTAGTTTCTAGCTAATGAATGAAGCAATATTCAATGTGGGAGAGACCTCAAAAGTCTAAACCTTCACTATATATATTCTCATCCTTCTCCAAACATGATCATCATTCACCAATTCAAATATTTGCAAAGCATTTTATCATTTTTTGTTGTGCCACATTCTGAAATTCAACAAATGGATACCAGGAACTGCTGCAGTGGATGTGCTGGTGTGGATTACGTGTACTCGTGCTCGAGCCCCGTGAGACGGGCAAGTGTGGTGCCGTCTCATACTCATGTTTTCAATGCGCAGCCTGTGGCTGTCGCGGTGGAAAAGGAAGAAAATGTCACCCGAGGAAATGCTGCTGCCATTGCAGCAATGCCTAAGGCTACTGTTGCTGTGAAGAAGGAAATCAAAGAAGAGGTTGTAAAAGCAAGTGCTTGATGAATTAGCCCTCGTAGCCTTATCTATGCTATAATTATTTATCATGTGTAGCTATCACAAGATAGCAAAGTTATGGAAACTACTAAATTAAATCTGCCTTCATAAAATTTATGTTCGGATTTTAGTACTTATTTATCTCCGTTTTATGATACATTCTTAATTTAGAACGTGATGGAGTGAAAGTGAAAATCAATTTAAAAATGAAGATTAGAATCTGTATACTTTATGATCTCGTAAAGAAGAATTTTCAGTTAATTCTTTTTAAAATATGCAGAGACATATATAAAAAGGTAATGATATGAGATTGAATTGAGATGATGACTTAAAATGTGTTTGGACATATATTATTAAACTCTCTCTTGCTTGTAATTACTTACTAACCATTTACAAGAACAAAATTATTTTACCATATTTTACAGCCAAGTTCGTAGTACTGCAAAAGCTTGATATATATGTGTGTGTGTGTGTGTGTGTGTGATGATTTTGTGCTTGGTGATTCATTGTTGAAAAAGGTAAACTTCTAATTTTAGTGTTCTCTTTCTTTCTTAATTCTTATATATGTATTTTTTGGTTGTAAAAAACAAAGTAGTTTGTTGATCTTGAATTGAATGTTAATCAATTTCGCTTAATTAGGACATGGTGCATGGTTCGGCCCACCAGACCGACCCGCCCTGACCCGGGCCGATCCGCATCTGACCCGCGCAAAAAAAAAAAAAAAAAAAAAAAAAAAAAATTCGCCACCCATAGTACCAATTCCAACACTAAATAGTATCAATTCGTGTTTTTTTGTGTTTTTTAGGATTTTTTTTTTTTTTTTGTGTTTTTTGGGGGTGTTTTTAGGGGTTTATTTTATGTTTTTGCAGATATTTTTAGGGGTTTATTTTGTATTTCTTAGGATTTTTTGGGGGTGTTTTTAGGGGTTTATTTTGTTTTTTTAGGGTTTTTTGGGAGTATTTTTAGGGGTTTATTTTTTGTTTTTATTTTTTGTGTTTTTTGGGGGTGTTTTTAGGGGTTTATTTTATGTTTTTGGGGGTGTTTTTAGGGGTTTATTTTGTATTTCTTAGGGTTTTTTAGGGGTGTTTTTAGGGTTTATGTTGTTTTTTTAGGGTTTGGGGGGGTGTTTAGGGGTTTATTTTGTGTTTTTTAGGTTTTATTTTGTATTTTTTTATGATTTTTTGGAGGTTGTTTTTAGGGGTTTATTTTGTGTTTTATGATTTTTTTGGGGGAACTTTTAAGGATTTATTTGTGTTTTATTTTTTAAAAAAAAAAGGGAAAGAAAAACAGAAAAAAGAAAAAAAAAACAAAAAACGTAAACAGGAAAAATCAAAACAGAAAAAGGAAAAAAAAAACTGGCCGTGCGCCCGTCTAAGGTGCGAGAGCTGGGGGTGGTGCACAGGAGACGAGCCCATTAAATTATATATTTAAAGTTTGCTGGCTGTCAAAAGTATCTTTAATCAATGAAGTCGTCAGCTTCAGTTAATTTGCTATAGAGTTGATTATTCTTGTGCTTGCTGCTAATTATTTGTGAATCGACTAAAATACCCCTATTATTCTGTTTTTATACAGTATATAAATATAAATTTCATTAAGTCTTTATTTTACTAGAAAAAATAAATATTTAATAGGATTTATGATTTTGTTAATTTCTTTTATTATTTAACCTAATTCAATTATCACAAATTACTATTAAACTTTGATCAATAATTTAAAGAAAAATCTAAAAGAGATCACACAGAAGAATATAACGGCCGTTTGTCCTTGAAATTAATTCAAATTAAAGTTATAGTATTTTTTGTCTATTATATGCAATCAAACTTGAATTTTTAATTAAAATTTATTACATTCTCAATATAGAAAAAAAAATCAAATTAAAGTGTTTACAAAAAAAAATGAATTGATAACCGTGTGCAAAAATAATATTCCTACGTCTGACGGCAGCTCCCCGTTCTTTTATATTTTAAATATAAAGAATATTTTACATATATTATTACATAAGTAAATGTATAAATAAATAAATAAATAATATAAAAGATTATTTAATAATTTAAGTGTTAATTTTTTGAATAATAAAAATTTAAAGATTTTGTTAATTTTATTGAATAATTAAGGACTAGATCATATCAAAAATGATTATATGCAAAGTAGAATGACTTAATAAAAAAAGACTGTGCTAGGATCTATCAAAACAAAATATCAAAATACAAGGACCTAAAAAAATATATTATCAAAATAGAAGGACCTAGTAAAACATCAAAAATATACGGATCCAAGAATATGTTTTGTCTTAAAAAAACCTTTTCCCAAAAATAAAAACTTAAGGGCACGCAATGGAACAATAATAAAAGTTGGAGGGTACAAAATTAAAAAAATAAAAAAAAATCTAGTAGTTGGGGGAGAGCAAAAAAAATAATTTTTCCACTAGGGGATAGATTAATTAATGCCTTGCCTACATTCCCATTAGGAAATACATTAATTAATTTTACAATTAATTTGAATAAGAAATCTATATACAATGAATGCTTCCTTCCAAGATAGATGCCCCAAATAATGCAAATCCTGCAAGCTGTCAAAAATTATCATTATCATTAATTAATGAAGTCTTCAGTTTCAGCTAATTTGCTATAGATTAATTGGATTATTCTTGTGCTTGCTGCAAATTTTCCTGTCATTGTGATTTGTGAGTGAGAAAGAGAGCAGAAAAATGTCTTACAATCTTCAATCTCTCATCACCATCCTTCAACAAATCTTGAATCCTCACGAAAGAGAGTTGATTATTTACTACGAAAAACGAGAAATCGAATCGCTCCTCGAAAAAGCGGCCGCTCTGAAACAGATTCATGAAAACTCTTCAATTCCGAAAGTAGAAAGTTTGGAGACTCAAATAAGAGATGCAGCATATAAAGCGGAAGATATCATTGAATCCCATATGTTCAATCTTATGCTTCATTACAGGGGCGTTAGATTCATTTATCATATACCAGATCTGCTGGAAGTAACGCAAGAACTTGATTCTGCAATGAAAAGGGTGGTGGAGCTCATGGAAGAAAAGAAGATTTCGAGTGGCAGCTCATCTAGTGGTGCTGCATTCTTTCCTGATCCGACTTTCAAGAATGTTGTGGTTGGAATTGATGAAGATTTGTTGCAGTTGAAGGATCGGATGACTGGGATGCAGAGGAATGGGCGGGATCGGTAAGACCACTCTCGCTCGAAATCTTTATAACGATCCACTCATTGTTTCTCACTTTGAATTTCGTGCTTGGACCACACTTTCACAAGATTACAATGTGCGAGGAATTCTATTAGGCCTTCTTCGTCGCCCAGATGAAAAACTTAGCAATGAACTAATTGAATGCCAAGATAATGAATTGAAGGAAATTTTGCATAAAAGATTGTATTGTAGAAGATACATGATTGTGTTAGATGATATATGGAGCACCAAATGTTGGGATGATATAAAGTGGTGCTTCCCAGACAATAATAATGGGAGTCGAATTGTGTTGACCACTAGGGAATCGGATGTGGCGAGATGTGTTGGCACAGTGGGTTCGCAACATGAGCTGCAATTGTTGGAAGAGTCTGAAAGTTGGAATCTACTTCACCAAACTGTGTTTGGTGAAGAGGATTGTCCTTATGCATTAGAAGAAATAGGTAGAAAGATTGCTCTTGATTGTGGGGGGCTTCCTCTTGCTATCAATGTGATTGGAGGGGTTTTATCTAAGGCCGAAAAAGAAAGAAGTGTTTGGGAGCATGTTTCAAAGGATGTGAGAGCAGCAATTGCTGAATCAGACAATCATGAGTTGTCTAATGTACTGTCTTTAAGTTATAACCATTTGCCGAATAATTTGAAACCATGTTTCCTGTACATGGGAGCATTCCCAGAAGACTATGAGATGAAGGCCTCGAGACTCATAAAGATGTTGGTAGCTGAAGGATTATTGAAATCAAATGGAGGTAAAAGTTTGGAGGCAGAGGCAGAGGATTCCTTAAGTGCACTGGTTGAGAGGAATCTACTTTTGGTTAGAGATAAGAAGTCGAATGGAAAAACATTGAGCTACGGAATGCATGATCTATTGAGGGAGGTGTGCATTCAGAAAGCTGATGAGGAGAAGTTTTTACATGTGAAGAATCGTTCTGAGGTGAGATTGGATAAGCTGAGGCGTGTGAGTGTTGAGACATCATGTCGATTGAAAGATGTGGATGTGTATGCTTCAATTGCTCGATCTTTTATATGTTTGGTTTCGTTGGATCCGTCTCTTTTGTTTTGCAAGTTAAGGTTGGTGCGGGTGTTGGATGTATACGAAATGGAATTTCCAGAGTTTCCAAGAGAAATATACGAACTGGTGAACCTACGATACTTGGCTGTCTCCTGCAAATCAGGCGGTATACCTAATGGAATATCAAGATTGTGGAATCTGCAAACCTTGATTGCTCGGGTAAAACGGTGTGAAATGCCATCTGAAATATGGGAGATGTCTGAGTTAAGACATCTTGAATTGGTAGGATTTGTAATATTAATCGAAGAGGGTTACATGATAAAATTTGTTCGGGAGAAGCTGCAGACTATTTCCTATGTGAGGATAAATCCTTCACTAATGAGGAGGGGTTTCTTAGAAAGCATTCCAAATATAAAAAAGTTGGGAGTCTATTTTGATGCGTTAGGGTCCAGTAGTGAAGTAGTTGATCTTACCCATCTTCACAAACTCCAAACATTAAGATGTTATTCTAATTTGAATGTAGATGGTTGCCGTTTTCTGCTGTCCACCCTCAGATTTCCCTCTAGTCTGGGAAAATTAAATCTGGGCGGCTGTGTACTATTTGGGAGATTCATGACGACTCTGTGTGCACTACCAAATCTGAAAGTGCTCAAAATAATTAGATGCGTCTTTGATGAAGATGAAGAGTGGGAGGTAGCGGAGGGAGATGTATTCGGGTCACTGCGGTTTCTACAACTTGACGAGTTGAAACTGGTGCGTTGGAGAGCTGATGAGACCAACTTCCCCAGACTTCGACGGCTAGTTATAGGTGATTGCCCTGCACTAGAGGAAATCCCGAGTGGCATTGGAGAAATACCAACACTGCAAGAAATCACAATGTTTGGATCATACAGCACTTCTGCAGTGGCCTCAGCCAAACAGATTCAGGAGCTGCAGCAATCTGAGTTCGACAACTACGACCTCAAACTTCAAATATTATATGATGATTGAAGTTCAGCTTGATCACTTTCTGTCAAAAGGTAAATATATATGCTAAACTACTTATAATATATATATGAATATGCCTGCCCTTCTCCCAAAACATACATTGTTCATTGATTTAGCATAATTTTCAACCAAACCGAATGAGTATTACGAATGATTTTAGTTGCAGGTTTAATTTAGTTGATTTTTCAAATTATTTTGGTTGAGCTTTACTTTTTCATACGTGATTTCAGATCTATATTGAAATTATATAACAATATAATTCATTTAGCATTTTTGTATATTGTGTATCATGCCACCACTTCAAGGTTATGAAAGCATATACCTCATGAATTATGGATGTTGGGAAGACTTCATTCAAGAAAAGCTACAAGATATTTTTTGGAAGGTTCAAGTATTATGAAGAAATTCAACAGACTTATTCATGCATGCTTGGCCTTCTAGTTTCTAGCTAATGAATGAAACATTCAATGTGGAAGAGACCTCAAAAGTCTAATCCTTCACTATATATATTCTCATCCTTCTCTAAACATGATCATGAGACACCAATTCAAATATTTGCAAAGAGTTTTATAATATATTTTTTTTGTCACATTCTCAAATTCAAGAAAATGGATACCAGGAACTGCTGCAGTGGGTGTGCTGGTGTGGACAACATGTACTCATGATCAAGCCCCGTGAGACGGGCAAGTGTGGTGCCGTCTCATACTCATGTTTTCAACGCGCAGCCTGTGGCTGTCGCGGTGAAAAAGGAAGAAACAGTTACACGAGGAAATGCAGCCATTGCAGCAATGCCCAAGGCTACTGTTGCTGTGAAGAAAGAGATCAAAAAGGTTGTGAAAGTGAGTGCTTGATGACTGAGCCTTCTTAGGCATATCTATGCTTTAATTCATCATGTGTAGTTATCACAAGATGGCAAAAGTTATGAAAACTACTAAATCTACCTAAATAAAATTTATGTTCGGCTTTATTTACTTATTTATCTCCCTTTTATGTTACATTCTCGATTTAGAATGTGATGGAGTGAAAGTGTTTAATCAATTTAAAAATGAAGATTAGAATCTAATAAATACACGCAACACACGTTATTTTTGCTAGTGGAAACAAAAGTGAAATTTACCCCAATATATATGATTGGGCTCAGGCATAAAGTCATTTAATTTGCCCACCCCTGCATTTTTGTATATTTTGTATCATGCCACCATTTCCAAATCTTCAAAAAAAAAAAATCTAGGATTTCAGCAAAACAGATGCACGTTGAGCTATATATACGTTTCTTGAAGTTTCTATCTTAGTTCTAATTCACAAAATATTCAGAATTTCACAAAAACAGTCTCTTGGTTTGTTGCTCTTCAATTCATCTTCTTGTTATGTAGTACTATTTCTTCTTTAGTATTACAATTTACAACTCATCTTCAAAATCAAGAAACAGAGGTTAAACTAACTATCTTGCAAAAACAAACAATTTCATGTGTTCATCAAATGAGAAGATCATATAACAATGATTGAAATATTATATGAAACCTTATATTTATAGAAGCGAAGAACCGATTGATGATAAGGTAGCTAGATACATATCATGCAAAAACAGAACAATTTCATTTGTCATCAATTAGATACCATTGTTCAGCTTCTGCTACAATTTTGCATGTTATATTTTCCTTATTCTTATATATGTATGGATGTATATCTCTTCTTCTTCTTAGAAGCTATTTTTTTCTGTTTGCTTCCAATATTTTTGAGCTGAGGGCGAGAAAAATATCAGAACATGGCTTATGTTTAGAGATCAAAGCTATATTCATGGCCGGGTTAAGATAAATGAGTGAAATCGTAGTAGATTTGGATGAGATCGTGTTCATATTCGAGTCGAGTCTATGTCTCTCAATAATTTCATCAAGGGTAGCCGGTCAGATAGTACGTACATTGTATCTTTTATTTCAGAAAATATTCACAAATATTTCTACTTATGTTTTTTGAAGGTCATGATCAAAAATTACACATTATGACCAGCTAGCAACCCATAAATTAATTAATAAGCTACCATGATTTTTTACATAATCTCCAAATCACAAGTCAACTGCTACTCATTCGCCATGAACAGGCTTATTCGCCATGAACAGGCTTATTCTGGTTATTGCTTCAAATATTCAAATTTTATTTTCTTGTGAGCTTGGAAAATATCACAATTCTAAACCAAATCTTGAATCCTGCTCAATCACGCTGGATTCTTGATCATAAACAACCTCAAATGGAACACCTAACAGCCTTTGAAGCAGAAATGCATTAATTAATTAATAATTAATTCTGCAATTAATTTGAATAAGAATCAATCTATATAGTATATAACTTGAACGCTCCCTTTCCAAGATTGATGCCCCCATGTAAAATAATGCAAATCCTGCAAGGCTTAACAATCAAATTGTAATTAAATATTATAGCCAATTAGCAAATCGCAATTTTATATTATCTATTCAAAGTCGGCAGCCTGTCGAAATTATCATAAATTAATATTCTTGTGCTTGCTGCAAATTTTCCTGTCACTGTGAGTGAGAACTGAGAAGAGATCAGAAAAATGGCTTACAATCTTCAATCCCTCATCACCATCCTACAACAAATCTTGAATCTTGAACAAACTCGATGGATTCTCAGTGATCATAACAAACCACAACTCGAATCCCTCCTCGAAAAATCTGTTTCTTTGAAGCAGATTCTTGAAAATTCTGCAGCTCCCAAAATGGAAAGTTTGGAGAGTCGAATCAGAGATGCAGCACATAAAGCAGAAGATCTCATTGAATCCCGTATGGTCGATCAGATGCTTAGGCACAAAGGCACAAGATTCACTTTTGTCACAGCAGATCTGCAGCAAGTAATGCAAGAACTTGATTCTGCAATGGAGAAGGTGGTCGAGCTCATGGAAGAAAAGAAGACGGCAAGTGGCAGTTCATCTAGTGGTGCTGCAGTTTTGGCTGATCCGATTTGGAAGACCGCTGTGGTTGGAGTTGATGAAGATTTGTTGCAGTTGAAGGATCGGCTTACAAGTATGCAGAGTGAGCAGCTGGAGATCGTCCCCATCGTTGGAATGGGCGGGATCGGTAAGACCACTCTCGCTCAAAAGCTTTATAACGATCCACTCATTGTTTCTCACTTTGAATTTTGTGCTTGGACCACAATTTCACAAGATTACAATGTGCGAGCAATTCTATTAGGCCTTCTTCGTCGCCCAAATGAAAAGCTTAGCAATGAACTAATTCAATGCAAAGATAATGAATTGAAAGAAATATTGCATAAAAGATTGTATTGTAGAAGATACATAATTGTATTGGATGATATATGGAGCATCAAATGTTGGGATGATATAAAATGGTGCTTCCCGGACAACAATAATGGGAGTCGAATTGTGCTAACGACTAGGGAATCGGATGTGGCTAGAAATGTAGGCACAGTGGGTTCACAACATGAGGTGCAATTGCTGGAAGAGTCTGAAAGTTGGAATCTACTTCACCGAACTGTGTTTGGCGAGGAGGATTGTCCTTATGCATTAGAAGAAATAGGTAGAAAGATTGCGCGTGATTGTGGGGGGCTTCCTCTTGCCATCAATGTGATTGGTGGGGTTTTGTCTAAGGCCGAAAGATCAAGAGATGTTTGGGAGCATGTTGCAAAGGACGTAAGAGCAACAATTGCTGAAACAGACGATCATGAATTCTCTAATGTGCTATCTTTAAGTTATAACCACTTGCCGAACAACTTGAAACCCTGTTTCCTGTATATGGGAGCATTCCCAGAAGACTACGAGATCAAGGCCTCGAGACTCATAAAGATGTTGGTAGCTGAAGGATTCTTGAAATCAAATGAAGATAAAAGTTTGGAGGAAGAGGCAGAGGATTCCTTAAGTGCACTGGTTGAGAGGAATCTAGTTTTGGTTAGACGAAAGAAGTTGAATGGAAAAGCATTGAGCTACGGAATGCATGATCTATTGAGGGATGTCTGCATTCGGAAAGCTGATGAGGAGAACTTTCTACTACATGTGAAGAAACGTTCCAAGGTGAGATTGGATAAGCCAAGGCGTGTGAGTGTTGACACATCATGTGGAATGGAAGATGTGGATGCTCATGCTTCAGCAGAGTCGTTGTCAGTTGCTCGATCTTTTATATGGGCTGCTCCCATTTCTCTGTGTCGTCAGAAACCATCTCATTTGTTTTCCAAGCTAAGATTGGTACGGGTGTTGGATGTATACGAAATGGAGTTTCCAAAGTTTCCGAGAGAGATATACCAACTGGTGAACCTACGATACTTGGCTGTTTCCTGCGAATCAGGCGGTATACCTAAGGGAATATCGAGATTGTTGTATCTGCAAACCTTGATAGCTCGATTAGAAGAGTGTCATTATCTGCCGTCTGAAATATGGGAGATGTCTGAGTTAAAACTTCTCAAGTTGGCAAGAAGCGTAATCTGTATCGAAGAGGGTTACCGTATAAAATTTGTTCGGAACAAGCTGCAGACGATTTTCTGTGTGAAGATAACTGGTCGACTAATAAGGAGGGGTTTCTTTGAAAGCATTCCAAATGTAAAAAAATTGGGAGTTTATTTTCCTAAGTTACCGTCCAGTACTGAAGTAGTTGATCTTACCTATCTTCATAAACTCCAAACATTAAGATGTGATTCTGAATTGAATGAAGATGCAGGTTGCCGTTTTCTGCTGCAGAAGCTCAGATTTCCTTCGAGTCTTAGAAAATTAACTCTGTTTGAGTGTGTAATATTTGGGAGATTCATGACAACTCTGTGTGAACTCCCCAATCTTGAAGTGCTCAAAATAGTTGAATGTTACTTTGATGAAGATGAAGAGTGGGAGGCAGCGGAAGGAGATGAATTCCGGTCACTGCAGTTTCTACAACTCGAGGAGTTAGATCTGGTGCGTTGGAGAGCCGATGAGACCAACTTCCCGAGACTCCGAGAGCTAAGAATAGGGCATTGCCTTGAGCTAGAGGAAATCCCGAGCAGCATTGGAGAAATAACAACACTGCAACTAATTGAGGTGTATGAATGCAGTCCTTCTGTAGTGGCCTCAGCCAAACAGATTCAGGAGATGCAGCAATCTGAGTTCGACAACTATGACCTCAAAGTTCGAATATATGATTGAACTGAAGCTCAATTTCTATCAAAAGGTAAATATAAAAACTAAGCTATATATGAATCTGCTTGCCCTTCTCTCAAAACATGCATCCTTCATTCATGCATGTAGCATAATTTTGAACCAAACCGAATGAGTATTGCGAATGATTTTAATTAGTTGGTTTATTGGATTAATTTAGTTGGGTTTTTCAAGTTATTTAAGTTGAGCTTCAATTTGTCTTATGTTTATAAATAGTTGGGATAATATGATGATATTGGGCATATTCTTTTCGAAAGAAGTCTTTTATTTTGGTGAGATTAGTTTCATTTTTAAATTTTAATTGGGAAAAATCTTGTTTGTAGAGATTTAATTTGCTGCTAGTGCTGTGTATTTAATTTTAGTCTGGTTTTGGGTGAGAAGAGAGAAATGGGATCATATGTTGCAAATCATGCTGCATTCTCTGTTACAACTTTTCAATATTTTTTCAAAAAAAATAAATAAATTTATTGTGATTTATTTTAATTTAAATTTTCTATTTAGGGTTCATCATTTCCCAATTAGGGTATATTAAAAAAATAAAAAATAAAACTTAGTTATACAATACCAAATGTAACCCAAATGACAACAGGGGATCTACTCTGAATACCGCAGAAAATGGATATCAATTTTGAACTGAAAAGGGTCTTTTCGAAACCCAACGTTTGAAATTAATTTAATTATTAAAATTAATAAAAAGATGATAAAGTATGTTGTTTTCTTGAAACTATATATTGGAATTAAAACTTATAAAAAATTCTAAAGAGTTAATAAAAGATATAAGAAAATTGAACTAATAGCTTTTAACAATGAATTATGGTTTTAATTTTTTAATTTTATTTACAATAATGTGATTTATAAAATTAAATTGTTTATGTTGATCGGGAGAAACCATAGTATATATATTAATTTTAGAGATCAAATAATTTATTAAATGTCCCAAATTTAGATAAATTAAAGTAGTATGTACCAATTTATTAAAGTGAGATAGTCCTCCCCTTATATGAACCGATTTTATGAGGGTGGAAATTATCAATTTCTAACAAAGTCCAAGTGAATTGGACATTGTATCCATAGCCAAAAACTATGTGCTACACAAATTTTTTATATTTAATTTCGTAAAACACAAAATGTGTACAAATAAAGTGATTTTCAGATTAAACTGTATTTATACAGATTCAATCTCTATTTATGCTTTGATTATTGTCTTCGAAACTTGATCTATGAGTCTTTAAAATCTTCAAATTAAATTTATCTCAATGGAACAATAATAAAAGTTGAAGGGTACAGCATAAAAAAATGTGATAATTCGGGAAGAGCAAAAAATTAAAAATATTTTTTCCATTAGGAAATAATTAATTAATTATTTCTTGCATGTTAATGCCGCTTGCCTATATTCCTACGTATTAAGAAACACATTAATTAATTCCATAATTAATTTGAATAAAATATCTATATAGAATATTGAACGCTTTCCTTCCAAGATTGATGCCCCATGTAAAATAATGCAAATCCAGCAAGGCTTAACAATCAAATTGTAATTAAATACTACAAATGGCCAATTAGCAATACATTATCAATATATTAGCAAACAGCAATTTTATTTTATCTTGTTCAAAAGTTGGCAGCCTCACAAAATTATAATTAATTAATGAAGTCATCGTCAGCTCAGCTAATTCGCTATAGATTAATTGGATTATTCTTGTGCTTGCTGCAAATTTTCCTGTCATTGTAATTTGTGAGTGAGAAAAGAGCTGAAAAATGGCTTAACATCTTCAATCCCTCATCACCATCTTACAACAAATCTTGAATCCTGAACAAGAACACTGGATTCTTGATGATCATAACAAACCACAACTCGAATCCCTCCTCGAAAAAGCTACTTCTCTGAAGCAGATTCATGAAAATTCTTCAGTTACCAAACTAGAAAGTTTGGAAAGTCAAATTAGAGATGCAGCACATAAAGCAGAAGATCTCATTGAGTCCCATATGGTCGATCAGATGCTTAGTCACAAAGGCACGAGATTCACTTTTGCCACACCAGATCTGCGGGAAGTAACGCAAGAACTTGATTCTGCAATGGAGAGGGTGGTAGAGCTCATGATGGCAGAACACAAGATTTCAACCGGCGATTCATCGAATAGTGGTGATTCTTTCTCGACTGATCCGACTTCCAAGAACGTTGTGGTGGGAGTTGATAAAGATTTGTTGCAGCTGAAGGATCAGCTGACTGGGATGCAGAGTCAGCAGCTCGAGATCGTCCCCATCGTTGGAATGGGTGGGATCGGTAAGACCACTCTCGCTCGAAAGCTTTATAACGATCCACTCATCGTTTCTCACTTTCAAGTCTGTGCTTGGACCACACTTTCACAAGATTACAATGTGCGAGCAATTCTATTAGGCCTTCTTCGTCGACCAAATGAAAAGTTAGCAATGAACTAATTGAATGCACAGACAATGAATTGAAAGAAATTTTACATAAAAGATTGTATTGTAGAAGATACATGATTGTATATTGGATGATATATGGAGCACCAGATGTTGGGATGACATAAAGTGGTGCTTCCCAGACAACAATAATGGGAGTCGAATTTCGCTAACCACTAGGGAATCAGATGTGGCGAGATGTGTAGGCACAGTGGGTTCGCAACATGAGCTGCAATTGCTAGAAGAGTCTGAAAGTTGGAATCTACTTCACCGAACTGTGTTTGGCGAAGAGGATTGTCCTTATGTGTTAGAAGAAATAGGTAGAAAGATTGTGAGTGATTGTGGGGGGCTTCCTCTTGCCATCAGTGTGATTGGTGGGGTTTTGTCTAAGGCCGAAATAGCAAGAGATGTGTGGGAGCATGTTGCAAAGGACGTAAGAGTAACCATTGCTGAAACAAATGATCATGCATTCTCTAATATACTTTCTTTAAGTTATAACCATTTGCCGAATAACTTGAAACCATGTTTCCTGTACATGGGAGCATTCCCAAAAGATTATGAGATAAAGGCCTCCGGACTCATGCAGAGGAAAACTTGAAGGCTCTGGTGGAGAGGAATTTAGTTTTGGTCAGAGAAAAGAAGTCCAACGGAAAACCAAAGAGCTACGGAATGCATGATCTATTGAGGGAGGTATGCATTCGGAAAGCTGATGAGGAGAAGTTTCTACTGCATGTGAAGAATGCTTCCGAGGTGAGATTGGATAAGCCGAGGCGTGTGTGTGTTGACACATCATTCGGATTGAAAGATGTGGATGCTTATGCTTCAGTTGCTCGATCTTTTATATGTGCTGCTCCTATGTTGTGTAAGGAACCTACACTTTTGTTTTCCAAGTTAAGATTGGTGAGGGTGTTGGATGTATACAGAATGGAGTTTGCAGAGTTTCCAAGAGAAATATACCAACTGGTGAACCTACGATATTTGGCTGTCTCCTGCAAATCTGGCGGTATACCTACGGGAATGTCAACATTGTTGTATCTGCAAACCTTGATTGCTCGATTAGAAGTGTGTCATTATGTGCCATCTGAAATATGGGAGATGTCTGAGTTAAGACATGTCAAATTAAGTACAATAATCTTTATCGAAGAGGGTTACATGATCAAATTTGTTCGTGAGAAGCTGCAAACGATTTCCTATGTGAGGATAACTGGTCCACTAATTAGGAGGGGTTTCTTTGAAAGCATTCCAAATATAAGAAACTTGGGAGTCTATTTTCCTGAGTTACCCTCCACCTCTGAAGTAGTTGATCTTACACATCTTCACAAACTCCAAACATTAACATGTATGTCTGAATTGAATGAAAATGGCTGCCGTTTTCTGCTGCACACCCTCATATTTCCTTCGAGTCTTAGAAAATTAACTCTGTATCGGTGTGTAATATTTGGGAGAGTCATGACGAGTCTGTGTGCACTACCCAATCTGGAAGTGCTCAAAATAGTTGGATGTGTCTTTGATGGAGATGAAGAGTGGGAGGCAGCGGAAGGAGATGTATTCATGTCACTGCAGTTTCTACAATTCGAGGAGTTGAATCTGGTGCATTGGAGAGCCGATGAGACCAACTTCCCTAGACTCCGACACCTGGTTATAGGATATTGCACCGAGCTAGAGGAAATCCCGAGCAGCATTGGAGATATACCAACACTGCAACAAATTGTGGTGTATGGATCATACAGCCCTTCTGCATGGGCCTCAGCAAAACAGATTCAGGAGCTGCAGCAATCTGAGTTCGACAACTACGACCTCCAAGTTGAGTTATATGATTGAAGTGAAGCTCACTTTCTATCAAAAGGTAAATATGTATATGCTAAACTACTTACAATCTATATATCAATCTGCCTACCCTTCTCCCGAAACATACATTGTTCATTGATTTAGCATAATTTTGAAACAAACCAAATGAGTGCAGTATTGGGAATGAATATGTAGTTGCAGGTTTAGATTAGTTGGTTTTTCAAATTATTTTGGTTGAGCTTCACTCTTTCATATGTGATTTTAGATCTATATTGAAATTATATAACATAATTGGCGTTATGAAAGCATATACCTTCATGTCATAAGTTTTTCTTGCTCATTTAGACATGGTGAAGATTTATGTGGTGAGAATCTTGAAAACTAAATAGATTTGACAATTTGTTATTACTATAACTAAAACTAAATCTTCGACGTTTAAGTTCCTTTGAAGTTTCGGTTTTGGTTTCTGATCTTGAACGTTACATTAGTACTTAATTACTTAGCATGCATGAGTTTATGAGAATTGAGATGATCATAGTCTTGAAAATACTTTATTTTTGAAGAAATTCAACAGACTTATTCGTGCATGCTTGGCCTTCTAGTTTGTAGCTAATGAATGAAGCATTCAATGTGGGAGAGACCTCAAAAGTCTAATCCTTCACTATATATATTCTCATCCTTCTCCAAACATGATCATCATACACCAATTCAAATCTTTGCAAAGAATTTTATAATATCTTTTTGCGTCACATTCTGAAATTCAAGAAAATGGATACTAGGAACTGCTGCAGTGGGTGTGCTGGTGTGGACAACGTATACTCGTGCTCAAGCCCCGTGAGACGGGCAAGTGTGGTGCCATCTCATACTCATGTTTTCAACGCGCAGCCTGTGAAAAAGGAAGAAACTGTCACTCGAGGAAATGCTGCTGCCATTGCAGCAATGCCTAAGGCTGCTGTTGCTGTGAAGAAAGAAATCAAAGAAGAGGTTGTGAAAGCAAGTGCTTGATGAATTAGCCCTCTTAGGCTTGATCTATGCTTTAATTTATTAAGTGTAGCTATCATTAGATAGCAAAGTTATGAAAACTACTAAATTAAATCTGCCTTCATAAAATTTATGCTCGGATTTTAGTACTTATTTATCTCCGTTTTATGATACATTCTCGATTTAATTAGAACGTGATGGAGCAAAAGTGATTAATCAATTTAAAACTGAAAGATTAGAATCTGTATACTTTATGATCTCGTAAAGAAGAATTTTCAGTTTTCTTTTTAAAATATGCAGACATAAAAGGTCATGATATGATATATATGAGATTGAATTGAGATGACTTAAAATTAAATTAATGTGTTTGGACATATATTATATTTAACTTTCTCTTGCTTGTAACTTACTACTCACCATTTACAAGAACAAAATTATTTTACCTTACTTGGTCACGTGATGTATGTATTTTATTTTATTTTATTATTTATGAAAGCAATGTATGGAGTATTATATATTCATGCCTAAATGATGTTGCATATATAGATATACGTACGTACAGTAATAAATCAACACACTTAGACGTGCAAAATAAAAAATCCTACCAAAAAATGCAAAATAAAATAATAAATGCGTTACTTTATTTGTTCTGTGTTTGTCACATGTAAATGGTTTAGGAGAAACAATTATTGTAGATTAATAAATTTAAGTAGTAATATTATTATTTTTTAAATAGTTTAATAAATTATTTTCTGATCGAAATTATGAATAGGGCCTACTGGTCAAAACCTTAATGTGGACAAACTTGACTTATATCTAACTCTTTCCTATCTCTCTTTTTTTTTTAGTAAAAATTATATTATTCTAAAAGTATTTTTAATTCTTACAAAATAGTGGGGAGACCATGAATTATATTCCTTTAGATATTGTTTATTCTAAAATAGAATTTAAAAATTCTATGTTTTGCTATATAAATGAAAAAGATCTCAACTGCATCATAATTCTTGGAGTATATTGAACGTAAAAAAAAGCTATTTCATATTGAAATATATTTTGAAGAGCTCTTGCCCATATGTCACATACATAAATTATTTGTTAAAATTGAGTTGTATTCATTAAAAGTTGGGGGAGTGGGTGCCAAATCCCCGTACCAAGCAAGTAAACACTATTATTTTGTCGGAACTATTAGATATTTAATTTTTTTTAACCTTCATAAAATTATTTTAATAAAATAATATGAATTACGTGTGCACATCTCTCATTAGTCATTACTAGTAGTCTACTTGTACTTTGGAAAAATGAGAAAAAAAATTCAGCAAAAACTTTCAATTGAATTAGAATTTAGATTTTTTTTTAAGTATAAAATCATCTATTATGCTAATTAGACCGTCTCGTAAAGACGTAACCTGGTTAATAATTAAAACTATACTTATCATTGTTGTTTTAATTTTTTTTTTGTAAAAATATTTATTGTTTTATATATTTTCATACTTTCTTTTGCAATTTTAATCTTATCCAATCTTATTACACAAAAATGGAGATAGAAAGTATTATTTTTTTTAGTAGGAATTTATGTGATATATGAGGTATATTAGTCCAAAAAATTAGTAATAAATGTTAATTCTAGACTACAAAGCTAAAATAACAACCATAAAAAAATAGAGGAAGTGCCAAATATCACGGCCATAACAGAAAAAAACACGCAATCTTCTCCAAAAAAAAATATATATGTGCACATAATCACTTCCTCATCCTCACATGTGACGTACAAGTGTCATTAATTAAATTACCCCAAACTTGAAATTAACTTCTCATTTTTTCTTAAACAATGAGCCATATTTTGGCCCTAATTACTAATTAGTAATTATACTACCACCATGCGTGTGAAATTTATTAATGCATTCACGTGATAGCCTTGTACCATGAGAAGTAGTCTAATTAAAAATGTGTATCTATTTACTAGGGAAGGGATCCCTCTCTCCAACGGCCACTCTCTCTCTCTCTCTCTCTCTCTCTCTCTCACATTTACAAAGCTTCCTCAGCTCACAACCATTCACTCCCAAAACGAAGAAAACAGAGTAATATGGATATTTTCACAACAAAATCAGTCTCCAACAAATCCCCCATTTTCCCCATTCCTGAACCTCAACACTTCACCGACTATGGATTTGAACCTCAGCTCGACTACTTTCAGGTCTCTCTCTCTCTCTCACACACACACACATTTCCACACTAATGCATGCAAACATCACTTCAACACATCAGAAAAAAAAAATCTAATCTTTCATCAAGAAAAGAATGTGGGCCATTTCAGTTTCTCAATTGCGACATTCATGGTGAAAAAAATTTGCATTTTTTCAGGTTTTGGAAGAAGCCCGATTGCACAAGAGAGAGACAGCGTCGAGATCCATGGACCTCCATTTCAAGCTGCAGAAGCCCATCTCCAAAGACGAATCCTCCAAGAAAATCAAGAAAAACAGGAAGCGGTGGTGGCGCAACCCCCTCCTCCTCTTCAAGTTCCCCAAATGGGCTCCCCCGGCCGGCGGAGCCACCGCTGATCACGGCAGCCGCCGCCACCACCACCACCGCATTGGGTCGATATCGGGCCCCATTTACATCACCGAGAGCAGGAGCGGCTCCTCCACTCCTTACAGGACGGCATCGGGCCCGCTCGTGAAGGGGGGAGTAGATATCCCGTATTTTAGTCTCCGGGAGCTTAACACGGCAGCGAGCCACCGCATTTCTGCGGCGGAGACGCCCATTTATTTGGTCACGTGATGGACTGACCGCGCCTTTAGCTTTTGGTTTCAAGGAAGTTTAGCTTTTCCATGTGACCTTTTTTGACCCATTTTTATTTCCTTTTTGGGTTTTTCAAGAAATGTGACTCTTTTTATTGCCAAGTGCTAAATTGGGATTTTATTTGATTGAATCACAAATCTTGTCCATTATTTCATCATATTTAGATGAAATACTAGTGAATTTGTACTACAAGTAATTGTTAATAATTTATCGAAATCCAAGCATATTTGTTATTTGAAATGGATAATAAACTAGTGATCTTTTAATAGTTAAATTATGGTCAATCGGGTAAATTACATTTTGATACTTATATTTTAGGTATTTTTTTAAAAAATAATTCACTTTTTAGAAATTAATAATATATAGTACCGGCTGCATTTTGAAAAAAATTATAAATTTAACATTTGATTAATTTTATGGCCTGAATTAGTACGTACTGATTGTATTTTAAAATTTCTATTTCTCGAACTGCTTAAAAAATCATTTAATCAAAAAAATTTAAAATACAATCAATTATGATGATGTAAATTTGATAACCAAATTTTAGAGTTTATTAAAAAGGTAAATAATGTTTTGTTAATTTTGAAAAAGGTACTATTTTTTAAGAAGTACCTAAAATACAGATATTAAAGTGTAATTTGCCCTTGTCAATTAGGTGGATCATCTAGCATCTTAAATTCACTATTTAGTTTATTCTCATTTTGCTTGCCATTTTAACAATGCCTTGTTTAAAGTGTGATGATTTACTTTCCTCAATATATGTACCCTTATTTTAAAAAAAAAATATCTACTAAATTAAAACTATGTGTTCGATTGTAAAAAATGATGAATATTGAAATTTAGAAATTGTTTGTACTAAAAAAAAAAAATTGTTTCCAAATTTTGTGTGCTATTTATTTGCCATAAAATATAGTAAGTTGAATTAAATAAATGGTGTTAATTTGGTGAACGCTCCCAACCGTTTGAGTTTAAACATTCTTGTTTGTCTCTATTCTCCAACTTGGCTATTCTATTCAATTTTATTTTTATTTTTATTTATAGTTTTATTTTTATTTCCTCATGATTTTTGATTTGGTGCTGACTGCTGAGCTACGTGGCCCCAAAGTCTTTCATAGCCGTTTCTTTTTTGGGGATGTGGGGGTCCATATTTTCAATCAAAATTTAAAATTTAGTTTTATTTCTTTTTATTACATTATAATATCCTATCATATTTCATGTGTTTGCTTTACTGGTGTAATGGTGTGCATATTAACCATAATTATATTTATTTATTTTTTGGATAAAACCATAACTATATTTATTATTATGATATTGAATCTTACATATCATGTATATAATGTTTGATTTAATTACATTCACGTACCATCAAAGTGATTATATAAATATATATATATATATGCATATATATATATATATATAGTAATAGAATATTCTGTCATTTGCATGAAACTTTAAAAATGTCAAATAGATATCTTTATGTCCTGGACATTCATATAATATATATAATAGGAATATTAAAAAAATTAATGCTAAAAAAATGACCAAACTTCCCACATTTTTGAAAAAATATTCTCAAATTCAATTTTTAGTGTTGGATTCCTGACAAATTGCACCCGATTAAAATGACGTGAAGAAAAATTATATTCATTATTGAGATTAAATATGATTTTCCACGTCATTTTACATGCTAGACTCGGACGTGTCTTATCAATAATCCGTCACCCTATGACATTTTTGCAAAAAAAAAAATAGAAATTTTGAGTAGTTTTTAGATTTATTTTAAGTTTGGGACATTTTTGCAAAATAAACGTAAGTTCGGAACACGTATATGTTTGACCTTTTAAAAATCACTTCAATAATGTCAATAGATGACAACTACAAAAACTAAAAAAAAATTCAAGTGGCGGCAATATTAATAAATACATAGACTTTACTCTAGTAGCTATATTTATTTAATTAATTAATTCATTTACTAATATAATCAATTCAATATATATATATATATATATATATATGTTTGCATTAAGTATTAATTTAATGTAAAAAAATTAAATATGAATGTAATAAAAAGTTTACTTGTTTAATTGTCTATTATAATTATTTTCTTAATTTTAATGAAAAATTTAATCAGTCTATATGAATGGAACAAAATAAGTACAAAATAACATAATACAATAGAACATATGTACAACACGAGACATAAATGAAATACAGTAAAAATTTAAGTTAATTTCATTATAGATTGGAGAAAAATATGGATATGACTTGGACTTTGATGTATAAAGTGTAATTATCACACTAAAAATACCATATGCCTAGTCAATATATATATATATATATATATTCATATCTAAGTATTTTATATTTTATAAATGTAGTTATGATGGGTCCATTTCAATACGTAAGACACATGTTAGATCTTGAAAATTGAATGCCACATCGCCTACCACGAGGTTACATTTATTGCACCATTCATGGAAAATTAATATATGGTTTTTATTGGTCATGTTTTTAAATAAAGTAATAAGGTTATTAAAATGTATGTTCTGTTTTTCTAAAAATAAAAAGCATATGTTACTGTTGAAGATCTTGAATATTCTCATTGGAACAGTATTATATCACTATGGGCTTGTGCTTTTTTTCGATTTCATTCAAAGTGATGTATACTTTGAGCTAACTCTCATAAAAATGATATTTATATTTTCCAAAGCATTATTTTAGCGAAAAATGGTACATTATATCCCTTTTGACAGTGAACATTAATAGGACAATATAGTGATCGACATGTGCATCGAGATGTCAATTTTGTAGCGCACTGGGCTGTAAACGAACTGAATCGAGTTAAATATCATGATGCTCGAGCTCTACTTGTTAAGGAATATTTAAGCTCGAGTTCGGCTCAAGCTTGATCCGAGCTTTTTTCCTCATGTTCAAACCCATCTTGATAAATATTTGTTATGTTCGAATTCGGTTCGAGCTCAGTTCGTCAAATGCTAAAAAATTTACTAAACGAGCCAGAACTTGAATGTTTGAAAAAAAGCTCGTTTAATTTATATATTCGAGCTCGAGTTTGAAAAAAAAAACAGCTTATTTTATTTACCCGTTTGAAATATTTATAATATTAACGAACATGTTCAATTAAGCTCGAGCTCGAACATGTTTGCGAGCTGACCGAATCGAATACTACTCTGTTCGAGCTCGATTTAAGGCTCGAGCTCGACTCGTTTAGAAAATGAACAAACTTCGAATGAGTTTTTTTCAAACCTAACTCGAAATAGCTCACGAGCAGCTATGTTCATTTACATCCCTACGTTAGTTGGGGTTAAAAAGGTTTTTCCTGACCCTCATGTTTGGGTTGAGGTTCCATGTTTTGCGGAAGGTCTTCTAAAGTTTAATTTATTGTTCATGTTCTTTATATTAATTTGACTAATTTACTAAAATCAATGATGGGATTAATTAATTATATGAAATTGGAATAGTAGGTAGTAAAAAACAATAAGTTGTAAGGAGTAGTTTTCTCTTAATCCATATGATTTCATACTTGAAAACTGAGATACATGAATGGTGTGACTAATTATTATTGACTCTGTGTTAAAATATACTCCCTCCGTCAATTTCATACTGTTTGTTGTTTTAGAGTTTTATTTTTGTGTCAAAATGTTTGTTATTTTGAATATTTTCACCCCCTTTCTCCCAAACGTAACCCTACAAATATATGGAAAGAGAAGATTTTGCTAATTTTTTAGGAAAATGTAAGGGAATAAGATTTTATTTGATATAGAATGAATGGATACACATTAGTCTAAAAAATTAATTGTTAATTCTATATTAAAATCTTAAAACAACAAACATTAGGAAACGAAAGGAGTGTTGTTTTAGGAGTTTTAACTAGAATTGAGATGTATTTTTTTTTATAATTATACCTGATCTCTCTCATGGGACATCAAATCTCATTCACTTATATTATTCTAAAAAAAAAAGATAAATTTGTCTCTTTTTATATATTTGCAGGTTTAAAACTGAGAGAGGGAATGTGAAAATATCTTAAACTATAAATATTTTGAATAAAATAAAATTTCTAAAATAATATATCTAAAATAACATATATTTTGAAACGTTGGGAGCTAGTATTGATTTAGAAAAAGTATATATTTTTATTTTGCTATGTGCTTGATTTGCCTTATCCAATTAAATAATCACACGTATATACCATGATCATACTTCATTTTGGGACAAATAAACGAATCTAAGGAATCAATTTGGACTGACCTCACCTAATTAAGCTAAGTTTTAAGTTCATGACAATGACAAGTCACAAGATTCCGACATGCTTTGAAGCATGTTACAACTTACGATATGCATTTTATTTTCTCATTTAAAATTACTAACTTAATATAGGATGATTAATAATATTGAAAAGTAATTATTATATATTATATCTTATAATTTTTATTTTTTTTAATTTAGACAGTAACAAATCCAGATGAACACAGCCAAAGTATTAGATCCTATGGTCGTATGTCTCTATTATCACACGAGTATTTTTTTTGGTGTAAATTTATGACACTCAAGCGGTGAAGACTCCACCTAAAATGGAAATGTTTGAATTTGAAACCTAATTTTTCCATATACCCCTATTATTATTATTATTATTATTATTATTATTATTATTATTGGGGGTGCCTGTAAATCCACTTTAAGTGATTAAATAATATTTTTCTTTCATCTCTCCATAATATATAGTTTGTAAATTATTACACGGGATTTAAGTTTATTCATGAGATCGCACCCTCAATAACTAACTGTGAATATATCTTGTTATCCAGAAAAAAAAAATGTGTTTATATAAATTAATTGATTTATTTCTATTTTTAAGAGAAAGATATGTACTCTCTCAGTTTCACAATAATTGATATTTTAGTCTTTCAATTTTGTTTCAAATTATTAATTTGGTATTTTGAACATTTTCACACTCTTTCTCCCAATTATATCTCCCATCAAACACCATAAAATATCCTACATATTAACATACCTTTGATAGAGGAGAGAGAGAGAGAGATGGTATATTTGTCTCTTTTTAATTTCTTAATTTTTGCTGTAAACATAAAACATCAACTATTATGAAACTAAGAAAATATATATTAAAGTCCTTACACACACACAAAAAAAATTTGGTCCTTAATTCTACTTTCATTTGTTAAAATTAAGTCCTTATATTTTTTATTTTCAAATTAAACCCTTTGTTTTTTTTTTTAAAAAAAAAAGAAAAACAAAAATACATACACTTGTTTCATAAAACAAGAATTCAAAAACTCAATTGAGAATACATTATTTTTTAATCCAGATAGAGAGAATGGTAATAAATTTCGAACTCAAAACGTCATTTTTATTTTACACATGTATCTCCACCGCTAAAATCTTTCCGGCTAAATCTCAATTGAATAATGTAGTAGAGTTAGAGTACGTTAGCATGCATCCAAAACCGTCAACGGCAGCTGCAGCAAATCACATGATGTTCAGAAATCACAAGTAGTATTATTACCAATCACGTAACATGCAACAAATATATATGCTTTTCTCTCATTCGATCATTCATGCCTATCAATTCATCTTTTATATATTAAACCTCTATTGATCAGATAATTAATAATACCACACCAAAAAAAAAAAAAATGATCGTCGTTTTTCGGTTATTTTTTTATTCAAATTAAGCTTCTCGTGACGAGTCCTACTCAATCAATTTCCTTATTCATTTGGATCTTTAATTCTAAGTGTTATTGTACGTTTGTGTGTGTGTGTATATAGGGTTGTAAATGAGCAAAACCGTAGCGAGCTATTCGGAGTTCAGTTCGAAAAAAGCTTGTTCCAAGGTCATTCATTTTCTAAACGAGCCAAGCTCGAGCCTCAAATTGAGCTCGATAAAATTATCGAACTGAGTAGTATTCGGTTCGGTCAGCTCACGAACATGTTCGAGCTAGCTCGAGCTTAATCGAACATGTTCACGAATATTATAAATATTTCAAATGGGTAAATAAAATAAACTATTTTTTTCAAGCTCGAGCTCGAATATGTAAATTTAATGAGCTTTTTTTTAGCATTCGAGCTCAGGCTCGTTTAGTAAATTTTCGAGCATTTCACGAATCGAGTTCAAACCGAATTCGAAAATGATAAATATTTATCGAGCCAAGCTTGAACAAGAAGAAAAAAGTTTGAATCGAGCTCAAGCCAAGCTGGAGCTTGAATGTTCCTTGACGAGTCGAGCTCGAGCATCAGGGTGTCCGTATATATAATTATAAGTTTTTTTTATTGGTTGAAATAAATAAACTTAAGATAGATAGTCATTGTTTTGACATGATCGAAAATATCAAAATCAAACCCTAAAAAAACTACAAAAACAAAATAAAAAAGAAGGAACATATCAAAATGACGATGGGCATTGAGCAGTCACAATTCAAGATTTGAACATTCAATTCATTGGCCCAATAATACTGTTCCCCCATTGGTCTTGACCATCTTGTGCTTCTCGATAATAATAAAAATATTTAATGTAAGCCCAAGTTATATTTTGGCTACTATATATTTGAACTGGGCTTGTATACGATTTGTCAAAGGGTAATTCTATTCACAACCTCATTTTTTTCTCATGATTTTATGATATTGAATCCTAATAAAAAGTTCAGCTTGCTTATCAAAAAACTCGAGAGGATTAATTTAATGGCTATGAGAAAGAAAGAGGTTTTGATGTAATTGTTGCGAACAAATTGGATATTGCAAACTAGCATAATCCCTTCTTCTTTATTTGGAAAATTCAATTGAGAGAGAGATAGTTGGGAGATCTCGATTTTTTTTCTTTTTCTTTTTCTCCTCTTGGCTGGCTCTATTCATAAGTAGATTCTATAGCTCCACTCGGTATGATTTTATTTTATTTTTTTAGACAAAAGTTTGATCTATTTTATATTGATATTTGATATCAAGAAAATTAATATTATACGTTTGCTGATTCTCGAAAAATTCTGCAAGGTAGGAGGAATTTGATCATAGTTGACAGAATCAATGATGATTTCACACCAAGTTTCACCGAGTTTAACAAGATACATTAATTTTAATTTACTTTAAAAATGTTGAGATTGTATTTAAGAAAAAGCGTGATATTCATAAAATGGAAAATGAGCGGGGGTATGAGGGTAAAATAAGATATTTAGAAATATGTTTATTAAAAATAATATTAGGAGTTGTATGGAGAAAAATGAGAGTTATGAATAGAATCACCCTTTGTCAAAGTACGTATACCACGAAAGATTCGATGTTGCCCGTACGAGTGGTGCCCAATTTTTTTCAATAATACACATTATACAATATTTTTAAATGATATTTTATATATAATTTGTATTACATATTTATTGTGTGTACCTCGATATTTATTTTTGAAGTGGCTATATTATTTCACATTAATATTTTAAGATATCGTTTTAGATAAATATATATAATTATTAAAGAGGTAAAAAACAATATCACCATACACATTTTTTTAGTTTCCTAATTGATTATACATTGAATATCAATTTTAAAGTCACTATAATGTATTGGATTATATCAGTCTAATTCTTCCGCTTTCGAAAAAATCAACATTTATTGCTAAAAATTAAAAATTTTATATCCTACTTTTGGAATAATCCACCATATTAATCAATTATATTAACTAAAAAATAAGAAATAAATATTAAAAAATAAATATAAACCCTAATTGGGTGTAATGAACCCTAAATAATAATTATAAAATTAAACTAAGTCATAACAAATTGAAATTGAAGAAAAAAATTGATGAAAATGTATTGGACCACATGAAAATGAGCATAGGGCAATTAATCCTTCTCTTGATTTTATATTTTAATCTGACCTATATCCGAATATGGAGATTCAGTCTTACACAAATTTTTATCAATTATCATATACTATTGAGAATTTATAAGTCGTGATTTTGTTTTAAAAGTAAATTGCATTGCATGAGTGCTTCAATGATTGAGCTTATAAAATGGTATAGCAGTGAAAGTTGTAGACACAATTACATAAAGATAAATAATTTTCTAAAATAATATCTTTGTTTTGAAAAAAGTTGGGACCCCTTTACCTTTATAAAGAGAGCTAATAATTAATAATAAGCCCTTTACCTTTTTTTAAGAGAACTAATAATAACAATTCTCCCGCTTCACAATAAGCGTCGTCATTTTAGCACTTTAATTTTGTTTCATAAAAAAATGTTATTTTACACGATTGAAATAAAAATTTCATAATTTTTTCATATTTATCCTCATTTAATACATTCAAACAATCATATTTAACTCATTTAATGTATTCACATAAGAGTGTTTAAAGTAATTTGATTATCTAATTAATGCATTTATTAATATGTGTGAATTCATCCAAAATGACACTTATTCAGATTCAGAGGGAGTAATAAGCTCCTAATTTTATTTCATAATAATCACTCATTGATGATGCATGTTTGACGACTAATCGTTTAGAAGATAAATGTTTCGATGACAACTTAATTTTTATTAATTACACTCCCCACTAACCGGTTTAATTATCATTCAATTTGTTCATTCAATCAAATTTATTATCATTGTTACCATTGATTAATTTTTAACTAATTATCGATAGTGTGCATCACATTTCATTACCTCATTAGCATGAAAGGAGACAAAAAGGAAAATTTAAGTGGCCTCTATTGTTAAAGTTATAATCTTCTTTTTTCTTTTGTTTTTCCCTTCACGACACCACAACCACAATTTTAATTAATGACAATTTAATTTAATTTAATTTATTTACCCTATTTTGCACTCTTTTAATTCTCTTACTTAAAGCAAACGTGTTTTCTGCCGTCTATTTATGTACAATACATCCATTGTTGTTTAGATAGCTCGCTCAAAATTAATTGAGTTACCTCAAAAAAATAAAAAAATAAAAATAAATAATGAGTGAGTTCAAACTATCAAGAATTAAATTAGGAAGATGCTACTTGCACTACTAAATCTATTTTTTGCAACACAAATTAAAAAAATAAAAAAATAATAATTTAAAATTTACTTAAATATCCTTATTAAAAAAATAATAAATAAATAAAACAAAAAAAAGTAAAAAAGAAAATGAAGTCTTCCTCTCTAGCTTTCACTCTCCTCTGCCATCTTTGGTTTGCAAAAAAAATAAATTCCGATCAACTCCTCCACTGTCGCGAACATGCTTCTTCATCTTCTCCGGTACCTTCCCATCCAACTTCACTAATTACCAGGTCAAATAAAATAAACAAAATATTAAAAAAAAATATTGACCATCTTCTTTTTCCCAACAGAGCAGACACGATCACACAAACATTTCACAGGCTCCAACTGTAAAGTTGTGTCAAACTTTGCAGGAATTGTTGAAATCAATGCACCTTGTAGATTAAATTGAAAATACTGAAAAATGTAAATTAATGTTGGACATAAAATCAAACATCATGAATCGTTTACTTAATTAAAATGATAGATTAGATTGACAATGTATGTGATTGAATATTAAAAAAATTCAATATTTAAAATGATTCAATCCATAAAAATACATGATGAATTATACTATATTATTTTTATCAATTTAATCATCCTAATATATCCCAAAGTAGAATGTCAATAGACACATCTTTTAAATCAAGTTTGTCCAAATAAAATCTATCAAGTCGTATATTATATTCCAAATACAATTATTATTTCTCACGCAAAATAATATATTCCTCTTTTAGATTGCTTCTCCTTAATGCTAAGAATCATATTAATCACTCCAAACACGTACTAATGCTAATTAATTGTGATTAAGAAATTCTAATCCCACATTTATGCTAATCCGTCTCCACCTACATATAGTCTCTCTCTCTCTCACACACACGCACACACACACACACAATGGAGCGAATTGAGCACAAATCACTGAGCCTAAACGGGCTGAAAATGCACGTAGCAGAAGCGGGCCAGGGCCCGACAATCATCTTCCTCCACGGCTTCCCCGAATGCTGGTACACGTGGCGGCACCAGCTGGCCTTCTTCGCCAGCCAGGGCTATCGGGCCGTCGCGCCGGACCTCCGCGGCTACGCCGACACAACCGGCGCGCCGGCGAGCGATCCGGAGAAATTCACCACTCTGCACGTGGTGGGAGACCTAATATCGCTCATCGGCGCGGTGGCGCAGCCGGACGAGAAGGTGTTCGTGGTGGGGCACGATTGGGGGGCGATGATTGCGTGGGCTCTGTGCTTGTATCGGCCCGATAAGGTTCGGGCTTTGGTGAATATGAGCGTGGCTTTCAGCCGCAGAAGCCCGAGGAAGCCCGTTGAAACATTGCACAGCGTTTATGGAGATGAATATTATATCATCAGATTTCAGGTTTGCTCCCTTTTTTATATAATTTAATTTTTTTTGGTTACTAAACAGATTGAATCTGGAAGATTCCTTAAAACAAATATTAGTTTAAAGATTAAATTATTAGTTAATTCATTCATGGATGCATAAATCAGTTGTTGCTTTTGATTATTATATGAGCTTTAGATTCAAGGTCATCTAGTAAACAGGGGTCAAAAGAGACGATTATTTTATTTTATTTATGCAAAATTCAAAATTTAAAAGGAAAAAAAAAAAGATAAGTAGACTGGGATTTCTAATTCTTCGAAGTTGCCTTTTGTTCTAATGCATCAAAATCTCTTCCTTTTTTCCCTTTTTAATAGACATATTTTGAAGTGCTTTATTCATGAAATGCAAACGAAGAACATAAATGCATGATTAGTTCTTACTTATTTTGGACTTATATATATGTCTGTGTATTGATTTTACTTCCGTTCAATTCTTATATATATTTCATTTGGAAAATCCTTATTGTATTCATATGTTTGGACTTTGGGTATATATTTTACTTAATTCAAGTCCTTATCTATGTTCGATTACATAAAATTTAACATTGGTTATTGCAAGATTTGAACTTTGAAAAAGATGAGTTCATTTTGCGGCTTATTCAGCCTGCTTTTGGTTCGCAGTCTAGATATTCTATTGAGATTCACGTAAATATATGTTATATATAACATATATACATACAGATTATATATGTATGTGTACCACAAAACTGAATGTTTGAACTGCTTTTTTAAGAGATCAAAAGGATGATCACAAGTGGTGCAAGGTTTTATAAGTTATAGTGTGCATGATTTGCTTTAGATATAAGGAAAATTTGGTGGCCAGAGGGAGTTGCCATCTAGGATTAGTTCATTATATGCTAGCCAATTCGATACGTGTCCAACTCCGTTGTGATTTTGACGTGTGTAAATGCACGTTTTTATGTTGAGTCGTGATATGTACAAATACACGCCACAGGCACAATGGCGTTGGGGATATGCTGTTTGGCTAGCATCATCGGAGTTGCTATCTTAGATAATAGTGTTTATAGTCACGACTCGTATGTTTTGTTTCTAATGTCCACACATCACATGCAGGAGCCAGGGAAGATTGAGCATGAGTTTGCTGAAATAGGAACCAAAACTGTCTTAAAAAACATCCTAACATACCGAAAACCGGGCCCACTTATACTTCCTAAGGGTAAGGCGTTCCCGGACACTCCAATCACTTTACCCTCATGGTTGTCTGAAGAGGATGTTGATTACTACGCTAGCAAATACGATGCTGCTGGCTTCACCGGAGCTTTGAACTACTATCGAGCCCTTGACATGTTAGTTTTCATTTTACCCCTGTCTACTCGAATTCCTTGATTTTAATGCAGATGCGTTTGCTATCTTGTTCTAGTTCATTTGGTTGTTTGATCAAATCTCAAGTTATGTTGTGGAATGACATTCAATAGCTTTTAGTTTTAGTTCTTGATGTGGAGTGTTCTAAGAGTGTAAACAAATAAGATTCGAGCTTGAAATCATATCGAGTTTTAAAAATGGTGTTGGATCATAGTATCAAGCTAGAATGAGCTTAAACTAAGATCAAACTACCACATATTAACCTTGAATCTTTCATCTTCGAATTGCAGAAACTGGGAATTGACAGCACCGTGGACAGGAGCTCAGGTTCAAGTTCCGGTGAAGTTCATCGTCGGAGATCTCGACCTAACCTACAGTTCCCCTGCCACCAAAGACTACATTCACAAAGGTGGTTTCAAGAAAGATTGCCCTCTGTTGAAAGAGATTGTTGTGATGGAAGATGTTGGCCATTTTATCCACGAAGAGAAGCCTGCTGAAGTTAATCAACACATTCTTTCCTTCTTCAAGAGCTCTTCTACCTCCTATTGCTCGGCATTATGATCTCTCCTCCAACTAGATCCTTTATTTCCCGTCGTGTTTGAATCTCGTGTTTTATTTCATCGGTGTATTTCCTGTGTGTATTGATGGTGTTGTATTGTACATACGTTATTTATATGTGAATAAAGTATGGGACTTGAATATGTTTTTTTCCGCAAATTCTCTTGTACATAAGATGTACACCATTCAGTCAACGTGTTGGTCGTAAAAGCGTTGATCAAAAAAATCGTCAAAACGGGTGATACTTTTTAGGGATATAAATGATATTTTTTTAAATTTTGAGTGATACTTTTTATTATTTCGATTGATACTGATTTAAACAGTTTTTTTCTTTATTTTTTTGGCCGATACTTTTTAGTGATACAAATAATATTTTCGGTCTTTGAAGTCATTCTTTTTAGTGTTATGAATAATACTGATTTTGATGAATTTTTTTTATCAGCGCATTGCTCGGGTCAAAGCCGGACAGAGCGCGTTGTCCGTCTGATGTGCACCTAGTGCACACAAGACCTGTTGTCCCTTTTTTTTATAGTTAAAATTTAGGTATTAAATTATAATTTATTCTTTTTTTTTAATTATAATATGTATAAATACAACGTGTAAATATTAAATAACACGTGTGATGGAGATTGGCCGGCGCAAAATATAAAATGAGACGTGACATGCATCAAAAATTAATTTTTTCCTACATAGACATAGTCATAGAGTAGTAGTAAAGCCTTTTTTGGACTACTAATTTTTTTTTTTTTTTTTAAAGATAGCCTTTTTTGGACTACTAGTATTTTATAGTCTTCACTTTTTCCTCCCCACATTACAAATTCCGACCTCATTTCCACCGCGGCGGCGGAGAGAGAAACTGCAGCAAAAAAAATGGAGAAAATACAGCACAAAACCATACCCGTAAACGGCCTGAAAATGCACGTGGCGGAGCTCGGCGAAGGCCCGCTAGTCCTCTTCATCCACGGCTTCCCGGAGCTCTGGTACTCGTGGCGGCACCAGATGACGTTCATGGCGGAGCGTGGCTATCGGGCGGTGGCGCCGGACATGAGGGGCTACGGCGAAACCACTGGCGCGCCGCTGGATGACCCGTCGAAGTTCACCGTGTTTCACTTGGTGGGCGACCTGATTTCGCTGCTCGACGCGATCGCGGCAGATGAGGACAAGGTGTTTGTTGTTGGGCATGACTGGGGCGCTCTTGTTGCTTGGTATCTGTGTATGTATAGGCCCGATAGAGTCAAGGCTCTGGTGAATTTGAGCGTTCCGTTTACTCCCAGGAATCCGGTGATGAATCCGGTTGAGTCGATGCGGAAATATTATGGAGATGATCATTATATCTGCAGATTTCAGGTGAGAATCGTTTCTTAGTTTGTTTAATTTCTGTTTGGATTCTTGATTTTGTTTTTGGGGTGTGAGATTTTTCTGTTTTGCGCCAAATATGTGATTTTGGGGGAAGATTTGTGATTGGTTGGAGAAATTAATTAGAATAATTACGTAGTTGAAATAGTGAGATCAAAGGCTTGTTTGGTTCTTGAATTTTTCAGTACTTTAAACAGTAAGTCAACAGTTTGCTTGATTCTTGATTTTTGGTGGAAAAATAAAATAGTTTGCTTGCTTTGAGTTGTGGTAGAGGTTGAATTATTGATTGCATTATAGAACCTTGATTTTTTTTTTGGAGTTTTCTTCGACAATTGGATGAAGGATGTTCTGATTGACATAATTTTGAAATAAATACACGTTTAATAGTGGATGGAGCCATGAATTTTAGATCATCTTCTTCCTTATCAAAGCTCGTTTATGTTCTTTCTTGAAAACAGAGTTGTTTACAACCATTTTTGGCTATGATTGTAAATTTAGCTCAAACAGTACCACAACTGATTTTAGGGACATATTTTGATAAATTTTGCAGGAACCTGGTGATATAGAGGCCGAGTTTGAAAAGGTTGGGACGAAGGAGGTTCTCAAGAACATGCTTTCATTCCGCGATCCTGCCCCACTTTTCTTCCCCAAGGGTAAAGGATTTACCAATCCCGTTGATCGGGCTCCTTGGTTGTCAGAAGATGATCTTGATTATTATGTAAGCAAATTCGAACAGACTGGTTTCACCGGAGGAGTGAATTATTATCGTGCATTTGGCTTGTAAGTGTTCCTCATTATTTTGATTCTGTCCATATATATATTTACTAGGTTTTATTGCCTTCATCATATGATGTTGCTCTGGATTGAGATACGTAGTTTTAAACCCGATTACTTCTGATGTTGCTGCTGCTGCTGATGATGATGATTTGCAGGAACTGGGAACTGAACGCCCCCTGGTCGGGAGCTGGAGTGAAGGTGCCAGTGAAGTTCATGGTAGGGGAATTCGACCTGGTCTATCATATTCCGGGGACCAAAGACTTCGTGCACAAAGGCGGGTTCAAGAAATTCGTGCCATTGTTGGAGGATGTCGTGGTGCTCGAGGGTGCTGCTCACTTCGTCAACCAAGAAAGGCCAGATGAAATCAACCAACATATATACGAGTTTCTGAAGCAGTTCTAAACATTCCCATCAAGCATAATCACAGGAATCTGAGGCATATGAGGTAATGCTTCGAGCTATTGTGTAGTTCTTCTTCTTCTTCTTCTTCTTCTTCTTCTTCTTCTTCTTCTTCTTCTTCTTCTTCTTCTTCTTCGCCTAATAAGCTTCCCACGACAGATGCATAATGTAGATTGTTGACATATGAATTTGGTGTTCGAATAAGCTGATGATTCGATGTTTTTATAATCTAAATCCATCTATTGTTGCTTAGTGATATTTATTGCCTTTATATTATCGTTCTAGTCTTGTAGATGAACAGTGGGTGATATGTAGAGTTTAGGCCCTTTAACTATAAGTCATTGGCAAAATAGATCCCTATGTGTATTCATGAGTGGTTGTGTACGTAACGTATTTCATTGGCAATGTATTAGTGATATTAGTGTTGTGTACGTGGTGTGTAGGGCTAGGGCTAGGCTTGTAAACGAACCGAGTCAAATACTCTGATGTTCGAGTTCGGCTCGTTAAGGAATATTTAAGCTCGAGTTCGATTCGAGTTTTTTTTTTCTCCTGCTCAAGCTCGACTAGTAAAATGCTCGAAAATTTACTGATCAAGTTTGAGCTCGAATGTTCGAAAATGGCTTGTTTAATTTATATATTCGAGCCCAAGCTCGAAAAAAATAGCTTAATGAATTTACCAGTTTGAATTATTTATAATATTTATGAACATGTTTGATTAAGATTGAACTCGAACATGATCGCGAGCTCGCTGAGCTGAACACTATTCTGTTCGAACTCGATTCGAGGCTCGAACTTGACTTGTTTAGAAAACGAACGAATTTCGAAAGAAGTTTTTTCGAACCGAGTTATTAGTAGCTTGTGAGCGGCTATGTTCATTTATAGTCCAGTGAGATGCATTGATAATAGCACTTTATTGCAATTTTGGTCCTTTACTATGGATCAATGGCAAAATAGATCCCAAACTGGCCGACTTTGGTATTACACGTTACTAGAATCACTTCATACTAATCATACATAACACATCGTAGCCTTCATCTAATAATAATAATAATAATAATAAACTATGTAGGCAGTAGGCTAGCAAACGAGTGGTTGATGACTTGTGGTGAAAAAAAGAACTATAAACTCTACAAAATCTATTTTAATGTATGCATGTGATTTGAATGATGTTTACTTTAATAATTAAAGGAGGTTTATAGATGCAAAGCTCAATCATTAAAGGACAAGGTAAAAAATAAAAATAAAATAAATAAATAAAAGAGGACAAGGTACAGTTAAGATTTTGTCTTAATCCGTTAATCAAGAGGGAATAATTTAATTCTCCATGAAAAAGAAAAGAATATGTGGGACTAAGTAGAAATATAAAATATTGCTGGTCCCCAAAAAATTGGAATTTTTTGCCATAATGTACTATTTTATGGTATTATAATGTAAGGTTTTTATTTTTTTGGGTTGTAATTATATATATTTCGTCTTGTATGCCTCGCGACAGAATCGGATAAAATACAGCACAAGATCGTCATTTATTTTTTACGATTAAAAAGTGTGGTATTGCTTGTAAATTTTGCTTGGTCTATTATATCCCTCGTATATGTTAATTTAAGGGCAATAGTGTAAATAACAAATTTTTAACAAACGATAGCTTTTAGATTTGATTAGTATTTTTTTTAATTTATCAAAGAATATGAAATTGACTAGAAATAATCAAATATCTTAGACTTGTTCAAAATATTACCAAATTCTAATAATACCATTATGGCTTTGAGTAATCTATTGATTTAGGACTTGAAAAATGAAAATCGTTAATTCAAGACCGGAAAGATAAGAGTTGTCAATACAGGACTTTAAAAATCATTAATTTTGATTTTTTTATTTTTTTAATTAATTTTAATAGTTTTTTTATTGGATTTAATAGATATTTAATAATTGAAAATTAATATAAAATTAAATTAAAATAAAAATTCGTGATTTTTGAAGTTTTGAATTGATAATTTCATTTTCGGATTTTGAATTTAGAGTTTTGATCTCATTATCAATTGATTGATTACCCATCTCTACTGAATCGACAATTTTTCTATTATTAAATATTAAATAACACGTGTACGGATGGATATTGGTTGACGAAGAAGATAATGCATAGACTTGTAGTATTTGGTAGTCTTTGCTTTTTTTCTTCACTGATTACAAATTCCGACCCCACTTCCACCGCCGCCGCGGAGGAGCGAGAAACAGCAACAACAGAAAAAAAAAAAATGGAGAAAATACAGCACAAAACCATACCCGTAAACGGCCTGAACATGCACGTGGCGGAGATCGGCGAAGGCCCGCTAATCCTCTTTCTCCACGGCTTCCCGGAGCTCTGGTACTCGTGGCGGCACCAGATGGCGTTCATGGCGGAGCACGGCTACCGCGCGGTGGCGCCGGACATGAGGGGCTACGGCGAAACCACCGGAGCGCCGCTTGACGACCCGTCGAAGTTCACCGTGTTCCACTTGGTGGGGGACCTGATCTCGCTGCTCGACGCGATCGCGGCGAATGAAGGCAAGGTGTTTGTTGTTGGGCATGACTGGGGCGCTGTTGTTGGTTCGCATCTGTGTATGTATAGGCCTGATAGAGTGAAGGCTATGGTGGATTTGAGCGTTCCTTTATTTCCCAGAGCTCCTCAGATGAATCTCGTTGACAAGATGCGGAAATATTATGGAGATGATTATTCTATGTGCAGATTTCAGGTACACAGAATCTGTTTTCCGAGAAATTCTATCAAGTGTGATGACGTAGTGTGTTCTCTGCCACAATAGACCTAATGTGATGCTTCAAAGTGTCACATTAAGTCTATTGAGACATGTGAAACACTACATGAGCACGCGTGTTAGAATTTCCCCTGTCTTCTGTTAGAATTTCCCCTGTCTTGTGTTCTTCACATCACGTGTATTTGATGACATAATTATAATTGTATATTATTATTAGGGTTGGTGACAAATCTGATTACTTATTTTTAAATTTAGGTGTTTTGTTCGATTTTTGGTGATTTCGGAAAGCAATCAAATTCTTCAAACTAAGAAAACAAATACAATTTTTCGAGATTCTGAATACCTAGCTACTTGGAATATGTATTTTGATTATTTATCTCTGGAAATCTTGTGTTAGATCATTTTATTATTCGATTTTTCATTGATTATTTTAAAATTGAACTTATATATAATTTTTCAACAAAAAATTAAAAAATTTAAATTTTTTTTTTTGTATCCTTTTTGTAGATTATTGTTAGTTTTGGATAAGAAAGTTTCTAACTTTCAACAAAAAAAATGAAAAAAAATGATACTAAAATTCAATTATTGTAATTTATTTTTTGTAATTGGTGGTAAAGGAATGACGAATTCAAACAACGGGTAACTCGACTTTAGAATCAGCAACAAAATTCGATAAAAGTAACATGTTGCCTTCGAATGATGTCGATCAATATATACGTATAGTAGAATTACATCTGTAAATTAATGCAACCTTTTTTTTGTAATCAATGGTTTGTGTACATTTGTATTTATACAATTTTTATTTATATCTTCTTGATCATTAATTTATCATTCTTTTCATTAACGATGATTTAACTCCGGTCTCTCACCATAACATAGGTAAAAAATACCACTGGAATGCACTTCTACAATATTATTAATTTATCTTAATAAATCTCCATTTGCTATTTTCTTTTCTAGTTGATTAATTTGAATCAAAAATGCTAATATGAGAATGCTGGCAATCTTACTCATACTCTGTTACTTCATAATCACATTCCTAGAAATCATTCCGAAACAACTTTACTTTTCTACCAACCAAACGACCTAATATCTAATTCTTTATCAAGTATCATCATCCAAGATCTAGATATAGAGGTTTGAATTATCAAACATGTCTCAAATCTTGATTATATTTCTTGTTATTAATTTTGCAGGAACCCGGCGACATAGAAGCCGAGTTTGAAGATCTTGGCGCCAAGGAAGTGATGAAGAACTTCCTCGCACTACGCGATCCGGGTCCACTTTATCTGCCTAAAGGTAAAGGATTTGGCTACTCTGCTGAAAGGGCACCTTGGCTAACAGAGGAGGAACTGGATTACTACGCCGCCAAATTCGAACAGACCGGTTTCACCGGAGCAGTGAACTACTATCGCGCTCTAGGCTTGTGAGTGTGTGTGAACATTAACGAACACGAACCTGTTATGTTTATGTTAAGATTATGTTTTTGCTCTTGCATTAGAAATGCAGTTAGTTTGCATGTCTAGCTCTTTACTATTTCTGCTGCTGCTAAATTTCAGAGACTGGGAGCTGAATGCGCCGTGGGCCGGAGCTCAGGTGACTGTGCCAGTGAAGTATGTGGTGGGAGAATTCGACCTCGTATATCATATGCCAGGGACTCAAGATTTCATACACAAAGGTGGGTTCAAGAAATTTGTGCCATTGTTGGAGGAAGTGGTGGTGATTGAAGGTGCTGCTCACTTTGTCAATCAAGAAAGGCCAGATGAGATTAACCAACACATCCTTGCTTTTCTTAAGCAGTTTTAAATGCTACCCTTTTATGAGGGTACGAGAAAGAAGAAGAAGAAGAAGTATGTAGCTAGCAATTAGTAAACAAACAATCAACCCTACAAAATCTATTTTAATGATTGGATGCGTGTGAATGATAATTATTTTAGGAGAATTGTCAACTATTGTATTCATGTTTTTGAATCGACAAAAATTTGTATGAGATTGTCGCCTAGTGGAGAGATCCGTTAGACGGGTCATATATAATCTTAACTCGCTCAAAAAAACCCACTCCACCCGTGAATTTGCGCCAGGCGCGTGAGCTCACGGCCTGAGCGCCCTCAATTTTTTTATATTTTTTTTCAATATTCTATTTTTTTTCCTTGTTTGCTTTTTTCCTTTTTTTTGTTACCTATTTTCTTTTCGGGAGAAAAATTTATATAACCAAAAATAAGTTGTAAATTTATTTTCTAATAAAAAATTATAGAATATTCTTTTCTAATCAAAGAGGGGTGTAAAATTTTTTTTGTCCTTACTCAAAATTTGAAAAAGTCAAATAAAAATGTGGGACCGCATAATAAAGAACGTGTACGCTTTGACCATTTTTTTTTGTTTTTAATATAAAAAAGCAAAAATGTGGTACCGCATGATGAAGAACGTGTACACTATACTACACACACACAATTATGTTACACGCACACGCGGACTACACTACACGAACACACTACACTACACTACACTACACTACACAAAATGAACGTGTACACTTTGAACATTTTTTTTTGTTTTTTAAAATAAAAAAGCAAAATGAAAATAAAAAAATCAAAAAATTGCATACAACATGAACAAATGATAAAACAAAATAAGAACAAAATGAAGGAAACGCGCGTGTTACACTTTTCCTAACACATGTTACACACTTGGTGGAAACGTGTTACACGTCTGGTGGAAATGTTTGAAATGTGTTACACGTTCATATGAAATGTGTGACATGTTTTGAAACAAAGAAATAAACTGATTAGTTGATTAAGAAATAAAAAATAATTCATAATTAAAAATAAAAAAAAATGAAAGAGAGTTAATACCTAGCTCACTTAATTTTATGCCAATTTGTGATTTTTTTTCTATAATCATTCAAAAAATGCATTTATAGTATTTTTTTTTGTATGTGTAGATCCGGAAATCTGCAATTAATTGATTCAGTCCGGAGCAGCGGTCAATCTTTGAAATAAAAATAAAAAATACCATAAAAGCCAAAGACCGTCGGGGGTGACGATCGTTGGGCCTCCAACGCTCAAGTCAGGAAAAGAAGAAGAGTAGAAAGAGATAAAATATGAAATAATTGAATAATTAAATAGCTTAATAATAGTAATCCCTAGCCAGAACGTGACTAGGAATTGAGGGAATCTTCGTTCAATTAGAAAAGATCGTAAGAAAGACGCCCAGATGTTGAATCGCCGGAGCAGAATGAACTTAGAAAATTATAAACTCAATGTATCTAGGGTATGATGTGAAGCTTGTGAGTATTTCAGTGTAGTCGTCAAATGAGGAGGGATGTCTCATTTTATAGAGAGAGATAGCGCTAGGGTTCACGTAAATTACGGGAGCGGTTGAGGCATGATCTCATTCGTTTTATCACGTCAACCCTTCCAGATAATGCAGACAGATAATTCAAAGTAATTTAAATTACCCGATCTTTATGAGATTGCTCGGTTAAATGACAATGTTCAACCCTCATGAACCAGCGTAGTGGGCTGACGAAAAATAGCCACTACACTCACTTTTGAATCACCAGAAGTGTAGTGTATTTTGTAATTTAGTTTGAATATGAATTACTGATTTACTTTGTATTTATGCTTACAAAATTAAAATTAGGCGCCGAACAAGAAATTTAAAAAATATTGATCAAGTAACCCACAGGCCGGCCCATCAACCTGCAGCCCACACTAGGGTTGGACTAGGTATTTTAAGGCTCGCTTCATTTTTTGCCCGCCCCGCCCCACTAAATGACGGGTCTAGGGTTGGCCCGCCTTATTAGCCCGTTTTGACCGCTCTAAGAAACCTAAATAAAATAGTCCAAACTCGTGGAGACGACTAATGCGCCGTCGTCTAGGGTTTCATCACTTTTATACATTCCTGCAGATTGTCACATCCTCCTCTCCCTTATCGCTTCAAAAGTCTTCGCATTTTTATGCGAAGCTTTCTACCGATTGAAGTGGTATATCCAAGGAGAAAAATCCAGATCTCGATTATTTTGTAAGATGGAGATGGTGGAGAAAAAAGCAAAAAAAGTATTGAATCTACCGGCAGAGATCGTGGAGGAAATACTATTGAATCTGCCTCTAAAATCCCTGCACCGCTTCACCTCCGTTTCAAATGCATGGAAATCGATGATTTCTGAATCTGGGTTCGTCAAAAGATACCGTGGCCGTGAGAGGATTTTCTTCACATTCCGGAGCAGTCTCGTCTCTTCAATATCACCATCATCTACGGAATTTGAATCTGAATCTGTTGTGTGCCCGTTTGCATTCGGCAAGGAGCAGCCATCTCTGATGGGGTTGTGCGACGAACTGTGGTTAGCTTGTGTTGGAAAATCGCTGTTTTTATGGAACCCTTCAATGAGATCGTGCAAGAAACTACCTTATCCCTCTACCTTACGAAATCCTTTCCATCCGTCACTTTGTTTATGGATTGGGGTATGACTTGGTTGGTGATGACTACAAAATCTTGAAACTTCAACCCTTCAGACTTTGCGAAGTTTGAGTTGTATTCTTTGAGGAGTGATTCGTGGAGAAGTATTCAAGATTTCCCTAGAGATATAGGAATGGGTGTAGATTCCTATAGTGAATGTGTGTTTGTGAGTGGAAACCTTCATTGGATGTCATCTCATGATACTATTACATGTTTCGACGTTGGTGAGGTGGCGCAACCAGACTATTCTCCGACTTCATCTGAAACTAAAGCGGTGGTTAGTGTTTTGCGAGGAAAGTTGTGTGTGACCCTCCATTATCTTAACGAGGATGATGCAAAGTGCATTATATGGGTGATGGAGGATTATGGTGCGGACAGACCATGGACTCAGAAGTTTACTATTCAACACTTTACTTCACTTTCCAGCAACCTTAACTATCGATGGATCATGCCTTTGTATTTTTACGAAAATGGTGACGTTCTAGTTAGAGCTGTTGATAATAAGTGGGACTACGGAATCTTTGTGTATAAAGATGACAAAACCACACCAAAAGAGGTCGTCACTTATGGCTATAACTACGACAACATTGTTCATGGTTTTCTGTATGTTGAAAGCCTTGTTGTACCAGCAATGTGGTCGAAGGCGACGAGCGAGACGAGCAATTCGTATTCTATTGGCAAAAGTTAACAAGATGGACCAAGAGTTCGAAGACAAGTATTTCTTAATGGCAAAAACTTCCATGCAATAGTGCTATTCAAGAAGTGCGGGTCGCCCTTTGACCAAGTTTTTTTAGGGTATATTTGGTATTTTTTAGAGTTTTTTGATGGTTTATTTTGTGTTTTTAGGGTTTTTGTGGTGTTTTTAGATGAGGTGTCTTTAGACGGGAAATAGCGCCTTAAATAAGGCCTTATGCACGGAATACCATCTCTTCTTTTTTAATTAACTTTTGTGTTTAATTATGCTCAATAATTTTGTGCTAACTAGGATACATATGATTGCATCATATCTATTGGTTAACGTTTTCCTTAACTGCTTGCATAATGGAGAAAACCATTAAGACTAGATTGCTTGTTTATTGGTGGAATTACTGAGCTTAATTAATTGATTGTATCCTTTTTTACTGTATAATATAGCTTTTAGTTAATTACAAGTAAGCAGCTACCTACATATATCTGCTATTACATACTCTTTAAAACTCAAGTGGTAGCAAATTAATTACCAGGTTAAACATGAAATTTCGTGTGTTTCTTTCCATATATTGAGTGAGATTGGTGGTTAATTGCTGGAAATTAATCCTAGTGTTGGGATATATTATGTTGGTTTGTTGCTTTTGATCAACATTAATTGTTATTTAATTGGTAGTGTGTGTATATATTAAATATAGTGTTGATTGTTGAATGTTGACGGAGACTTTTCACCTTCTTCTTCAAATCATTATTCAGGGCAAATTATACATTAATTTATAACCTTTTAACTTTTTAATAAAAATGTTCTTACCTTTGACTATTCCACTCTACTCTTCTTCTTCTTCAACAATCCAAACCAGAAATTTACGCAGCGATAATAATGGAGAAAATCGCGCACAGGAAGGTTCCCGCTAATGGCGTGAACATGCACGTAGCCGAGCTCGGCGAAGGCCCGTTAGTCCTCTTCATCCACGGCTTCCCGGACCTCTGGTATTCCTGGCGCCACCAGATGGTGTTCGTGGCGGAGCGCGGCTACCGCGCGGCGGTGCCGGACATGAGGGGCTACGGAGACACCACCGCCGCGCCGCTAGATGATCCGTCGAAGTTCACCGTGTTCCACTTGGTGGGCGACCTGATCTCGCTGGTCGACGCGATCGCACCGAATGAAGACAAGGTGTTTGTTGTTGGGCATGACTGGGGCGCTACCGTTGCTTGGCATTTATGCTTGTACAGGTATGTCGGAAAATCAAATCAAATAACTCGACTTCTGATATAGTTTCTGAAAACTCGTTTGAGTTCCATTCCATAATCATTTCAAACAAGCTTAATAATTTTGACTTCAATGAGATTTTGGTTCGAGCTTGATAAGTTAAAATAGAGCAAGCCCGTTCAGGCTCGACTCGTTAGGTAATTAAATAAGTTTAAATATAGTTTTTAAGGTTCGATATCTTTTTTAACAAATTTGGCTCGACTAGACTCGTTTACAACTCTACGTGTAGGCCCGATAGAGTGAAGGCTTTGGTGAACTTGGGCGTTCCGTATTTTCCCAGGAATCCGGAGATGAAACCAGTTGAGATGTTTCGGAAATTTTATGGAGATGATTATTATATCTGCAGATTTCAGGTAACACGAAATCCTCTGTTTTTTCTTCTTTAAAAAACAAAAATAACAAATAAAAATTCTACTTTTTAATTATTCATGTATGTTGATGATATTGGAATAGATAGTAACATCATTTGAAACAGAGAAATTTAGGAAAATACTAATCTGAATGATGGTACAAATCATTTAGCATGGAAGGATCTTTCCGTGGATATGATCATTTTGAAACAATACCATTTATTTAACATAGTATCAAAATATTTAGTTAGCCAAATCATTATTCGGATTGGAATTTCCTGTTACACTCTCTGTATTGCATTTCATGTTACACTTTCAAATTACGAGTTTTTTTTTGTATTTTTTTTCTTCAATTTTATTTTTTTGTGATTTAGTTTAATTTTATGATTTTTTTAGGGTTCACCCCGCCTAATCAGGGTTTATATATAATTATTTTTTAATATTTAAATTTTGATTTCTAATTAATAATTCATTATTATTGTTTTTTTTTTTAAAATTATGTTTTATAAATTTTTAATTCATTGTTTTTGTTGATAAATGTTGACGATGATGATTTATGTTATAATTAATTTTTATTTTATAATAAATATTATTAAAATCATAAATTTGATAATAAAACACGGAGTAAAACACATTTTTTGTAATAGGAAATTCCAACCCATTTTATTGGGTCTAACCAATAAAATTTAAAGCCCCTCTCTAAAAAAAAAATCAAATTTAAAGCTAGTGGTATAGAAAGATGTTGAGAATCTTGAAATGTGAATGTATATTTTTCCATTTTGGAACCAAATTTTAGAAGGATAAATTACACTTTGATAACTACATTTTGTGTACTTTTTCAAAAATGAATCACTTTTTCAAAATTAGCAAAACAATACCCACTTTTTCAAAAAAATTGCAAATCTAACATTCAATCAATTTTACGGACTGAAAATTGTACACAATTGATTATAATTTAATATTTGTTGATTGGATGAATATTTTCTATGTGGTCAGGGAAATATGAATATTAAAATACAATCAATTACGTACGATTTTCGGGTTTTAAAATTGATTAAATGTTAGATTTGCAAAAATATTTGAAAAAGTGGGTACTGTTTTGCTAATTTTGAAAAAGTACTCAAAATGTAGGTATTAAAGTGCAATTTACCCATTTTAGAAGGAAACGGCTTATTTACAAGCCATGAGTTTACAGGTCCATTTAAATTTACCTATACTTATCTTTGGACACTCAAATTTCCAATGGTATCTTTGAATATGCAATGCAATGTCACAGCTAATATTGCAGGAAGCTGGTGACATAGAAGCCGAGTTTGAAAAGATTGGAGTGAAGGAAGTAATGAAGAACTTCCTTGCACTGCGCGATCCCGGTCCACTTCATTTTCCTAAAGGTAAAGGATTTGGCTACTCTGCAGAAAGGGCACCTTGGCTAACAGAAGATGAACTCGGCTATTACACGAGCAAATTCGAACGGACAGGTTTCACCGGAGGAGTGAACTACTACCGCGCTTTAGGCCAGTGAGTGTTCCACACACTTGACAATGAAAGCTCCATTAGGCAGTTCTTGGTGTTTATTTGTTTGTGTGTATGTTTGTGCTCCTGAATGAAATGAGGCTGTTTCATTTATGTTAAAATTATGTAGGAAGTGCAGTTTCTTTACTTCTCCTGCTGCTAAATTGCAGAAACTGGGAGCTGAATGCGCCGTGGACAGGAGCTCCGGTGAATGTGCCGGTGAAGTTCGTTACGGGCGAATTCGACATGACCTACCATATGCCGGGGACCAAAGATTTTATACACAAAGGTGGGTTCAAGAAATTTGTGCCGTTGTTGGAGGAAGTGGTGGTGGTCGAAGGCGCAGCTCACTTTGTCCATCAAGAAAGGCCAGATGAGATCAACCAACACATCTATGCTTTTCTAAAGCAGTTTTGAATTTGAATTTGAATATGAATCGCCCCTATATTTATTGGGAGTTTGCAATGCGAATGGCCGGTTCGCCCTTGAGGCCATTTAGGCGGTCACCTCATGCCCTCGAAAAAATTAAAGCCCATATTCATCTTTGTCGTATATATATATTCTACTTTATTGATTAATTGCAATAATTTCATTAGTTAATTACGTTACTGAAGAGCTATTACTAGACCAGTGGTAGATGGCACGTGAGATTTCTTATTGCATTCCCTTATACTTCGTGTTGCACTTTCAAATTATAATTTTTTCTTGAATTTTTTCTCTTTAATTTTATTTTTTGTGATTTAGTTTAATTTTTCGATTGTTTTTAGGAGTCACCCACTCAATTAGGATTTATAATTATTTTTTAGTATTTAATTTTTAATTTTCAATTATACGATGGTTGATAATTTCAAAATTAAATTTTATCATCTTTCTAATTCATTTTTTTGTTGATAAAAATTGAGTATGATTATTTATGTTATAAGTAATTTTTATTTTATATTAAATATTATTAAAATCATTGTAAATTTGATAGTGAAACACAAAATGAAACATGAAGAAGTGCGACTAGAAATTTAGACCAAGTAGATGGCAGATGAGATCCTCTATTTCATTTTTAGTATTTCAATCCATATTCTACAATCGAATTTACAAGTTTAATAATATATATTGCGGAAATAAAATTTAATTATAACATAATTATCCTAATCACATTTATCAATAAAAGATTGGGTTTTAAAAAATTAAAAATGATCTTTATAAAATAATCAACCATAATAAATAAGTGTAAAATCCTAGAATCAACCCTAATTAATAAGTGTAAAATTAAACTGAAGCACATTCAATTAAATTTGACGGAAAAAATGGAAGAAAAATTTATAAATTCAATAGTGAAACACGGATTGAAACACCAAATACGAAATAGAGAATTCCATCCGGATAAATGGTGGTCATTCTAATATATAATATTCTAATTATGTATAAAAATGGGTCTTACCGTAATTAATACGCTACAATTGCCTTCAACCACAATATTATCCAACCTCACCTATTTGTCATCTATCCACATGATCGCATTAAGGATGTTGCAGGAGGGAGTAGGCGGGTGATTGGGGCCTAGTGCCTAGACCGTCTAGACGATTTTTAATTTTTAATTTTTAAATTTTACAATTTTTATTTATAAAATATAATATTTTAAACAAAGTATTTAAAGTAAAAGATATAAAAAAACATTCAAAGTTAAATCATCAAAAAAAAAAAAAACATTCAAAGTTCTAATAATCCAAAATTCGAAAAACAATGACATTCAAAGTCCAAACATTGAAATCATCTAAAGCCACAATCTCCATCCAGCTCATATTCATTCTCATTAATTTTCTCATCTTCAGACTTAAAATTTTCATCGGGATAATTTCACTTTTAGTCCCACTAGAATAGGATCAAAACACTTTTGGTCTCATATCTTTCGTTTTTGATCTCATAGTTTATTAACTCGACACTTTTGGTCCCAAATTATTTTTTTTTTATTTTTTTGACATTTTTAGTCCCAAGTAGAATATGTATGTATGTGTGTGTGTATTCAAAGGACAGTTTGGCTTCATTTTTTCAGCAAATCATTAAGAAAAAAGAGGAAAATATCTAGCAAAAAAATCAGCATAATACCCAACAAAATATTATAAAATATTATAATATCTCGAAAATTTTCAGCAAAATATTCAACAAAATATCAAGCAAAATGCCAAATAAATATTCAGCAAAATGTCTAACAAAATCATTTCAACTTCTTGTCAATATGCGGTTTTTGTTCAGCAAAATTTTTGACAAAATATACAGGAAAAAAAAAACATTGAAAAAAAATATAAGAAAAAATATGATGTTAGTTTTAGGACTAAAATTGTCGAAAAAAAAAACACTTAGGATCAAAAATGTTTTGACCCTATTTTAGTGAAACTAAAAGTGAAATTATCTCTCTTATTGTTCAAAAAAAATTGAAAAATAAAAAAACTATCCGTCATGTGCTAGGCGGCGCCGCTAGCGAAAATGGCCAAGGTGGGCGGCCGCCTTTCACAACAGTGACTATTCCTAATTAATGCATTCTAATTAGGTTTAACTTATCCAACCTAACCTATTTGTCATCTATCACACGTCAAATATTAATCTATCTACCTGTTTGGCGCCTAGCCCGATTTGTACAGTACTGCTCATTTTACGATAAATTTTAAAGTGAAGGGGATGCAATTACTATCATAAATGTATATATGTTATGTCTATATTATAATGGACCATGACATGAAGTCATGATAATATCGTGGCTAGAGCAAAATTCAATCTTACTACAGTAGAAGCTTACATATTTCTTGAGTTCCAGCTTCCACACCAGAGATTCACGCAGCGATAGATAACAATGGAGAAAATACAGCACAAAACCATACCCGTAAACGGCCTGAACATGCACGTGGCGGAGCTCGGTGAAGGCCCACTAATCCTCTTCCTCCACGGCTTCCCGGAGCTCTGGTATTCGTGGCGGCACCAGATGGTGTTCATGGCGGAGCACGGCTACCGCGCCGTGGCGCCGGACATGAGGGGCTACGGCGACACCACTGGCGCGCCGCTAGATGATCCGTCGAAGTTCACCCTGATCCACTTGGCCGGCGACATGATTTCGCTGCTCGACGCGATCGCGGTGACTGAAGACAAGGTGTTTGTTGTTGGGCATGACTGGGGAGCTCTTGTTGCTTGGCATCTTTGTATGTATAGGCCTGATAGAGTGAAGGCTTTGGTGAACTTGAGCGTTCCTTTTATTCCCAGAGATCCTCAGATGAGTCTCGTTGAAATCTTGTGGAAATCTTATGGAGATGATCATTATGTCTGCAGATTTCAGGTACACAATATGCCTTTTGTCTTCACTCTTCACGTTACGTGTATTTGATGACATCGTGAATATATACTTCGGTGTCATGGATAAATTCTAAGGTAAGGTGGCAGCACTACATCCCTCCCTTCTGCAGTTGACAAGTGTCCCGAGTCCATCAAATTTTGGTTATTTGCAACTATATTTTTTTGTCTAAAAACAAAATTTCGACCAAAAGTTTTGGCCGGTCGAAACAATTATCATGTCACTTCAACTAACATATTGCAACACTTTGACTATCTGTTGTGACAGTTAATTACCTATAATTACCTAGTATGATAGTTAGGGATGTCAAACTAGCCCGAAACCGATGGGCTGGCCCGAACCGCCCGAAAAAAATGTGGGTTAGGGTCATATTTTTTAGGCCCGAAATAAATTTTAACCGAACGGGCCCGCCCGAACGGACCGACGGGCTAAACGGGCCAGCCCGCTAGGTCCGCGGGTTGGCCCGTAGGGCTATTTTTTTTTTTAACATGCTCTTATTATTATTTGATAAGAAATAAATGGATACTAGAAAATAGTTAGATTATACTTTCAACTGGTAACTCACCATTCTTTGTTCTTCTTTCCTTCTGTTGAACTTGGCTTTTAATTTTTTATAATAAACAAATGAATTATTATAAAATAGTTAGATTATGCTCTCAGTCGACTATCTATTATCTAAATTTCTCAAAAAAAAAATCTCACTGTTGAAGAAATGGTCACTAGAAATGGTCACTGCTGCGGAAGAGATAAATCTAATCAAATAAATTAGAATATATGTTTTGGAAACTCTTCTATAGAATATAGTGAAAAAATATAATACAATTTGCAATCAATTCGACACTGAAAGAATGCGCAGTTCTACTATTTGACGAAATTCCTCAATGAATAAATTGTAATGCATCGTAATATAGAACTGTAGATTATGTGAGGATTTTAACCTATGCATCTATACAGACTGTGCTGCTTAAGTTCTCGTGTATTAACTTTGCTTGTAATTATATGATGCTTGTATAAACATATGGTATATCTGTTATAGTTTTGGATCTAATATAGGACATGAAAACTTACTATTTGAAAGAGTATTCACCTTATACTTAACTTTTGTCATAAACATGTTGCCCCACGGGCTAGCCCGAAAACCGAAGTTTTAGGGTTAGGGCCAAAAAAATTTAGCCCGAAAAAATTTCAGCCCGAATGGCCCGACCCGAATAGCCCGATAGGGTTGGCCCGAAACCGACGGGCTGACCCGTTTGACATCCCTAATGATAGTCCGAAACTGAAATTATTTTGTTGACCGACAAATAAAGATTGAAAATAGCAAAAATTAAATACATCCCCTTATAATTTATCCGGTGTCATGTTGATAATACCATTTGAAATAGTTGGATAACGGTTATTTAGGGTTAAATGTCTCAAAAATCATGATTTTTACCCGATGTTCGGTTTTAAACGTTATATACTTTCAAATCTGTGTAATGTTATGGTATATATAAGTGTTTTTGCAAATTGCACAAGAGTATTGAATAAAAATTGGACGTAGCAGACGGCATGCACATGTGTAGCGGTCTCCCGCCATTGAAAGTGAGGTCGGTCGTTCTATCTGTACATCCAAACAATGTCATTTTGTACAAATTTCTCAAATTACGGTCTAATTTGAGAATTTTGCTCAGAACAACATTGTTTGGATGAACAAATAAAACCACCCGACTTCTCTTTCAATGGTTGGAGACCACTACATGTGTGTGTGTCCGTTTACCACGTCAATGCTCAAGTCTAATTTGCAAAAATACTTCAATTTATAGTAAAATCACAAAGTTTTAAAAGCAGTGTTGAAAATTAAATAATAAAAAGAAAAAGAAAAAAGATCAATTAAAAATTATGATTTTAGATGCCATAACTCAATTCCTTATCATCATCCAAGATGAGGTTTGAGTTATCAAATACGTCAAATCTTGATTATCTTTTCCATCTAAAGCTTTACCTATACTTACCTCTAAAAACTTCGATCTCTCTGTACTGCCTTTGAATATGTGATGTTATCTAACAACCAATACATAAGTACATAAGTACATAACCAATTTCACTAACACATTTCTTGTTGATTTTGCAGGAACCCGGCGTCATAGAAGCCGAGTTTGAAGATCTTGGCGCCAAGGAAGTGATGAAGAACTTCCTTGCACTCCGCGATCCCGGTCCACTTTATTTACCTGAAGGTAATATAATTGGACACTCTGCTGAAAGGGCACCTTGGCTAACAGAAGAGGAACTGGATTATTACGCCGCCAAATTCGAACGGACTGGTTTCACCGGAGGAGTGAACTACTACCGCGCTCTAGGCTTGTGAGTGTGTGTAAACGACCGTGTTTTTTTTATGTTAAGATTATGTTTGCTCCGTCTCTTTACTGTTTCTGCTATTGCTAAACTACAGAGACTGGGAGCTGAATGCGCCGTGGGCGGGAGCTCAGGTGAATGTGCCGGCGAAGTATGTGGTGGGTGAATTCGACCTGGCCTATTATATGCCAGGGACCCAAGATTTTATACACAAAGGTGGGTTCAAGAAACTGGTGCCATTGTTGGAGGATGTGGTGGTGATTGAAGGGGCAGCTCACTTTGTCAATCAAGAAAAGCCAGATGAGATCAACCAACACATCCTTGCTTTTCTTAAGCAGTTTTAACTCAAGGGTACGAGATTTTCTGTTACATTTTCACTATAAGCCTCGTGGTGTAATAAATGTATATTCCGTGTATTATAATGGACAACATTATGAATGTACATGTAATATTGTATGATCAATAAATCTTGCTATTAATATATGTTTTGGCTATAAAAATTCATTCATGAAATAAACGAGTTAATTGGTAGTAGAAATACTCAAACCAGAGTATATCATGTTCAGAAAAATGCTGAGATAGAATATTAATCAAAGGTGCAACATGTGACAAAACTTTTTGCTAATGAGATTAAAAAAAAACAAGACATGATCATAGTTATAACGAGATATATTCCCTATTCAGTAATGTCGAATGCTTCCTTTTCTACGTATATGAATCATAATAATTAACGCTCTTAGTAAACTACGAACCAATAAACTGTAAACAAAAGTTACCTCGTGTCAAAGCAGTTCATCGATTACTCCTCCATGCGATTTTCCTTCGTTTGTGGCTGGAACACCTTGACTTTGAGCTGCGGTAAGGCGAGAACTGATGGAGCCGAGATCATGTGAATGCTCTGTTCCAGTTCTTTTACCTCCTCCCTGAGCAACTGCCCCTTCTTTCCCTCCATCCTGTCCGGTTTCACAACACGAGTAAATATCTAGTAACTCAAAGTTGATCGAGGATACAAACTGCAACAGTCGGAGAAAAAGAAGAAAAAAAAAGGTTAACCTCTTTTTATGGTGTCTAGTCCCCCTGGCAACCCTGACTTTATTGATTATCTTAATGGCCTTGAGAGTGTTATCCGCCATGTTCCTGTCGTATCTCTCTGGTCTATTCCGCTTTCTCTCAAGCGCAAATGTAGAATCTTTTTAAAGGACAGCGAAGGTTCAGTAACAAAATTCAATCGATAGTGATTGGATGAGTACTGCAACGCTTACCTCAGTCATGTCCTTGCTATGCAACCGCCTGTAAACCTTAGTCCATTTTACTTTGCGAGGATTTCTCTTCATCTTGAAGTTTTTATGGCATTTGGATCAGCAAAATCTAAAGATCTGCAGATCAAATTATAAGAATTTATGCACTAAAACTACATGGAATAATCTAATATAATAAAGATGTATTCAGATTAATGAACTGTACACTAACAATACTTTCTTACTTGAAACATAACTGAGAACTTAAAGAGACATAAATTAGACAGCTTATCATTCGATTCCTGGTCATTTACCATGAAATCAGAACCAGACAAGAGCAAGAAAGCGAATGACGGACCACTCGGACAGTTGACAGAAAGCTCAAACTCACTAACAGATAGATACAAAATACATCAAATTTGTATATATAACATATAAATGCACCATCATATTATCTACTTTGTTCCCATAAAAAAAAGGGGGAATTCAGCTCAGTAAATGCATAACACCATGCAATCAAGGTGAACACAACTAGTATAGCTCCATGCCATCCAGTTCCTCCATTAAGTACATACAATTAACAAAAATCGAGCCATTACCGACATAACTTCACCTCCTATCATGATATAATCTCATCTCATTTGCAAAAACAAAGATGAAATTATTTATCTAAGTAGAACAGCAATAAAAGTATACACAATATAAGCAATAAGCAACAATACTAAAAGACACATAAAATGAATAACAGTAAAAAGCTTTCACCTTTGCATCGTTACGAACAAATTGAATGCCATGCCCTGCATATACAGTAGAAGAACAGAACCAGCATTTCTCCAACCTCATCTTTTTATTGCATTAATTAAAAACAAAAAATAGCATGCTAAAAACTAATTGATATCAAGCATTCAATCATTGAATTTCAATGAATCAAAATAATTTATTTAAGCCCAAATCTCTTAAGGCATTGATCACTGAACAAAAAATTCATAACATATACGGTGCGAATTTCATGCTATACAACTAATATTAATAAGATGTTACTATTTAATTGCATAATTACATATTTGAAAAACAAATTTAAAAAATAAAGGCAAAGAAATTGAAGTGAGGGATTACCGTATGGCTTCGAAATTTGAAAGCAATAGAAACGGCGGCTGCGATGATTCCTCCCTTCCACTTATTCAAGATATCACCGCCGGCGCGGCGAGGACATGAAAGGGAATGGTGGCGGTTCAAAGTGGCGCGCGGCGGCGGGGGGTTTGAAGATTAGGGGTCATGGTGGGGAAGAAGAGTAAATGGCGGGGGCAAATAATCAATTATTTCAATTTTCAAAATTAATTCGGAATTAATATTTTTGTCAAAAAAATATTTAAATGATTTAAAAAGTAATTAAATTTCTAACATTGATATATTTTTCGGCCAAAAATTATCTAACACTTCGACATAATACTTAAATGGTTTAAAAAGTAATTAATATATTATGCTTCGACATAATACTTAGGTCTCTTCTTTACTAACTATTATATTATGGTCAAATCAATCACTATCTACGTGGCATGTCATTTTTACTTAATTTTGACAGTATTTTCAAATTTAATTTTTATCCGAAAATGTGTATGATGATAAATTTGAAAAACGAAAATAGTTTTAATAGACGCTTTAAGAAAATTGAAATGTAGAGGATAAAATGAAAGTTCTAGCTATCATTAAATGTATTCATTTAATATTTTCTTGGTATAAGATAAATATTGTATAAAATTAAGATGACCAATAAATGTAATGTGTAAATAATATAAAAATAATCTGTAGATATAATATAGTTGGTAATGTATGAAGAATCTTGTAAACCTCGTGAGAATTAATATCCCAATTAAAGCCCAAAAGCCTAACTATTTATTTGTAAACCTATGTGTGACTCGACATTTATTTATTTTTTCTTTTTCAAACTTGATAGGTGGATATATCATATATATTTTTATTTTATTTTTATGAATGCATCACCATTAATTATTGTCCTTTCAATATTATTTTATATTAATTGACTTAGCTTAATAATTAACCTAAACAAATCAAGGCCATGATCAACTCTTTTTTTAAGGTCATAATCATACTACTCAATTATTCTTTGTTTAACTACTAATAATTACTTATAATAAAATTAAGATAGTTAGTGACAAGGACAATTTTAAATTGCCAACTTGTTTGCTTATTCTTTTCTGACTAAAATGTTGTGTTCTGAAATTTTACAGATGCATCCTAGGTTAAGATATATTTTGCATGTTTCTCGTGAGTCGTGATCATCTAAAATAAAATAAAATAAAGGGTAAAATGTGTCAAATCTCTCAATTTTTTAAAAATATTGTACAAAGCTTTCTTTGTATTTTTAAAATTGCAACAAATTTCCCATGTTCAAAAAAGCATGCGCAACTTCTCATTTTTTAAATTTTGAATTAAAATACTCTTATTTACTTGGTCTTGAAATTTATAGGGGGATTGAAAATGTAAGTTTTCGATTGCCTTCTTTTAGGTCGTTCGTATCAAATAAGTAAGTTGCGTATGTTTTTCAAAAACAGAAAGAGTTTGGCACAATTTCAAACTAGGAAATTTAGCCTAGTGGAAAAGTTTCTTTATTTTGATTTTGAAAATAAGACTTAACCCAATAGTTAAGTGTTATGTTTGTGATTAGGGGTCCATGGTTCAAAATCATTTGATGTAGTTTGGAAATAAGAATACAAAACTCTATTAGTCTAGTTGGTTGACCCCAATGTACAAAGGTACAGTTTCAAAAACGGAAGAGGGATTGGTGTAAAATTTCGATAACGCAAAAGGCTTTGTCGTATTTTACCGTCCTAAAGTCACAACCACACTATTTCCAACCATATGCCCAAGAATAACGAGATTGGAAGTTAAACAATAATTCTAGAGTTTCTTTAGGTGAAGTTAGGAGTTAGAGATCGAACCCTAATCACTCAACCTTATAAAGGTGAGAAACAACACTAAACTGCATAGTTTATGGTATAATAATAATAATAATAATAATAATAATAATAATAATAATAATAGTAGAGTAATATTTGTAAAGTTTACCATATATTAAAGCATATGGTATACACATTTCTCATCTCCTAGCTAGAGTCAAGAACTCAAGATTATTCTTTTGCTATAATTTCAAGATCTCAGCCAACTCAATTATCTATATATAGAAGTATTTTAATTCAGGATGATCATCTCTTAGTTACGTCGATATATCAAATTTTCAGATGTCATGCTTGTAAGTATACATCAATATCTATAAGTCCATCACACACAAACACAAGTGTGTGTGTATACGTATATATCATTACAATTTATGAAACCATATAACAATACAAGTTATATAGGTCATAATCAAAAGATTATGGAATCGTCACTCTACCAAGTCAATATATTTAGACTCACAAGAATCTAGAGACAATAGCATAGATTTCCAGCTGCACATGCATAAGAAGGAGGGCATTGGCCGTTCACACAAGGGCCGATATGGAGGCATTCATGTTGGAGTAATTTTCTTGAATTTATTAAGGCTCTTCCTTGTTGATCTTCCATGGCTTCAACTCCCATCCATGGCAACACTGTAGTAAATTAAATAATTCTTTAAATCAATTAATCAACGCATGACATACGAGACCCTATGTTCTAAAATCGTATTTCATTTTTTACTACATCCATCGGATTGTTAACACGTGTACTTTAAAGAAAATCCAACCGGTTATACGTACTAGTCGAAGATGGATCATATATAAATATATTCTAACATGCATACACACACATAAATCACAACAAATAAATTTAAAAATTGGGGAAAATTAAAATACATACATGTGTATATAAAGGCTTACCGCATGTAGAAATGAGGAGGAGATTCAAAATAAATATGACTATGGTTCTAGCATTGATATTCTCCATGCTTGACTTGCTATTATTCTGATAATATGGGATTTATTGATCTTAATTTATAGTGGAAACTACCATATTTCACAACTTGGACAGTTGCAGTAAACAAAACTATATATAATATATTAAAAAAATACAACTTGGACATACTTGGAATTTATTTATTTTAAGGAAGGAAAATTATCAGTTAAAATTATGAAAAAGGTGAAAGAAAAAAAAAATCGAATCCATTTACACGAAATTTGAAGAAATTTAGGATTTGCGGAAGGTTTACAAAAGCTTCGAATTGATTTTTTTTTTTTTTTTTTTTTTTTTTTTTGTGGTACTCTAAGAAAAAATATTAATAATTTCTATGTAAATAATTCAACTATATATTCGGGACTTGCGTGAGTAGTTCCAACTCTCATCAATGAAAATACGGCCACATATACAGACCGTTCGAAAACACGAGTTCGAATGAGATACAATTTATTTATTTTTATTAGTAAGGATATTTAGATAAATTTATAATTTATAAAATAATATAAAAAATAATTTATAGTGCAAAGAGTAGAAAGTGTAGTGCAAATAGTAACTCTCTTATTTAATTTATGAAGACAATGATACGGGTACACATTTTCTTTATAATATTATATAGTTAAACTTTAGACTTTAGATTATATAATTTTTCTTACGGGTTTATTATAGTTTTCACTTAGTCTAAGTAAAAGGTTCACAAAAAAAAAAAATCTAGTATAATATACCTTTATATAATAACACAACCTTGACATCAAGATTAATATAATCAAGCAAATTTGACGCGAAAATTGATTTTGAATTTAGATATCCACACCCCTCACCTAACACCAAATGCTTATGTTCAAACACAATGAAAATTAATTTCAATTAACACCAAATGCAAAGATTGCCTTAGACAAGGTTAATTATCAAATAAATCATTATGTTTCTGCCATTTTATAAATTAGACACCACATTTAAACTTACTCAATAATAACCTCACGTTTTAATTTATATGAGATTAAACATCCAAATTTTTCGGCGATTTAAGCATGACGTGTCTGGTCTATAAACCGCGTTAGTATCCACATCATCGCACACGTGTAACAAACGATGTGGATGCCAACGCATGTGTAACAAACGACAATGGTTTTGTTACCTTTCTCAATATTTTTTTTAGAAGTAAAAAAATTATATAATTTTTTTTTTCTCAACAAAAAAAAAAGGAGAAAGTAACAAAAACGACATCGTCTGTTTCGTGTGTGCTGATGTGGCGGCCAAACATGTGATACTTAATTCGCCGAAAAAATTAGGAATGTTTAATGAATTTCATACAAATCAGAATGTGGTATTGTAATTGACTAGATTTAAATATGATGTCTAATTTGCAAAAGCGTGGAAACGTGATTTATTTAACAATTAACCCGTTAAAAAAAATAAAAATAAAAACCTAGTTCGGTTAGGTTTTTTTCTATCCACAAACTAAAAATCCACATAAATGAAATCAACCACCAACTAACATTTTTCTTTAAAAAGAAGAATGTTCAAGTATTGAAGAGCTCAATCTCCTGCAACTTCTGCCTCTTCTTCTCACAAACAAGAACAACTGCACATCTGCAGATGAAGAACAGCAGCAGCAAGCCAAGAGAGACCACCACGATCGATTCGAACACGATTGCTGATCCTAAAACTGCAGCAAAAACAGCATAGTTAAACATTCTTTTCCTAGTTAATTTTACTTCATCTCTTAGCATAAACAAATATGTAGCTAGCTAGCATTCAACACATCTTACTATGAGCTGCCAATGAACTCATAGGCTTGTATTGTACGAGGTTTACTGTCGACTCAGCAAAAAGAGGCATCGACATCATCTCATCACAGCTCGGGTAGCATCCATGGTTGCCAAGATCATTCACTGTCAATGTCAACACAGCTCCATGCTCACCTTCCTAAAGAGAGAGAGAGAGAGACAGAGATGAGAGAGAATAAGAAGTACTCACTCCAAACTACCTTCTCTCTCTAGTAATAGCCTTACATGATAGGATAGCTGCTGCAAGATAGTGTTGCATTCATCAATAGCACACCTAAATCTAATGCCCTTTGCCTTCACCATGAAATGCTTTGAGATGGTAACAAATGTTTGAAGAGGCTGCCACTGATGATAACTAGCCTTCATCTTCACCTCAGTCGAGCCAACGAGCTCTGCTGGAAGGCTGGTCGAAAGAAGCCCACCACTCACCTCCATGGACAGCATAATCAAGAAACGAGTTTTGTTTCCTACACACCATTAATGTGAGTGCATAACAGTTCAAGAACTACTTCATTTTTACTGCAGAAGCTTCCGATTATTACCAGGAAAGTTCTGAAGATCAGGATCATCAATGAAGTTGAGCTTATCACTATGTGCACCAAAAACAAGCACCCCATCACTCATGTCATGTAAAACGACAAATGATGGAATGTTTATAACCGGGGGGTCGTTGATAGGCTGCACGAAGATAGGAACATCGATATCATTCCTCCCATTCTTGTTTACAGTAGAAACTCTGATCATATCAGCACCATAGAAATCTTGGCTTCTGTCACAAAAGGCATCAATCAATGTATTCAAACACGAACACAAACACAAACACGAGTTAAATGAGTGATCAAGACTACCATATATATATATACATACCCGAAGTATTGGATAGACTGAAGGGCTAAGTTCACTTCATCAACACAACCAACAAACCTCAATCCATCAGCCATTCCAACCTCTTTTTGAACTGATAGTTGATTCCATCTCTGCCTCCAAAACTGCATCTGTGTCGGAGATAACAAAACAGCCCCCGATTTTGAGCTGAGAGTTACACATATGCTTTCATCCCAATCAGAGTAAGTGATTTCAAATCCAGCAAAACCACTGCATGAATAAAAGCATAGTCTAAATGCTATCATGCATCAGAATTAGCACAACTTTGAGCATGAGTTATATATCAAAATATACCCGAATGTGGGACTAACATCGTCTTCTACAGCTTGCAAACTACCCGGGATGGAAGCAAAGAGAGGTGGTCTGCAGAGGATGAGTAAATCCACAGCAGCAGAAGCAAGGTTCCCGTTTGTATCAGATATTGTGTACGAGAAATTATCATTCCCGTAGAAATCCTTATACGGTGTATACCTAAAGAGGCTTCCATACAATAGGAGTGAGCCATGCCATGGCTGCAAACAATGAGAAACTTGAACTAACATAAAAAAAAAAAAACTATTCATAGATGAAAAATATGTTTCATATTTTGTTTGATAATAGAATATCTTATCTTACCTTTGAATATTCAAGAATAGTTGCATTTCCACCAGCAAAATAATCATTTCCCATAACATCAAAATCAACAGACTCATCCTCCCACACAGAAACTGTATCATTGTAGGCTTCAGGAAAGTACTTATCTGAACAGACATATAGATACAATTCTGTTATATATATACAGAAATGGAGTCCTAACTAAGTCACAGACGACGTTATGATCAGATATGAACTTACTGTCGTAGACATTAACACCGAAGGGGCAAGGCAGGAAGTGCTCGCCTTTATAAGCAGCACATATCTCATAGGTGCCAATATCATTTGCTAGGTACTTAGCAGTGTAAGTTCCATCACTGTTGTCTGAAAACATCCTTGTCGAAAAGGCAGATTTGTTGATTGAAGCAATCTGTAATTTCAAGTTTGATTGCTGCAATGGTACAAAGTTAGAACACGAATCCATGAGCTGTACGACTATTTCATTTTCAACCAGCCTCGCGACTTTCTGTTCAAACTTCACCACCCCTGAGAGTGACACATTAACAGCTCCTGCATCAGATAAAACAGCAACATCAAAAAAATGAAATTGCAAAGAAATTTTCTTCATTCAAAACTGTACATTATATGCTAAGAACTTCAATGAAACCTGGGGTTACTTCCTTTTTAAATGCATGGCCACCATTCAACGCGATGTTTCCACAAAAAACACGAATCTCATATATGCCACTCTTTTCGGGTTTGTACATAACATCAAAGTCACTAGCCTTAAAACTCCAGTTCTCTGATAACTGCATTCAAAGCTGCAAATGATCAACATTCCTGCAATCTGCATCATCTTATAACAAAAGCAGATTTAGAAATATAATCACATTGTTTCTTGGATCAACTGCTGGAGCAGAAGCAAGTTGCATAAGATCAATAACTCCATAGTTGAACCTTCCAGAATAGAAGCTGCCTGTAGAAGAGATGCATAATTTTCCAATAAAAACGGATACCAAAATAAACTGCTCACGCCTTAGTTATTTGAGTCGTACCATTAGCCTCCCTTATTCGTATGCTTGGCTGTATAATCCGGGAATTAGATACCTGCATAATGTGAACTTGAAGGCTTTCTAGCTGAACTGGTGAGGGATATAAATAAGCATCCCTCAGAAAAATGGAAAACTTTGCAGTTTCACCAACGGCAGATTTATGTAGGCCTGATCCATTGACTATACTGTTAACTCCATCGCAGTAACCTGTTCCAATCATCAAGAAAAGTCGAGTTGAAACATGAATGCAACACTCTAACAGCATATGTTTACAGTATCTTTATGATTAGTCTTATAGTTTCTATAAGAATCATTGTGCATTATTCTAATATATAATCATAAATGAGATGGGAATATTTCTAAGATATTGGAGAAGTGAAGAACTAAGAGGGTGGATTGGAGCACCTATATATACAGTGAAATCATATGGTGTATTGGAGATGAGAGTGTTCTTCCCGTTTTCTGATATCACGAGTGTGAAGTTTCCAGGCTCGTGTAAGATGAAGGAAAACATTTGAATTCCATGCTCAATATCTTTGAAGAGTAGATCAGCCAGTGGCATAGACAAATTGGTTCCCTTCTCAATAACTTCAAGATCAAATTCATATGATCCAGAAACCAAGTTTCCATATTGATCATGCTGGTATATTAGGCCTTCCATCATGGAAAACAATTGGAAATACTTCGTTTCTACTTTCATTCGAGCAACACAGCAGTAGGCATCCAGATTTCCTACAGAGGAAGTTATGGAATTACCTCATTAGGGACTGAAAAGGGCTAGAAAATCGAACATTAAGGGAATGTAGCCGTGAATCACCTGGATTCACCACGAATGGTAGTGGTGAGTCGTGCAGTGTTTGGTTCTCGAGCTCTACGTGGAGTACCAGGCTTCCAGCAGTGGCTGCAACAAACTCGATGCAGAGGTATCCTTGCTGATTCCAGCCTTTGAATGTTACATTGAGCAGACTTGCTGGAATGCCATTTGAGGTCAATGCAAACAACGAAAAATTGTAATGTCTCGATCCTTCACTTATTGAGGAGACGTTATTCCCAAATGCATCTTTAGCAAGGATCAATACTCCAGCACTAGTTCCAGCTATGAACTCGTCTACTCCATCTCTCCACGATAAAATTCCTGCTGCTGGATACATTTGGCCTACACATATGCTACACGTAGTGAGGGATAAGTGATCATAACTAGCAAGAAACGTATAACTCCACCCTATCTAACACCTAAAACAAAAAATAGTCCCTTTTCTACTTGCTTTCACTTTTTCATACATGTAGATGTTATAGTGTTTGCAACACTTTTTGTAAGAAAACACTCAAAAATTAGACATAGTTGATCATGAGAGAGAGAGAACTGAGAGAAGGCACATGAACAGATCAACACAATCAACTTGATGGAATCATTCCTATTTGTAGACATTATGAAGTTTGCAACACTTTTTGTAAGAAAGCATGTTCTCAAATATTAGACATTGTTGATCAGGAGAGAGAGAGAGAGAACTAAGAGAAGGCACATCAACAGATCAACACAATCAACTTGATGGAATCACTTCTCCTATTTGTAGAAATTATGAAGTCTGCAACACTTGTAAGAAAACATGTTCTCAAATATTAGACATAGTTGATCATGAGAGAGAGAGAGAGAGAGAGAGAGAGAGCTAGGAGAAGGCACAGAAACAAATCAGAACAATCAACTCTTCCCTTTCATCGAGTACATTCAACACTAAACAGAAATGATCAAGAACCAATCTTTGCATAATTTGAGAAGCCGGGATTTCGTAGAATCAAACAGAAAACACAGAACCTGGCTTCACTTGAAAATGCAACGTCGAATCAAAGACTCGAAAATGCTCATCAGTGATGAGCACATTGAACACTCCAACCATGATAGGACTGAAACTGATGCTCCAATTCTCAGTCCCTTCATCGAAATGCAAAGAAACCCCAGTAACAAAGCTGCTATTTCCCATCTTATCATTAACTGTGACGTTTGGCCTAAAATCAAACTCATATTTCCCACTCTCATAATTCCCAAGAACTCTCACTTTGATCGTTGCAGTATCTCCCGCTATGAAGGCGTCGTTGTCGTTCAGCCAACTGAATGCGAAAACAGGCAATTCCATTGCACCATCTGCAGGAAGAAAGAGAAGTTTTAACAGAGAGATTTCTATATTCAAGTGGGATTTTCAAGATTTTTGCAAATGTACCTGATTTTGCAGGTTGGACGATGAGAGAGAATGCAAAGAATGTAGTGAGAGTGAGTAGTAGAAGAATTTGGGACGCCATTGTTGAGATGATTTGGTTGAGTGTGATGACTGATGAGGAAAAGTAGGAGAAATGGAATTGAAGGCGGGGAAGTTTGAAATAGTGTGTTGAAAAGCAGTTAACAATTCTCATTTTTGCAGTTGTTTTTTTAAATAATAAAAAGAAACTGTATCAAAATCTCCATAAATGATAAATCATTTCTATATGTTATGGATTTTTATTTATTTTTAGTTGGGAAAGGGAAAGTTTGAATTTATCTTGATCACAAAAGGAAAAAAATAAATAAAAAAAAAAATTGATCTCCTAGGTCATTCTCTATGATATCTACCTTAAAAGATATATTTTATTTTTAATTTTTAATTTATTATGATTTAATTTAATTAAATTTTTTATTTATGGTTCGCCCTTTCCCAATTAAAATATATTAAAAAAAAAAGATGAATTATTTTTAAAGTTAGTTATGACACACGGAATGACGGAATGTAAGAAAGGAGGGCATGGGGGATTGATCCGAAATGAAATAGCACATCATATTCCCTATGTCATTCTCTATGACATCTCCTATGCCAAACTTTTTTTTTTTCAATTAATTATGATTTAATTTAATTTAAATTTTTTATTTAGGATTTATGGGATATATTAAAAAAATTATAAAAGAATTAGTTATGGCACACGGAATGTAACACGGGAATAAAAATTGAAAAATTGAAAATATTTTATTTTCCCATGAACAGATGAAAAAAATACGCTTAATGCATGTATTACATTTTCTTGGCAATACTTGTCCAATAATATGTAAAGTTAATTAAATATTTAATCAAAGTCTTTGTATAAATAGAAAATGAATATTATATTTATAATAACTTAATATAAGTTTTATTTTTCATTAAATTAATGTTATAAATTAAATAGTGTAAAAATATTTTTTTTATTTTAAATGATGTTACTACTTTCTACCATCTAAAGCACTTATAGAGTGCAATATGTATATATGTAAATATAATCAAAATAAGTTGTATTTTTTCTATTGAATAATTCAATTTAAAATAACTTGTACGTATAGAAAATACATGTACTTATTGCATATGCAAGTATGCAACTAACATAAATTAAATTAAATTTAAAGTTTCGAAAGAGGAAAATATTTTGTAGGTGAACAATTACCTACCCACGGCCATGTACATAAATATATCCCTAATTAATGTGTTAAAGCCCACCTATGAGTAACGCTCTTTATAACTTACTCCCTCCGTCTCGTTCAAATAGGCTCGTTTTTCTTTTTTGAATGTCTAAATATATATGTTGGTTTTTGTATACATTTAGCTCATTTACTAATATACATTCTTATTTAATATATTTACATTGCATTAATTCATTGTCAAATAAATAACTATGGACATATTAGAAAATTTACCAGTTTAATTGTCTTTTTCAATAATTTTCTTAATCCTAGTGAAAAATCAAATCAACTAGTTGAGTGGGACAAAGGGGGTATAATTAGGGGTGGGCAAAAAACCGAAAAAATCAAAAACCGAACCGAATCGAACAAATTCGGTCCATTTGGTCCGGTTCTTTCAAATTTCGGTCTGGTTCAGTTCTTTTTTTAAAAAAAATTCGGTCCTCGGTTCGGTCCGGTCCTGCAGACTACAGACCGAATAGACCGAACATTTTTATTTATTATTAATTTATTATTTTTTTTAATTATTATTTGTTGGATACTTCGGATGTTTGTATTGTTATTTGTTGGTTTAGTTTTTTATATTAGTTATAAATGTTTATTTATGATGTCAGTTATAGATTTGTGATACTTGTTTATCATTTAGGCTATTATTTCCACGGTTAGTCAAGCTATTCAAAATTGAAAAAGAAAATTAAAAAAAGAAAAGAAAAATTAGACCGAATCGAACCGGACCGAACAAATTCAATACGGTCCAATTCGGTCCTCCTTTAATTCGGTTCAGTTTGGTCCTAAATATTTCCCAATTCGATCTATTCGGTTTTATAATTTTTGGACCGAAATAGATCGAATAGACCGAATGCTCACTCCTGGGTATAATTGTATATACGTGCGAACACTTTTTTTCTTGACAGATTTGAACAAATGAGATTCTCTAATCCACTTTATGTGTCTCATTTAATATCCTACTACGAATTTTATCAAAAAAAAAACAATTTTTAGGTTTAGTAAATTTTATAATTATTAATTATAATTTCTTCCACCAATTAAATTAAGATTAATAATTATTTTTTAGTATTGAATTTTTATTTTTTATAATAAACATTATTATAATAATAGATTTGATGTTGTTAAATATCAAAAGTGTATTAGAGAATTTTATTCGGGTTTGAACCCCATTGCTCAAGCCACTTCAATGTGCATGTCTACGGTTGTTAGACACTTGATCAGACTCTTTTGTACATGCATGTTTTCGTAATAAAGTTAGTTTGAGTTCGATTCGATTCATGCCGGCAACCAAAGTATATGATAGATCATTCAACAGGAACCAAGTTTTTCTTTCTAGTTTCATATATAGTGGGCAGAACAGCAGCAACAACAACAATAAACACAACAACAACAACAAAAATAATATCGATCTCATTGATATATAGATGAACCTCAACTAAATTATAGTTTTTGCTTCCAACATAATTGCAAAGGGAAACAATTTATTGCAGTAGAGAGACCTATTTCTGTAGTCCTTTCAGTAAATTTATGCCTCAACAATTCAAGAATTGGTAGCTTACATACCAACTTCTTGTGGCTGCTGCATTGGTGTCTTACAATTCACCTTCCAGTCACGAGGTCTTCAGTGTCGTTCGTGTTCGTGTTTAGGCGCCTTCCATCCATACGTATGTTCCTATTGATGCAGACAACGAGCAATCATCTCATATGAAGCATCAGGAGCTCTGGTTTCTCGATGAACAGCTTCCACTCATTGCAGAACTTTGCAACCGTTGCGCCATCAAGAACTCTGTGGTCAGCGCCTATATTTACCTGAGGAAGAAGATGCAGCAGCACATTTAAGAATTTTTACGCGATCAGCCAAGACCAGTTGCCCTAAAACTATGACAATAGCGTTTCAAAATTGTTCGCCACATAAAAGAAGCTGTGCTCGTATTATACGGGTATAACATAAGTTGAACTGAGGAAATATGCGTATTGTAAGGGTGCTTCGAAGGATGCTCAGTTGCTTACTGTCATAATTGAGGCGGGATAGACATTCCCATCTTCGTCGAATTGGGGAGTTTTCTGGATTCGTCCCATGGCAATAATGGAAACCTCGGGTACATTGATGAGCGGGGAACCGAATTTCCCACCAATTGCACCGATATTGCTTAGACTAATAGTTCCACCTGATATATCATCAGAACTGAGCTTGTTAGCCAGAGCCAATTCTTGCAGTCGAGCCAGCTCCTTCGTTACCTGGTTGAGAGCAGAAATGAGTGCAAACATCCAAATAATGTGAACTCACATCATTTCTGGCTATTACAACATGAAGAGATGATAACACTCAAGAGGATAACCACGAGTGGGAGTGGCTCGACAGATGACAGAGAAAGTCGAACACTGAATTCTAGATGCAAAGCAATAGCAAATCATGGAGAGGAAATAGAGCTCAATAAAGTAAAATTTACCTCCATGATGGAGAGAGATTGGACCTTCTTTATGTTAGGTACCACCAGACCATGTGGAGTAGCCATCGCGATTCCAATGTTGTGGGATCCTTTTCGACATAAAAAAAAAAAAAAGAAAAAAAAAAAAGAAGAGATAAAATATTAAAAAATATATTTTTAGTGACGACATGTGCTACGTTATCTGACAGCCATATTTTAAACTACTAACTGGCAAGTACACTCGAAAGAATCAGTTATTAAACCAGATAAATCACAAAGATTATCACTGGCAAAAGCATTACAGAGAGTTTTCACTACTTTCGAATCTTTTAAGCAGAGCTTGCCAAAGTAAAACTCGATTATTTCAACCAAAATCGATAAGTAAACAATTCAGCATAATAAGATAGGTAATATAACACTTAAATATACCAAAGAACCTGCTGAAATAGCCAATGTTTAAAGTGGACATACCTTTGAGAGTTACCTCTTGTAATTCCTCACTAAAGGAACTATTTAGCATGGGATATTTGCTCAATGCCATCGAAAGTGACTTTATCAACACGGGAAGGAAAGTATACTTAAGGCCTGAATTAGAATTCTCTTTTTGGAATGATGCTTTAAGCTCAACAAGGGCATCGCAGTTTATCTCATCAACGTAATGAAAATGTGGAATTTTTGCAGCTAACGTCATAGATTTGAACATAGCACGCTGGAATCCCCTGCAAGAGGACAACGCCCGAGGGTTTCTGAGTAGGCCTGGCGAGGTTTCATCATAGGCCACTTATTTGTTTCCACTGCTATTTACTTGCTCATCTATAAACTAATTATCCTTCTTTTCACCATTTCAATTATCTACATATTGTTGATTACTGAACATTAACCTCATGAAAATAAGGCAGGAATTTAAATTTTCGTTGAAAAAATTTGCATGTCATCAATTGAAATTAGAAGAATACTGTGAAGTTCCAGACAACATCAATGGTCAAGTTAATTAATTTTCCATGTATCGAAATTAGAAGAATACTGTGAAGCTAAAGCATGCAAGCAAATGGACTTATCAAGGGATCTGTTCTCAATTCACCAAGTCAAATGCCATAAAAATCAGGACGTTATTTATATTATTTGCGACTTTACAGAGTTTACTGTTTCATTAGGGAAGAACTGATGCATACTATACCTCAGAGGGATTGTCCGATCTTCAAACTCCCAGCCATATGTTGAAGAACTACTTGGGAAGATCTGATCTCCTTCAAGAATTTGATCAGCAGAAAAAGAATTAACGGAAGCTAAGTTTTCCTTCAGAACACCTACACGTGCAGCATAATTCAGGATATCCTCCTTCAATACTCTCCCCTCTTCCCCAGTTCCATGTACATCTTCAATATTTACACCTAATTGTTTCGCAAAATTACGAACAGCAGGCGTGGACAGCACACCGCCAACCTTTGGTTTTCTGAGTCCCGAATCAGCATCTTTTAGTTCACTTATATTGGAATCCTGTGCCTTGATAACTTCTGAAGCCTCAGAAGATTGATTAGAAAAGGCAGTATCGTCAACCACCATCTTCAAAAGAGTTTCTCCAACCTACAAAATGTTAGAAAATCAATGCAACTTACTAAGGCACAAACGTTGTGTTCAAACCAAATTCAAGTTCAAGTTACTATTTAGTATCCGTGCTGAGACATATTTTCAGAACAAAAGGAGTGATTTCCCAAACATATATGGAAGATGATGGAATACCATTTTGTTAGAATAATTAACATGAAATACAACTGCTGACTTGTTGTTCGTGTTTAGAAGGAAATTGTAGGATACGTCAACGCATTAAACTGCCCAGCCACAAGTTGCTCATTTTTTGTAATTATAATAGGTTCTTGCAGCAACCCTGCAACTATGAGTCTACCACCAAATGACTACAAAGTATACAACAGAATTCTTTAATTTCAACAAGGAAACTTTCACGCTAAGATTTTTGTTACCTTTACAATATTGCCCGGAACATGAAGAACCTCAGAAACTCTTCCTCTGTAGCGACTAGTTATCTCTATGGTTGCTTTGTCACTTTGAACCTCACAAAGTGGTTGGAATTCTTCAACTTCTTCCCCCTGCCAGATGATTTATTTTCCTTTTATTTTGCACAGAAATAATAACTTGAACATTTATGCAACATCAAGTATCGCAATAATACATAATTAGCAGCCATGTAATAGTAGCACCACTTGTTTCCATGACCTTAAAAGAGTGTTAAACCATGAGAGAGATAAAGAGTCCTCATCTGTAAACCAATAAATAGGTGACACATGTATACCTGAGATCCATTGGCTGAAAATTTTGGATAATGATTGGGATTCTGAGCGCCCCATTTTTTGCATAATAAAAAATTTCACAATGTTGGTACAAGGTTGGCAAATTTAAACACTTCATGTAGCAATGCTGTCCTAGCAATAAAAGCTCACAGAAATATTCTTCTCTTGAATGTGTATGCCACTTGCCAAATAAAGGCATCAAAAAGAAATAGAAAATGTGTATGGTTCTCGAGAAGCAGTTAAGGATATAAGTATACAACGAATACAAGGAAACATGCTATGTGAAAGCTTGTCACTAGGTGAACTACAAAGGCATATGCACTGGATACTGTGTAGGGGGACAGAACAATTATTTGGTGGTTTTCAAGCAACCAACCATCACATACATGCAGACGTAATTGAATCGTATTAAAGTATCATAAGAAAATAAAATTCACTTGAACAGCTAAAATACACCAATGAAACCAAATCCTACAAACATTGAACAAGCAAGAAAGACCATCCACTCACCTCCTGGACGAACCATTTAAGAAGTTCGCATTCTGCAATTCCTTCACCAGTTTGCGCCAAAGGCACGTCAACCACCCCGTTAATAGGAACATCAACCATAGTTTGAGTTGTAAAGTTACACCTTTTGATCCCATGTGGTATTCTCCACTGGAAACAATAAAGAATAAACATAAGATTAACAAATAGTTCACACAACCACCAAAACATATAAACACCACACAAAAAACAGTTCAATCGAAATCTCCGAGCAAAACCAGCATTCAAAATACTAATATTTCTGCATCCACGGGAAACAAAAGCCAAAATTTTCAAACTTTTAAAGTCAAATTAAAGGAAACACATTTACATTCCAGAAGGAACGCCCAACTAAACAACAAAAAATGTGAACTGAAAAAGAAAGAAAGAATCTCCACACAACTTTACACATTTAATCAACCGCATGCAAAATTCTTCATAACTTCAACATCTCCAATCAACACAAACAAAAACACACACACACACACACACTCGCACGCATATATGTAACTTCGCTAAACAAAGGGGAAAAAGAAATTCACAAGTTCTAACAAAATATTTTGTCACAAACACATCGTGGCACTTAATCTATTGATTCTAACTCCTCATGCACAAAATCAGAAGCCTGTGTTTTCTTTCCTCTAACAAAGTTGGCTGCGCACACGCACAGGCAAACGCACACACGCGTCTACACGTGTGGCGATTCAACAAAATTCAAAGAAAGAAGGTAACCATTAATCTAATCGAAACCGAACTAAGCTAACAGACTTACAGAACTTTCTTGGCAACGATTCTTCGGGAAAAACAACGATCTGGGGTTCTTAAAAATGCCATCTTGAGCTCGAGAGACAGAGCCCACCTCCAAATAGGTTCTTCCAGCGGCGGCGCCGGAGACCATCGACGGCGGAACTGTGGCGGAGCAAACAAAGCGCCACCACCGGTTGAAACTCCATGGATTTCTCTGAGAAAATTTGCGACTGATCATTATTTAGTTAGAATTAAGTGTGCGAATTGGAGCTGGATGAACTGTATGATTTCCTTAATAAATTTGGGAAGTATACAAACAATTTTGCTGTGATTATTTATACAATTTCGTCGTTTTTTTTATTTTTATTTATTCAACCCATACATTACAGGTGACAAAGTAGGCCACTCTAACTACCTATTTACTTCCTTTTTATTTAATTTCTACTTGTAACAATTTATTTCTTTTATTTAATTCTCTATTTCTGAATAAGTGTCATTTTAATATTTTAAATTTATTTAAAAAAATATCATTCTACAAATTCGAGACATAAAATTCACATTTTTCACACATTTACCCTCATTTAATACATTTAAACATCTATATTTAACTCATTTAATGTATTCACACAAGGACGTGTTAGGTAATTTAATTAATTTGTGTGCATTCATCCAAAATGACATTTATATAGAAACGGAGAGAGTATATTTTTGCCCCTTTATTTATTGGGCAGTGATTATTTTAGCCCATATCTCTTTTGTAATTATTCAATCATGTCCACCCTTTGTCCATTTGATTTGACTGATGGGATAAATGAGATATATTAGTTAAAGTAGAAACTATTGAGACAAAAATACTCATAGGTTTAGATTGTTTGATTACGATTTTATTAATTTATGATAAATTATAAATATTCTGTTTGGATTGAAAGATTGTGATTAAATATAAGATAATATCTAAATTGCCATCCATAAAATCATAAAGTTTTATTTAGATGAGGATAAATGGATAATTTTACATTTTATCCTAAAATGATGAAAATAATCGTCTCAATATTGGGGTGATAGAATCGTGAATTGTCATCAATATCGAGCTATAATTAAATGTACCATACATATGATTAGTTTGGATAATTTTGTCTATCAACCCTAATCTACCCTAAGCAAACCAAACGTGACTTTATGTACTAAAATCTAATCACCTTAAAAGAAATTCCATTTCCAACGACAACTTTTTAATGTGCCATTAATAGAACTTTATGGATAGTACATTCAATCACAAAATCCGTTCACTCCTACTGAAATATTTGGGTGTTAGGAATTATCATTTTCATGGTTAGTCTTGTGTTTAATGTACACAAATATTTTATTATTATCACATATTTCCAATTTTTAGAGGAAATATACCATAAATAAATATTTTAAAATTCAATTTATGCATATCATTGTTTTAGAAGTGGAGTTTTAAACAAATTGTGCTTCCTCAGTGCTGTGTCAGCAGAGCTTATCTCATCTTTGCTTAAGGAACTTGATGAGGCAATGACAATTAATGGATAGGATTTAACTTTTTTAAGCTTGAAATTAGCCACTTAAATATTATTTAACTGCTAAAATTATAACTAAAATTATACAACTAAAATTATAACACAAACGTGATAAAAATGCACAAAAAGTCACTTATATATGTTATCGAAATTTTGTGTGTAACCTGTTCAATTTTTTAAATTGTACCAAATACTGATATTTTAAAAAAGTATGCACGACTTTATTTTCTTCAAACTTTTCCCAAAATGTACTTGCTTACATGATTGTGATCAGCACAATAATTGTGCTTGCCCTTATGTCACATTTTTGCAAATTATTTTCTTTTTTTTTTATCCAAAACCAAAATAATTATTTTATACTTTATTATAATTTTATAGATTGATAGAAGTCTAATTATTTTATAAATAGATTTTTTAAATTATTATTACTATTTTGAGTTGGGGATGGAGGATTGAGATTCGTACACATATCTCTCATTCTTACAAATGTAAAGAATACCAACTAAGTTATATGCTAGTAGTAAATAGATTTAGTTTGTTTAGTCTTGGATAATATATATGTGTGTGTGTGTGCGCGCGGGGGTTAATTAAGATTAAATACATAAATTTTGACATGATTTGCAATTTAGACATGGGCTATGAAATGTCGCAATTTAAACAAAATCTTATTTTTTTCAAAATATACACCTCCAAAATTTCCATCTAACGAAAACTTATATACAACATGTAATATTGCAAAATTGTATAGATATATATATATATATGTATATATATATATATCATGAATAAAACATGAATTTCATTAATTAAATAAAATCCTTATAAAATGTTGTGTTTGGCTTTCGTATTATTGCAGATTGTATCTATTTTGCTCTAAAATAGGTATTTAACGGATATTAAGTATAGTTCATTAATTTTTGGGGCTAAAAGTGTTGAAATATAAATTATGGGACCAAAAGTGTCGAAAAACTAAAAATATTTGGACCATATTCTTACGAGACCAAAAGTATAATTTACTGAATTTTTCCCCGCAAGACAATCCTAAGAAACTCATTTGGGTCACATGTAATTTTTCAAAAATAAAATAAAAATTTTAGTATATAGGATTATTGGTGAATAGCAATTCAACCACGCAATAAAAAATTTCTGGTTCCACCCTTGCTCGTAGCGATTCCTACTGAAAATGCACACGAGTTCAATTTGCACTTACATTCGAGGTTTCTAGTTTCCTCGTAATACAATCCCACACGGTTCGTGCAACGGGGAGCATATTTACATAGCAAGATTATGAAGCCTTCAAGATAGGAAGTGCTTCCATATTAGCCTTAAGTTCTCCTTAAGCATTTCTAGCACAACATCAGTGTCGACCTTCTCTTCCTGCAAATTGATAGATCACAGATACTATTACGTCGTATCAATCACGAAACCTTTCAAACACAAGTGTCAATCGCCAAAATGTTATGAATATATATTTTTAGCAAGAGAACATTTGATTTTTGTTAAACATGTGTTACCTGCAGTAGCGACACAATTCCGGGCATTTTCAGAATGACCTCGTTGGAGGCCTCTCCGTTGGAAGTTAGGAAGTCGAACCTATCAGCATGTCGGAGTTTGAGCCTCGTTGATGAATTTCTGTACGTTTTAAACTTCGTATGCCAAACTCCAACCACGGTGAATCTATTGCCTGCAGATTGTTTCCCCAGGGGCCATCTTAATCCACCCTTAACCTCTGAATCTAATCTGGCAGAGCTAACTAGGCTTTTAACATTCTCGAGCTCTTCATCCTAGATAAGGACATGGTTCATCAATTTAGAGAAACGAAAGCCTGGTTTGCACGATGAAACGGGAAACAGAAAAAACCTAGACTAAGTATCTGGGAAATGTACGATCAAACTCAAGTTCAGTAGCCAGAAGCTTAAATTCATGAGAGATTAACAAATTAATGTCAGATACAGTGCAAACAACTCACCGTTAATGCTACTAGAGTTCTTTTCGTGTTAAGCATTAGCCTCAGATCTAGGTTCTTATCAAGACACGACATATCAGCAACCAGGTGGCGCACTTGGTTCAACTCGATCTATGTAAAGCAAAGGAAAAAGTCATGTCATTGTCCAAGAACACACGCATGGAAAAGGAGTCGTTAAACATTGTAAGTAAAAGACTTGCCTTGCTATGTTCGAGTTGGTTCCTATCTTTCACGAAGGTACATTTGCACGAGATGGTGGAACCAGGTCGCATGTTGTCAAACAACTGCAATACTGCATGACATAAGCTATGGTCGAATTGAAAAAAGGAAAGTGATGATGCAAAAAGAAGCACAGGAAGTTTCTTGAAGTTACCTTTACATGATACAACTCCTTTTCCTCCTTAAAATCGAAATCAATTTGTGGAGCTACGTTGCTCGTGATGTGTTCCATATATGAAGGAGGAACGTTCGTGTAAAAAGACTTGCGCAAATGTTTCAGAGTGCTTACAGGCAGAGACCTCTCCGTGAAGGAACAGCCCCTACATGCAGGCCGATTTTACAAACTTTAAATCCCTACTTGGGTGAATAAATGAGTCGAGCCACCTCATGAGCTACTCGGGAGAAAACAAGAAACACTAACCCGTGGAAAAGAATTCTACCAAAGCGAAGAACCAAAGAAGGTTTCATTTCTTGAAATTCATAGTCCCTCATCTCATTTTTCACTAGCTCAAACGATGCAAACAAGTCCTGCTTAACTGCCTCAGCAACATCAATCCATGGATTTTCTGAAAACTCAGTTACCTTCTCACCGTTTTCTAACACAATTAAAGAAATTCAAACTATAAAACATCATCCCTAACGCTTGAATTCAGAAGAATAATAGCATATCATGCTTCATTCATAAAAAAAGAGGCAGCTCAAAATCAAGAATCAGAAAAGGCAAGATCATCATTCATCAGCAACAAAATTAAGTTGTGCTTCAACACAATTCAAGAAATTCAAAGTATACATATTTGATATTCCTAAAGCTAATAGTTCAGAAGAAGAACTGCCTCATTTTGAAAAATTAACGACATTTGAATCACATGAGCTTCGAGAATTACAATGAAATCATTCACTCATTTCGAAAGTTTCCACCTTCGCATTACGGAGACACTTCTGGATAAATGTTACGAGCACAGAATTAAGTAGTACCTCGCGCAGCATGGGTTGTACTTGAGAAAAAAATGCAGTGAAGAAAACAAAAGCAGAGCGAGAAAGCCGAACCTTTGAGCACTAGAGCGAGAGGTTTCTCGCCGGATTTCCGCTCGAAGGACTCCACCGCCACCGGCTCGAGGTGCGTCAAGCCGGAAACTAGGTTTTCGTCGGCCAATCCGACGACGAACCATTTAGATATAGAATTTTCAGCGTGCACGATTTTCCTTGGATAGCCTTTTGATTTGAGGTCTATGTTGCGCTGGAAGCGGGGGATAATCGACTCCGGCGGCCGCGCTGGAGACGGCGGCGATGAGGCGGCGCCGCCCTTTTTAAGCCTCATGTGTGGGGGTATATAAGCCATTGCAGAAAAATAGTGAAGCCACTGCCACTGCCAATGACAAAACTCGATTGTACCAAAGGCCGAAAATCAAATAAAATAGCTCGATGATGGATTCGCGATCGTTAGTTAAAAGTTCAATTAAGCTCGATTTGATAAGCATTTCAAATAAATTTGAACATAATTTTATGATCACTCAAATTCGAACTCCATAAGTAAAAAATAAGCAAACATGTGTAAAAATATCAAATTACTCGAACTCGACTCGTGTTTGGCTCGACTAAAGCTCGTTTGAGTTCGACTCAACAGATAATCAAACAAGCTCAAACATAAATTTTAAAATTCGATATCATTTCAAATAAACTTGAACATACGTGTGTACATATGTTCGGACTCTACTAGACTCGACTCATCTCATTTACACGCCTAATTGTACCACTAAATCTTATTTAATTCAAAAACTACTATGATTTCAATCTTACTAAAACCGGTAAATTATATTATATCCACCAAATCAAATTTGGTGGAAAAGATTTATTATTCTTATTTCAACGAATTCAACCAAAATTCCTAACTAATAGATTGATTATTTGACTGTAATTGGCTTATTATTTATGTTTCTTACATCTACATGTAAGATGTTTGTTTTGCATTACATAATACTTAATTTATGATATGAAAATATTTATTTCTCCTTCCGTTTCACGATAAGTGTTATTTTAATATTTTAATTTTGTTTCACAAAAAATGTTATTCTACACCATCAGAGTAAAAAATTTCATATTTTTTTTATATTTATCCTCATTTAATACATTCAAACAATCATATTTAACTCATTTTTTTTATCAGCGTCATCCTCTTCTTCTGCTGGCTCTTAAGCCTCTTCAGCCTCTTCTTCTTCAGTCCCTTGCTCCTCTTCTTCTGCAGCATCTTCTTCTTCTGCAGCCTATTCTTCTGCAGGTTGATCAGCAGGCTCTTTACCTTTTGATGCAGTTGATGGAGACCCCTTCTGAGTTGCAGCTACAACAGTACTTGCAAGCTTGTGCAAGTTATGAACATATTCAGGTACATCAGCTGCTGGAGAAGCAAGCTCTTCTCCAGATGACAGTTCAGCTATCAAAGCTTGAATCTTCATCTTCTCAGAAGTATGCTCAAAGATCAAATGAGTATCGAACTCCAGACTGTGCTCTAGAAATTTCAGCACAAGATTTTTCTGTGAAGACGTCTCTGCAGATTCATCACTTCCTTTTCAAAACCTTATTATAGATAGAGGACCAAGTCAAAATCCTAGAAGGATAGAATCACTCTGTCTGATGCTAACGTCAAGGCTCTTACTGCTGCCAAGAGAGATTCTGTTTTCTAAGTGGGGACAAGGAACCTTGGGAGTGAAGATGCCTCAATAGAAAAGGCCGTCTACCGCAATCTGAGGACCTCCTCCACCAGCTCTCCACTAGCGCCAGCTTTGGTGATCACTTTCTAGAAGAGTGCTGAGAGTTCGAGAAGGACAGTTTGGAGTAGCAAGCTTTCCCTTCTTATCCTCTCACACCGACGAGCTCCAAAAGAGAGTCATCAAGTTATCGAGTGAAATAAGCAAGGTGGCCGAGGAAAGGCTCGACATGGCTACTAAGGAATCGGCATTGATCGGGGGAATGAGATGCTTCCCGAGGGATCGATATTCGATCCAAGGGATTTAGAACTTCTTATTTGTGGGGTCGGGGTCGCCGAACTCGGGGTCATTTCATCGACACGGTCCCTGATTCTAATGAGAGTTCTTTATCGGAGGTAGGGTCGAAATATACCGACATATTGGGCCGTAACAATAATGAAAACAAGGGAATATCGATTTAGGCTAAATTAAGCAGGCCCAAATCCAAAAAATTAATATAAATTGAGGTATTTACACAGGAGGCGGTCATTCTTTAAACCTATCAACTTCTTTTCCAAAAAACTTGACTTTTTTCCAAGAAAATTCAACTTGTTTTCCAATAATTCAATTTCTTTTCCAAGATTATTCTCTAATGGCGGCGCCGGTGATTCCAAACACACGGAAATTAGACAGATCGAAAGGCGGCGCCGGATTGTCCCCATCATCCTCCATTGGATCTTTGAAGGAGGATGGAGCGCAAGTCATGGAATTTAAGACTGTGTTTAACACAAAAGGTAGTTCAAAAAGTTTTTGAATGAAGCATTAAAAGAAATTGGGATAGAGGAAAGGGTAGGTACATTTTTCAGGTTTATTAATTTTTACGAGTTTTTATTTATTCTTCTTTATTAATTTTTACAAGTTATTATTTGATTCAAGTTTTGTTCGGCCATAAATTCAAATTGGGAAAGCCATCAGCTCGTGGACGTAGCTGACTCCGTAAGAGTGACAGGGAGGACTTCAGAGAGGGAGGAGGAGAAGGAGGAGGAGGGAGGAACTGACTCCAGCAGTCCCGGTGGCCGAGGGGGAAGTGAAAGCCATCAGTCCCGATCAAGCTATGTTGCTTGGTAAATACATATATTGGTCTAAATTCTTTTATTTTGTTCATATGATTCCGTTGCTTTGACGTCCTTTAGTAGCGTAATGAAACCATGAGTGTAATGTAATATTGCTTATTTAAGCATAATAACTAGTAAAATAAATTTAAAATAAATATCCATATTTGTAATCTCTAACTAGTAATTAAATATGACGCAGTAAAACCACAAAATTTTGAAAAAATCAATTATTAGTAATCGTCATTCGTATATAGTGTGTAAAGTTAACAAAAGATCTCTTATGTAGACATCATATTTATACATAGGGATTTCTAAAATCGATGTTCAAGAAATTTTTAATCAAATGACACTTAGTAACTATCTAGACGTTACTATTAAAATATAAGTATTTTTAATCAAATGACACTTATTAACTATCTAGAAGTTACTATTAAAATATAGGTTAATTAAGGATAAATACATGAACTTTAATAAAATTTGTAATTTTGATAATTCCACCACTCATGATCTTCTATCCGGAAAAATGACATCACAATCGGAGATATCATACTATGATATGATGTTTCAAAATTCCTTTAATTTGATATTTGACATCGAATCAACACCGAATTAATTAGTCTTATCCACTCATACAATCGAGCTAGGAAGCTGAAGTCAAATATATTGATAATGAATTTGTTTCTCTATTTATTTGCTTATAATTTTAAAGTCTTGAATTTGATAATAAACAATTATCATTCATAAGCGTATTTTGGTAATTCTGATTAAATAAAATATATTTAAAAGTTAGTGGTTAAAATAAGTTTTTAAAAGTTCAAGGGTCTACTTTAACCCATTTGCACAAAAAAAAAAGTAAAAAAAAAAAGGATATGGTGGTAGTAGAATTCGAACGAAGCCAACAATGAGTTAATGGAATCCTTAACCACACCAATTGGACAATATTTAGGTAATATTTAGTAGAAAATCTTTTTTGCAACAATATTTTGAAATGTATATGATGAGAATGAGACCATGCCAAGCGAAGAGCAAGAAATGCACCATGGCAGCCCAAATGGATTGCTATGTTGTCCATTGAAGATGAAGAAGATGATGAGAGTCTAGAAGGCAGTCAGTATGGGCATTGACTAGATGAAAATGGCGTGTTGGATCAGACCTTTGAAGAGCTCAAGACACCAATTAGAAGACCCAAGTCCATTGGGATTTATTTTATCCGTAGTTAGATTTTATTATTTAATTTTTGGTATTTATTTTATTAATTTTCATTTTTTTATTTAATTAGGTAGGTAAAGTTCTATTTAAGGCAGTTTTCTTCTTTAAATAGAATTCTAGTTTAGATAGGATTTCTAGTTTAATTAAGGCAGATTTCCTAATCTAGTTAGGATGGTTTTCCTACCTAGTTTAGTAGATCCTAACATTATAAATAGGACATCCATGTGACATTATTATTTAGAGGTTGAATAATATTTTGAAGTTTATTTTCAATTATCTCACGATCCTTTGGTTGATCACCCATTTATCAAGTTCTTTGGACCTAGCAAATCTAAAGTCTTATTGCAAACTCTTTTTAGTTCCATCGAGATCCAGGGGGAGTGGTACCAATCCGGAGTATACGAGATATCGCATTTCGTCTTCACTGCAAGACGGGGTTCAAGTAAGTATATTTCTTTTATTGTTTTTGTTCATCCTCGCCATCTACCTTCTTCCATAACCTACGTACTCCTCACCAACAACCATCGACCATACTTTAGTCATAAATCATCTCCATAATTTGTTCCATCTACATACATGCTCAATTCGCCTTAAATAACACATATAAACAATCTGCCCTATTTCACCTATTTGTGTTTATTTTGGATTTGTGTTTTATTTAGTTGTTGGTCATATTCTAATGTCTTACGTGTCTAGCGTGTAATCGAGTCATAATCCTTTTGTTTAGTCATATATTTCACATATTCATAGTGTCGGATTGAAGCCCTTCATTCGCCTGACGTGTTTCGATCTATAAGTCTTCTGCGCATTTTTCTCTCGGTGTTGATCATCATACCGGGATCATATCAATATATCTCAAAAAATAAACCCTTCTCCCTACAACGACTCGGATTCCGGCCACATACACTGCTTCTCCAACACCGTTCTATCGGAAAACTTTATGATCAACAACAATCCCATTAATAATCTGGGTGCATCATCTTCCTCAATAATCCCACTGGATTCAGCATTCCCCTGGGGGCCTCCGTTCAGTGGCGGCCCTGAGGCCGTGCGAAAGGTGTGTCGCACAAGGGTCAACAATATATAAGAGTACCAAAAAATAAATAACTTATGTAACTAGTTATGTTAATTATTTTAAGTTTTTTCCATATATAAATAAATATATACAAATCCACTTTATTTTTTGAAGTCCAAATCATTTCTAAGATATTACTTAAGGTTTAAATTTGTTATAATTTTTACATTGATTACAAAGCCTTGTTAATTGTCCAATTACAAGATTCTAATTTTTATTTTTATTTTTTTTACTCTTCACATATGTGTTATATCAAATTATTAAATATTTTTTAGTAAACTATTTTAAACTCGTGCAAAGTATGTGCATTTTTCTAGTTTAATAGGAATAATTTAATATAATGTAGACTCTAATAAAATAATTTTCAACCAATATATTTTACATTTAAAAATATCTATTAATAATATTAAAATATTTATATTTAATAAGATTATTAAATATCTTTTTAGTATAACTATTTTAAGCACGTGCATTTTTCTAGTGTGATATAATATACACTCTGATACAATAAATTTCAACAAGTGTACTTCACATTTTATTTTATTTTATATTGATATTTACTATATTTATGCAAATATTATATTTAAAATATTTAATAATATGATATATTGATATTATAATACTTCTCTTTGATAAAACTATTAAATGTAATTTTAGTAGAACTAGTTTAATCATGTGCAAAGTGCAAACTACAAACTACGTGCATCTTTCTAGTATAATAAATATTTTCACATATACTCTCCTATGTTCAATGCTAATGCTCATTTATATATATATATATATATATATATATATATATATATACCGCATATATATATATACTTTAATAACATATAATAAGTATATTTTATATATTATGTAATTTGTATATTAATATTTATTATTTTACACAAATGATATTTCTAAAAATATAAATAGAAGATTTATTTATTATTTGAAATAGATATTATTACTGTCCAAAAACTATTTCTCATGTCATGTTTTCTCAATGCATTTTGAAAAAAATAAACCAATAAAAAAGTAAGAGAAAATTAAAGTTAACAATGAAAATAAAAATATTTGAAAAAATAAATAAATATTAATATAATAAAGCATTACATTTTTTCATAAATATAATAAATTATCTTACAATATTATTTAATAGTGATATACTTGACAAACTCAATTTTTAAAAAATAAAACTATTATATCAAAGTCATAATAGATAGGGGCACCATTTTTCTTTTTTGAACAGGACACCTGAAATCTCAGGGACGGCCCTACCTCCATTCCTCGGATCCCTCAATGCTCTGCACGTTTCTTACTATCATGAATAATGGATTCAGGAACAACAAAGAGATCGCCTCTGTTTCCCAGGAAACTGCCTTGAGCACTGAGAATTCTTCCGTCGACACCGGGAAGAGGCCCTTTCAAGAGGACCACAATCCACTTCACCCTCACGATCTCGATTGCATTTGGAGTTATGTACTGAATTAATATATATATTTTCAACTTCAATTTTCCTCCTACGTACCTACAATGTCTTTTCTTCGAACTTTATATTATCATTCTGGTGGAGATTATATCACTATTCTTCTTCACAATCGTCAACTCTCAATCTTGATCAATATCGACATTCTTCTTCACAAAATCGATGGTGGATACTGCTGAGGATACATGATGATCGAGAAGCTCAATGTTGTTGCTAAGAAATTGAAATTCAATGGCGGCGCTACTTCTAATTTGAATCTTGCATTCATAGCCCCTCAAACGAATGATTCAACAACAAGAATTAGTCGTTATTTTTTAGACAATATCATATATTGAGATTATACTTTATTTCCCCTCTCTCTCCCTCATTCTATCTCTATATATACTACAATAATCTATAGTTATTAAAGGTAATGGGTATACACTTTCTAGATTGATAAATGTCATATCCACTTCATTCTCAATCAACATGCACATAATCAACATAATAATTTATCAAAGCTCTTAGCTCCAGAAACTTAAACCCGTAGATGTCACCTATAAAGTTTTGAATGATCACTATTGCATTTTCAATGTTGGCCAACATGCAATCAATCATTAACTCATATTTTGGGTCATCCAGGAAAGAAATCCTTGATTAGATGACTTTTCAAAACAATCTTTCAATTCATGCTCAACTTTTTGGATAATGCAAATGTGTTTCTCAGTTTGATTTCCAAAGTCAGTAGCCTCTCCATCTCATCCTTAGGTTGAAAACTTTCAGATCACTCGTAGATGGTACAAACCTACCTCTCACGGCGAAGATAATTTTAAATTATAAATAATAACTATATCGAAATTTCAATTTATTTAAGTAAAACACATTTACAAAGAGAATCAAAATAAAACTCGGTATAAAATCACAACCTACCATTACCTCAAAAACACTATAATACTTAAAAAAAGATCCACCAACAAACCATCCAAATAAATTTATGATTTAGAAATTATATGCAAACAAATAGAAAAATAACCCTACTATCAATAGATTTGATTTCAGCTTCCTAGCTCGTTTGTATGAGTGTGTTAGATTAAATAATTTAGTGTAGATTCGATGTCGAATATTAAAATCACTGTTGTAAAAATCGGTCTAGGCGGCCCCTAGCCGAGGCGAAAATGGTATAATCGGCCCATTAGGCGGTTATATATGATTTTGTGTAACTTTTGTACAGTAGTTGTCGATAGCTCAACTGGTAGAGTTGTTTGTAGTAGCTAACGTAGGTCACAGGTTTGACTCCAGTAGAGCACGCTATTATTTTTCCTTTTTTCTCAAATTTGGGAAAAAAATATTATTTTGAGCGCTTAAGGGGTCGAACATCGGACCTGAAACAATTTCAACAAAGAACTTGACCACTGTACTAAGATTCAATTAATGTTTTAATTCGGGGCGCTAGGCGACCGGGGAGTCGAACATCGGACCTGAAACAATTTCAACAAAGAACTTAAGCACTGTACTAAGATTCAATTAATGTTTTAATTCGGGGCGCTAGGCGTCCCCCGGCCGCCCGACTAGCGCCTAGCGAGTTCTACAACCTTGATTAAAATTATAAAAAAGTTCGAAATATCAGAGTATGATATATTCAGTTGTGGTGTCAATTTCCTCGGTCGAACATCGTGAGTGGTAGAATTATTTATATTGTAAATTGTGTCAAAATTCATATATTTATCAGTAATTAACCCTTATTTTTATATTAACATCTTGCTAGTTTATAATTGTCATTTGATTAAATACGCATTAAAATTTTCTTGATCATTGATTTTAGAAAATCCCTAAGTACAAATATGGTGTTTAGACAAGAGTTCTTTTGTTTAATCTTATGGTTTAAGTTACATACTATACATATAAGTTGGGTTTAGTGGAACATATTTAATTACTAATTGGCCATAACAAATAATTAATTTTTAAGAAAAATTGTGGTTTTACCGGGTCATATTTAATTACTTGTTACTTGTTAGGTATTACAAATAACTAAAAAAATTTAAAATTTTGTGTGAGACCGTACGTCTCATGGGTCAAACCATGATCATCACTAAGGGTAGTAGGCCTTCTAAATCAAAGAGGGTATCAATATTATTCCCCATCTCACGTGTAATCGATCACTTGAGATCCTCTAGTCCCAACTTGTGTGTGCCAACCGTGTGCCACACCTCAAAATTATTACTTTTTCCTTTATTTTTTTCTTCAATTTTAATTTCTTTTGATTTAGTATAATTTTACATTATTATTTAGGGTTTATTCCATCCAACTAGGGTTTATAATTATTTTTAAATATTTAATTTTCATTTTTTTGTTAACATAAATGATTTTTGGGATTGATTATTCCAAACTTAGGGTATATATTTTTAAAAAAAATTAATTTTTTTGCAATAAATATTAATTATATTTAGTTATGATAAAACAAATTTTATTTTTATAAAAAACATTATTAACAATATATAATTTTAATGGTGGCACACGGTTGGCACACACAAGTGGGACTAGATGATCTCTACTCGTAATCGATAGGGTGAAAGATCAAGGATTAGAGATTTGAAAATCTTGATAAACTTTCAATTAATGCTCAACTTTTTGGATAATGCAAATGTGTTTTTGAGTCTGTAGTGAGTAGTCTAGACAAACAATCAAGATCAAGATAGTTGTGTGAGTAGCCTCTCCACCTTATCCTTAGGTTGAAAACTTTCAGATCACTCGTAAATGGTACAAACCTACTTTTCACAGTGAAGATAATTTCAAATTATAAGTAATAACTATCAAAATTTCAATTTATTTAAGTAAAACACATTTACAAAAAGATTCGAAATAAAACTCTATAAAATCACAACCTTCTATTAGGATTTTTTTTTTTTGATGTCGAGGGTAACCCGCAACCTCTACCGTGATGTGGATTGGGTAAACCCCGCCCCTGTGTGCCGTGATGTGTACTGGGTAAACCCCGCCCCTGTGTAATAGCTTGCAAACCACACAGGGGAGGTAAACTACACTTGGCGTGCCGTGATGTGCACTGGGTAAACTCCGCCCCTGTGTAATAGCCTGCAAACCACACAGGGGAGGTAAACTACACTTGGCGTGCCGTGATGTGCACTGGGTAAACTCCGCCCCTGTGTAATAGCCTGCAAACCACACAGGGGAGGTAAACTACACTTGGCAGGCCAGGTGTGACAAGCTCACACCTAGCGGTGCTGGTGGTGGGTCGAACTTGAGATCTTTGACCTCAAGAAATACCATTCCACCACTAGGCCATCCTCAAGGGGACTCTATTAGGATTTTTTTTTTTTTTTGTCGAAGGTAACCCGCAGCCGCTACCGAGGTGCGCACTGGGTAAACCCCGCCCTGTGTAATAGCCTGCAAACCACACAAAGGAGGTAAACCACATTTGGCAAGCCAGGTGTGACAGGCTCACACCTAGCGGTGTTGTTGGGATTCGAACTTGAGACCTTTGGCCTCAAGATATCACCACTCCACTATATAGGATCTTTTTTTTTTTTTTTGTCGAAGGTAACCCGCAACCGCTACCAAGGTGCGCACTGGGTAAACCCCACCCCTGTGTAATAGCCTGCAAACCACACAGGAGAGGTAAACCACACTTGGCAAGCCAGGTGTGACAGGCTCACACCTAGTGGTGTTGGTGGGATTCGAACTTGAGACATTTGGCCTCAAGATATCACCACTCCACCACTAGGCCATCCCCAAGGGGACTATATAGGATCTTTTTTTTTTTGGATGTCGAGGATAACCCGCAGCCGCTACCGTGGTGCGCATTGGGTAAACCCCGCCCCTGTGTAATAGCCTGCAAACCTACACAGGGGAGGTAAACCACACTTGGCAAGCCAGGTGTGACAGGCTCACACCTAGTGGTGTTGGTGGTGGGTCGAACTTGAGACCTTTGGCCTCAAGAAACACCACTCCACTACTAGGCCATCCCCAAGGAGACTATATAGGATCTTATTGTCCTTATAGAATGTTGTGTTTGGTTTTCATACTATTGCAAATTGTATCTATTTTGCAAAAAAAAAAAAAAATGTTAGATTTGCTTTAGCTACAATATTTTAAAATTCATGTCTATATTGCAAAATGTGTTAAAATTCATGTATTTAATTGTAATTAACATTATATGTATATAATAAAAATTGAAGCGATAATTTGCAAAAATATGAAATAATGAAGTTTGGTGTGAACAAAATTTGTGTGCTCAAAACCAAGTAAGAGTATTTTTCGAAAAAACTTGGAAAATGAAAAATTTTATTTTTTTTTTAAATAAAGATAATTTGAAACGAGAAAGATAGGAATTTCGTGTAAGATATTTCAATAATATAAGGAGATTTGGTGCATTGATCCCAAAAATGAGTTGAAATATATTTTATTCTATACTAGCTCGATTCAACCCGTCTTCAAAAATTTAGGAGTAACGCAAGTCACAATTCATTCATATTATTTATTCCAACTTATTAAATGCATATATATTGATTAATATTAGATTTTAGTCTAATCTTTCAACTAATTCACAAAAATATCATGATCTTTCATAAAAAAATATATAATCAATACATGTTCTTTAGAATTTGTCACAAATACAACATTTAGATTTTTAATAGTTGACGTGTACTTTCGTCCAAATACTTAAATGACATGAAAAATCACTCGTGTCAAATCAATGCGGACGACGTAATGATAATTTCACGTGACTTATTCAAACTTTGACAATTGATCATAGGTAGAATTATAGTAAGTTCAAAATGCCAAAAACTATTATTTATGAAAACATGACATTTTTGTGAATCATTTAAAAGTCCGCTAAAATCCGATACTAACCATATTATTTACTAGCTCAATCTATATAGAGGGACATGTCTATAAATTTATAGATTATAGGTATTTTCTTGAAATTACTTAAGACTTTCATAATTTTTCTTCCTCAACGACATATTATGTACTAATATGCTATTTGCACAACGAAGAGAAATATTAAAGGGACATTTTTAGTTAATAAATTCCGAGGTAATAATTGTGCTATTATTTTTTCAAATAATTTTGTTATGCATAGAAAAGATGGGTTATCATTGCTAGTTGGTGGATGCTAATTATGTTGTTAGCTCATGGAACTAAATAGAGTTTCACTAATAAAGCCACCCTAAATTTTAGGAGGCTGATTAAATTTTCACGAAATGAGATCACCTGTGGCATTTTCTGTCTCAACCTTTTAATTTTTTTTTAATTTATTATGATTTAGTTTAGCTTAATTTTCTATTTAGAATTCATTCTTTCCCAATTAGAATATATTAAAAAAAAACTTAGCTATCGCACACGAAATATAGTACGGATGGGCACAGGGAATATGATCCAAATTTTCACCTAACTCGATATTTTTTTTATCATATATTTTTTTTTTACTCACACACCCGACCTGTGGTATTAAGGAGATTTGAATTTATGACCTTTGATCTCCAAGCAACCTCACTCCACCATTAGACCATCCCCACCGGAACACCTAACTCAATATTTTACAATGAGAAATAGAGTAATGGGCTTTTAATTCTATAAAACACTTTAGGCCCATATTTCTTTAGTAGGCTTGAAGTTTGATAAGATTCATGGGCCCGGCCCATTATAATTCGAGATGTGAGTGAGGAAAATTTGATGCTGCCGTTGGGCAACCTACCCAACTTTAGCATTTTATTTTTTAATAATATTTTTGCAAAAATATTTCGGGAACATATCTTACTCCTTAAGTAAATGTTAATTATGTTTATCCTGATTTTTTTCACCTCCTACTATGAAAACGACAATGTTGTGGTTTTTTCACACGATATTGTTAAAAATACACACATATATCGTTTACATATCAAGAGGCGAAGGAAAAAAATCATGATGAACATAATTAGCATCTGCTAATGTTTTCATTTATGTCCCTAAAATATTTTTATAAAACTATTTTTAAAAAATAAAAAATCAAAAGTCGGGTAAGCTGCCCAAATGGGCAGCATGGAATTTTCCGAGTGATTAATAAGGATTATTAAGCCCAATTAGAAATTCTAAAAATAAAAATAAAAATTGGATCCAACCCAATAAATCCAGAAGTTCATGTGGTTAGATTATCATAATAAGTTAATAACCAAGAAATAATGGTATACTCCAGTAATAAAAATTCGAATTCTTTCTTCTAAATATGGAAGAAAATATGGCCGAAAATGATATATATATATATATATCCAAAACTCGGACTAAGTGAATTTTATTTATTTATTTATTTATTTATTTATTATTATTATTATTATTATTATTATTATTATTATTATTATTATTATTAAAACTGTCTGTGTCTAGACTAAAGATTCGGCAAGAACCTTTACGCATTTATTATTATCAAGTTTTCTCAAAATTATTTGTAATATCATTATTGCACGTGAAGTTAGGTTTTCCCCTGCCTAACTTTTTTTTTTTTTTGGAAACAAATAAAAATAAAAAAATTGATATAAATTATTGCCTTATTGCCTAACTCTCAATCAGTGTGTGGCTTTTGATCTCAAAAAGGGAGTAGTATAATGTATTTTTGCTCCCAAAAGAAGATATTATTCTTTTTTTTTTGTTAAGAAGATATGATTCTTTTACAATTGGCATTGTGAGATATCATATCATTTGAGATGTGCAAGTATTTAGAGAAATTATTGACTATTAAGTTGCTTATTTTTCATTGAATAATTACTAATGAATAATGATGTATAGGATGATTTTCTAGCAAAATACTTAGATTCATTAATAGTCCTAAAGCATATTAAGTACTTACTCCATTTAACATAATTTACCTAATCTAGAATATTGTTCAAGATTGGCACATTTTGCAACAAATTAATCCAGTTATTTTTTTTAAAAAAAAAGTTTAAATAGAGAGTAATATTATCTTGGAGAAAACACTAATTATAGATAACTTTTCGCCTATCCCAATTTACTAATTACCAAATTGAAATTTATCCCAAAAAAATTAATCATTTTTACCATGCAATTTTGTATCTCTAACTACCGACAAATATAATCATCCAATAGTAACTAGAAAGAATCATAATTTGGTCCCAAAAAAAAATAGTAAAAAAAAAGCACTAAATTCATTAAAAAAATTCTTAAGATATTGATTGATGACTTAACAAGAATTGAATTATTAAGGCAAGAAAGAAGGTGGTCCAAACACTTAATTTCCATCTAAAAATGAAGGTCACATGGTTGAGGTTGATGAAATTCTTGATCATATCATGCCCTATTTCTTGGAGTTGATTGGTAACTAACATCACATGATTGTGACCTCACTTTATCCACCCTCAAATTATTATTAATATTTTTTTAAAAAAATCCTAAAAATAATAATATCAAACATGACTTGAGCTTTGCTATATTGGAGAAGCCTTTTAGCCACTTTTTGATATGAAATTGAAATCAAACTGAACTCTAATCCAAAATAGAAAACTTGGTGTTTCCCCCAAAATCAACTCCTATTACCATGTAGTGGTGAAAATTAGGGTAATGTCATATCAACTTACAAATCCATGTTACATGATAATGCACCCCACCCCCACCCCACCACCCAACCACCCACACCCAATCACATGATAATTTTCCATCATATATAAGTTTTTGTGTTTGAGCCCCTTGAGAAACTAGTAGAGCATGTTGAGTCCTATTTGGCAAGGTTATTTGATTTTCCATGGCCCATAAATATCAATGGTGCACATCATATATCCATGCATCAAATGGAGCCCATGACATGCCAACCATGGAAAGCAATGATGCATATTCTTGATTTACTTCAAACTAAAAGAGAGATTACAATGATGAAGAAAAAGATTAAAATGTCTACTAATTGAAGTGTTTAGTTAGTAGTGTATCAATAAACCTTGAACTTCTACCTTATACCCCATCATCATATGCAACATATATACATTTAGAATGAATGGCATTGTCTATGAATATGATACTAGGGTCGATTATCGTACATAACATAAACTTTTCACGGATTCTGATTTCAAACATGAACTTTAAGACGTGACATACATGGCACGGACTTATATTGTGGTGTAATTACAACCTGAAATCAAAATTGAGTAAAATTAAGTACGATGTGGGCGTCATACGGCTACACACGCATACTAGAATTTCACTTAATTTTGATTTTATGTTGTAATTTCACCATAAAGTTTATACGGATACACTTTAAAGTTAATGTTTGAAATCAAAATTCATAAAAAGTTCATGTTAATATACCAAATGAGACCTGTCGAATTGTCTATTAAAATTGCCGCAATTGGCTTTAATCCCATATTGGTATAATGATTATTATAACAATTTCATTTCATATTTGACCAAAAGTTAACAATAATAGCACATACATACATCATCTTCGGGCTAGGATTGGCATTTCTAAAATATTTATCAAGATTTGAAGTAAATTGTGGGGAGAATCATTGAAATACGAGAAGCACTTGTGTGCACTAGGTGCACCATCAAACGCATTGGCCGGTCAACGTTGGAAAATACGTGTTGACCCGTTCAACTCAAAAAAAAAAAATGATTCAAAATTAGTATCAATGGTAACACTAAAAAGTATTACTCAAAAGGCCAAAAGTATCACATGTATCCTTAAAAAGTATCGGCCAAAATAAATAAATAAATAAAACCCTAAAGACTATCAATCGTAACACTAAAAAGTATCACTCAAAATTCAAAAAGTATCATCTATATTCTTAAAAGGTAACCTATTTTATTTTTATTTTTTTTTACAAGTTGACCGAGTCGACGCGCGTTGACTTGCGTTTGACCTGATCAAACGCGTTGACCGCCTGATATAAGCTTATATACATCTAATGTACTCAAATTTTGCCTTGAAATACGTGTTTAATTGAAAAGGGCTAGCTCCCCAACATGCTCAAGAAATCAAATTTATAATTTAGATATACAAATGCACACATATAGTAACGTCACTTTTATAATAATGATATATATTGTATCAACCAACAAACTAATTAATGAAAAAAAAAAAAAAAACCCAAAAAAAAAATTAAGGAACGGTTGTGCTTTCCCAACTGTGCGCTTTTGAGAATTCAAAGGAAATTATCACGTGTAAAAATAAATATGCACACCACATCACCTATTGCATTTTATGTTTCAAGCTTTGGTTTAAAAAATATATATATTTTTAATTTTTAATTTATTGTGATTTTATTTAATTTAATTTTTTATTTAGGATTCATCAATTCCCAATTAGGGTATATTATTTTTTTAAAAAATCTAGTTATTCAACACCAAATGGAATAAGAATTCCCAATTAGGGTATATTATTTTTTTAAAAAATCTAGTTATTCAACACCAAATGGAATAAGAATGGCAACCGAGTATGTGATCCGATAAATATGAACATATACAAAAGAGAGAGAGAGAGAGAGAGAGAGAGATTACCTAAATTTTGACATGCATGTGCATGCAAAAGAGGGTACGTATAGTGGCATCCCATCTACAGCCTTTCACCAGAAGATGACAATTGAAATTTCATTTATTGATGATCCTCGCGACAACAGAAAGCCTCAAAACTGTTTTGTGGTTATTCATAAAAGATTCTCCTATATTTCAATTAAAACTAGCTAGGGATTTTTGATTAAAAAAAAAAAAGAGTACAAAATCATAACCAAAATACAAAAAGAATATATAAATATATTTCGATACGTACTTGAGAAGATGAAATCCTCTAGTCTCGTACGAAAGATTATGTATATCATGTGTGTGAGTTTGAGATGTTTTTCTTCTTTTTTTTGTTAGTTTTAGAGAATTGATGCTACAAAAAATCAGCATATGTTGATGGAAATTGTGACTAAGGGGCATTTTAGGGATTTGGATGGGCTCAATTATTTGAGACTTATAGGTTTGGGTTTGATATAAACACACAAAGTTGTATCAAATCGTTTGACGGGTCCCGTCGATCTAAGAAATAAATAAATCGGTGTTTATGTGATGAAATTCCACATCAGTAATGGTTCCAAGTCGAATATGATGTGACATTAGTGATGGATCCGAATATTGGATCAAACCATCTAATAGGAAACTACCCCTAACTAAAAAGATATAGGTATGTCAATACGTTTATCAAGTGATTACGCTTATACACTTAGAGTGACCATACACTCAAGTCTATGGTCCACGATTGTTGATGGATAATCTAAACACTCCACCACAAGGCCATTTTATACCGAAATCCACGTGCATACCTTTCTAATATTTTTATCTGTCAAGATGGCCTAATAGACGACTTTTGCAGCTTTCTACTTGTACAAATTTCCCAACAATATCAACTACAGTGTGCACCCCATAAAGAAGCACCACCAACAAGGATAAGTAAAATAAAAATAAAAAAAATCAAGTGCTTGACATTAGACAATGGCCAAATCTTGATTGTTGTGATTTTTGGACTACATGGATTTGCCTCCATTGTTGGGAATTCTCCTCTGTTTAATTTGTTGGCATTTCATCATGAAATGAGACCAAATAATGTGGATAATCTAGCAGTGAGAGATTCTCTCCACTAAGCCATCTTCCTAGGCTTAGGGCTGCTTCCTAAATCATGGTCAAGATTATAGTGCTAATGAGAGCATTCTTGACTATGTCTTAGTGCAATTTCAAGAACCATGGCCCTACAAAAATGTAGTATTACACTAGCGGTATGTTTGGATTCCATTTGGATTGAAGGATTTGACGACGGGTTTTTTTGGATGACCGGTATGACTTCGAAATCCATCACTGTCATTTCGAAGGGTTTTTTAAGTCATACGGGTCATCCAAACACAGCCTAAGAGTATTCTAATCTCCATTAGGACTCAATCTTGCTAACAAACAAACCACATTAAGCAAAGTGGATGTGGGGGCAACGGCATGTTATCATCTAGTGTCAACTTTCTGCAAGCTGGATTTCAGTAGCTTAAGCTTTCAGAGAGTGCAATTAAGATCATCAACATAGATGTGACATGCATATAACAGCAAGTTTTTTTCTCACCCTAAATTGCAACGTAATTGTCTAAAGAGTGGCTTAAGAGTGAAAATAAAGGAAAGCACAATAACCCACAACAGAAAAATATCTCATTGACTCACCAAAAGGTTCAAGATTGCCTTGCTTTTGACTCTTCAACTCAATCAATATGAAAAATGTGCTACTGTCAAGAATACAAGCCCCAGCGGCCGTTCCATTCTTTTGGTTGTTCATACACACGGCCTTGAGACCCTGGGACCAAATAAAAGCAATTCAGCAACAGCAAGAGATTGTGACAGTTTAAAAATAGTGCAGTTTCCCCTTACAACCGTACTGCCCCCTTTGGGGTTCAATTGGGAAATGAGTGGGAAGGTACAATATCCCATCCCATCTCTCAACAGTGAGAAGAAAAGTTGATGCTTGAGATGCAATTTGCCTACAAGATTATGAGTGGGGATAATAATGTACACGCGGCTTGATTTGTCGCTCATTTGGTGCAACAAATAAGCACATGCATGGTTCCACATGAACACGACAATAATTATTTTCATATTGCAAAGAGATCAGACTTAAAATCAACCAATGAGTATCAGGCGCAGGCACACTATGCAGTGCTTTCAGCAACAGATTCGGGGGCACAAAAAAATTACATATAACGTGCATTGAGATAGATGGATTTCAACATAGACATGGGAAAGAAGGGATTTTACCATGATGGAGGGAGACATTTGTTTTGCAATAGCTAGTGCTCTTCCCCACCAAAATGCATGAATTGTTAAGACAAGATAGGTAACAAAACATTTTCTGCAACATTATTATGGTTTCCAAAAATAAATGCAAAAAGGAATTCAGAATTCATGAGATGCGTATGCATGTATATCCGTTGTCTGTCTCTTATGGACATGCAGGGATGCACTATTATGTTGTGCAATTTCCTCTATCATGCCTATGTGATGCATGTCTTGGTAGAGATATGTGATGACAACTTGCAAACATAACTCCAAAAATAACTAAATCTAGGGTAGCAGCATTGTACATGTTTTTTTACTGCAGAAGGTGTGGAAATTGATGGTACAGAGGGTGTGTGTGTGTGCATGTCTCTTTCTTAAAGAACCTAACTAGTACAAAGAGGAAATGAGACAACGTTTACAGAAAGAAGGGTTCTTCTAGTAGAAACTTTACTGGACAAGGTATGTGCTATAGTTGACAAGGAGATTTTCCTGGGGATATTGGATACATCCGTGATGCAAGCACAAGATGGAAGGTTTTTGCTTACTCAAAAATACTAGCTAGAAGGTGACATGGACCTGAACAAATTCCTTCCACCACCACAAGTAGATTCTTCCCATCATTAAGTAACAAGGCATGATGGTGATATTGTGTCAGATATTTTGATCAAGGTTTTTCGCAATATCAAGAAACCTTGCTATCTCAGCACAAAAAAAAAATAGTTTGATAATCTTACTGAAACACAACTATAACAAACTACAGATACAAATCAAAGTTTTTAACATTTCAGAAGAAATTATGGAAAACAAGCTTAGTCCACCTTGCAGGCTTATACCTAACAACCACTAGTGAAGAGTGAAATCATCAATTTGCAAGTGGGTTAATATGAGACTTATCCTTAAAATAAGGGTAATCAGATCTTGAAAATATTACAACTAATTGGGCCAGCAGAAATTGGACTATACATTGAAGAAATGACAATTACAAATACAAAAAACCTCTACATGTGGAGATAGATCATAGATTTATGTAATATGATTTTCTGCAAGATTTTCTTAGTTGAAGAAGTAGATATGTTCAGATATATTTGGCAAAATGACAAATCAAAGTTTGAGAAGTCTTTAATTATATGAGATTAGGGAACAAAGCCACTCTAGCTTCTTGTTTTACCATTAAATTAGTTGTTCCATCACAAGTAAAAGGAAAAAAGAAATTTGGATACCCACCACTTAGAGCATCTATAAAATCTCCTTACTTTCTTATAAAATGTCACTCCCACTACAGTATGGGAGTAGCTGTAAGCATGCATGTTAAAGTGCAGAAAAGTGCATATGAGCTGTGAGATCCTCTGTGCCACATAACCCAACCAAATAAGAGAGGAGAAAAGAAAAACAAGCAAAACGGAAAAAGATGGCAGCAAGGCATAACAAAAAGAGCCTGGCGGTGATAGAGGTAAGAATAACAGAATCTCAAAACTCAAATAACATAATGCTATGAACCTGCAACATTTTTTCATTCAATCTGACAACCCTTTTATGCTAGGTGATAGAGGAACTGAGGAATGTAGTTAATATTGGATTGCCAATATTGGTTATGGGCATATTAAGTTACCTGAAAAACATGATCTCGGTAGCCTGTTTAGGAAGGCTAGGGAGCTTGGAGCTGGCAGGTGGTGCATTAGCCATCGGCTTCACCAACATTACAGGTTACTCTGTGCTTTTTGGCCTTGCCATGGGAATGGAACCACTCTGCAGCCAAGCTTTTGGATCCAAAAACTACACCATGGTGTTTCTCACACTCAAAAGAACAATAGTTTTGTTGCTTTTTGCATCTGTGCCGATTGGAGTTCTTTGGATTTATCTTGAGCCTCTCTTATTATGGCTCAACCAAGAACCTGAAGTAGTACATGTTGCAAGCCTTTACTGCCGCTTTGCAATTCCTGATCTTATTGCCAACAGCCTACTTCTTCCTTTACGTATCTACATACGCAGCAAAGGGACAACATGGCCACTGCTGTGGTGCACTCTGCTGGCAACACTACTACATTTTCCCATTGCCATCTTCTTTACTTTCCATCAACGCCTTGGCATCCAAGGGATCGCAATTTCCACATGTATTGCCAACATTAACATATTGTTGCTTCTTTTATGCTATATAAAATGTGCTCATGAAGAGAAGATTCATTTGTTTAAATCCTCAGCAACACCTTCAAACAAGCCAGGTTTGACCTCACTCTGGGAGGAATGGAGAGTGTTACTTCGACTAGCAATCCCTACTTGCCTGGGAGTTTGTTTGGAATGGTGGTGGTACGAGTTGATGATACTTCTATCTGGTTACCTCTACAAACCCCAAGTTGCACTTGCAACATCAGCTATTGTAATACAAACCACATCTCTTATGTACACCTTGCCTTCAGCACTTAGTGCATCTGTTTCAACTAGAGTGGGCAATGAACTTGGAGCAGGACGGCCGCACAAGGCATGCTTAGCAACTGTAGTAGCCATAGCATTGGCATTTTTCTCATCAGTATTTGGCTTTCTATTGACTACATTTGGAAGAGAAGCATGGGGCAGGGTCTTCACCAATGATAATGAAGTTCTTGAGCTCACAGTGGCAGTGCTACCCATTATTGGACTTTGTGAGCTGGCCAATTGTCCACAAACCACTTGTTGCGGGGTTCTCCGAGGAAGTGCTAGGCCTAGCATTGGTGCGGGTATAAACTTTTGTTCATTCTACATGATTGGAGCACCTGTGGCAGTAGCTCTGGCTTTTTTCTGGAAGCTGGGGTTCGTAGGCCTTTGTTATGGGCTTTTAGCAGCTCAGGTCATCTGCGTATTATCCATTTTAACAGTTATTAATAGAACAGATTGGGAGAATGAATCAATGAGGGCAAAAGACTTGGTTGGTGTAAGCAATGAATATGTGCAAGCAGATTTATTAGTAAAATGTGAGGAAGGGGTAGTTATCTTTTAAAAATTGAGTAGTCCAAAAGCATAAATCTAGGCAGATAAGAAGCAAGTAGTAGGGCAACAATGATGTGAGTATTTGTCATTCTATCATTAATCTTAGAAGTATAAAGTGGTACAATTCCTTCATATGCAAAGTGTACTTGTTTTTTAAACAATATAAGCTATCATTTGGTTGACTGTATAGCAGATGTTTACTGGAGATGATCATTTTTCTGACACATTAACAGGTACCATAACTTCCCACTCCTTCTGTCAATTATCACATGATCGCTTATCAGAAAAAGCTCCTCAGATCCCTAAAATATCATGGCTTACTTCAGATGTTCACGTCATATCTTTTTTCTGAGCAAGTAGACATTTATCTGCCCAGAATGACAAATGACACGATGAAATTTGTGTGTAGTGCCGAGATTCTTAAAAACAACCAAATTAAGATTCTTGAATATCTTATCCGCATGCTATCTCCACACACCTGTCATTACCCTCTGCTAATGTCAAACCATTAAGCAGAACTGATCTAGATGAAATCAAAGAACATGATATGAAAGTATTTTAAATTTTCCTAACACTTACAATTCCTATGGGATTAGGAAACCATTGGACAACCTGATTATTACGTGAGCTTTCTGCAGGAAGGTAAACATCAATCATGAAACGCAAAAATCATTTTCACCATGCAGGACATTGAAGGCAATTAGAGTGGCTTATGCTCGTCTACTCGGATTTTTTATTTTTATTTTTGTGATAGCAAATTTGTAGTTGTCCATGGGAACTGAAGTTATACGAGTCTAACTATCTAAACAGGAAAATTTTGATATAATTCACCTGGCTAATAACTTAACAGACACTCTGACTTAGTCAAGCTTTGGAAAATTGTAGGTGGTTTAGATGTTTTCTGCTGGGGTGACCTTTGCTACACATGTGATTTAATCATTCATTCAGGATAATGGATATAAATATCAGAAAATGTTGATTTCACATATAAATATTGATATGCAAATTAAGAGATGCCTGAGTAGCTCAGTACATATTAGTGTATTACACCTTTAACCACAACAATTATTATCTCAGTTTTCGTGAAGTTCTTTAAGATCATTATTATTGTTTCTTGAAGCAGTGCATAAACACGTATTCCGAGGAAGAAATAGAAACATAAAGCTCTTTATATCTTTGTCAATACAGATAAGCAGCGCACTGAGCAACATGTGTAAAGCAAAACACTCTCCTCAATGAATAAACTTCAAATTGATGAATGAATAAGGTGTCCTCTTGGACTCAAATTATGAACATTTCACCTTGCCATACCCTTATCCTAGAAAGCAATTAGTTCACGATTTTCATTACAAAATAGAAGCGTATGGCAGCAGATGTAGGCACATATTGAACATACTGAATGAACGTGACTTTCCACATTTCGATCCTCCAAAGCTTGCTTGCAAAACAAGTGATTTCTCATCTTTTTTTCTCTCGGATAATGCCTTAGCAAGTTTATACTTCTAATCCTAATTACTTGTCTCCCTCAGTTCATCTCATTTCAACACTCCACACCTCCACCTATCATAATTCCATCATGCAACACCCTGCCCCGCCCACCCCCACAACCAAGAAATGTTAAGGAAAATCTAAAGCACAAAGACTAACAAGGAAATATAAAACTCCCCCATACCCCAACCCCAAATTCGGCGAAATTAGTATCATCAACCATTAAAAGAAGATTAAATGATAATGATGGTCACAACTCACAATCAGATCATGACAAAGAGCTCCCCAGAAGGCGACATGCCTAATTTTCCAAAATAATTTTATTCACTCTCTATCAAGCATCACACCAAATTCTCTGTGAATCTGTGAAAATATTCATTCTTTGCTAGAACCTACCATTTCTGATTTTCCTCATTCATGAAAATGCATGCTATTTTAAACGCTAAAACCAGCAATCATACAATAAATCAAGCTCAAATACTCTCTAACAGCACTTCAATTCAAATTGAGCAACTAAATAAACATAAGTAAAGCAGCTGCATGAAAACCCCACATGCATTATCAAGAACATAAACAGCAACATAATTCAAAACACAGCATCTCAGTGTCCAAAATTATCCAAAAAGGGTGGGGAAAACCGGTTAACAACATGATTTCAGCTCGCGATTAAAGATTACAACTTCGTTTCTAGAAAATGAAGCTCGCAATTAAACCCTACAATTTCCTTTTACGAAAATAAATAAACATAATAAAGGCAGTACCTTAAGAAGAAGACTATCACCATTGATGACGTTCGACCCATAGCAAAAATCATGCAGATAAATTTACAAATTTAATAATTGGAGGGAAATCTCAAGAAATTGCAAAATCAAAATTATAGGTTGAAATTGTGAACCTTAATCATAGGCTTAATTAGTTGATAACAAATGGGCCACATGAAAAAATCGTAACCCAATTGATCAAACAAATGAAAACCCCTAACTTCTCATAATTATTTCTTTTTTGGGTTATTGGTTATTTTTTTTTTAAACGATGGAAATCAATTATTTTGAGTGGAAAGAAACCGGAGTTATTCTATTTTAAGGTTTATTAATCTCAATTACGAGTTATATTGAAGTTGAAAAAATTAATTATCAAGTGCAATGTACGAGCTCAAGCGTTAATGTCGGGCGAGTGCATTGCGTGAGTCGCTTAATTTTTTTTATTTCAAAATTATATTTTTGTTTTCAATTACTGTTTATTTTTGTTTTGAAAAAAGTAAATTAATTGACGAGCGTAATGCACGAGTCTACGAGTTAGCGTCGGGCGAGTGCGTTGCGTGAGTTGTCAAATTTTAAAAAAAAAAAATTAATCACTTTGTATTTTAGGGTTCACAAAATTCCATTTTATGGTATATATTTATTTCAAAAGTAGGTTTTTTTATTTTTAATTATCACGGCTGAGTGCATTGTCCAAGTCCCTGAATTTAAAAAAAAATGCTTTAATTTTAAGGATATATATATTTTTTGGGAAAAAATCAGAAAAAAAAATGAAAAAAATGCCCATAAAAAAATTAAGACGGGCGCATGAGCTTCACTCGCCGTATGTGGGACGCGCGCATGAGCTCACGCACCGTCTGAAATAGCGCCGCAAATGGGGGTGCCTTGGTGCACGGAAGTCCTTCTCCTTATGTTATTTTGTAATTATAATTCGACCTTGTAATTATGATAAATAAACATCATTTTTTATTATTTTTGCAATTACAACATATATGTTTATATAATGTCCAAGTCCCCGTATTTAAAAAAAAAAAAAAAAGCATTCAAAATATATGTTTATATAATGTTTTCTTTAAATATTTTATGTGCTATTCATATTATCATATTAAGACGAGATTAGTTATATGTGATGCGATATTTATTTATACCACATGCTATGTTAACAAGATCGGTGTTTTTTAAGATAAATATGTCAGAATATTACCTTACTTCCAATTATAGCACCAATTTTTAATTTGTTGGAATTGCGATACCTCTAATTTCCGACGGGTATCACAAAAGACGGTGTCTTACCACTAAAAAATCGGAAATGTCATAATTGCAACAAATAAAAAAAAAAGTGATATTGTCATTACTAAAATTCAAAAGTCGTATTATAATTATAAACTGAGGTAAATAATGTAATATTTAAAGTGATAACCCTTAATAGAGCTAAAAAATAAGTTTGGTTCAATGGTTCGACCTAGTTTAACCGGAAAAATGGGTTAGATTGTGTCATAAATTTACTGGCCCGAAAAAAGTTGCCCTAGCCCGACCAAAAAAGTTAATGTCCTGATGTGCTCAGGCCAGACCAAGCGAATAAATGAAGGCATAGGTCCACAAGTCCGTCCGAAAAAAACTCGTATATTGGGCAAGCATGATTGTAACTTGGGGTGGCAAATTGGACCCCACGGCTCTACCCGGCCCAGCCCATCATCCAACTATGAGCGAGTGTGGGTCGATCTGATCTTATTTCGGGCCTACATTTTTATAGCCCCGTCTAGTCCAGAAAAGCGAACGAGAGTTGCGAGCCCAAGCGTATTTTTTAGATTTTTGGGCTAGGTGACCTGGCCCGGCGGGTCGTTACCTTGTTTAGTCCCATATTTTGTGACTAGTCCGACCAAAAAATGAGTCGGGTCGGGTCAATTTTACTACTTCTAATTGTATTTATGTTTGACCCGTCATATTTCAGACTCGTCCCTACCCCATCTTTTGTCAGTGTCCGATGGGCTTGGTTCAAACCGACTCGATACTTTTGACAGTTCTAACCCTTAATGATAATAATTGAATCCCACCACACCGGTACTTCTCACGCATAATGAAAGGGATTAGATAATAGAGTGACAATAATTGGGTTTTGTAAAATTTCTTCAATCCCAAAAACATAATTTTCACCAACCAAACACACCCTTATCTGTCACGTCATCAATTAAATGGGCCATTAACGTGGCCCAAAACATCACAACGGTCCAAAATGTGGTGAATGTAGCTGTCACTTTAGCTTTCCAACATTTGGGCATAAGTGGGGCCCATATACAAATCAAACAGAAAAGGCCCGAATACATCTCTTTTTTACATTTTGATGGATTTGGGCCGACAATAGGGCCCATCTTATCATGCATCCAAATCAATTCTAAAATTGCACATTTGCCCCTCATTTTGTGCTCACTTCAAAATGTTGCCTCTTCTTTTACCCCCTTTTTTTTTCTTTTCCTTTTGTTTTCTTTGGACACATTTGAGTAAATAAACTACTCCCTCCGTTTCGAAATGTTTGTTGTTTTAGGTTTTTTGTTTTGTTTTAAAATATTTGTTGTTTTTTATAATTTGATATCCTCTCTCTCAATTTTAACCCTCTCAAATCCTACAAGATTTCTTGATTCTAACAAAATGGAGAGAGAAAATGTTGTTTGTTTTTTAGGAAAATATAAATGAATTAGATTTTATGGCATATATGAGGGATGTGTATATTTGTCCACAAAATTAATTGTTAATTCTAGATAAAAAAAACTTAAAACAACAAACATTTCGAAACGAAAGAAGTATTTGATTAATCACCCTTCTTAACCTGAAATTTTAGCGAAATTTAAAAAAATATCATGAACTTTTATGTAATTGTAATTTTAGTATCTAAACTATGAAAACTATAATAAGTATAAGATGAGAGACAAAATTAAGCGACTGATACATGACATCGTTTTGATAGGAGGTGGGAAAAAAAAAATCCACCTAATTATTCAGATTTATGTTGAATTTCCACAATATTAGAGAGATATGTCACTTTTCGATCGTTGGATTTTGACTCTCTATCTTAAATCTGTTACAATTTATAAACTTTAGGTATTGAAATGTAATTTCTTAAAGTATATAATAAATTTGAATTTTCGCTAAAAATTCAAGCTTGAAAGTGTAATTAACCATATAAATTGATCACACGAAAGATATAACAAAAAATAAAAATAAAAATGAATCGCGCTTATATTGGGGGCGGTAAATTCAACACTAACATACCGGACAATGCTCTATTTTTTTTTCAAATATACATAATTCAATATTTTTAAATAATTTTGACGTGGTATTTGATGTATAATTGATGTGGGAAACTCAAAAATTTGTGCCCTAATATTATTATAATTTTTAGACGATATCGTAATAGTTTTGTAAAATAATATCGTCACTTCAAAAATAAATATCAAGAAGCATATTTCTTATATTTTGTTGTAAATTATGTATAAAATATCACTTAAAATATTAAATTATGTATATTTAGAAAAACTAAGACACTAACTTATCGGATGACATCGAATTTAGCGTTGGCACTTCTAGATGAATTTATTAGTTTTATATACTAGGTTTATTTTTCATAAATATATAATTTTTTATGTCAAAATCCGAATAAACTATAGACTCACCCAAATATATTAGTATGGGCATAAATAACAAACTCAAATAGTTATCTAATTTAGAAAGATATATTTTTTTAAGTTGCTATATTAGAAAGATATGGACATTTGAATATTACATACACGACTACACGAGTCAATATCATATACCAAAAAAACACAAATTAGTAATCATACCAAAAGATAATGAGATATAATTGAATCTTTAACTTTTCAAAACAAATTTATTTATTTTTTTGTGTGTAGTCGTTATTTTTACATTTGTACATAACCAACAAAACACACTATGTAAATCATAAGTGACATGTTCCATCTAAAAGATATTTAGAGAATTATAACTTATAATGCTATAATTGTACATTTACCTACTACTCAATTAATTGGACATCCAATATATGTATATTATATAATATATAATTTTATTTTATTTTGTCAAGGGTAACCCGCAGTCTCTACCGAAGTGCGCACTGGCTAAATCCCATCCCCGTGTATTTTTTTTTTCAAGGGTGACCCGCAACAACTATCGAGGTGCGCACTGGGTAAACCCGGTCCCTGTGTATTGTTTTTTTTTTTTGTCAAGGGTAATCCACAGCCGCTATCGAGGTACGCACTGGGTAAACTCCGCTCTTGTGTGCAAACTACATAGAGGAGGTTAACCACACTTGACAATTATTATTATTATTATTATTTGTCAGGGGTAACCCGCAGCCACTACCAAGGTGTGCACTAGGTAAATCCCGTCCCTGTGTATTGTTATTTTTTTTGTCAAGTGTAACTCGAGGTGCGCACTGGATAAACCTCGTCCACGTGTCTTTTTTTTTTGTCAAGGGTAACCCGCAGCCGCTATCGAGGTGCGCACTGAGTAAACCCCGCTCTTGTGTGCAAACTGCACAGGGGAAGTTAACCACACTTAACAAGTCATGTGTAACAGACTCACATCTCGTGGTGTTGATAGTAGGATTCGAACTTGAGACATTTAGCCTCAAAATAACATCACTCCATCACTAGATCATACCCAGAGGGATATTATATAATTTTTATTTGTGCTAATGAAAGGGGGTAAGTGACTATAAATAAGTGTAATGTGTAGCTTTACGAAATGATGGGCACCAAATTATGAATTTATGAAGCATAGCATATGCAAAGTTGAAAGAGGGGCAAAAAAGTACAAACTACAAAGAAAGAATTCCAAAAGGCCCTAAACCACATTACAATGTCAGCCACTTAAAAAACAAGATAAAAAAGTACATTTCCATTAATTCAATTCAATTTGATATAACTCGCTCGTTTTCTTAAAATAATAATATTAAATCAATAATAACTATGCAATATATTTTTCGAAGTTCGAATCTTGTTATATTGCCAAAAATATAGATTAAGGAAGTGTAGATGTGTCGTTTAATTTTATTTTATATATCCCTATATTTATGATGTATGTGTAGGCATATATAAGAGTAACAATTGCATGTGGATGTGGTTAACAAAGAAAATGTACTATCAATACATAAAAGGTTAAATAAACTTTAATATCTCATATTATTATTGAAATTGTAATTTTCTCTCATATTATTTGAATGGCATTTTAATATTTGGATCATCGAAAAAATTATGAAAACTAACATTGGAGCTATTCTTCAACACCTAAAAAGGTTTACGTGCTGTGAGAGCTATCGAAATGGTTTGTTTAATTCATAAATTTTACAAAAATCCTTTCTTCTCAAAATAGTCATATCATTAACAAATTCCATAAATGAACTCGTGGTGTATAATTTTTCAGATACTGGAAAAATAGCTCCGACGTTAGGTTTGATTTGTTTTTCAATAATTCAAGTATTAAGATGACATTCAAATAAGTGTTCATATTTCGAGCGCTGCTAGATTAAACTGTACATTTAATTTTATCCAAAGTCGACTTTACATGACCATATATACAAGAAACAATGATTCTCATCCTAAAACACAAAGAGAGAAAGTTTACAAATACATCCAAGAAATTTGAAATGAGCTCAATCAACTACCTTCATTTATTTCAACTCACAAAATTTGTTTTGGACAATAAATGAGTTCATTAAAATGCAATGTTTGACCTCAAAATTCTAGTCATAGGATCTACATTAACTAAGATCTACTTTTCATGTAGGTAAAGTGGGAAGCCAAAATAACTTTTGTTTTGGCCCCAATTTTGAATAGTGAGTTTGAAATTATGAAAATTGAATCTTCAATTGTACTACACTAAGATTGCATCTCGAAGGTTGTTGAAAGCGGTTAATTCATAGTAGCCACATTTTTTAGTTTTGTACCCTAAAAAGTGACACTTTCTTCTTGTGATTTTTTGACCATACAATTTCGAAATTATAACACAATTGTGATTCACAAATTAGAAATGAGACCACATGTTGCAAATCCTATTAATTCCCTATTGCAACTCTTCAATATTTTTTCAAAAAAATTTTTTTTTTTAAATTTATTATGATTTATTTTAATTTAAATTTTATATTTAGGGTTCATCCATCTCCAATTAGGGTATATTAAAAAAATTAAAAAGAAAACTTAGTTATGCATCACCAAATGTAACACAAATGACAATAAATGATCTGCTGTGCACAAATTATAGTAGAATTAATCATGACTTCAAATTAAATGAGATTTTTGTTAGACCTTTTTTAGTTAGTAAGTAAATATGAAATCTATAATTATATATATAGAGGGCTAATTACAATTAATTCTCAACATTTGAACACACCAGATTACCTACTACATTCCTTGTTACATTTCCTGTTCCAAGCCTTTTTTAAAAAAATAATTTTTAAATTTTCAATTTATTATGATTTTATTTAATTTAATTTTTTTATTTAGGGTTAGTCCATCCCCAATTTTGGTATATTAATTTATTTTAAAAAAATTAAAAATAAAATCTAGTTATGAAACACCAAGTGGAACAGGAATGACAACAAAGGATCTGATCTGATATTTGAAACTTTTAACAAAAATAACATAACGGTTTTTAATAATTGGAATTTAATTCTCAACGTTTGCATATTTTAACAGATATAACTCAAGGTTTAATAATAAAAATTTAATTCTTAACGTTTGAATATTTTAACAAAAGTGACTCAACATTATTGATGAAAATGCTATTTCAGTTGATTTTGATCACATTTACTCTCAAATGAGCTATATAATTTATATAACGGACTGACATTTTTACCGAAATAATGACCGAAATGGTTTTTCCACCTAAAATATCGGGTCATTTTTATTAAAATGTTCAAACATTGGAATTAAATTGTTATTATTAAACGTTGAGTTATTTCTGTTAAAATATCTAAATATTGAGAATTAAATTGTAATTATTAAAACGTTGTGTTATTTTTGTTAAAAACCTTCAAATTTGGGAATGAAATTGTAATTATCCCATATATATATATACATATATATATATATAAATAGTTATATTTGTCAAAATTATTGTTCTCTTTCCACTCAAATTTATATGAATTTGAAAAAGGTTCCAACTATTTGAAAAGGCCATAAATCCCATTTATTAATATTTTTATAGGTTTACAAAAGGCAATTATTTGAATTACGTTATCTCACCCTACGTAGGGGAGGCAATACTCGCAAATAAATTGCCTATATTGCAGGCGATTATACATAAATATTACTTATTCAAAACAAACCCGCCGTTACCACTGTGAATTTTTACATAAAAATACAAATAAAAATGAATTTGTCATAATTAAACAACCAGCCCACTAGAAATAGGAGAATTCGAAATCAAACCACACCTCAATTTCAATTAGTTGGACCTTTTTTTTTTTTTATGTCGAGGGTAATCCGCAACCGCTATCGTGGTGCGCACTGGGTAAACCCCGCCCCTGTGTAATAGCCTGCAAACCTACACAGGGGAGGTAAACCACACTTAGCAAGCTTGTGTAATAGCCTGTAAACCTACACACAGGGGAGGTAAACCACACTTAGCAAGCCTGTGTAATAGCCTGTAAACCTACACATGGGAGGTAAACCACACTTAGCAAGCCAGGTGTGACAGGCTCACACCTAGTGGTGTTGGTGGTGAGTCGAACTTGAGACATTTGGCCTCAAGAAACACCACTCCACCACTAGGCCATCCCCAAGGGGACCAGTTAGACCTTTTTATTATATAATTTAAAGAGAATGGTCTTTAAACAAATATTTAAAAATAGAGTTATGTTATGTTTCTATACATTTCTAAATATGTAAAATAAAAATACAAGACGGGTTACAATTATTAAACGAAGTGGGTTTCGAACATAATTAACTTAAGATTAAAACAAAAAATTCACAACCCGTTTTAAATTTGTATAACTTGATCCAATATTTGAAAATATTAAATCAAGTCGAGCCCAAAAATTCGCAATCTGTTATAAACTAGAGAAAGACGAGAGAGAATATCAATTGCATGTATTCAATATGAGGACCAAATGCCTCTATTTATAATAATACAAGGGATAGAGCTTTAGAGTTAGTAACCTGACCATCACTCATATCATATATATCTATTAGATATATTTACAACACTCCCCCTTGAGTGACCAATCTCTAAAACAAATGTTGCCTCATTAAAACCTTGCTAGAAAAACCCAGTGGGAAAAAATCTAATCAAAGGAAAAAGAGTACAACTGCTCCCCTGATTTTGAGATCACTGTAGATCTTTGAGTCGCGCATGCCGATCTTGTGTACCAACTTTCTGAATGTTGATGTTGGTAATGCCTTTGTGAATAAGTCCGCCAAATTGTCACTTGAGCAAATTTGTTGAACGATGATATCGCCACTCTTTTAAAAATCGTGTGTGTAGAATAACTTGGGAGAAATGTGCTTCGTCTTATCACCTTTGATGTATCCTTCATTGAGTTGCGCGATGCAGGCAACATTGTCTTCATACAAAACAGTTGGATTGATCTTTGATGAAGCTAATCCGCACAACACTTGGATGTGACTTGTCATATTTCTCAACCATACACACTCTCGACTTGTTTCATGGATTGCAATGATTTCAGAATGATTTGAGGATGTTGCAGTCAAGGTTTGCTTCACAGACTTCCATGATATAGTAGTTCCACCACATGTGAAAACATAGCCAGTTTGTGACTTGGCTTGATGTGGATCGGATAAAAATCCTGCATCCGAATACCCTACCAGAGAAGAATCGGAATTTTCCGAATAATATAATCCAAGGTCTATGGTACCCTTTAGATAACGTAGAATGTGTTTAACACCATTCCAATGTCTCAAAGTGGGTGCAGCGCTATATCTTGCGAGAAGATTTACATAAAAAGCTATATCTGGTCTAGTATAATTAGCCAGGTAAGTTAATGCTCCAATTGCACTTAGATATGGTACTTCAGGACCAAGTATCGTTTCACCATCTTCAATAGGTCGAAATGGATCTTTTTTCGTATCAAGAGATCTAACGACCATTGGTGATGCTAATGGATGTGCATTATCCATGTAAAATCTTTTTAACACTTTTTCTGTATATGTGGATTGGTGAATAAACATTCCTCCTCGGACACGTTCAATTTGCAAACCAAGACAAAATTTTGTCTTTCCCAAATCTTTCATCTCAAATTCTTTCTTCAAATATTCAGTAGTTTTATTGAGCTCTTCAGGAGTACCAATTAAATTCAAATCATCGACATAAACTGCTATAATTGCAAATCCACTTTCGGTTTTCTTTATGAAAACACAAGGGCATATATCATCATTCTTGTATCCTTCTTTTAACAGATACTCGCTCAATCTATTATACCACATACGGCCAGACTGTTTCAGCCCGTACAAAGATTTTTGCAGTTTAATCGAAAACATGCTTTTGGGTTTTGACTTTAATGCTTCAGGCATTTTAAATCCTTTAGGAATTTTCATATATATGTCATTATCTAATGACCCATATAGATAGGCAGTTACTACATCCATAAGGCGCATAGCAAGCCTTTGTGACACAACCAGACTAATCAGAAATCTGAAAGTAATTGCATCCATTACTGGAGAGTATGTTTCCTCATAAGCAATTCCTGGTCTTTGAGAGAAACCTTGCGCTACGAGTCTTGCTTTATATCTCGTAACTTCATTTTTCTCGTTTATATTTCTAACGAATATTCATCTGTATCTAATAGGGATTTCAGATTCCGGAGTTAGGACTATAGGTCCAAATACTTTCCGGTTATCACAGGAATTTAATTCCATTTCCATAGCTCTTTTCCACATTGGCCAATCATTTCTCTGTTTACATTCTGTAACAGATTTCGGTTCAGGATCAACATTTAAAATTTGATGAGCTATGTGAAAGGTGAATATATCATCTACAATGATATGTTCTTTCTCCAGTATCTGATTGGAAGATAAATAATTTATTGAGATCTCATGATTTTCAGATACATGTAATTCGTCACTTTCATTTGATTGATTAATCATTTTCGTCATTGTTTGGTTTCCATCTTGCCCTTTTCTTTTCCTAGGCACATAATCTTTGGAACCATTTGGTCGACCGCATTTTTGACGAATTTTAGACTCATTTGCTACCAAAGCTATTTGTCCTTCAGGGACATCAATTTTGGCTGGAGTATTTGCAGCATGTATGTGAGATTGTGTCACTTTTCTTGTATCTACAAAAGCATCAGGAAGTTGGTTTGCAATCTTTTGCAAATGAATAATCTTTTCAATTTCTTGTTCACATTGATTAGTTCGAGAATCAAAATGTGACAAGCTTTTCTCATTCCAAGATATTTCCTTGTGCTTTTCTGGATGTAGATTCGTTCCACCTAATGTTGGAAATGTCATTTCATCAAAATGACAATCTGCAAAACGTGCAGTAAATAAATCACCCGTTAAAGGTTCAATATACCTTATAATCGAAGGTGAATCAAATCCAACATATATCCCAAGCCTTCGTTGGCGACCCATTTTTATTCGTTGTGGGAGTGCAATTGGGACTTGAACCGCACAACCAAAAGTTCGTAAGTGAGAAACATCTGGTTCTCGACCAAAAATAATTTGCATTGGGGAGTATTCATGGTTGGCTGATGGTCTAATACGAACTAATGTTGCCGCATGTAATATGGCATGGTCCCAAGCAGTAGTTGGAAGTTTTGACTTCATAAGTAACGGTCTAACAATAAGTTGAAGACGTTTAATAAATGATTCTGCTAAACCATTTTGAGTATGGACATGAGCGACTGAATGTTCAATCTCAATTTCAATAGCCATACAATAATTTTCAAATGCTTGAGACGTAAACTCACTAACATTATCAAGACGAATTCTTTTAATTGAATTGTCTAGGAATTGAGCTCGTAATTTTATAATTTGAGCAAGTAGTCTAGCAAATGCTGCATTTCTAGTAGAAAGCAAACATACATGTGACCATCTAGAAGAAGCATCAATCAATACCATAAAGTATTGAAAAGAGCCACATGGTGGATATATAGGTCCACAAATATCTCCTTGAATTCTCTCTAAGAAAGATGGAGATTCAATATTAACCTTCGTATATGAAGGTCTAATGACTAACTTGCCTTGCGCACAAGCCTCACATGGGAATTCATTTGTCATAAGAATCTTTTGATTCTTCATGTTGTGCCCATATGAATTATTGATTATTCGGCGCATCATAGTTGCTCCAGGATGTCCAAATCTATCATGCCAAAGCATAAAGCTTTTTGTGTAATTGAACTTCGGGTTCATGACATGGTTTGTCTCAATTGCCTTTATGAATGTGTAATACATCCCAGAAGGTAGTGTTAATAATTTTTCTTTTGTTCGCTTATGGCCGGTTACAAAAGAATTTATGCAAAGATATTCATTTCCACCTTCTGATATAGTCTCGATGTGGTATCCATTATAGCGGATATTCTTGAAACTTTAGTAAGTTTCTTTTGGACTTACTAGAATACATGGCATTTTTAATGTCTAATTTAGTATCATTTGGTAAAATGATACAAGCTCTTCCGGAGCCTTCAATGATGTTTGACATTCGTGCAATTCTACACAAAGAATTAACGATATATTATCCACATGTTTAATTTATTTGCTCTTTAGAGCATGTAATATTCTTCATGAATATTACTTGTTTATTTGCTCTTTAGAGTATGTAATATTCTTCATGAATATTACTTGTTTATTTGCTCTTTAGAGTATGTAATATTCTTCAGGAATATTACTTGTGCTACTTTAATAGCATCAATATTTAATTTTTCAAGATTAAATCGGAAAAGACCGATTATTATAACAATAAGAAAAACAGACATAATATATTAAAGCCAATAAACATGATGTAAAAAAATATACCTTCTAAGATTGATGGACTTCTAGAATTGAAGGAGAAGGTAGAACAATCGTGCTGATAACGTGTTATAAACTAGAGAAAGACGAGAGAGAATATCAATTGTATGTATTCAATATGAGGACCAAATGTCTCTATTTATAATAATACAAGGGATAGGGCTTTAGAGTTAGTAACTTGACCATCACTCATATCATATATATCTATTAGATATATTTACAACACAATCCATTTTTTTTCATTATTATTGTTTTGAGGAAAAAATACAAGAGAACTTAAATTTCTACAAATTCTACATCCTTTCATGAGGAAAGATGTTACATGAGATGGAACTTGGTGAGAAGAGTAGCTACTCGAATTCGAAATATCTTTATTTTATACAGGGATCTCCATTCTTTAAATATTTTTAAGGGTTAATTGCAGAATTTAACACAATATTTGCACCATTTTATAATTTTCGCATAACGTTTAAAAATTTGCAATTCATATCACACCTTTTAATATTCTTACAATTGTAACATCCCCAATATTAATCCATATGATCTATCCTACATGTCCAATTTGTAATCCACGCGTACTACTATTGCCGGGTACCTGAATGACGTCGTTATATAAATCCACTATATACAACAAGATTCTTCATCAGTTTCATCTCCATAAAAGTCGTTTTATGCCGGATTAATATTGAGGATGTTACAATTCCAAAAATATTAAAGATTGTGATATAAATTATAAATTTTTAAACATTGTGTGAAAATTGCAAAATGGCGCAAACATTATGTTAAATTATGCAATTAACCCTATTTTCAATGTGACATATAATTTATATTTTATTTATCAGTTGGATAGGAGGATTCGGGAATTGAACCACGGTCACTCACCCAATAAGTCTCAATTATATAATCTCATTTCTCTTTGCTCGTAGATTAAAAATATTTGTGAAAACAAGATATTAAAGCTAAACTTTTAATAATACCCTTATTTAATATTTATATCTTTTAAAATTTAAGTTGTTAGTTTTTTAATTTTCAATAATTAATAAGGATGTATTTGTCCATTAACATGAAAATTAATGCTACTTATAATAATGAGACTATATAATTAGAACACCCAAAAATAGTAATGGGGACTATATAATCAGGACGGGGTAAGAAATATCAACCAAGCTAAGTGTTTATGGTTAAAAATTTAAAGATATTTAATTAATGATGTTATTGATAAGTGTGAGGGAGATTAATTATAGCATTGATTATAAGTACTTTTTGTTTATTGATTTAGTAAATTAAATGTAGATGTAGCGCTGCAACCGCCGGCTTAATTTAGTATTCTTGTACGATCCAATGCTAAAACTGCAGGAAAAATTGATGAATATATTACTCCTACTTACCTCATTTTACACAAACATGCCTTTTCTTTTAATAACTTGTCACATTTTAATTTTTGGAACAATACTTCGATTTTTTTCACATTTAGGGTTTCGGTGTAGTCCTATAGCTACTCTTTTTTTCAATCGGGATCGAACGGGTGTAAGAATTGAACTCCGATCACTCATCTATTCAAATTTACTTGAAACTATCAAATTTGTGGTAGTAATAATGATCGAGTTACTTGAAACTTATTATATGTAGTGATGTAAAATTAATTAAATTTCAAGTAGCTAGGGTCACCCTGCAAAAATATCATATTTATTTCTCAAAACAATAAATAATTAATATCATAATTCGAATAGCAAAAAAAAAAAAAAGTTAATTAGCTGATTCAATAGTTGAAAAGAACTAGTATAAATAATATTATATTTTATCTTATCCGCAACAAAATCGATGAAAAAAAAACCCACTCTTCCACAACTCCTCAATTTGAAACACGTGGCAATTGCAGCTTAGTTGGTTTTTTCTTTTTCTTATTTATTTATTTATTTATTTATTCTTATCTTAGATAAGCTTAGTTATGAACTACAAATCGCGATTGTTGCATGACGTTTCAACGACAGTGGAGTTTATCGAAATATATCAACTATAATTAATTTAAATTTTTACACGATTTGTAATTTAGACACGAATTTTAAAAACGCCACAATTAAAATACGATCTTGTATTTTTTTACAAAATAGACGCTCCCATATTTTCCAACGATCGGAAAACGGAGTTATAATAGTAAATATTACAAAATTGTATAGATATATAGCATAATCATAATTTGAATTTCATTTATATAATAAAGATCGGTATGAAATATTGTGTTAGATTTTTATAATATTGCAAATTGTGTCCATTTTTGAAAAAAAATATGCATGATTATGTTTTAATTGTAATATTTCGAAAAATATATTCAAATTGTAAATTGTATCAAAGTTGATGTATTTTAACGAATTATCACATTTCTATCCAATTATCTCTTTAATCTCACATTAATTTCATTTTTTTACCGTTAGATATCGAGTGTCGTAACATTTGGTGATGATATCAACGTGACATTGCAAATTATGGATATATATGAGTAATATTGGAAAAAAAAAGAACTTATAAAAAATATAACTAATTAATGAACCATATTATATTCCTTCATATAATATATATTGTACGTTGAACGAAGCATAAATTAATTGAGCAACACATTTGACTAATCTACAATTTGATACAATGGAGATGCCCTACAATCTCATTCATTTAATTGTTTTTTATATACATGGCTAAACACTAAATAAATAAAAAAAGGTGGAATAGAATTATTGAAATAATTGTATAAACATGACAATGAAATAACATATGATTATCTTGTGTCGTTTATTTAATTTGGATTTATCTCATTATTTGGTTTGTGGGATTAAGTGGTAAATATGTACAACATTTATGCATCTTATTAAAGTCACAAAATGATGGCTTTATTGACTTTTAACCACCTTTTTCATAAGTGGGGTTGGGTTTATCATATGTTTTTATATTCTTGATGGGAAGTTTGTATGATTAGAATATCTAGTTAATTCAAGATATCAAATTAAGCATATTTTTAGATTGGTAAATTATATCTATTTTTGGTCAATATAAAGATACTATATCTGGTAATTAATTAGATTATATATATTAATTCAACCAATGATTATTATTTATACATTAGGGGCTCGTTTGCTAGGCTGTATGGTATAAGGTTGGATGTGTTTGACATGGATGTGTTTTACCGTATAAGATATCAATATCATGTTTGTTTTGGTGTATTAAAATATAGTGTATTAATAATATATTGTTTGGTTAGATGTATTAGATTCTCTATAAAATTTCAATTCCTAAAATATCCTTTAATTAATTACCATATATTGTGTGAATATTCTATAATAACATTTTTAATTAATATCTGCAAGGTTATTTTAGTCTACAATTTTTAATAATTCTGTATGGTATTAAATATCTCACCAGCAGGGTGTGATATGTTATACCATATAAATGGTTAACACATACCAGGCCCTTGCATAATCATGGGCTTCAATATTGCTAGCAAACAAAGTATTAGGGTGTCGTAGGTATTTATCCCACCATTATCTTACCTAGCAAACAAGCCCTAGCAATTAAATATTTATACATAATACATATGATACACAACTCAATTACTAAATATTATCTTGTGTAAAACTTACCCTGTTTAAGGAAAAGGAACTTCCCACTTAAACATTATCTGGTAAATTTAATTAATTAATTGGGGTCTCAATCATACTAGGTAAGATTTCATCGGCTGTTAAATTTTGTGCAACACTCTATGCTATTCATTTAAAAATATTGTTTTTTATTTCATTTTTTCTTCGATTTCAATTGATTATGCTTTAGTTTAATTTTACACTAATTAATTAGGGGGCCACTTTTCCCAATTATAGTATATAATTATTATTTTAGAAAGTAATCAATTATTAATTAAAAATAAAATTAAATATTGAAAAAATAAGTATATATCATAATTGGGAAAAATAAATCCTAATTAACAAGTGTAAAATTAAACTAAAGTATAATGAATTAAATCGAAGAAAAAAATGAAATAAAAATTAATATTTTTAAATGTTTAGCACAGAGTGTTGCAAGAAATGTAGCAGAAACAATACTATAATAAAACCCATGATTATGCAAGGGTCCGACATGTGTTAACAATTTATATGGTATAACATATCACACCCTGCAGATGAGATATATAATACCATGCATAATTATTAAAAATTGCAGACTAAAATAACCTTGCATATATTAATTAAAAATATTATTATAGAATATTTACACAATATATGGTAACTAATTAAAGGATATTTTAGGAATTGAAATTTTATATAGAATCTAATATATCTAAGCAAACTATATATTAATAATACATATATTTTAATATACCAAAATAAATATGATATTGATATTTTATACGGTATAACACATCTCATGTCAAACATATTCAACCTTATACCATACTGTCTAGCAAACGAGGCCTAAACGTATTAAATATTTACTTTTACCATAAACGTATCTGTTTTCAGGAGGTACAATACTACAATTCATAAAAAAGAAACAAATAAGAGACAGCAGCCATGAAAAATATTTATTTAGTTATTTTTCCAAATTGTACCAAACTACAAATTCAGGAAAGTATTTTTATTTGGGTGCCGTTGTTTTGCTATCGGCACACAGTATTTTAGGTACAATTATTTTTATATTTTTTTTAAAGAAATTTTAGGTACAATTATTAAGGTCAGAAATATCCTAGCAAATTAAATTACACATTACTAGATATGATGAATCAAACTCCTAACCTAGTAATTTGACAAATCCCAAACATCATTCTTCATAAATACTTTGATCATAAATATATTAACTCACTTTAGTAAATAAGTCAAAACTCTAAATTCACTTATTTTTTTGCCAAGCAAGCACATATTTAAATATAAACAAAAACTTATGCGATACTTTTTGCGGTAAATTACATTTTGATACATACATTTTGCGTATTTTTTAAAAAATGATCATTTTTTTCAAAATTAGCAACGAAGGACCAACTTTTCCAAAAGTTTTGCAAATATAAATTTAATTAATTTTACGCTCTGAAAATCGCACGTAATTGATTGTATTTTAATATTCATATTTTCTCAGCCATGAAAAAAAAATCACACAGTCAAAAATATTAAATTACAATCAATTATATATAATTTTTGGGCCGTAAAATTGATTAAATGTTAGATTTGCAAAAAAATTGAAAAAATGAGTACTATTTTGTTAATTTTGAAAAAGTGCCCAAAATGTAGGTATCAACGTGTAATTTACCCAACTTGTAATCAAAATTCTGATTGAAATCCATATTTAATAGTCCATTTATAATTTTGTTGGTGTTTGATTATGTTTGGATCTGAATATTGATTGTACGGATTTTACTGAGACGGTCTTATACAATTATCTCTTAAATATATTATATATTATTGTTATCTTTTGGACTATAGTTCATGTGTTAAAGCTAAAATTTCACTTACTACATTGTTTGATTGCACAAGGAAAGATAAACTAGCCAATTTTAATTAATAAGTGAAATTCATAATATTATCCCATAATACTTAATTATCTATAAATACTGCGGGTTACCCTCGTCACCAAAATAAGAGAGGAGATGTTGCAGTATTATTGTATTTTAAAACTCCCAATTGAAAAAATCAGAAGGAAAATATTATAAAATTAAAATTTTAGAATAAGTTTAATTTAATTTGATCAACTAATTAACCCAATTGAGGGCACTATTTCTAATTACAACAAATAAAAAGACGAGTCAATTTACCTATCTCAATTCAAATATCATGAGCTAATATTCAAATATCGTGACTACTATTTCAAGATCTCATTCGTTATTAAATTTATTGTGCTCTAAAAAATCACATTTGGGTAAATAACTGCAATATAGCTTATTTACATAACTAGTAGTTTATTTATTTTATTAGGTAACATTCCACTCAAACAAAAATCTTAAAAACTCATTTTTTTTTAAATGTCCTAATTAACACAACATGCATGGGACATTACGAAGATTATGAGTTCGAATACGACGAATTTAATCATATAAAATTATCCAAAATATATGAAATGTAGATAGTTAAAAAAAAAAAACCCTAGAAATGAGGAGAGAGATCAAAGTGAAATCATACCATTAAAATGATCGTGTGTCCCATCTCCATGTTCATCCATTTTAGTCTCATGCCCCATAATTAACGATTTATTTATTTTATCAATTGTTCTAATAAAATCTGCATGTCCCACTCCCAAAAAATTACTACCGTTAAATTCACATATACTAATATTATATTTCATTTATTTATTTTTCGAGTTGGGAAGGAGGATTTGGGATCCAACTTCGACTTTTCATTTATGTTATGATGAGAAATATCACTAAACTATAAAACTCATTCGATATGAGATGATTCGAGACCATGTAAAATCTACACTATATTTTTTTTTTGTTTTTTAGAACTTTAAATCTACCTAAAGATGGATCAATCGCACCAAATCCTCTTTAATTTAATGTATCAAATCCAAATATTAAATTATAGAAAAAAAAAATTGTACGACTCAGATAAGTGCAGTAAAGAGTCATAAAGGGAAGTAAAAACTGGCATCAGAACAAAACGACAAAAAACAAAATTCACTAAATCAGAAAAAAAAAATCACAAAATAAAAATGTTGCAAGCAAATTGTTAGCTATAAGAAGGGTACGTGGCAGTTAATAAGCACTGCAAGTTACTGCTTCTCTCTCTCCTCTCTCTCTCTCTCTCTCTCACTTCAAAACCCCATCTCCTATTTATTTTTTCACCATCTTTCCACCACCCGAAAAATCCCTCCTCCGCCGTGCGCCGCCGCGAGAAGGGAACATGAGATGGTGGGCCTAAGCGTAATACTCGAAAACTGCAGGGACCTCTCCGAAAAAAGAGGCCCTCAACCTCAAATCCTCAGCAAAGGAGCCATGATTAAACCTTCTTCTCCCACAACTCCTCCTTCTCTCTCTAACTTCTCCTCCGCCTGTGGATTTCTCGAAAATTGTTTCCTCTGCAAGCACAAGCTCATGCCCGGTAAAGACATCTACATGTACAAGTAAGATTTTCATTTTCATTTCCATTTCCATTATTATCATCATTAGTTTTTTCATAAAAATTCCACACCACATCCACCGCTGCACGCAATCGCACAGTGGCGGTGGTCGCGACGAGTGGTGGATACTGCATCGGGTGTAGCATCTACGAGACTGCATAAAATTTTAAATTTAAATATATTTTTTTTAATGTGTGTTTTTGTAGAGGGGACAAAGCGTTTTGCAGCGTGGAGTGTAGGTATAGGCAGATCTTCATGGATGAAGAAGAGGGCAGTTGTACCATAGAGTACACCTGCTCACTGGCTGCCACGTCATCGCCGGCGGCTTCTGCGTCGTCGTCGTCGCCGTCGTCGCGTGGTGGGAAGGGTGGAAGAGCTCGAGCGAACGCCTTCGCGTATTGAGAGACTTTTTTTTTGAGTTTTTCCGTTTCTGCCCTCGGTGATTGTCGTTTATGGCTTTGGTGCCCCCCCTTTTTTGAGCTCTATTTCGATGCTCCCAAGAATGATGCCAGGGACTGGTTTGTCATCTCATGTTTAATTAGCCCATGAATTTTTTTTTTTGGTTAGGTGCTTCTCAGACTGCTGGCGGAGAAATTGGGGAATCTACTTTTTTTTTTTTAATATATTTTAAATCAAGATGAAGGGTGTTTTTGGAAGTTTGGTTTAATATATTTGAGAACATTTTAGTTTGTTTAAATTAAATTATTTTTAATGGTTTTAGTGCTAGTTAGCTCAATTCTTACGTGATTTCGTCATGCTTTATTTGCTAAAATAAAATACGAGATTGAAATAGTAATTAATCAATCAACTTAAGAAATTGATCGTGTTACTTTTTGGATAATGGGGTTAATTTGATGTGTGTCTTGATTTAGGGGTTTACCATAGTAACTAAAATATATAGAGTTTTAGGTAATGTGATTGTATTTATATTCAAATTTAAATGGTTAGTTATATTATACATACATACATATACATATATATAATGTGAATATGCAAAATTTTGAAATAAGAAAAGTTAGGGTATGTGGAGTTTTTTTTTTTTTTTAATGTGTAGTTTTAGTTTACGACATGTTACTCTACATATGTGAATATGTGTGTATAAGGACACGTTTGTCGTCATCGTAAAATTGTTTGCTTCCAATTTTGCTTATGTTGTTTTCATATGTTTTAATTTATTTTTTTTCAAAATAATTTGGTTGCCAGGTAATATTTTTGCTATATTAGGAGTAATGTTGTACCGAATGCTATAGTTATATGTTGTCGATTATACAATTATAAACATTTGATTGCCCCTACAAAAAAAATTGAACGTAACATTTTTAAAAATAAATGATGTTACCGCCAAACTAAAATGTATGCATGAAGAATTTAGCATACCTTAATATGCACAAAGTATTATTTTAGAAAAGAAAAATGTGTTATTTTGGTATGAGCTTGAAAATAAATTTAGTATCCCTACACTGCAAAGTTTGTAGTTTGAAGTTTCATGTAACTTTTCATGGGATTTTGGAAATTGTGATTTTTGGTTCAAGAAATAGCGAGGATTAAGAAATAATGAAAACGAGTACTCCATTCGTCCCGTTTTGATAGATTTTTTTGTCTTTTTAGGATGCTCCGATACACACACACACACACACACACACACACACACACACATGTTTCTATATATTTTTAGTTAAGAATTTGGAAATTGTGATTTTTGCTTCAAGAAATAGAGAGGATTAAGAAATAATGAAAAAAAGTACTCCCTCCATCTCATTTTCGTAGGTTTGTTTGTCTTTTTAAGATGTCCTGATATATGTGTACGTTTCTATATATATTTAGATAAGTTACTAATATATAGCCTTTTTTAATATGTTTACATTAAATATTAATTAACTGTCAAAGAAATAAATAGGGATATATTATGAAGTTTTTTGAATAAGTGTCTTTACCAATTTTTTTGTTAATTTTCGTGAAAATTCTCTATCAGCCTATCAAAATGAGATGGAGTATGTAATAAAATTATATTAAGTAAGAATGTTTTGAGATTTTTTTTTATTTTTCTAAGTATCCAAAATCATTAAAATTTAATAAATGGAGACAGAGCTTTAATTGAAACGTAATGGACCAAGTGTGTGTAATTGGAAATTCGTGGAAGCCCACGCAATTTTGTAACCCCAAAATATACGTTGATCATCGTTTCCAAGTAATATAAAATGATTTTAGGATATATATATATTACATATTAAATTATTATAAGTATATAGCTTAGAATATATGTCAAAAAATGATATTTTAACATTTCAAAATAGCATGATCGAATGGGGTTATATTTGGAAATGATTGTAAAAAAGAAATATCAAATACAACCAAATCTATATATTTCTACGTTCCAAAATAAAAATATAATATGATTGGGACGGGAGGAGTAATTTTTATATTATTGCTCTAGAGGTAGTTAGCGATGATGTTGAAATTTCATCAACATTATGCAATATTATTAAATCTTTGATACTATCATTAAACTTTCGAGATTCAAATTTATTAAATTCAGAACTTAACTAAATCAAACTCAAGATCGAGCGAGGTATATTTGAAAATGAATGTAAAAAATAAATGTTAAATATAACAAAATCTATATATTTCAAACAGTATATATTACATATATGAATGGGATGGAAGGAGTAGGCTAACAATTTTTTACACGATACGAACACGCATGAAATTAACGGATTAGTGTTTAGTCTTATCATGTTCGTGTCGACACGATAAGGGCACGAAAAATTCGTGTCGTGTCCGTATAACCCATTAACATTATATAAATATATCAATAAATATATCTATTATATATAATAATTTAACATAATTGTTTAATCTAAAAAATTAGTCAAAACTCAATTATTTTCAAAAATATTAATTTAAATTATAATTTTATTTTAATATGCACTGCTAATTATTTTATACCGTTCTTGTCGTGTCCGTGTTTGTACAAAGCGGATTGTGTCTGTGTTCGTATTGAGCAGATCCTTAACGGATCATGTTCATGTTCCATGTTGTAGAATTCGTTCCAGGCGCCTGCCTAGGCACTAGGCGGTGCTTGGTCGAGCCGCAAAGGGTATAATCAACCAATTGGCCTTTGAAGAATCGAACCAGCAACCTCTTTCATTACTTCCAGAGTAGCCAACCGCTATACCATTATTCAGTTTATGTTTATAATTGGGTTTTATATTATAAATAATATTATTTAATAATATATTATAAAAAATAAAAATGTCTAGGCGCCGACTAGGCCCCGTCTAGGTGCTAGGCGTCCTTCGACCGCCTGACTACCGCCTAGCGAATTCTACAATCTTATTTGTTTTTGATTTTATCGTGTCGACCCGTTAACGACCCGACACACGAATTGTCAGCCCTAGGAAGGAGTAATGCTTTTATTATTATTGAGGTAGTTAGCAACAATGTTGTGATTGAAATTTTCGATACTACCATTTAACTTCCAAGATTCAAAGTTAGTGAACTCCGAAACATATCTAAATCAAACTACTCGAGTTCGAAGTCGATCGGATAATAATTCCACACAAATCTACACCATTCAAAAAAGAAAGAAAAAAACAAGAAAAAAGGAAAAATGGGAAGCCAATAAGATTGATTTTGGAGCAGACAGTAGATGGCCAAAATTTAACGAGTCAGAAATTTAAAACTTCAAAGCAATACTACTGTAGCTTGAGGGGTTGTGGGCCAAATGTGAGAATACGTACTCTTTTTGGGGCAGAAACACCACTACTTTTCCCAGACCCTCAAAAATGGTGGAGGAGAGAGAGGTGGCGGCGGTGACGGCGGCGGCGCTGGTGGTGGGATGGTGGAGCCGTACTTTCTTCAAATCATATGTGCTTTCATGGCCATGTCCCCATATATATGTGTGTGTGAGAACTATTTTCCCTAGGAAATTGAGATTTTGGGAGTTTGTTCGGGAATTCAATACTACGGGTAAATTCTATCGTAGGATGTCTGTAGTGCATCCCTCAATTCTGTGGATACATGTGTCCTGGACTTATCATTTTTTAGATATTTACAGTCTTTTTTTTTTAGAAACGAAAGTTTTAATAGTCCAAAACTAAAATATTTTATCACCGGCCGATAAAGATTGAAAATAGATAAAATTAGCTATAAATAGTAAGGGGGATGCATTGCACGCACTTACGATAGAATTTACTCAGCACTACCCATAGCTACATAAATTATGTCATGTCGCAATTGTGATATTATATTAATAAAATATTTATTGATTTGAAAAAAAAATCACAATTGCCACGTGTCTTGATTTTCCAAAATTTGCTTAGCATTTGGCTGTCTAGTACATCAACTACAGTACCTATTGTTAATGTTGTAAATGACATGTGAATATGTGATGTTTTGCTATATGGCTAGGGACGAGAAGATTCGACGGTGCCCGTTACCTTTATTTAAAAAAATATTTGTAAAACATTTTTATAAATAATTTTATCGAGACATTAATGACCATAGTAGTAAATGTAAATTATGTCGGTCCTGATTTTTTTTTTCACCTCATTTTATGTAAATGATATTGGTTTTTTTTTTAATAATAGTGTAAAAAAACATAACATTATGATTACCATAGCAGAAGGCGAGAAAATCAGAACCAATATAATTAACATCTATTTAAGGAATAAGATATTTTTCCAACAAATTATTTACAAAAATACACACACACACACACATATATATATATTAATTAAAATATGAAAATTGGGATATGGGCACTACGACTCTTTCGCTAGGGGCCCATGGTTTAGGGTAGAGCTATCAATTTGGGTTGAGTCGGGTCAGGCCAAAGGTTATCCGAGTCGACTATAGGGGGGGGTGAAGATCAAGTCCAACAATGGGCCAATCAAGTCGGGCTCTAGTGTTAATTTTCCGGGCTGAGCCGGCCGGCCCAATGTTCCTACGGGCCTCTAATTCTTCGGTTTATCAAGTTTTTGACAGTTCTAGTTCATGGTAGCACCCCAACGGCGGCTAGCATAGAACGTATACAAATGCATGTGTAGATAATTGAGCGCACGCAAACACGTGTCGTGTTACGCTCGACACGACACGATAACGACACCGTCAAGTGTGTAATTATGGGAGTTCTAATCAACCTTGGCCATGATCATGTCTGAAAAGAAAAAACTTTTGTTTCTTGATCACCCATATAAAGAGCAGTCTATAACAACAATGTTTTGATGCAACGATTCAAAAAAGAGTTTTCATAGGCAGCAAACATACAAATCAATATTCTTGAAAACCATAAATTTATTCACTAACAAGACATCAGATCACAGAAGGCAAAAATCATAGAAAACAGATAAACCGCACACCCCAAGCCCTCGCTCGAACTGATCATAATACGCGATACATTGATATCACATCGTGAGTCAAACCTACATACGATCAGTTCCGGGATCGGATCAACAATATATGACGATAAGAACAGCACACAGCATGAACCTTTTTAAGCTGCTATAGAAGAGAAACTTTCTTATAATTTTTTTTTCCCATTCTTATCTTCAAGAACAACGAGCACACAGAAAACGGACATGAGACCAGTGGGAACGACACCATAGTGTCTACGCAGTAAGTTCACACGAAATATACAAGAACAAGGGAGTCTACCATAGATAAAGATATGTGAATAATCATACATACAAAAAAAGCAAGGGACGGCTATGACATAATCATCTTATCTTCTTCACCATTCGTCACTGTCCGTCTCCATTCAAGTCATCGCAGATCTCAGCCAGATTTGAAGAGGAGTATTGCTTTGGAATCCAAATAGAAGTAGACAAAGTGATTTGTCTCGTGAGTTACATAAGAACCTATGGATAATAGTCAATAAGTGAAGACAAATCAGAGTGCATTTTTTTAAGATAACATACCTAATCCAAAAGCATTATTTCTGTTTCTAGACGAACTAAAATAAAAGCTTGATTACAGATAAAATAATTATCATGTAAACACATTGGTTAGGAAAGATAACATAGCATAGCAGCTGTAATGACGTAACAAATGCAGGTGGATATTGGAGTTATCTCATGACATTTGCAAATGTCCTAAAGAAGAGGCTGTAATAAACTATAGTAGCTGGTTCTGTCTGATCTTGATTTCTTTCTATATCAAATGATGTCAGAAAAGGGTAAAGAAAGACCGTAATCCTAATCTATTGTCTGTTTCTGGTGAATAGGGCTAATATATTTCTTTTCCTGGTTTTTAGCGGTGCACGTGCCTCAAAGTGGAAAACAGAATGAAGATCAACACAGTTCTCAAATATTGGAGTCGGAAAGAATATTCAAGACAAAAACATGCAATGCCATAATACATGAAAAAAAATCTTAAATTTAGGCACATCATTGGGACCTTCCAGATGAAAATCATTTTAAAGTCTAGTGTGTCATGCAAACGTAGTCTGATAAACCTTATCTTTATTATCTCCAGCAAGGCACAAGATTTGGTAGTATGATTCATGAATTAAAACAGTATCATGACCAGTTCAGGCCAAGTTCCGGATAGCTCATTCTGTGTTGGGTAAGAATAAATGAACAAGCTGTCAAACTCAGTTAAATCAGGACTCTGATCAACTGTTATATGCACAAAATCAACCAAATAAAGCTCTAAGAGATACAAAAATGAGAAAGCCAACAATACTCAAACTCCTCACTTAAACAGAAATTGTACACACTGATGGATGGCCATGCAGAAAAAAGTTACGTCCAATATTTAGGCAAACCAAACCCGTTAAATGTACAAAACTAACCAAATAAAGCACTAGGAGATACGAAAAATGACAAAACCCAAAAAATCTTGAAGTGCTCACTTTAAAAGAAATTATACACATGCTAATGGATGCTATGATAGCGTAGACATAACAAAAGAGCAAAACCCAATATTCACCATTAAGATTCATGCTTCATTCTTTCATCATGCCACATAGCATCAATGATATGAAACCCATGTTAAACTGTATTGCATGGTGGTTAGCATTTGGCGATGCTTCCAATATGCATTTTACATGTCCCTCCACCCCCCCCCCCCCCATATAAACAACAATCTTTAACAACTTATACCAGTTTGATATAACTACCTATCACTCTATTTACTGTAAAATAACAGAAAATATCTACTTCCATCTTGGTTTTCCTTCCCCAAAAGAACTGCGTCAAGCATCAAGTTTCATCATGTAACTTATGCAAGTAGAGTATTGTGAAAGATCCTGAAATCAGAACACTTGATTAAAATTTATTCTGCTATATCCAAAGCAGAAACAGCTTAACCAAGCTGCCACACCAACATCAAGCTCTAATAATATAAACCAAAACTTAAGTGCAAACTAGCATTTAATGAAACAACCTAACAAAAATACCTGCATTTTAAATTAGACTATGCATCCGCGGGAAATGAATCCAAGTCGTATCATCTACTTAACGCAATGACTACAGTGGAACGTAGGCACTCGACCTCTTAAACTTTTGAATGTGTAACTAGGGCCCTAATGTGAGCCTAGACTAGATCCAACACACAATTAAAATGCAATCAAAATCAAACAATACATCACAGTCATCAGACAGCACATAGCTCAACTGAAACAAGCAAAGATAGCAGCTTCAGCAAACATCATGTCATTGACAGAAACATTCACGATCATCCCTGAAGCTTCACCATCAACCAATGGAAAATAGAAACTGAGGCAATAATTGAAAGCGAAAAATGAGAGGAAACACAAACGATTTTTGATTACCAAAATTCTTGCCAACGATACAATGCCAAGTTGGGCCGTATTTTTTGTCAAACATCTTCTTTATGTGCTCCGCCACATCCTTCTCTACACTGTACTTCTCAAACGCCTACAAAAAGTCACAAATTTTTACAAGTATGAAAAAGTACAAAGAAGATTAAATGAATCGACAAACTTGACATTATAAAAACAAAATGGGTTCTCATGAATGTTCATTCTTTTCTCTTTCCTTCGACAGAGATAGATAGAGAGATATTAGAGAAAGAGAGAGAGAGAGAGAGAGAGAGAGAGAGATTACACCAATGGCAATGTCAACGGCTTCTTTCTGCACGTCCTCCTTCATGTCTGCGCTCTTTATGATGACTTTCTTGCCGGGATTCGATCCGGATGAAGACTTCCGATCCTCGGTGGAGGACATAAGCGGAGCCACCACTCCGCCGCCGCTCCTCTTCGTCTCTTCACTCATTTTCTCGTGAGACTTCACTCCCTCTTCTCAATTAAAGATAAAAAAACTTGATCTTTACCTCAAATTGAAATCTTCAGCTAGAGAGAGAGAGAGAGAGAGAGAGAGGAGAGAGAGAAGTATGTGGTGTCTGATTTGTAAAGCTGGTTTTTTTCTTATTCGGCTGACGGGGGGTTTTGGAATTTCTGCTTTTTACTGAAAAGTAGGGATTTGGGATTTTTTTTTTAATTCATTTTTTTAATCTTTTTTCTTCTATCACAGATTCACAGTTTTACATTTACTCCCCGTATTGACTCTTGCGTTGACCAAATTATCAGGTCAAAAAGTCAACCACGGTCAAAATGTTGGAGAAACTGAACATAGAAAATTCCAACATAAACACATTCTATATATATATATATATAGTCAATTACTTGAATATAATATTTATCGTTCATTTACACACGACACAAAACCAAAACATTCTTGTTAGTACAAGAACAACCAACCTGCATGTTGTGGGCTTGTGGCACATTTTGTGCAGCATGCATGTAATCAGTATAATCAAGCATGTGATCACACATTTTGATTACATTCAAGAAATCTGCATTTTTCCTATTCTTCATCAGAGTCTTGCACAACTCGACTCGTTTTCACTCTCTTTGCTTGTGGGAGGGCTGCTTCCTCCTCCTTCTCCTCCTCTGTGTCCTCTGCAGCCACAGGGCTATCACATTTAGGTGAATGGCCGCCATCAGTTTCGTCTCCTTCGTTGGCATTCCCACACTCTTCAGATGATTTATCTTCAGCAGCATTGTCATCACAGTCTGCTTCCTCGTTCGGGTTCTGTTCCTCTGGTGTTTCTTCACTCTGCTCGACAATCTTGAAGTCCCTGGAGGTGCTGCGCTTGGCATGTCTCAGCAAATTGACTTTGGTGATCTTGCTAAGCTGGATGAGATACTTTTCGTAGTCTTCAATCTGGAAAACCAAGTCGGGGATGCATCTGTTTTCCCTCTTGATTTTGTTGGCTATCCCTTTAGTTTTGTTGCTCTCTTCTTTGTTCTGCAAGCAAGAAAGCAGCAAAAAAAAAAAATCATAAAATACAATACTTTCTAAAGATTAGTTTTCTGGTAATTAATTTCTAAGAATTCACATACCTGCTGCACTCGAGCAACAAAATTGTAAATAGGTGCTGTTAATTCCCTGCAAGTTGTTTCCACCAGACTCTGGTACTTGGGACTGGGTAGAAGTTGCTTGCACCCCTTGGGAGCTATTCGAAGCTTCGAGAGTCGAGCTAGGTTCTTGTAAAACTTTGCAGCCAATCTCAGTAAGCATTCTGCTTGAGGATCTGCATATTTTAGGGGGTTTAAGAGATAACAAAAGTAAAATCAAGAATTGCAAGTTTGATATCATGCATAGAACTTCACTTACCCTTTAGGTTCATGGCAGCAAAATGTGATAGGACTTTTACAACAGCTTCTGCTCTCGAATATAATATCTCTTCCACTGCTAATTCAGGGGCCATTTTCCCAGTTTGATTCAAAGAAATACCTTTCTGAGTAGCTGTATAGTATGTCTTCAGCCTTATCGTGATCCAATCCATGTCAGCAATGGACGATTCAACCGACTGCAATATAGTTGTAGATATTGCAGCACTTGTTGATTTGCTTATCACGGGGAAGGATTCGGATATATTTACAGGAGGATCAGTACCCTCAGAGCCTACAACTTGTAAGAGTTCTGCAGCCATATTTTCAGCTATAACCAAGTCCTCTGGAGGTGAGCTTAAAGTAACAGCAACAGAGACCAAACATTTTGAGATCTTTGAGTTCTTCGAAACATGACTTCTTCTGCAGAGTTGAGTTGCCCAGGATCCAACAAGGTTCCTCCTTTCCTCAGGCAACTTTTTGCCAATCATCAGTACCATGTCACAGAGAATCTGAAAACACACACATCTCTTTAATGGCATAGCAGACGTAACAAGGAATAGAATTTCAGAGCCAAATTATAGGTAACTGGTGAACTGTTTGTTTTCTTTGAAATGATTGCAGGATGGATTTCCTCACAATTAACTAGATTCTACAATATCATTCAAATAGCTCAGGGTAACAGGAAACCCTCTCTATGATCATGTTCACCTGAAGTATAATGACATGGGGCGTGGTTCGGAAAACTCTTCAGACACTTGAAAACCTAATTTAAGTTGGATATTGATGTATAGTAATGGAGCACACCACACACAGATGAAGTAAATAAAACAATATAGCTGCTGTGGGATTTAATCTAGCATCTCTTGGGAGTTTCATGTAATCTCTTGACCATGGAAGACATAATAAGATAGATAAAGCACAGTGCATTTACCTCAGCTTCACGGACAAAAGAGAACTCAAGAAACTCATCAAGTAGCAGCTTTATGTTCTTGAGGAATAACTCTTTGCTTCTTGTGCTCCGGTCATCAACTCCTTCAGCTAACTTACATTCATCATCACAAGCATCAACAGTAGACACTTCTTCAGGTTGATAGGATGATACCAAGTCATCAATCAAATCCGCATACTTTGTGGAGGACAAACTTATTTCAATTATTTTTTTCAAAGCAAGCAAGGCCAAATGAATGTTTTCCTTTCTACATTCAACATCTTTCTGTCCCCTAGCTTCTTTCTTACTAAGATCCATGTCCGACTTGGGCACTGACTTGAGAGAAAAAATTATATTCAACAGTGGAGGTCCGAGAAGCTTAATTTCACCATAAATTAATGTCTTGAATGGATCATCTTTTCCCGTAACAGAAAATAATTTTAGCTGATGATAGCACAAATGCAAAATGCTAGAAAGAATTTTGGAACCCAGAACCCGTGTCTTTCCAGATGAAGGTTGGCTGTTTTTCTGCGAGGCTGCACCATTCTTAGAATTGTCAAGTTTCCACGACTCCAGTGAAAGTTTCAAGAGCTGATGGATGCTTGAAGTTGCCAAAAGAGGAGTTCGATCCGGAAACTGCTTTGTGCTGCCTAATGCAAGTTTATCAGTAGCATCACTGACACTAGGCCGTACCACTGGTCTTTTAGTTCCATTGCCATGCCTAGAATTAGATGTATATTTATCCACAAGCTCATGAATCTCAACAAACTGAGAAAGCTCCGTTTCCAGTTCCAGCTTTTGCACATTAGCAGCTTTGACCAACTCAGCAACAATAATATTCATCACAACCTCGACAATCCCTAATAAAAGTGTAGCAGAACACTTCCTTTTTTCTTCTTCTACTGGGGTCGAGCCTGAATCTTGTTTCTTGCCCAGCAGGCCTAACTAATACCAATTGAAGTGACTTAAATAATGAACAGTAACAAGGGAACAAATAGGTGCGCAGGAAACAAGTTAGAACAAATAAACAGGGAGAACCTGCCATTATGTTTTCCTAGCAAAAAAGGCATACGCTCTAACAGGTATTTGACCAATATAAACCACAAAAAATACACAATTCACTCTAACAGGCATTGGACCAATATAAACCATAAAAAAAAATAACAATTCATAAATGGCAGCAATAACAACTGACCCACTGATTTGATTACTTATGATATTGCACCATAAACTATACCTTCCAAATTCCCATTTCTCAAAAACTTCCGGATTTGTGCTAAAGCATTTGAGAATGACTCTCCAGACAAATTTCTGCCTGCCTGATAATTGTTAGTGTATGTCAATGGATATCAATTACAAGAAAGAGACTTAGTAATTTAAACTAGCAAAAGAAATTCACCCACCTCATTGTCCTGAGAGATGGAGAAGCCAAAACAAGGGAGTGAATCTGAAGGATGATCAGATCTATTTTGTGGTTGAAGAAGAAGAATCCAAGAGACACAAAAGAGAAGGCAGTCCAGAGGCTCTTCAATACAAAATTTTCCATTTTCTAGTTTGATGCATTGCTCAATGCCCAACTGAAGCTCTTCATTCTAGATAGATATATGTCAACAAATAAAGTCAACTCATGAGGACAAGCAAAACCAATTTCGTCTGAACTCTAGTAGGGAAGTACATATGGAAATTGCTCAAGAAGGTTACAGGCTAAATCCTGTAGATAAGTACCTTTCTGTAAAACCGCTGGAAGTGGGAGAGCAAAAGGTCGAAAATGGTGCCTGCACTTAGAGGATCCACCAGAACAAGCTTCATTATACCATGGTAAACATTTTCCCTGACATTTGCCTGGAACCAGGAAAACAAAAATGGAAGTCAAACTTGGGGAAAATGGTGACATTTTACTTTCGATCGGCTTTGGTAATTTTGACAAAAAAAAATTGTCGAGAGTATCTAATCTCAAAGCAGGAAAAATAAAGTATGGCCAACAAAACTCGATGAAACAAAAAAATGAACCTGCTGATAAAGGCATCTTTGAAGCAAACCACTGAGCTCTTGGAAAAGGTCTGCTCTACTTGCATGGGGTTCTTCAGCTTGCTGGCTGCAACTGGCCTGGCTGCTTGATTCTTGAAAAGAAAAAAGTCCATCTGGTTTTGATTGTTTTTCAGCTAAAAGCAGGTCAAAAATGGCACTACATGCCGCAAGTCGAACTGAATTTTCTCGTCTAAACATAGCCTTCCTTAGAACCAAGATAATGTAATCCTGCACGGTTTAGATTGCAGATGGAAGTTAGATTAGCATTTCTAACATTGATAAACAATACAAATATGGCAAAGAGAATACATAAGCTTCACTAACCTAGAATTTTCTAAAAAGCCTACTGCCATCTAGATAACATGACAATTCGCTTTCAGTTACAAGAGTTGAAAATGTATCTAGGTAACATGACATATGCTTTGCTAAAAAACATGACAGATGCTGCAGTATTTGGCTGAACCAAATGTGGCAAGATGAGTACCTGAAGATCACGACTAAACTTGATAAGGGGAAGTAGAACAGTAACAAGATTGTAGGAAATCCTGCCATCCATAAATGTAAAGTAATCCAGCATTTCTTTCAAATGAGACATGTGCTCCAACATTGGGTGTGGATGAACCTGGACCAAGTATCCAAGCAATCTAGAAATAGTAAAAAGAAAATGATTTTTATAGCAAGCAACACAAACCAAAAGGCTGAAGATAAAGCAAAGAAGTTCACCTTATTAAGGGGAAGCATTTTTCAGGTTTCAAAGACAGGACATGGTATTTGCATTGCTCAATTATCTGCAAATGTAATTAGCTCAGTATCCTATTCTACCGTGCTTGTATAAACTTAAAAGTAAAATCTGTGTCCTGTGAAACATAAACATTAAAGCTTATATGGCTCACAGCACATTTATAGCACAAAATCACAAATTTATTAAATTTGTTGTTCCATGAAGACACTTCCGATCTAGAAAAAATCCCTATCCATAAACCAAAAGCAGAAATGATGACGCCTCATGTTGATGCAGTCATATTACACTGAACCACTAACCTCATTCCTTGACATGTTGTGCACTTCAAACAAGCATTTCAGCACTTGAGTACCTAGCTCCTCTGTACCTATCAGACCATCAGATTTTGATATTTCTTTCTGGACTCCCTCTTCTACTCCATCAAGCAATCCAAAACCCAATTGCACAATACTGGGTACTATGTGCTCTCTTCCGAAATGGCTTGCATTCACCTACAAAAACAGGACAGAGAATTGTTAGAAAAGGAATGACTTCCACAATATCCTAGAACCCATTGTAAAAAAATAAAAATAAAAAGAAAAGGTGGTGCTAAGAACAAATCAGGAAGGGACATGAAAACATAAAGAAAATATCCAGTTGCCGGATATAGATGACAAGAAACTACTCAAACTATGATTATTCTGCTCATTAATTGGTCCTCTGCATTCAGAAGGTTGGTTTTTTTTTCTGTGTCCATAAACTTAATCTAGGTACACGATAAGGTCATACTTTCTGAAATTAGCTGAAGATAAAGGAAATTTAGCTCACAGCTTTAAGAATAGCCTTTTCTATTGCTCGAGCATTCTCCAGATACTCTTCCTTCAGTTCATATGATAACCATCTGCACACTCTGAAGCAAAATGATGGGGATTACAAATAATCACACAATATTGAGGATCAATTAAACAATATCAACCTTGAAAACAATCTATAATATCGACCACCATTGGCCAGGAGCTGGTATATTCAACCTTGAACGATCAAGTAGCTCTCATAATTTCAAAAGGGAAAACAAGGATAAAACTTAAAAGCACCAATAGCTCTCATAATATTGATATTCTCTAGTACAATTACATCTTACCTTGAAATTAATTTACAAGTTTATGTATACTCATTATTTAAAGTGATACAGAACTGCAAATATATCAACATGAAAATAGATATATTTCAGAGCAGCATCAGATGCAAGGAGCATATGTAAAGATTAAAGATAAAAATAGCAAGAGCAGAACACTCACTTGGCAAATTTATAATCTTTATAAGCATTAAACAGCGCCGTTTTCAAAATGCCTATTGCACTCTCACTGAACCTCCTAATTCTGGCAACAGATAACAGAACTGTCACAGTAAAATGATTGAAAGCCCTAGAATCCAACCTCACCAAACCCAAAACCTCCTGCCCCAAAGATGGATCCTGCTTAACTGCAAAGTTCACATGAAGCAAAACTGTCCCTTCTACTTGCTTCATCACCGAGCCAACCTTATTCGCACCCCCAAAATACAACACAATCCCTTCAATCACCTCCCTCTTTCCAAACCCTTTAGTGGCCAGCACCAACAACTGATAGACCAGCCCCGGCAAATCCTGCATTTCTACATCTTCCCTCAATTTCACAAAAATCTTTTGCAAGAACTCCCTCTTCCTCACTTTATCAATACACGAAGCAAAATCCCGTACAATCTCTACCATTTTGATCAACAAAACATTACTCCAATGGCATTCAATCAAATCATCTATAACTGAGCTCACGTACTCTACAGGCTTATCGATTTCATTAGAGATTCTAACCAATTCAATACACTTCGGCAGGAGGATCAAGACTTGTGCATCCTCCAACTCGTTAATTTGGGGGAAATACGATATGATCAAATCAATTACTTTAGGAATCTCCCTAATTTCAATGGCGTCGAGGTGCCCCACGAATTGCTGGATAATGGACAGAGAGTTGCGGTCGTGAGGAATTTTGTGGGAAGTGAAGAGAGAGAGATAGGCGTGGAGGAGGGCTGGCAGGAGCGAGGATAGCGCGGCGCAGGGGTGGTGGGAGATGAGGGAAATGAGGGAAGAGACGTACTCGGAGACATCGGCGGAGCAGTTGGCAACGGCGGCGGCGCGTGATTGGAGAAAGGAGAGGAGAATTGGGTGTGAGGACTCGGCGAGGAGGAAGGGCGGGAGTTGAGAGGAGATGGTATTATTAAGGTGGTGGTGGTTTTGGGCGAGGGCGATTATTTCGGTGTCTGTAAGCGGCGGCGGTTGCGATGGAGGGTTGAGACCTGTGGTGGAGTTTCCCGGCGTGCCCATGGTGGCGCGCGGCGGAGGTTGAAACTGGGTTCCGGTGGGGTTTAGATTTGGGCGGGAAAAAAAAGTAAGAGGGAAATGTAACTGTGAATATTTATTCAATTAATTAATAATAATATATTTTTTTTCTCAACTCGATAACATACATAGTAAAATACAGTGTGAAAATTCAATTAATTATATATATATATATATATATATATTTTTTTTTTACATTTAACTATGATGATTAAACACTTATAATGAATCTGATATCTTTCCAATAATAATTTATTCATCAACTCTACACATATCATCTAGATTATTATTAAAATAAATTGAAAAGTAAGAAAATAGGGAGTTTCTATTTGCATAATCAAATTTATTCTTTGAACTACACCTATGCACCACTATTTTTACTCTTTGTACCACGTAAATTTACTGTAATGCCCTTCGATCTAAATGTATTTGATTTACTTAAAAAATTCGCATTCCGTTTGAACTCCTATGATAATAACAAAAATTGTGTTCGAACAAACATGGTGTGTTCGAACTCCTATTTTCGAACGGTACTTCAACAAAAATTTATGGAATCCGCTCAAAAATAAATTTTCGAACACATCATGTTTGTTCGAACATCTGTGTGTTCAAACATAGGGGTTCGAACACACTATTTTAAAAATCCTACCTGTTCGAAAATTAAATTTCAAACAAACATGGTGAGTTCAAAATTTCATGTTCGAACCACTGTTAGACTTTTTTTGTTAAGTAAATGGCATTTAAGTAACTTCATAATTATTTTATTTTTTATTTTTTATTTTTTATGGCGCAAAGAGTAAATTTAGTTGTGCAAATAGAAACTCCCAAGAAAATATTAGGATAATTAACTTTTTGCACCGAATCAAGAAAAAAAAAACTTTCATTTTAGAATTCATTAATTTTTATTTGGAACATATATTAATTTTTAGATAGAAAAATTAAAAAAATATAATTCAGAAATTAAAAAATAAAATATCACCAACTGTACATGGGCTCACACACAATAAAAATGATGAAAACACCCAAAAATCAAATTTTTTATTTGGAGAGAATTAAAGGTTGGCCTAATTAAGCAATTATAAAGAAAAAATAAAGACATGTGGATATTCTAAGCACTTCCGACGAGTCCAATAAAACCTCAATTGTCGAATTTTGGGACGTAAGGTAGATTTGTTAAAAAAAATGAAACGATAAATATTTTAGGTCCCAAAATCTTCGTCGATTCTACTATTGTACTAGAGCTTAACAAGCTTTCTAAATAGATTACAAACAAAATAATCCATTCCTGCAATTCCTTCCCTCTCATCATCTCCAATCAAAGATTTAAGGGATTACTTTATTATTTTAAGCAGGTGTTTACCACGATGCTTTCTTCACACCCATCAATTGACCTTGATTTGCTAGGGTACGAAACTGGATACGAGAGATCCTGAATTTCTTATACACGGCATGGGCGCGACCGGAGAAGATGCACCGGTTCATTACTCGTGCAAAGGAACTATTTCTCGGTAGCTTGGACAACTTAGCGCGGTGTTTAGCTCGCATGGCATTAGGAAGCTCGGGATCTCGACAGAGGGCCTTGTAAAGCTTTCGCCTCAATTCATATTTGGCCGCGAGCAACCTACGTTTGTGATCTCGTATATTCCGATTCCTGTCGGGCATCGTGCTGGGAGCTTTGGCACGGCGAGAGAATCCCCTATACATTGGAAAAGGGAAATTTACTGCACTTGCGTTTGTTTATATTTGAATTAGCCCAGATAATAATGAAGTAAAAACTGAGCTCTCACCTTGCATATCCCGGAAACGGGGCGGCTGCCTGCTCTGCTCTCGAAGGGGTAAATAGTCCAAAATGGTTATACCTTCAGCAACATCGTAGTGTTTAATACATAAATATTGCTAAGTTGTTAATAAATAAATTTTTTCATATCTACTTACACTTCACTGTAATTGATCTGTACGAGCAAGAATCTCAAGATTTCAGTTCTATGTAGCTTAAGGTTATTTTAACGAAGTTCGATTTATACCTGACAGGGTGGAAGCAATGATTGGCAAGATAAGATCCTTGCTGTGTTGAGACCTGCAAGGCCATGCCGAAAGCATTGAACTATAATCAGAAGGTGGTCCTAATGGATGAAAATATCCTCTTATCCTGATTGTTGGTCAAGTTGGATTGACAATAAATGTTCTTATTTGCTGCATAAATTTTAAAGTGCACTGCTTCCCAGTAATGAGCATCTACATTTTTCTGACAGAAGGGGGAACCACAAATATGATGAAATGATAATAGAGTTATGCTGCTGAACAATGGATTCGCTTTAAAGCTGCAGGAGTATATTCGCACATGAGATTCTCAAATTCTTAAATATTGAGTCCAAGTAGAGTTAGTTAAAGATTAGAACATACTTGGACATGTAGTACTACAATGACAGATAATTAGCTAAAAGAAGGAAAATGTGGATTTGAAGGAACCTGATAATTTGATCAATTTTATGAGTCTAATGAAGATTGGCATGCATGCCCTATAATTATAAAAGGTTAAAAAAGACTTTTGATAGTATTAACTATTAACATAAAGCAGTGGAGGTTACACTGCTCTCTCACAATACTTACGTTTCTGATGGTGTTGTAGACCGGCTCAATGATGCTGTGAGGTTTCATGGTTCCACGTGTAATACTCGCATGTAATTGATTGAATGAAAAATAGTTACATGGTGCTATCACCTGAACATCATACAAGAAACTTGTTAGGTTCTTGAAGAAATTAGTTGGAGTTCAACCCGTTCCAAGTACTACCTTTCTCTTATTCTCGGTTGCATTGACAATGCTCATCCCATTATCTGACTTAGCCTGGGGATATGCCATAAGGTCTCCACCACTGCAATTGGTATATCAAACAACAATATCAGAAAAAGAGGCAATAAAGTAATGTAATCAGAATGATTATACAAATGGTGGTCCTAATGGATGAGCTTGTATGATCAGTATGATTTTATCAAGGATGAGCTTGTGAGAACTATGCTAGAATATATGGACAAAGACGCATGTACACTAAAAACTTCTTTAAATCCATAAAGAATTACAATGCAAATGGCAATGAATTCATGTAATCAGAAAAGAGGCAATAAAGAAATGTAGAGCTGAATAGCTGATAACATTCTCAAAAAAAGAACCAAACTTGGCCTTCCTTCTGTATACTCGAGCAACAATCTGTCTATAATGGCAACATGAATTGTTTGTTTATATACATGGAAAATACTATACACATATTTCAAATCTAAGCTCCGTAGATTCATTTTAAACCCCAAGTTTTGACCGTTCACAGACTAACAATGACAGTAATAGATAAGCCTTCTCCATTAACCAGATTGTCTGATACAATTCTATTTCAAAGCCAATTACTCATTCAAATCATTTAAACAGTGAATTTCCTCATCCCCGATTATGAATCTATGTCATTTTAACTCAGTTATTTCTAGGTTTCCCACATCTGATTGAAATCGCAGGAAGATTTCACTAATCAGAGTTTGATTAATTAAGTATACCTAGCAGGAAAACAAAATCATCAGATCCAAACTACATTTCCTGATCAAACAGAACCACAGAATAGACATCACGAAGCAGTAAAGCAATTCTGACCATAATTATGCAAACGACAGAGACATCCGTACCCGATGGTGAAACTGTTCAACGCTTTAGGAAGCGCAAAAATTTCACGGATAGGTCTGGAAAATCTCTGAAAAATCGCCATTTTCTGCATTTTTAGCCTCAGACCTGAGACTGAAAATCAAATAATGATCAGAGAACATGCATAGAAACAAGAAAAACTTCCAGTGAGGTTATACATTTTAGAGCTTTTGACATCTTGTTCGAGCACAGCTCGGCAAGTATTTGTATAGCCCGAATTTGGCTCGTGAAATGATCAAGCTAATCGAGCACGAACTCGAAAAAAAAGGTCGTTTATCAAAAGCTACTTTAACATATCAAAATCAAAATCTTCTATTTCATATTTTCATTCATCATCAAGTAGTCTAGTTACTCAAATAAACTAACCAAAATCATCATCAGTCATCAGTCATCACTAATCACAGTCCAGAAACGCTAATATCAAAATAAAATAGCTAGCAAGTAGCATGAATGCATCATTCGTCAACATATTGAAAAGTTTCACAACGTAAAACAAAACACACTCAAGTCTTTTAACAAAATAAAATATCTAGCATCGACATATTGAAAATTTGTAGCAGTTGCAATTGCCACATCCAAAAGCTTTTACAACCACCACCCTGAAATCTAAGGACAGCAGACTGCAACAAGTTAATCACAACCAAAATGCCATTTGTTTTTGAAATTAAGCGCATCACAACCTTTCAGCACAACTCATGCATCTAGCTAATTTGCCTAATAGAATCTCATTCATCTCCCACAGCTTCCGATTCAAAAGCATACTCGCAAATTAAACAATCAAAATTGAACTAACGGTGACACCTGGAGCAGACAGTGGAGCTAGCAGTAGGACGGCGGCGCCGACGGTGTGGGAGAAATCGGCGACTGCAGGCGTGGGGAAGAAGGTGAAATCGGCGCCGGCGGCGTGGGTGTGTTATTATTTTTATTTTATTTTTTTCAATTTGGGGATCTAAGCGTGACTGCGTGAGTTGCGAAGTTTTAAGTTTTTTAAATAAATATACTTTCATGAATAATTGAATGTATTTTTAAAATTAAAATATCATAAATTCATAATTAATCTATTTAATACTTTTCATATTAAATATGGAATTAGAAAATAAAATATTTTGGCTAATCAATGTTTATATTATGCTGTCTATTATTATTATTATTATTATTATTATTATTATTAACCACATACATAGAAAATTCTGCATATATCAAACGTTATACGAAAAAATTTGTAGGACATAATTATGACCCTCAATTTCAAATTTTATTTTCCAGAGTTATTTATATTTATTTTGTTTTATTAAGCCTGTATTTCATATTTGTTGTACTATTTAAAAAGTATTTTAAAATTTAGTGAAACACATTTCGGGCTTGGTCCTTTATAAGTATAAATGGTTAATGTTATATACACTAGAAATCTAATTATTATTAGTATATTACTCGTATGATGTATGCTAACATTTTATTATTTGTAATAATTTTTTTAGAATAGAATGTAATATTAAATGAATTTAAAATTTAATACTCTAAGAATTTGAGAGATTAGAGTTTTACAACCTTGTATATATTAGCAAATGATGGTGAGTTGTATTGTATCGTTTGACTACTATTAGTCATCTATAATTTTTCTTTTTCTCATATAATTTAACATATGAACATCATCATATTTCTATATTTTTCTTTCTAAAATTCAATTATAGAATATTCTAGTTAAATGTGTATAATAATTTCAACAAAAATAAAAGTTGGATCATATATATTGCATGGAAGTATAATATACATAAACCAATACAAAAAAAGTAATTAAAAAATTAATATAAAAATTATATGAATAATTTAGTTGACGCATAAAACATAATATGAATCATAATTAAAGTAATAATTAGACCGAATTATAACAATGATATACTCCATTCATCCATAATTGTAGTCACTTATTCCTTTTTTTGGATGTATCAAAATTATAGTCCACTTTATTTATTCGATAGGTATTAAGTTTTCATTTTCCTTGATATACCCTTATTTAATATTTTTTGAAATTAACATTCATATTATTTTGAATCAATAAGTAAGGTTATAATAAGAAAATTTTATTTAATTTTATATATCCAAGTACATTAAATATATTTTCTTAATCTGTGTGAGAATTACAGGGGAATTATGGGACGGAGGGAGTATGAGTGTTGATAAATTATGTAAATCATTTTTTGTAAATGCATAAAAATCGTTATTAATTTCAATAATAGATGGATGAATCGATTGTTTTTCATTCATCAAAATTCGATCGTTATAAATTATTACCTAACATTAATGCATCTAAATTGTAACAATTATTAATATTGATAAAGTACATACCTCATTTTCGGTAAGTGCATTGTAATTAATTTCGAAAATAGATTGATTAACAATATAATAGGGTGGCAATACATTATTTTTATTTATCTGAACTTATTATAAAAAATAATGCGTCTAAAAATTATAAAAATTATTTATTAACGCCATGGATTAAATATCTATCTACATACCAAATAAAAGTATGATATGTAGATTATTTTTTTATTGCATTTCCATCCGTTATGATTAATTAATTAATTATATAGATTTCGGTTAATGAAAAACTATCGATGACGATCTTAATTTTTAGATATAATATAGAACTATACATATAGATTAATTCCACCAACTAATACTCAATGATAAAATACTTTTTATTTTATTGATTCGGTGCAATATAACATGCTACGTATAGATTAATACGACAATTGTCGTCGCTACTAATTCGCGTTCGCGACGACCTGAAAACCCGACGGAATGAGGTTTCCGATGTTCAAGAGGCCGACGAGAGCGTTCCCTACAAACTGCAAGTTGGAGACGAGGCCGCCCACCGACGGTAAAGTCGCGTTGCAGGAAGCAAGAGGCGTGTTTACAACAAGCTTGCAGCCCGAAACAAGCGTCGAGAGAAGAAAGTTAACCGGGTTCAGTAGTATCGAAAATAGACCCGACCCGTTTATTGTTGCAGTCGACACTACATTCCCACCACACTGCAGCTGCACCAATGCATCTACACCAACAAAAATAAAATTATATATACATTATAAATTAAAAACAAATTGATTTTGTTCTTGGTTACTCTTCTTTGATCTTTCACGTGTGTAGCACTTAATACCTAGAACTAGGGTATATGATGGCTATAAAAAGGTTAATTGGAGGAAAGAATCGTCACCTTTGAACGAATTTGTAGTGAATTCGATCGTGACCCTTAATTTTTATTTTTCTCAAATGATCGTGATTATGATGTGATGATATTTTTTCTGACATCTGCAGATTAATTCAATTTTGGGATGTCAAATATGGGAATTTTTATCGTGTAATGTAGGTTTTTCAGTCTTCGATTTTTTTTTTTTGGGTGTATGATTTGCTACAATTAAAAAAATTGGGTTATTATTGTAATGTTTTAAAAGTCCTATTTACATTGCAAATTTCGTATCACTTGATATCTAGAAGGATATATATGTGACCAAAAAGAACAACAAATGAAATTCTCTCTTTCATAATAATCGTGTAGAATGGTACATATGGCTAAAAATAACGACAAAATGACTTTTTTCTTACATAATAATCATGTTGCATATGTTGTTACATGACCTCAATGGAGGACACGTAGAGTACGACGGATCTCGTGGATAACATGACATCAAAAAATTTACTCCCCCTCCCCCCATTTTTTCTTCCCAAACAAGACACCAGTTAGGTTCATTCGTAATGTACAACTTATCAAAATTATGTAACAATAGATGTAACACGATGAGATATATATAGTAAACTCGGAGAAATTAAGAATTCGTGACATCGATGCTAAACTTACTAGGATACTCGCAAAATTAAACAACCAAAATTGAACTAACGGTGATACCTGGAGCAGACAGTGGAGCTAGCAGTAGGACGGCGGCGCCGACGGTGTGGGAGAAATCGGCGACTGCAGGCGTGGGAAAGAAGGTGAATCCGGCGCCGGCGGCGTGGGTGTGTTATTATTTTTATTTTATTTTTTTCAATTTGGGGATCTAAGCGTGACTGCGTGAGTTGCGAAGTTTTAAGTTTTTTAAATAAATATACTTTCATGAATAATTGAATGTATTTTTAAAATTAAAATATCATAAATTCATAATTAATCTATTTAATACTTTTCATATTAAATATGGAATTAGAAAATAAAATATTTTGGCTAATCAATGTTTATATTATGCTGTCTATTATTATCATTATTATTATTATTATTATTATTATTATTATTATTATTATTATTATTATTATTAGTAGTAGTAGTAGTAGTAGTAGTAGTAGTAGTAGTAAAAATATTTTTTTTTATATATTTGGGGCAGAAAAACATAGGGAAATGTGTAAAAATTGTGAATATTTATTCAATTTATAATGTTTTTTTTCCTAACTCGATAACATCATAGTGAAATACAGTGTAAATTCAATCAATGATAAATGATATTTATTTTATTTTATTTTATTTTTTACTTTTAACTATGATGATTAAAGATTTATAATTAATTTTGATATCCATTTCAACAATAATTTTTCTTTATCAACCCTTAACACATGACGTAGATTATTATTGTGTATTTTCTACTAAAAATAAGTTGAAAATGTTACATGTGTGTGATAACAATTATGCGGTTGGAATATAATATAACGCACACTTATTTTATCTAGAGTTAATTGTCTTAAAAATTATGAACTTTCGACATAGTTGTGAATTTAATATGAATGTTCAAAGTAAGCAATTTAAACACTAACTTATAACTTGGGTGTTATTCAACATCCCTAAATTTTTGTAAAACAAATTAACCTCCAGTTCCAACACCAACTTGCTCGTCTCTTTAAATCCATTATGATTTGACCATCAATTTTTGAAAAAAATAAAATATCGGTGCGCAATTGAATTTAACAATCCTTATTTTTTTTCCATTGATGTGAGTGTGAAATTCGTCCACTTTGCCACTCTTTTTAAAAAAATGATGGTCGAGTCACGAAATGCTCAAAGAAACAAGCAAATTGTAGGTTGAATTGAAGATCAATTTATTTTACAAAAATGTAGGAATGCTGAATAACTTATAAGTTCAAAATTGATGTTTTAATTACCTACTTTTAAAGTTCATGTTAAATTTATAAATATGCTAAAAGCTCATGATAAATTTATAATTATACTAAAAATTCATGATTTTTAAGCCAATTAACACTATTATCTATTAATAAAAGATAAAAAATAAAAAACACACACGCGCGCGCACATATGACATATTACACACTTGTGCAATTAAGAAATTATTTAAGTGGCACACAAATTTGGTGAATAAAATTCAATGCCGTGTAAAGTGTAATTTCTCATTTTTACGTAAGTTGTAAATTTTTGTATGCATTAAATTGCAATGAATGAATAGGATAAGGCCATGTTCATGTACCTAGAAATAAAATCTTTTAATGACAACTTTTATTTTACGAATAATCATCGTAATTTTGAAATAAACCTACAACAAACCAAAATAAATACTACTAGTATATCGTATTCTCTATTTTTGCACAAAATCGTTTCCATAAAGAAGCTGGCAAAATTTTGATTGAAATATATAAAGATGGCTATTTATCGAAGACTTAACTCGTAACTACCATCAAATCGCGATCAAATATACGACTCTAGTCAATTAAGCAAAAATATCATGAACTTCAAAATGTATTTTCTTTTATATTTTTCACAAAAATATCATCGAAGCCCATTTTTGAGATTGAATTACTAACAAGTCACCATTGCAACATGTAAAAAACACATAAAAAATCATATTATATATTAGGATGAAATAAAAAATTTCACGTTATTTTACAATTTGGACTTTGATGTACCTTGTTAGCAATTCGGCTTCGAAAATTGGACCATACAACATTCTTATAAAAATCTAGAAAAATTAAGTGTTTTTTTAACATATTTTGAAGTTAGTAATATTTTTACAAATTTCGGCTAAAAAAAATAAATATTTTTACAAAATTGACTAGAATTTTATGGATATATATTTGTTTCCAAATGGGCCCGGTCCACATTAGTTACTACACAAATTGCCCATTTCATGTTAGGGTTCGACCACTAATTCACTAAATTGTGCCCATTGTCAAAATTTAATACTTTTAATTTTGAATAAACTACAAAGATATCATATGTTATGTATGTTTTGGGTTTAAATCCATGTATAAAATTATATAGGAGAATTGTTAACTCGTGACCTAAAAGATGAGTAATCTGTCAATCAAGAATTCGAAAGATGAAAACTATTAATTTAGAATATGAAAGATGAAAATTGTCAATTTAGGATCTCAAAAATTACGTTTTTCGATTTTTTTAATAAATTTTAATAATTTCTTTACTATATTTAATAGATAGTTAATAAAAAAAATGATGAAAATTAATTAAAATTTAATTAAAAATAAAAAAAATAAGAATTTATGATTTTTGAGATCGACAAATTTCATCTAAGTCCTGGATTCGTAGTTTTCATCTTTCAGAATTTCAGTTTCTGAATTAACAGATTACCCATCTGTAGATCCTCGATTGACAATTCTCCAATTATGTAACAGTTTTACACGTTTTCCGCGTTTCTTCTCATTTTATCAAAGTAGTTGCTAGACATATTACAATTATCTCACTCAATATGACTCACGAAAGATTGAAGAACTTATAACCCTCTATTTCTTCAGATTAGATCCCATATGTTCAACATGTTATATTTCGTGTGTCATAACTATATATTTTTTAATATAACTCTATTTGGGGGATGAGAAATTCTAAATAAAATTTTTAGTAAATTAAATCATAATAAATTAAAAAAAATGAAAATTTGACACAATAAATGTCACGGCTCATCTAGTATGCTATTTCTTTATCACATTTTTTTAATTCACACACCGACATGTGGTATTGAGAAAATTTGAACACGTGACCTTTGATTCTCAATCAACTTCACTCCATCACTAAACCGTGTCCACCTAAACATCCATACATACTTATGTATTATGTATACATGCAGCAGCATTTTATTATAGGAGAAGCAGATACTGATAATCGATAATTAAAAAATTAAATTTAAAATGAAAGCAGATACAATGTGGAATATAATAGACCACGTCATAAAATAAGATGTAGTTAAATAGCACCGTTACTGATCCATTGAAGGAGGCGTATGTGCAGGCCTGCGCAAGTTATACTCAATCAACACATAATCCAAATTCCACCTTCTCCCTTATTACTTTGTTATTAACCTAGAGAGAGAGAGAGTATATTTGTAATCTGTTCAAATTTTCTGTTGGACTTCTTTGTATTTTACTTCGTATTTCACTGTTAGATTTATGTTTTTAATAATATTTATTACAAAATAGAAAAATATAACATAAACAATCATAGTCAATACTTATCAATAAAAAAATGAATTAAAAAAATTATAAAATTGAATTTTGAAATAATTAACCATGATAATGAATCACCAATTGAAAACTAAAAATTTAATAATAAAAACTAATTATATACCCTAAATTATATGGGGTGAGCCCTGAAAAATAATATTAAAATTAAATTAAATCATCAAAAAAATACAAGAAAAATTCGTAATTTAAAAGTACAACAGAGAATGTAACAAATAATGTGCAACAAGAAATCTCATGTAATGTATGTATGCATATTCAATTCACAAGCAAGAAGAAAAGGACAAAAGTGGATATGTAGATCACCATGTTCTTGGTTGATAATGAAACTCCATCACTCACTAATTAATTCATTTTACCAGCTAGCTAATAAATAACAAAGATACTTTTCTCATTATATGATTTTTTAATTTTTTTTATTTTCTCTTTTTGGGTGTTGTTTAGTCAAGGTTTTTATATTAATTCATGAAAAGTAGTGGCAAGAAAGTGTCCCTTAATTTCATTTTTAAGTTATATAATATTCTTGGGGTCCTAGGATACTATATATCACCAATTAATTTGTCTCTTTTATATCATAATAAAATACTATCTATAATATTTAAAATTTTAAAGATTCAAAATACATGATTGAATAAACGTATTAGGAAAGCCTTTTTTTAGATTCAACAGCATAAATGTTAACAAGATTTTATGGGCTCCTACATTTGGATTTTATAAGAACCATTCTTTAAATTATTTAATGTATATTAAATAATAATTACCGAAAAAATTAATTGTTTTACTAATAATAATTTTATAATTAAATTTATATTTATATTTTTTTAAAAATAACTCATAATTTCGGAACATCTTATCTCAAACATTTAAATATCACATTAGATCCTTTAGTCCAATGTTGTATGTATTAACCGTATACCAAACATCAAAATTATTAGTTTTTCTTCCAATTTTTTCTTCAATCTTAATTTCTTTTGGTTTATGTGATTTTATATTATCGTTCAGGGTTTATTTCAACCGATCAGGATTCATAATTATTTTTTAGTATTCAGTTTTCATTTTGTAGTTATTATAATTAATTTTTAGAGTAGATTATTCCAAAATTAGGGTATATAAATTTAAAAATTTCAATTTTTAGCAATAAATATTAATTATAATTAGTTACAATATAATAAATTTTATTTTTATGAAAATTATTATTAAAACTTTACAATTTTGATGTTGGCACTTGACGCACTGATAGAACACGTAATTTGAACTAGAGAATTTCATCCGTTTTTATACATACAGACTCAATCGATCTCGTATACAATAGATAAATTATGGAGGATGAATTCAATTTCTTTTCCGAAAGTATTCACTTCACCAACTAGACCATCAAATCCAACCGAGTTTGATCCATTTCTTGGCAAGGTTAGATGATGGAGGAGGCTAGGGTAAGACAGTTAGACACCCATAAATGATGATGATACTGATTTAATAGAAAGAACCAAACAAAGCACAGTAAAATCCACATTTGCTGCAGCCTTTTCTTTTCCAAAATCAATAAAACCATCAAATATTAATTGCAAAAAAACAACTATTGCTTCTCTTGGATTCACACCTGTCACCCAAAGATTCTTTCTTGTGTAATTCTCTGTTTTTGTGAAAAAAAAGGGGGAAAGAGAGATAATTATGGGGCGTGTTTGGTACAGCTTATGGTGCTCAAAGATTCGAAAAATGGCAGATACTAAAAAGAAGAAATGCTCGATTAATTTTGATATATTTTATCGAGAAAAATCTACACACATATATATAGGTAAATATCCTAAAATAACTCATCGATTAGTAGTTTTATTGTTTTAACCGAAACAATCTAATCGACCTTCAATCTTAATTTGTTAGATTTTAAATGATACATTTATCATATATATCGTTTTATTAATTGTGTTGTCGGATTTTTCCTTATGGTTAAATTGGTAGCACTTAAATAAGACTATGATCCCTCTTGCGTGAGGGATTTTCCTTTGTAATAGTTTGTACTCGGCAAAAGAGAACGAAGAAGATAATTGTTACTGTTAAACTAATTCGAGTTCAAGATTAGAGAAGCAAGTTGAAGAGAGAACTTGTTCCAAAACTTACAAGAATAGAACACAAAAGTGAGCCACCAATTAAGCGAGCACGGACAAAGATAAAAATGGGAACTAGGGTTATTGAAAAAAATATCAAAATACACTATCAACTAAAAATACATATTAACATATTATTCTTCTAATATTTACTACATAGTAGTTTAAATTTGAATATGTTTAATAAAATTACAATGTGAAGGGATTTATTTTAAAATACACAGCCGTTACTATATAGATATGCACGAGATAATTATACCTAAATTCATTATAATCATTACTAGTATGCAAACAATCCGACTTACAAAAATTATAGCTGTGTTACGATGTCGATATGTGTTCCAACTCAGAAACATTATAGTTATTATTATCTCAGTATGTAAAGTATGATCCTACTCAAAAGTATTATAGCCGTTATTACGGTGCATACACATTACAACCGTTACTATCTCAATATATACAAAGTATGATCCTACTCAAAAGTATTATACCCGTTATTACGGTGCATATACACTACAATCGTTACTATCTTAGTATGCAAAGTATGATCCTACTCAAAAACATTATAGTCGTTATTACGGTGCATACACACTACAGTCGTTACTGTAGTGTATATGCACCGTTACAATTATAGTGCTTTTGAGTAGGATCATACTTTACATATTGCGGTGCATACACATTACAACCGTTACTATCTCAATATACAAAGTATGATCCTACTCAAAAGTATTATACCCGTTATTACGGTGCACACACACTACAGTCGTTACTATCTTAGTATGCAAAGTATGATCCTACTCAAAAGCATTATAGTCGTTATTACGGTGCATACACACTACAGTCGTTACTATCTCAGTATGCAAAGTATGATCCTACTCAAAAGCATTATAGTTGTTATTACGGTGCATACACACTACAGTCGTTACTATCTCAGTATGCAAAGTATGATCCTACTCAAAAGCATTATAGCTGTTATTACGTTGTATATACACTCTTCAGTCGTTACTATTTCAGTCATTACTATCTCAGTATGCAAAGTATGATCCTACTCAAAAGTATTATAGCCGTTATTACAGTGCATATACACTATAGTCGTTACTATGTCAATATGTAAAGTATGATCCTACTCAAAGGCACTATAATTGTAATTGCGTTCTATATACACTTCAGCCGTTACTATTTCAATATGCAAAGTATGATCCTATTCAAAAGTATTATAGCCGTTATTATGTCGGTATCCACCGTGTGATTCTACTTAAAGCCGAAAGGCATCGACGAGAATCAATCCTCCCATCCCATTAAATCATTATTCATTGAAATAAAATAAATTCCCGAAGATTTCACTCCCTTTCCCCTTCATCACCCATTCCTAATAATGCAGTTGAATTTCCAATTTCCGATTCCCGTTTGAAGCTTTTTTTTTTTTGGTTTATAATCAAGAGGGCCAAACAAGGCCCACGGGGTGCCGCTAAGAACAATTAGGGTTTTGGTTGTCTTGTTCAGTTGTCAGATGTTTAATTGCATAAACTAGTCTGCTTTCCACGTGCTTCTGGGGACTCTCTCCTTCACTCACCATTCCCCACTTACTTCAATGCCATTCTTTTGATTGCATCTCTCTCTCTCTCCTCTGTTCATCCATTTTCTGTAATTTTTCAAGAGTTCTGTGGAATGTTTATCAATATCCCAGATAGCAAGATTGGATATTTCTTCTTTCTGTAGCAAAGTTTTGCATCCACCTACATCCTCCATCCCTCTCTCTCTCTCTCTCTCTCTCTCTCTCTCTCTCGAGTGTGGGATTTTCTTTGTTGAGCCATTTTGCGTGGTTTTGACTAATCCTATGCAATATCCAAGACAAAAATCAACATCCCAGGTTGCAAGATTGGATTTTTTTCATCTGGGCTGCAAATTCTTGCAGTGAACTGAAATCCATTACAAGATTTCCGAGCTCAAAAATGGTGATGGAAGTGGTGCATGAAGATATGGGGGAAGGCAACATGCAATGCACAAACCATCCATACAAAAACAGCACCCCAGGTGGGATCTGCGCCTTCTGCCTTCAAGAAAAGCTCGGGAAACTCGTTTCTTCTTCATTCCCCGTTGCTATCTTCCCTTCTTCCTCATCTTCATCCTCGTCTAGATCTGATTTCGGCGGCAGCAACACCACCTCAGCCGGCGGAGACGCCTCCAGCGGCGGCGCAGCCGCCCTCCAAGCCCGCCACCTCGCTTCCTCCTCTGTCAACAGTCAGAATGCGAGCGGCGACTGCAACTACCACGGCTATTACTCGAGGAGGTCAAGATTGCCCTTCATTTTGACACAGAGGAAGAAGAAGAAGAAAGATGGAGTGGTGATGGGGAGTTCAGATGCGAGCAGCATTGTTTTCAAGAGAAGCAAATCCACCGCAACTCCAAGAAGAGGTATGCATTTCTTGGATGAGAATTACTCTGAAGATTACAGCCCTCATAGAAGGGGGTTTTGGTCATTTCTTTACATGTCAAAGCATTCTAGTGCTAAGAAGTGTGACAAAAGCTTGAAAGATTTGAACTTTACATCAGCCACGGCTAGTACTGTCAGTAGCACTGTTGGATCATCTTCTGTTAACGGCGGCGGAAATGGTGGCGCTGTGGGTGGTGGGATTAGGTCAAGGGAGAAGAAAAGGGAAGATTTTGTAGTGGTGGAAGAGAATGGGAGCCCTGATCAAGCTACATTTGATAGAAAAGTGTCAAGATCTAGATCTGTTGGTTGTGGGAGCAGGAGTTTTTCTGGTGATTTCTTTGAGAGGATTTCAACTGGCTTTGGTGATTGCACCCTCCGCAGAGTTGAGTCTCAGAGGGAAGGGAAGCCCAAGGTACAACCGGTGCACAGGAACAGTGGGATCAACGGCCAGGATTGCATCAAGGAAAGAGTTAGGTGTGGTGGGATCTTTGGTGGATTCATGATCACCTCATCTTCATCTTCATCATCGTCGTCTTCGTATTGGGTTTCATCTTCTGCAGAGGATAACAATGGGAATTCGAAGTCGATTTCGTCGAGGCAGCTCTCTCATGGGAGGAGCAAGAGCTGGGGTTGGGCTCTTGCAAGCCCAATGAGAGCTTTTGGTAAGCCTTCTTCTGTGAAAAGGGATGCTGGTTCTAATAATAAGAATGTCACTCCTAATTTGAATGCTATCCCTTCTTTACTGGCTGTGAGTGGCTGAGGAGAGAGAGAGAGAGAGAGAGAGAGAGAGAGAGAGAGAGGAAAAGGCATGAATTTAATTAGCTGATATGTTACTATACATTTTCACATTCTTGATTGGTGTTTGATATGCTTGTTGCTCTGTTTATCTTGTTGCTGCAGTTCATTTACCAGTTTTTTTTAGTTTATTTGTTGCAGTTTCATCCTTGAGTGTATTGAATTCTTCTTTGTATATCTATATGAAATTTTCAATGAGATTTATGTAAGGTTGGGAAATAAATGGTGTTCGGCCTAATGGTTGGAATACAAGATGAAATATCGTTGCAGATTGATGGAATTGGAGGCACTTGTTTTATATTATATCATGATAAAAAGTTGTGTTGTGCATTTGTTAGATTGAAATTGAAATTCTAGCAAAAGATTGTTGATATGATTGGGTGACTTTTGTGCATGGATGTTAAGAAACTTTACATGCAAAAAGATTGGAGATGGATTTGATTTTTTGGGATTTTTAGATCTAGTTGTTGGTGTCTCCATCAAGGAGGTTTCTTGATTATGTGTTGCCATTTAAGATGTCCAAAAATATATAAAAAAAAATTAAAATGAAAGGGTTGAATCACATGTCACTAGCTGGGCATGTGCAAGGCCCCATTGCCTTTGTCTAATCATTGTTCAAAACAAACACAAAGGCAAGAATCATAGTTTAGTTTAGTCAAAGTGTTGCACATGTTTGGTTAGATAAAGACACATTTGAAAGGTCTTAATCTTCTTCTTCACTCATGTTGTGATCTTAACTCATCTAATCTTCAAAGGCTTAGTTGTAAATTGTAATATAATAATAATGCAAAAATATTCAAGGCCGAAAATTCTGGTATTTTGTAACATTAATTGCCAAGACAATTTCAATAATGTAATTAAGATCTATCTAGACTAGAATCAGTCACACTTGTCTTTGGATCCTCTTATTACTTGTCCTTTCCTACCGAAACTATGGAGGGTTTTCATGGGGAGAGAGAGTTGGGAATTCAGTAGAAAGACCATTTTGCCCCTGGGAATCCATGTATATTTTTTCTGGATAAATTACACTTTGATACCTATATTTTATGTTGGTACGAAATAGTACCAATTTTTTTTTGTAAATCTAGCATTTGATTGATTTTACGGCACAAAAATCATACGTAATTGATTGTATTTTAAGATTTTTTTAATTGGAGGATTTTTGTTGCACTGCTGGGGAAATAAAGATATCAAAATACAATCAATTACATAGGATTTTCGGGCCGAAAAATTAATCAAATGTTAGTCGGATTCGCAATTTTTTTTTTTTTTTGAAAAAAAGGGTTTTGTTTTGTTAAGAACCCAAAATATAGGTATCAAAGTGTAATTTTTCCTACTTTTCTCCTGACATTAGCTTAGTGTAACGAACTTGACTTAAACGAGTACTGATGAAATTCAAATTCGTAACTTTCTACGATGAACTTATCCTGAGTGTGTGTGTGAGTTACTTGTCACTTAGTTTAGATCATGTTAAGATAATGATATTTTCTTTCTAGTGTTGAAGAGGTACAAATACATGCATCTTTCTCTATGGCTATACAATAAACTAACATGTGTAGGGCCATCTTGTCCTTAGCCTTGAATTCTAGTCATTTGTCCATTTCTCAAACGGCCGGACCACCATGTTATTCATACAAAAATCTTGCATTAAATCAATCCCTCCTAGTATTTGTGTTGGTTTTCTTGTCTAATCCCTCAAAACTCCCTACCTAAAATGCATTTTTAGGTTCATGTACTTTTAATTTTTTTATAATTGTGCAACATTTTTTGAAGATGTGATCTATATCTGGGCTAGGAGAACTGCTAATGGCTTGGTTCATAGTTCGGCGAAGCTTGCTATTTCTAATTCTTTATTTTTCTGATTATAACTGTGTTGTCCCGGATTTTATCCTGTCAAACGTTCCGTCTGATGAACGGGTTTTAATTTGATACAATGTGTTGTTTCTTCTAAAAAAAAATTAATGTATTTACATTTTCCAAAACGTAATCACGATCTTCTCATAGACAAAAAGGGTTAATTGTGAAAAAAAGAATCACTACCTCTGAACGAATTTGTAATTTAAACATGATTTCTAATACGTTGTAACAACAGCAAATCAGACACCCATAAATTTTCGACAACTGGAAAACTAACTTTGTATAATAAAAATAAAAATAAAAACAAAAACACCCTATAGCTGAATTATTTTGTAGACATGGAGAAAATATTGTTATATCGTAATTCTGATCGTCGGAAAAAGAGTTGGGAATGTTGAATTCGGTAGAGATCAAAAGGTAAATAGGGTTATTACTGTGGCGTTTTTAAGGTCTGTGTTTAAATTGTAAATTTATTGAAATTTGATTATTTTGTTTGGACAATTGATACTAAAAAAATGGTAAGAAATAGATAAGAGAGAAATAGAGATAGAGACATATGAGAGGGAGATAGTAGGACAGAGTATGCAAAAAGACAGTAAAGAAAAGACTGTTGGTGAGAAAAACTCCATTAAGTGGAGCAGAAGATTATTACACAACGGATCAAAATTTCAAAAAAGGACACACACTTTTTGGAACCCACAAAACAGAGATATGTAATTCATTTAAAGTGGGCAATTTGTAATAGATATTTCATGTCTAGGCCCCCCTCAATTTATAGGGATATTTCTCTTGTTAAATGGGAGTGAAAAAAAAAATGGTGGATTTTGGTGGGAAGGAGTTGAATTTGGATGTTAAGAGTTACACTTTTGGGGGAGTCTTGTGTGAAATCGTCATACGAATTTTTGTCCCGTAGTCGGATCAGAACATAACTAAATACTTATAAGATTTTACAAATGTGTCATCGGATATGAGTTTGGATTCTGATTTTAACTCGTAAGACAGTCTCATATAATTTTCTGTGCGCACTATTTACTTATATCACGTCAAATATGACCAGTAAAAAGAATTGAGATGTCTTAAAGTTAAATCAACCTAAATATATCAGTAATAAATACAACATTTCCAATTTATTCTCGTGTGCTCACGAGCGCATGAGATTTCCTGTTGCACTCTCTGTGTTATACCATATGCTGCACTTTTAAATTGCAAATTTTTCTTGTATTTTTTTTCAATTTTATTTTATTGTGATTTAGATTAATTTTGCGATTTTTTTTTCAGGGTTTACCCCACCCAATTATAGTTCATAATTATTTTTTAATATTTAATTTTCAATTAATAATTAATTATTATGGTTGATTATTTGAAAATCAGATTTTATAATTTTTAAATTCATTTTTTTGTTGATAAATATTGACTATGATTATTTGTGTTATAATTAATTTTTATTTTATAAGAAACACTATTAAGATTGATAGTGAAATGAAAAAGTGCAACAACAAATTCGAACTAACTCACAAGTAGAGGTACATTGAATTTTTGTGGAGTCGAATCTTGAGTAAGTTCAATTCACTTTCATGCTAACGAGTTACAAAATAATTAGAATATACTCATCACATCAAAGTATTAGATTCTAATCTAATCAACTCAAACTCCATATGGGACCCAAAAATGTTTATTTCATAGTCACAATTTCTACATTAAATTAACACAAAAGTTGGTGTAGTAGTGGTGAATGGTGATGGTTTTGGAAGAACATTGTTACTATTGCATATGTACCTTGCTTGTCCTCAGATATAAAAATATAAAAACTGACTACGTTTGCACATGTCAGTTCTCAGTGTTGTGTCCAATTGTTTTCTCCCCTATTTTTCAAGATGTACACTCAATATTCTTCATAAATATTCAAGAAAAAAAATCTGAAAATTTTACCTCTAAAAGTAATTTTTAGTGTTATTTCAATCAATCCAATAATATGGTCCTGTTCCACGTGGGATGTAGCTTCATATTTCACTATTTTTTTTAAAAAAAAAAATTGTAAATATGATATTCGATCAATTTCACGACTCGAAAATCATACGTAATTGATTGTATTTTAAAATTTCCTAAATGGAGTTTTTTTACACTACTGGAGATGTAAATATTAAAATCTCATCAATTACATAGGGTCTTTCTTGCCGAAAAATTGATCAAATGTTAGATTTGTAATTTTTTTGAAAATGTGGATATTATTTTTGTTAATTTGGAAAAATTAAGTTATTTTAAAAAAAGAGTAAAAAATGTAGGATCAAAAGGGTAATTTTCTAATAATAAAATGGTGAATAGCGGATTATGAAGGACCGAATTGAAATATCTAACTACTCGGGGGACCGCAGTGAGAATATTCAAATGATGTAGGGGTGGAAGTGCAAATTACAAGTAGAGCCCTAGATGTCTAATTGATAATGATCTGATTTGGGCCTTTTGGGCCGGTTGTTGGGCTGGGCTTTTTGAAAATGAATATCAAGGTCAATATCTACTAGGTTACTACATTGTGATTTGTTATAATAATAACTAGCATTTCTCCCGTGCGATGCATGGATAAAATACGTAGCATATTTATCATTATTTATCAAATTTTCAACATAATTAATTCTCAAGGTAAATATATAGAAAACAACGTGAAATAAAAAAATGATGTTAATTGTATATTATAAATCAAGTATTATTGTATCTAAAAAAATATTCAATAAAAAACTTACTTTCTTCACAAATTTTTGCAACACAAGTACACAACAATAATAAATTTGTCAAATAAACGAAATTTATTATATATAATATTTCTTATAATTTTTTATATATAAAAAAATCAAAAGTAAAATTTAAAACTAAAAGAAGTATTATAAATAATTAATTTAGGATTATTCATACTTGACATCATGCCTATAATAACTACCTTTTAATTAATTGATTTTAAGTAATAAATAAATCGGACAATAATTAAAATTTGAATCAAGAAATAATGTAATGCGAGTGAGGATTTATTTTTTTTAAATTTAAATTATTAAACCAATACATATATACATAATTACCTTGTGCATTTCAATAGCCAAAAAAACGTTTAGTTTAAATATTTACCTTGTGATTTGTTATAATAATAATACCAACAAAACACAACCATTTAATTTATTACTTCAAAAAGTCATGATGAAGGCTAATTAGTTTACAAGAAGTGTCTGCTGTACATGCCATAACTCATAGCAACAAAATTAGAACATGAGAGAGAGAGAGAGAGAGAGAGAGAGAGTTTGACAATAAATAATGTCGAGATCCAGATAGTAAGTCTCATCAAGATGGTTGAGAAGAGCTATATTAATATCGCATATTCTCGTGTACACAAGATATACATCAGACGGTCAATACGAGTCAATGTGTTGATCAAAAAAATTATCAAAATAGATGATATTTTATAGGGTTACAAATGATACTTTTTTTTTAAAAAAAAATTGAGTGATACTATTTAGTGTTACGATTGATATTGATTTTGACATTTTTTTTCTGGCCGATAATTTTTAATGATACAAGTGATATTTTTAGGCTTTTGAGTAATACTTTTTAGTGTTACGATTAATACTGATTTTGACGAATTTTTTGATCAACGCGTTTACCGTCTGATGTGCATCTAGTACACACAAAACCCGCCCTATTAATATTTATGAGATTCAAAATTGTTTCCCACTTCCCAGCAACATATATTATTATTATTATTATTATTATTATTATTATTATTATTATTATTATTATTATTATTATATAACTCAAATTGCATGGTTAAACAAGAAAAACAAGAAATTAATATCAATATATGAATTTGTTGGGTTCACATACAGCCTCCTAATTTAAATTCTTAAATCAATTATCAGTCCTTTTTTGTGAGTTTGGGAGCGAAACGAGTATTGAACTCCAGTCTCTCATCATATACGAGCGAGGAATACCATGCATGTATTCATTATGACCGGTAAATTGATAAATGTCAATGTCACACACATTACTATATGTAAATCAATTTTTGTATTATATTAATTCATACTTCGAAATTGTCCCTTTGGGGACACCTAAACCGTGATGATTTTTATATAAAAAGGGGACGTTTCGGGTTTGAAACTCACCGCTCCCTCTTCTCCTAACTAAAAAAAAATCTTTGCAAAGGTACTATAGGTCAAAATTTATGGTTTATACCTGAAATCATCACCACATAATTAAATCAATTCTTGTAGGTTTATCCCTATAAGCCAACCCCACTACATTTCCATGTTTTTGAGGGAAGGCTTTTTCAAAATTACGCCCACATTTGATTTTGATTGCTGCAATTGCATTTAATTGGGCATGGACATTATCTCAATTAATGTAGTAATATTTTTTTTCGAAAAAAGTCCAAAAACAAAACCACAACATTTAATTAAAGACCAACTACGAATGTTATGCATTAAAGACTATCGTTTCTCCATGCAATATTCCAACTATATATATAACCTCCAAATACTTAATATTGTTCACAACACACAAACCACAATACACTTCATGATCAAACATGAAATTGGGATGACACAGTGATCGAGCTACCCGGAGCACACCCACAAGTAGCGGCTATCAGTAGTCGTTCTTATTGAATTATAACGTAACACAATATCTAAATATAGAAATATCATTGTACATGCATGTCTTTTCCAACGACTAGTGTATATTAGCATTGAACTGAAAACCCATCGGTATCAAGTTGCCTATGTTCAAGAGGCCGATCAGAGTGTTCCCGACGAATTGCAAATCAGAGACGAGGCTGCCAACTGACGGCAAGCTCGCGTTACATGACGCGAGCGGCGTGTTCACGACGAGCTTGCAACCGGAGAGGATCGTGGAGAGAAGAAAATTCACAGGGTCCAACAATATCGAAAATAGGCCGGAGCCATCCGTTGTAGTAGAAGACACCACGTTTCCACCACACTGCAGCTGCACCAATGCATCTACAACACAAAAGAATTATTTATTTATTTCTTCAGTTTCCTTATATTTTACTTTTAATTTTACATTTGTAATTAAATTGATTATATCCAATCATAAATTATTATTATTATTATTATTATTATTATTACTATTATTATTATTATTATTATTTAATTAGTTTTATTTTCATAGCAATTATGAGTAAAATAAATTTGATGGTTTGTACACCAACGATTTGTATTATAGGATCTCTATCTTCTAGGACAACACAATTAAAGTGATCTATATATAGTTATTTTTTTCACTAATAAAGACATTAAATAATTATGAAAATAATATACATATGTAGATACCAAATGAAAAATTTCAATGAAATATTCAAGAATTAAATTACAGGTACGTTTACATACAACTTAGATAATTTATATTCTCCATATATTCGAGGTAGAAAATAGACTTACTAGGGAAAACCGGAGTTGTCGTGGCGTTGACGCCGAGATTTCCGGTGGGAGTGCAATAGAGAATGCCTTGGATTTTAAGTAGACCTAAAATAGGGTTAAGAAGCCCACCAATAATCCCACCGAGGCCGAGCTGTGCTTGAGCAAATGGCAATGCAATGCAGGCAATCAATAGGCTAAGCAGAAGAAGAGATTTTGAGGCCATTTTTAGCTATTTATTAATTAATTTCGATTTGATTTGGAAAAACTTAGTTGGATTGAGCCCTTTTTATAGAGGAAACTAGAACGGTCTACTTATATTAATTCTTGCTCGCGTGCAATGTATATACAAGTTGTATCGTATCGTGTCGAATTTCGATTATATACCTTCATGATCATGCAGTCTTGTGGGCTTCACGCCTTCACCTACATGCTAAGTGGGGAAAGCTTTTGTTGAAAATTTAGCCATATTTGAGAGCTACTTCTTGTATTTGTGCTACTATTTTAGCTCTGAAAATGGTCCATGTAGTTGCAACTGGGATAAAATTTTTAAGAAATGGTTACAATATTTTTTTTATTAGTTTGTAGAGTTGAATTTCGACATTAGAAGGGTTGAGTCGTTACTCGTTAGCGTATTTCTTCATATTGAGGCATCAAATGAGAGAGGCATGAGGTTTGAAGTTATGTTATTCCAAAGCAATATAACATTGTCTATACATCTATTTGATAAAACTATTAATTTAATTGAAATTTTTTATTATTGTTATTATTAACAACGTATATAGAAGGTTCTACATATATCAAATCTTATATGCAAAATTTTGTAGGGGGAGCTAGAAGATAATTATGACCCTCCATTCAAATTTTATTTTCGAGAGTTCATTTATATTTATTTTGTTTTATTAAACCTCTATTACATATTTGTTGTACTATTTAAAAAGTATTTTAAAATTTAGCGAAACGCATTCCAAGTTTGGTCCCTTTATAAGTACAAATGGTTAATGTTATATACACTAGAAATCTAATTATTCTTAGTCTATTACTCGTACGATGTATGCAACATTTTATTATGTGTAATATATATTTTTAGAATAGAATGCAATATTAAATGAATTTAAAATTTAATACTCTAAGAATTTGGGAGATTAAAGTTTTACAACCTTGTATATATATTAGCAAACGATGGTGAGTTGTATTGTATCGTTTGACTACTATTAGTCATCTATACTTTTTCTTTTTCTCATATAATTTAACATATGAACATCATCATATTTCTATATTTTTCTTTCTAAAATTCAATTCTAGAATATTCTAGTTAAATGTGTATACTAATTTCAACAAAAATAGAAGTTGGATCATATATATTGCATGGAAATATAATATACATAAACCAATACAAAAAAATTAATTAAAAAACTAATATAAAAAATTATATGAATAATTTAGTTAGCACATAAAACATAATATGAATCATAATTAAAGTAATAATTAGACCGAATTATAACAATGATATACTCCATCCGTCCATAATTGTAGTCACTTATTCCTTTTTTTGGCAGTCTCAAAATTATAGTCGACTTTCTTTATTTGATAAGCATTAAGTTTTCATTTTCTTTGGTATACCCTTATTTAATATTTTTTGAAATTAACATTCATATTATTTTGAATCAATAATTAAGGTTATAATAAGAAAATTTTATTTAATTTTGTATTTCCAAGTACATTAAATATATTTTCTTAATCTGTGTGAGAATTACAGGGGAATTATGGGACGGAGGGAGTGTGAGTGTTGATAAATTATGTAAATCATTTTTTGTAAGTGCATAAAAATCGTTATTAATTTCAAAAATAGATTGATGAATATATTGTTTTTCATTCATCAAAATTCGATCGATATAAATTATTACCTAACATTAATGCATCTAAATTGTAATAATTATTAATATTGATAAAGTATATACTCCCTCCATTTCATTTTATTTGTCGTTTTAGAATTTTAATTTAGAATTAACAATTAATTTTTTTTTGGACTAATATATCAAGTAGAGCCCTAGATGTCTAATCGATAATGATCTGATTTGGGCCTTTTAGGCCGGTTTGTTGGGCTGGGCTTTTTGAAAATGAATATCAAGGTCATTATCTACTAGGTTACTAAATTGTGATTTGTGATAATAATAATACCAACAAAACACGACCATTTAATTTAGGCAAATTACAATTTAATTCCCAACGTTTGAAGATTTTAACAAAAATAACCTAATGTTTTAATAATAATAATTTAATTCTCAATGTTTGGATATTGTAACAGAAATAACCTAATGTTTAATATTAATAATTTAATTCCCAACATTTGAATTTTAGGCTAAAAAAACTGTTTCGGTTGATTTCAATCACATTTACTCTCAAGTGAGCTAGAGACTCATATAACAGACTAACATTTTTACCGAAAAAATAACCAAAATTATTTTTTACGCCTAAATTATCGAGTCGTTTATGTTAAAATGTTCAAACGTTGGGAATTAAATTGTTAATATTAAATGTTGGGTTATTTCTGTTAGACTATCTAAACGTTGAGAATTAAATTGTAATTATTAAAATATTAAATTATTTTTATTAAAACTTTCAAATGTTGGGAATTAAATTGTAATTTGCCCCTTTAATTTATTACTTCAAAACGTCAAGATGAAGGCTAATTAGTTTACAAGAAGTGTCTGCTGCACATGCCATAACTCTGTAAAACAATATTTTGTATTTAATTTGGTAAAACACAAAATGTGTACAAATAATATGATTTCGGATCAAAATTATTTATACGGATCCAATCTCTATTTTTCCTCCGATTCTTCTCTTCAAAACTTGATCTTCAAACGGTCTTTGAAATCTTCAAAGTAAATTTGTTTCTTTGATTTTCTCGGACTTGTTGTTTGAACTTGGTCTTCGAAGTTTTCGGGGAAGATTTGTATCCTCGATCTTCTTTGACTTGATCTTTTATCTTGATAACGTTAACTCGGAGGGCCGACGCCTTGTTTCCGGATCAAACACTAATTTCGAAATGAATTTGATGAAGAACGCCTTTGACTGCCTTGCTTATGGATTAAACGTCGTCTTCGGGATGAATTTGGTGAAGAACGCATTTGAATGTCACAAGAACGCCTTGAATATCTTTGAGAATTTCACTTATGGAAGTTCTCAAATTCTTGAACTCTTCAAATGGTCTTGCTTGTGGATCAAACGCCGTCTTCGGGATGATTTTGGTGAAGAACGCCTTGAATATCTTTGAGAATTTCACTTATGGAAGTTCTCAAATTCTTGAACTCTTCAAATGGTCTTGCTTGTGGATCAGACGCCGTCTTCGGGATGAATTTGGTGAAGAACGCCTTTGAATGTCACAAGAACGCCTTGAATATCTTTGAGAATTTCACTTATGGAAGTTCTCAAATTCTTGAACTCTTCAAATGGTCTTGCTTGTGGATCAGACGCCGTCTTCGGGATGAATTTGGTGAAGAACGCCTTTGAATGTCACAAGAACGCCTTGAATATCTTTGAGAATTTCACTTATGGAAGTTCTCAAATTCTTGAACTCTTCAAATGACTTCTGGTGTGATTTTCAACTGATATGAAGGCCCCTATTTATAGTTGTGGGAAGAGAGATCTAGAGCTGATGTAACACCATCTCATTGGCTATTGGAAATTGATATATATCTTGAAAGATATTTATTTGTTTCCAAAGAAATTGATGTTTATCATATAATAATATCTTTATTATTTAAATATTTTATCTAATTTTGGATTTGATATGATTCCAAAACTAAATAAATATATTAAAATCAATAAAAATATTATATATAATATTTTAAAATTTCGCCACCTACAAACTCATAGCAACAAAATTAGAACATGAGAGAGAGAGAGAGAATTTGACAATAAATAATGTCGAGATCCAGATAGTAAGTCTCATCAAGATGGCTGAGAAGAGCTATATTAATATCGCATATTCTCCTGTACACACAAGATGTTAACGTGTTAATAAAAAAAATCGTCAAAATAGATGATATATTTTATAGGGTTACAAATGATACTTTTTTTTAAAAAAAAATTGAGTGATACTATTTAGTGTTACGATTGATATTGATTTTGACAGCTTTTTTTTATTTATTTTTTCTGGCTGATACTTTTTAATGATACAAGTAATACTTTTGGGCTTTTAAGTGATACTTTATAGTGTTACGATTGATACTGATTTTAACGAATTTTTTAGTCAACATATTGACCTCTGATGTGCATCTACTGCACACAAGACTTGCCTTATTAATATTTATGAGATTCAAAAAATTGTTTGCCAGCAACAAATACAATTATTATTATTATTATTATTATTATTATTATTATTATTATTATTATTATTATTATTTAACTCAAATTGCATGGTTAAAAAACAAGAAATTAATATCAATATATGAATTTGTTGGGTTCACATGCAGCCCCCTAATTTAAATTCTTAGGTCAATTATCAGAGCTCTTTTTTTGAGTTGGGGGAGAGAAATGAGGATTGAACTCCGGTCTCTCACCATATACGAGAATATCATGCATGTATTCATTATGACCAGTAAATTGATAAATGTTACTGTCACACACACACACACACACACATTATTATATGTAAATCAAATTTTGTCTTATATTAATTCATACTTCGAAATTGTCTCTTTGGAGACACCTAAACCGTGATAATTTTTATATAAAAAGGAGACGTTTCGGGTTTGAGACTCACCGCTCCCTCTTCTCCCAACTAAAAAAAAAAATCCTTGCAACGTACTATAGGTCAAAATTTATGGTTTATACCTGAAATCATCACCACATAATTAAATCAATTCTTGTAGGCTTATCCCTATAAGCCAACCCCACTACATTTCCATGTTTTTGAGGGAAGGCTTTTTCAAAATTACGCCCACATTTGATTTTGATTGCTGCAATTGCATTTAATTTGGCATGGACAATATCTCAATTAATGTAGTAATAATTTTTTTCGAAGAAAGTCCAAAAAAAAACCACAACATTGAATTAAAGACCAACTACGAATGTTATGCATTAAAGACTATCGTTTCTCCATGCAATATTCCAACTACATATATAACCTCCACATACTTAATATTGTTCACAACACACAATCCACACTACACTTCATGATCAAACATGAAATCGGGATGACAAGTGATCGAGCTACCCGGAGCACACCCACAAGTAGCGGCTATCAGTAGTCGTTCTTATTGAATTATAACGTAACACAACATCTAAATATAGAAATATCATTGTACGTACATGGCTTTTCCAACGACTAGTGCATATTAGCATTGAACTGAAAACCCATCGGTATCAAGTTGCCTATGTTCAAGAGGCCAATCAGAGTGTTCCCGACGAACTGCAAATCAGAGACGAGGCTGCCAACTGACGGCAAGCTCGCGTTACACGACGCGAGCGGCGTGTTGACGACGAGCTTGCAGCCGGAGAGGACCGTGGAGAGAAGAAAATTCACAGGGTCTAGCAATATCGAAAATAGGCCGGAGCTATCCGTTGTAGTAGAAGACACCACGTTTCCACCACACTGCAGCTGCACCAATGCATCTACAACACAAAAGAATTATTTATTTAATTCTTCAGTTTCCTTGTATTTTAGTTTAATTTTACATTTGTAATTAAATTGATTATATCCAATTTTCATAATTAAAATATATAGATTGATTATTTCATATATGTTGAGTTTCAATCCTTAATAAATATTAATCAGAATTATTATTATTATTATTATTATTATTATTATTATTATTATTATTATTATTATTTAATTAGTTTTATTTTCATAACAATTATCAATAAAATAAATTTGATGGCTTGTACACCAAAAATTTGAAATATAGGATCTCTGTCTTGTAGATGATCTATATATAGTTGTTTTTTTCACTAATAAAGACATTAAATAATTATGAAAATATAGATATAAATATAGATACCATATGGAAAATTTTCAATAAAATATTCAAGAATTAAATTACAGGCACGTTCACATACAAATAATTTATATTCTCCATATATTTGATGTAGAGAATAGACTTACTAAGAAAAACCGGAGTCGTCGTGGCGTTGACGCCGAGATTTCCGGTGGGAGTGCAGTAGAGAATGCCTTGGATTTTAAGTAGACAAAGACCGCTAAGAAGCTGAACAAGAATCTCACCGAGGGCAGCGAGGCCACCGAGGCCGAAATGTGCTTGAGCAAATGGCAATGCAATGCAAGCAATCAATAGGCTAAGCAGAAGAAGAGATTTTGAGGCCAATTTAGCTATTTATTAATTAATTTCAATTTGATTTGGAAAAACTTAGTTGGATTGAGGCTTTTTATAGAGGAAAACTAGAACGGTCTACTTATATTAATTTTTGCTCGCGTGCAATGTATATACAAGTTGTATCGTTTCGTGTCGAATTTCGATTATATACCTTCATGATCATGCAGTTTTGTGGGCTTCACGCCTTCACCTACATGCTAAGTGGGGAAAGCTTTTGTTGAAAATTTAGCCATATTTGAGAGCTACTTCTTGTATTTGTGCTACTATTTTAGCTCTGAAAATGGTCCATGTAGTTGCAACTGAGATAAATATTTTAAGAAATGGTTACAACATTTTTTTTTATTAGTTTGTAGAGTTGAATTTTGACATTGGTAGGGTGAGTTTTTAACGTATTTCTTCATATTGAGGCATCAAATGAGAGAGGCATGAGGTTTGAAGTTATGTTATTCCAAAGCAATATACCATTGTCTATATGTCTATTTGATAAACTATTAATTTATTTGAAATTTATTATTATTATTATTATTATTATTATTATTATTATTATTATTATTATTATTATTATTATTATTATTATTATTATTATTATTAACCACATACATAGAAAATTCTACATATATCAAACGTTATACGAAAAAATTTGTAGGAAATAATTATGACCCTCAATTTCAAATTTTATTTTCCAGAGTTATTTATATTTATTTTGTTTTATTAAGCCTGTATTTCATATTTGTTGTACTATTTAAAAAGTATTTTAAAATTTAGTGAAACACATTCCGGGCTTGGTCCCTTTATAAGTACAAATGGTTAATATTATATACACTAGAAATCTAATTATTATTAGTCTATTACTTGTATGATGTATGCTAACATTTTATTATTTGTAATAATTTTTTTAGAATAGAATGTAATATTAAATGAATTTAAAATTTAATACTCTAAGAATTTGAGAGATTAGAGTTTTACAACCTTGTATATATTAGCAAATGATGGTGAGTTGTATTGTATCGTTTGACTACTATTAGTCATCTGTAATTTTTCTTTTTCTCATATAATTTAACATATGAACATCATCATATTTCTATATTTTTCTTTCTAAAATTCAATTCTAGAATATTCTAGTTAAATGTGTATAATAATTTCAACAAAAATAAAAGTTGGATCATATATATTGCATGGAAGTATAATATACATAAACCAATACAAAAAATGTAACTAAAAAATTAATATAAAAATTATATGAATAATTTAGTTGACGCATAAAACATAATGTGAATCATAATTAAAGTAATAATTAGACCGAATTATAACAATGATATACTCTATTCGTCCATAATTGTAGTCACTTATTCCTTTTTTTGGATGTATCAAAATTATAGTCCACTTTCTTTATTCGATAAGTATTAAGTTTTCATTTTCCTTGATATACCCTTATTTAATATTTTTTGAAATTAACATTCATATTATTTTGAATCAATAAGTAAGGTTATAATAAGAAAATTTATTTAATTTTATATATCCAAGTACAATAAATATATTTTCTTAATCTGTGTGAGAATTACAGGGGAATTATGGGACGGAGGGAGTATGAGTGTTGATAAATTATGTAAATCATTTTTTGTAAATGCATAAAAATCGTTATTAATTTCAATAATATATGGATGAATAGATTGTTTTTCATTCATCAAAATTCGATCGTTATAAATTATTACCTAACATTAATGCATCTAAATTGTAACAATTATTAATATTGATAAAGTACATACCTCATTTTCGGTAAGTGCATTGTAATTAATTTCGAAAATAGATTGATTAACAATATAATAGGGTGGCAATACATTATTTTTATTTATCTGAACTTATTATAAAAAATAATGCGTCTAAAAATTATAAAAATTATTTATTAACGCCATGGATTAAATATCTATCTACATACCAAATAAAAGTATGATATGTAGATTATTTTTTTATTGCATTTCCATCCGTTATGATTAATTAATTAATTATATAGATTTCGGTTAATGAAAAAATATCGATGACGATCTTAATTTTTAGATATAATATAGAACTATACATATAGATTAATTCCACCAACTAATACTCAATGATAAAATACTTTTTATTTTATTGATTCGGTGCAATATAACATGCTATGTATAGATTAATACGACAATTGTCGTCGCTACTAATTCGCGTTCGCGACGACCTGAAAACCCGACGGAATGAGGTTCCCGATGTTCAAGAGGCCGACGAGAGCGTTCCCTACAAACTGCAAGTCGGAGACGAGGCCACCCACCGACGGTAAAGTTGCGTTGCAGGAAGCAAGAGGCGTGTTTACAACAAGCTTGCAGCCGGAAACAAGCGTCGAGAGAAGAAAGTTAACCGGGTTCAGTAGTATCGAAAATAGACCCGACCCGTTTGTTGTTGCAGTCGACACTACATTCCCACCACACTGCAGTTGCACCAATGCATCTACACCAACAAAAATAAAATTATATATACATTATAAATTAAAAACAAATTGATTTTGTTCTTAAATACTCTTCTTTGATCTTTCACGTGTGTAGCACTTAATACCTAGAAGGGTATATAATGGCTATAAAAAGGTTAATTGGAGGAAAGAATCGTCACCTTTGAACGAATTTGTAGTGAATTTGATCGAGATCCTTAATTTTTATTTTTCTATGATTTGCTACAATTAAAAAAGTTGGGTTATTATTGCAATGTTTTAAAAGTCCTATTTACATTGCAAATTTCGTATCACTTGATATCTAGAAGGATATATATGTGACCAAAAAGAACAACAAATGAAATTCTCTCTTTCATAATAATCGTGTAGAATGGTACATATGGCTAAAAAGAACGACAAAATGACTTTTTTCTTACATAATAATCATGTTGCATATGTTGTTACATGACCTCAATGGAGGACACGTAGAGTACGACGGATCTCGTGGATAACATGACATCAAAAAATTTACTCCCCCTCCCCCCATTTTTTCTTCCCAAACAAGACACCAGTTAGGTTCATTCTTACGGTAATGTACAACTTATCAAAATTATGTAACAATAGATGTAACACGATGAGATATATATAGTAAACTCGGAGAAATTAAGAATTCGTGGCATCCAAACTTACTAGGAAAAACCGGAGTGGAAGTGCCATTGACACCAATGTTCCCATTAGGAGTGCAATAAAGAATCCCTTGAATTCTAAGTAGGCCAAAAAGAGGGCCAAAAATCCCACCAAGTAAGTGTGCTTGAGCAAATGGCAATGCAATCAACATGCTAAAGATAAGAAGAGATTTCAATCCCATTTTTTCACTACTGCAGTTATATATATATACTTGGCTTTGATTTCTTCTGCAAACTTTGATGAATCGAAGCCTATTTATAGAGGAAATCGACGAGGGCTATTCTTCTTGATCACGCGCATGCTCACTTGCCCCTTAAGATCAGTCATGCAAGTCAATCGATACATGTTGTACATTCGTTTTTTTGTTATCTTGTATTGAACGAGATCATAAATATTATACGCATAATAAAACCGATTTATATGAATAGTTTTGTGGGGTTTCACCTATAAGCCAACTCGATCTATGATGTGCCCATGCTAAAAAGAAATGTCTACCACCACAATTTTCAATTCTTAATTAACACCACTTGGTACAGTTGAATTTTGACATTGTGCAATGATTTGTGAACATATTTCATAATATGTCAATTGAAAGAGAAAATTGTGATGAACTAGTTTTTTTATTTATTATTATTAAGAAAAAGGTTGAATTTGGTCGATTTGCCCCTTCAATTATAATCATTTTGTCACTTGTACTTATTTATAGTACATTATAAATGCATTAATCATTTTGTCACTTGTACTTATTTATAGTACATCATAAATGCATTAATCATTTTGTCACTCGTACTTATTTATAGTACATTATAAATGCATTTCAAACAACATGGGTCTAATTGTTTAGACCCACTACTCATATAGGTACCGCACGGAGTATCGTTCTAGAAGGTGTTAACGAGATTCGAACTCTATAATCTTTTATTTACGTAATCGTCACTCCATCATCCAAGCCACCCGACGCAGGCTTCGAGATTCTTGAGATTGAACATGAGTTCCCAAGAGAACTGTAAAATGTTTGCATAAGAGGAGTTGAGTGCAAGACATTGACACAAGAATGCCCCTTTCTTGCACAAAACCTCTTACAACAAGGCACAAAATGAGTGTCTACTGCCACCATTTCCATGCCAATGACTTGTAATTTCCTACAACACCACTCCACCTCAAAATAATATAAACTGATGAACTACAACACTTCCAAATAATCAAGAAAAGCTTTAACAACTGAAAAATCCAATGGCGATAACTCTTCTACACAGTTTTTCTGATCTCACCTTCACCAACAACTTCATAGGGTTGGCCTCAATCTTAGTAGCCTCCATACTATACCTCACATACAGGAAGAAAACGACGATATGCTTGCTAGACTACGCGTGTTACAAGCCCCCTCCCTCTTACCGAGCTCCCATGTCCTTGTTCGTTGAGCATTTAGAGCTGGAAGACGAGCTTGATCAAGACAGCGTGGACTTCCAGATCAAGATTCTCGAGAAATCGGGATTTGGAGAGGAAACGAGTGTCCCCCCGGCCCTCACTCGTCTCCCCATTGACAAATCCATTTCGTTCTCCATAGACGAAACACAAACGGTAGTCTTCTCAGTGGTGAAGGAGCTACTGCAGAAAACCAACACACACCCTAGAGAGATAGACATCTTGATCACAAATTCTTGCATGTTTTGTCCCACGCCTTCACTTAGTGCACTGCTTGTTAATAAGTTCATAATGAGAAGCAACATCATGAGCTTCAATCTTTCTGGAATGGGATGCAGTGCAGGAATCGTATCGGTAGGTCTAGCAAGAGATCTCTTAAGGGTTCATCGGAATTCACTGGCTCTCATAGTGAGCAGTGAGACCATGAACCTGAACTGGTACACGGGCAAAAACCGATCCATGTTGCTAACCAACTGCTTGTTCCGACTGGGTGGTGCAGCCATACTAATGTCTAGCAGAGATCAAGACAAGAACAGGGCTAAATACGGGCTACAACACCTGGAACGGACTAATAGAGCACAAGACGACCAATCCTACACCTGCATCCTTCAAGAACTCGACAAAGAGAAGAAACTAGGGGTGTCTATCTCGAAAAACACTGTGACTGTTGCAGGGCAAGCATTGAAGGCAAACATGGCTGTGTTGGGACCTAAGGTATTACCACTAACAGAACAATTTCGATACGGGCTGTTCTTGCTTATGCAGAAAATGAAGATCTCAAGAAAGGGAAGCTTATACATACCGAATTTCAGAAAAGCTTTCGAGCATTTCTGCATCCATCCTGGAGGTAGGTCTGTGATTTCAGCTATCCAGAAAAGCCTCAAGATGCAGGAAGAGGACGTCGAAGCTTCGAGAATGACTCTATATAGATTTGGGAACACTTCATCTTCTTCAATCTGGTATGAACTAAGCTACATTGAAGCCAAAGGTAGAATGAGAAAGGGTGACAGAGTGTGGCAGGTTGCAGTTGGGAGTGGATTCAAATGCAACAGTGCAGTATGGAAATGTCTCTGCAACATTAAAAGCAACGAAACCAACGTTTGGAGCGACAGAATCCATTCATATCCAGTACAAATACCTGAAACAATCAAAATTCTATGATCGAAATTCGAATAGAATCATACTAGTTTTTCTCTCGTGTTAGCGAAATAATGTGACATTTCATCCAGCCATCTCAAAGCAAAAACTGAGCTCATGTAATAGATCACTAAGATGAAATAATTCACCGCAATGGAGAATTTGCTCAGAACACGTCGCTTTAGTTAGTAACTCAACATCTAAAATGCATGAAAAACAACAATATGAACTCCAAAAAGTAAAGGATAAATATCATCACAAACAATAGAAGTGTCCAAAACTCTAAACAATCTTTTCTCCTCCAACGAACAAAAATCGTTCCCAGCAGCTGTCGGCCTTCCCACATTTTCTGGTGACTTTTTTACTTTGGCTTTGTCGCTATGTAAATGCAGTAATTCACTTAGATGGGGCAGGGTGGAACATCAAGAGTGATACCAGCTTGAATTTGACCCCAGCCGATCAGACGCCAGTGCCTGTCAATTCTTCGGCTCAGAGCAATTTTTTCTCCTTTACTGGTGCACACAGGGGACGTGAGCTGCAGTTTTGCGAAAACATTCCTGACAGCAACAACACGTGCTCCTGTTGACATAGATCCGATGTTCAACATTAGCATCTCTCCCTTCGCCAGCTTTGTGACCTTACCCTGCCTTTCAGTGTCCTTTGTCCTGACACCCAGCAGCCGCCTCAGCAAAAAGAAATTAACCTGTGCGTTAAAGAGAAATGTTCAGCAACAACTTCCAAAGATTTTGACCGGGAAAAAGCACCTTGCATTAAAATGACACTCCTATTTAAGTTGTTTATTACAAACATTGCCAAACATGAGACTGAGAATAAGTTGAATCCAACTTCTAGAATGAGGTGCCCTTACCTCTAGTTCAACATACACTTCGGGTAGAGACCCAACTTCTCCAAGAACCTGACCGACCAACCTATCAGCACGAGTAAGTGTGGGGTCCATTGTCGTTCCAACTCCAATAAGGCCTCCAGGCACAGCAAACTGTAATTCGTTTTGCTCAGCGTACAAGGAAACTATTCTGGAGTATATAGGGGTGCACTTGATGTTATCATTCTCATCCTTGACAACAATACCAGGACGGACCTCAATAAATTGATTTACTTTCAAAACACCCTGCCATAACAATTCAACGGCAGTGTTATGTTGCTACCATTAGATGACTAGGTTGCATATGGCTAAAATTCACTTGAGATGCAGGAGAAAATAACATAATACAACTAGGATAGATTGATGCTATTGGAATGTCAAGGCTTTTCAGCTTTACATAAGCCAATTCGCACAAAAAGAGTATATGCAATTAGATCAGAGAAAAAAAGATAGACAGGATATACAGATGCAGTAATTACATATAGAAGACATCTACCTTCAGAATACTACCACCAGCAACGCCACCTTTAATTTCATCAACTTCAGACCCGGGCTTATTGACATCAAATGACCTGATCACAATCATATTTGGTGGTGATATGAAGTTCCTCTCTGGGATTGGGATTTTTTTCACTATATATTCACATACAACATCAATGTTATATTTCAGCTGTGCAGAAATTGGAACCACTGGAGCCCCATCTGCAACAGTTCCCTGTGGAGACAATTTGGAAAAAAAAAGATATTACTAAATGCGGTAATAAACAATCCACATTGCATCAGGGGAACTAACTGACCTGAATGAACCTCTGAATGGCTTCATGCTGGTTGATGGCAACATTTTCCTGGACAAGGTCAACTTTATTTTGAAGTATTATGATATGTTGCAGACGCATAATTTCCACAGCAGCTAAATGTTCTGAAGTCTGAGGTTGTGGACAACTCTCATTGGCAGCTATGAGAAGTAAAGCTCCATCCATAATAGCTGCTCCATTAAGCATTGTAGCCATGAGAATATCATGACCCTGCAGAGAAGTATGAAAGTCCAAGTAATTAGTCATGATGATGAAGATATATAGTGAATCCTGACACAGGTAAGGTTGAAATTAGCATAGTAACTGAAAAAGACCCAGCAGAAGTTTGTTATTTTGGCACCCTTGTTCTAAAACTAGTAAAAAAAGAAATACAGTTGACAATAACCAAAACAATGTTGCAATAAAAACCTTACCGGGCAATCAACGAAAGATACATGTCGAAGCAATTTCATCCTAGAGTTCTCAAAACCAGGGACATCACACATCGGGCTATCTTCTTTCCCACTTCCATATGCCCTGAGAAAAATAATCATGTAGTTAGTAAGAACTAGGAAACACAACACAACAATAACAAGTCAGGTCACAGTTCGCATCTTACTTGTAACTCATGGGCCGAGGGCATCGATCATCTTCACACTTATATATCTTGGCATTGGCATACCCAAGCTTGATAGTAATATTACGTTCCAGTTCATTTTTAAAGCGAACAGTCTGCAAAACGCATTCAAGAAGTCATTCTTTTGTTGGCCTTAAAATCCAAAACATAATGCATTGTTCATCATGCATTTAAAGGATGATGAAAACAACCCCACCAAAAGTGAATAAACACTATAAACCATGGAGCACAAAGCCACAAGGCAATAAAGTCCATACAAATAGATCCTTTTTAAGTGAGAATAACCAAAAGGACCATACAGAGAACTTGTCAAATCTGGTCATCAAGTTCAAGAAAAAATTGACATCAATAAGTTGAATTCTAAAAGCACCATCTTGGTCATATCCATTTCCATTCTCTGTCTACTTTACTAGTGCTGATTGGAATTACAAAACATTTAATTGCAATTTCGGGAAAATACTTCCTAAACTCACAGAGTAAATGGATGTCTAAACAAATACCCAGTGTGGAGTTCGATACCTGAACGCCAGAGATGGCCTTCACAACTGTTGACTTCCCATGAGCCACATGCCCAATGGTGCCTGAAAGACCAATAGAATTCAGAATTGAGTTATTACACAAATATGCTTTTCATACTACAGACACACTGGAAATACTCACCCCTCCCCCAACAAACACACACACACATACACACAACTTGGGTGGAAAAAAAACCGCAATCTTGCTAGGAAGAAGCAGTTGAAGATATTGGTAATACGAGCTCACCAATGTTGATTGTGGCCTGGCGTGAAATAACCTCAGGCGAGAGCGGATGTAGTTTCGTCACATCCAGTTTGCTTAAGTCCTGCTCCATCAAACCCTTCCTCGACATCTTGGCAGCTCTTAGTAGATTATTTGGCTCAATATGAAAATCCAAATCTAGCAGCAGAGAAAATAATGATATGGATTAGTATAATATCATCATCAAACAAAAAGGATGCATCCATATACACGCACAACTCTATACAAAATATTATGTGGAAAAAATGCCAAGGGAATCAGGAAATTCGTGTGAAGAAGAAGAAGAAGCCGCGGTGTAGGATTTTTTGCTTTTTTCTTTTTCTTTTTCTTCCTTCCCTTTTCCTGGTGAAAACCTAAATTTGAAGTAATTTACACTGTTTTTGGCAGTAACTGACTGAGGCAATGGGCGAATTTATATTCCATTGGGCTTCTAAAAAATTTAAGCTTTCCTATTCCATCAACTCTTAAATCTCAATACCCCCAAAAAAATTTAAAAAACACGCACGACCAATAATTCCTCATCAAAACCCTTTTCTCCCTAAAACCCTAATTCTCAAAATCCCATCACGAGACGGACAAAACCCAGAAAAAAAAATCACAAACTAATTGAAACCCAGATACATATCCAAGCAAACCCTTCTACAAATCATGCCAAAACCAATACACAAACTGCAGAAGCTCACACATTCAGGAAAACAAGAAAATACACAAAAATAAGAAAAATATAAACATAAATCACAAGCATTAACAATGGGGGCGGGGTGGAGGGGGGTGGGGTGGGGGTGTTGGGGGCTGACCTGTGTCTAAGAGCAGCCGTCGGAGTCCGATTCAAGAAACAGCGCAGAGATATATGGGGATTTTAGCTTAGCTAGGGAAAGTTAAATAGTTCTGGGCAAATTCTTTGTTTTTTGCAAAACGGCCCCTCATCTTTAGCTTTATTAAGCCCAATCCCAATGGTCTTACCCCAAATAGTGCAATTTTAACTCCATAATTTAAACTTATAAAATATTATTTAATATGAAACATTGCTTAGTAACTTGTTGAAGCAAAACAAAAACATAATGTTATGTAGTGTTATTTGTTTTTTCTAATATCTTGAAATGTTGCACCTCATAATTATTTACAAAAAAAAAATATGTTATATCTAATTTAATGGCTCTATTAGATACTACTATTTACAAAAAAAAAAAAGATACAAATTGTTTCGTGCTTATTAAAACATGATTATACACACATTTGCAAACTTTTTGAATTTCACTTTATTTTTCTAATATAATACTATATTAGTATATTATATCTATAAGTATTGGATTATCAATATATATTAGATATAAAAGGATAATTACTCACCTTTTATTTTTGTCAACTTTTTTTTTATTATACATATACATATATAGAGAGAGAGATGATGGTTGTTTCGGTTGATCCAGTTGGGTTTTGAATTGTATTATGTAGATTGGTTTTCCTTTTTGATGATATTATTATATATAATTTGTGGTAATTTTGATTTTTAATAGTTGCTACAATGTTGATTTTACGAGTTGATTTATTTATGTTTATGCAGATAAAGTAGTTGAGGGCAATTAGTTGTTATTTATTTTCTAATTATTTCGTAGGTGCCACGTTATTCTATATTTATATAACTATATATGCCATAAACAAAAAAATATTGGCATATTTTTAAATAAAACAAATATTATATACAAAAAGGCCTTTATCGCCAACTTTTTTTTTGTGATGATGAATGTACTTGGATAAATTCATTTTTTTTGTAATAATCGAATATAATTATCCGTATAATATTAAAAAAAATCATTTGATATAAAACTTATATATAACGGTTGTGCGTAAGTCCATAAAATTTTGCTCCAAACAAAAAAGAATAAAGTTGAAAAGAATCCATTCCATTTCGATCGCAAAAAAAAAAAAAAAGGTTATTCACAAAAAAGCCCTCAAGAAAAAGGTTAATTAAAATGTGTAATTGAAGGTTTACTTCTTGCAAGAATCCTTTCTTTAGATTTATTTACTAGTTAATAGCCACTTTTCATATTCAGGCAATGTTTGGTAGTCTGGATAAAGGCATATTAGTACACGTATCCAGCAAGAACCGTGTGTTTGGTAGCCATTATTCGTTCACGCGAGGCCCGGTCTTACGCGAGGCCCGGGGTGTAATTTACTGATTCGGCTGGATAATGTATCCGACGCCCCCCTCGGATACAGTTTCTGGCGTAGCAATCTTAGTATATATGCCTTTATCTAGGCTACCAAACATTGCAACTAATTTACTCATTCCAGAACTTAGTCTACCAAATAAAACAATGTACCAAACACATGTGTGAAACAATCTTAGTATATTTATCTTAGTAACCAAACACACAATTAAAATAGCTAATACGCAATTATCTTTCAAAGCAATCCAGATTTTATTAATGTGGGTATATTCGTACCAGTATACCAAACATTGCCTCATGATACTAAAAAAAACTTATAAAGTTCGAGTGTAGATTTCCCCTTGTTTACAAAAATAAAATAAAAACTATCATCACACTGTCTTCTGATATGATCAACCTTCGGTTGAAGGTCACATGATAACGAGCTAACGAGACGAACACAAGATGAAACACCATTTTCCCAACTCTTGAAACTCGTAGTATTTGAGCAATGTATACGATAGCGAGCTAATGGAGCGAATAGAAGATGAAACACCGTTTCATAACAGTTGAAAATTTGAGATTAGTATAGTATTTCACTCAACTCTTCATAAATTTTCTGTTTTTTTCACTTCTTGGATCATTATTCTTGAGCAAGGAAGTAGATAACATAAGTTTTTTTGGCTTACATGGATGCATCACTTAGTACATGTAAAACATTTTCAAGCACTAGAGGTGTCTGTGCTCTCCTTTTCATCTCCATAGACGCGTTGTCTGAAGTCACTCACCATACGGGGGAGCCCGTCTCTCAGTGAGACAGTCGGCTCCCATCCAAGAAGCTGCTTCGCCTTGGTGATGTCCGGCTTCCTCTTGTGAGGATCATCCTCAGTGTTTGATCTGAACTCAATCTTTGCATTTGGATCTATTGTGTCTTGCACTACCTGTGCAATATCAAGAACACATTAATTCCAACTGTCCCAACACAATCCTTGTCAAAAGCTTGCAAATCTGTTTTGAGGGCCTACCTTAGCTAGTTCAAGCATGGTGAATTCACCGGGGTTCCCGAGATTGAAAGGGCCCACGTGCTCGCCTTCCATGAGCCTCATCAAGCCTTCTACCTGTTGCAAGAAGAGTTCATGTTCTTACCATAACTAGTTCAAGAATGCAGTTTGAAAGGTTGCAAGAAATGAATCTGTTCTTACCAAATCAGAAACATATTGGAAGCTCCTAGTTTGCTTTCCATCTCCATAGACAGTCAAAGGCTCCTTCCTTAAGGCCTGCAGTGTTTGATCAGAATGCTCAAAAACAGAACTGTCTGATGCAAGAAAACTCAAGCATTCCCTATCGATGTTTTTATGTTCTTCCGGGTAAATAACAGCAGCAACAAACTAGTTTTAGGCTTGAACTCCAATTTTAGTACCTACTTTGCCTTAGTAAAGATTGTTAAGAAAAAAATTGCCTTAGGGTGTTTGGACTGACCTGAGCTACAAAGTTGCTAACAACGCGGCCATCATCAATGCACATACGCGGTCCATAGGTGTTGAAAATTCGAGCAATTCTCACCTGGAAAATAAGGACAGACATACTATGTGTGACTTAGTAATTGCATGAACTGTTGTATTGACATACAATGTTTGATGGATTTGAATTACCTCGAGGTTAAGTCCCCGGTGGTAATCCATGGTCAAGGTCTCGGCTGTGCGCTTTCCCTCGTCATAACAACTCCTAACACCTGTTTAGAAACCTAAACTAACTCAGACAAGATCCTTATATTCACTGCAAGAAATTTGAACTAGTTCTAACATCTCAGTTTAAAAAGTTGAGACTAAACTTACCAATGGGATTGACATTGCCCCAATAGGTCTCGGATTGTGGATGTTCCAACGGATCACCGTAGACTTCACTCGTGCTCGTGAGCAGAAAACGAGCTCCAACCCTCTTAGCCAGGCCCAACATGTTCAATGTTCCCATCACATTCGTCTTGTGATAGATAAATAAAGTCAAGGATTCTTCCAAACATAAGCAAGAACCAAATGAGACAGCTTTTCTTTCTTTACACTATCTATATCAGATCCTACATAGAAATTTTCTTGCAAAAATCTTAAGTGGATTCTTCATTTAAGACAATGCAGATTGTAGTTTCATTCAAGAATTGCAGAATGCAAGATTTCAAGAGACTAAATGCAATAAAAACTAAGAAATGAGCAAGGATTTCAAGGATATGATGGTCTTGACAGGGTTGTACTTGTAATGAACAGGAGATGCAGGGCAAGCCAAGTGGTAGATTTGATCCACCTCGAGCAGAATAGGCTCGACTACATCATGTCGAATGAGCTCAAGCCTCGGGTTTCTGAAATGGTGCAGAAGGTTCTCCTTTCGCCCCGTGAAGAAGTTATCAACAACGATCACACTATCACCACGGGCTATCAAACGGTCCACCAAATGGCTCCCCACAAAACCGGCACCACCGGTGACCAATACCCTCAATCTTTTGCCTTTCAACCCCAGAGGAACCCTTCCACCTGCATTCATATGCTCACATTTCGTCACAATAAACAGACAAAAATCCTCACTTGCAACGCGATTCCACCATTAAAGAAGAAAGCTGAAACCACCCCCTTTTTGATCAGTGAACTAGTACACATTCTATCTACTTACAGATCTGTTTTTTTAGGCTCACAAACCTAATATTTGTCAATGATTCAATCCATCATAAAATTTGCTCTTACAACTCAAGATATAGTGTAAGAATTTCTTCAAGATTTTGTGATGAAATTACATGAGAAGAAATGATACAGCCCTCCTGCATTAGGCCATATTATTACAAAACTCGAGAAAAACAAGTTGAGAAGAAAATCAAAATAATGCATTTATCCATTGTTTAGAGAACAAGATTTCAACCCCCAACATAAAGACACATAAAAGCAAAAAATTATAATACCTCTTTCATCAATCTTGCATCATCATGCCTTAAACAGAACAAGAAACTCTCTCTCTCTCTCTCTCTCTCTCTCTCTCTCCATACACGCACATATACATATATACAAATCTATAACGCCTAAATAATCTGTCATAAACATGAAAATCACAATTCAGACAATGAGGAAACAACCAAAAGCATCATCAATCAAAAAAATCATGATGCTAAAAACGCAATGCAAATGCAACAAAACAAGAATTGAGATCCTCGAAGCTAGAAAATACCTGCTCTAAAATGACTAATTTGATCATCGAATCTATACGAAGCCCGGCCGTGAACTACGGGCTCATCGGAGACAGAGATCAGCACTTTCTGCGGCCGAGAAGGAGAGGGAATGGCATTGAAAACCAGGCATGGAATCGCGATTCCGATCAAGAAACACACAAATCTTTGTTCTTGAATAATATATCGAAAAGGGTATGTCACACAATTTCTTTTCTGATTACTAACATTGATATTCTTCCTTCTTAACTCCTGATCACTCCCCATTCTCTTCTATTTCCCCTAATGTTTTTCTTTTTTGTCTTTTTTTTTTCTCAAAATGTTCTGACAAATATGGATGTAATAGAACGAGCACAACAAATCAAAAATAAAGATTTCGGAATGTGAAAACTTGTAATAAAAAGATAGTAAATTTTTGGAGACGGAGATTTGGTAAATGAAGAAAGTCAGGTGGAAAATCAGGCACAGAAAATAATTAGTGATAAATGCATGTGCATGTAGAGAGATATAGATACAAATTCGCGTGAAACGTTTGCATGGGAGTGTGTGTTGTGTGTGAAAAACTCAAAGTGAAAAGGGAGTGGTGAGATGAGATCTAAGCTTTTGCATGAAATTTCGGCGTAAGATCGCTGTCTGTGGCGTGACTCTTGCTATTTTCTGTTTGCTTTTTTTTTTATATGTAATTTTTTTTTCTAGGGGTAAATATTTTTCACCTTAATTTTCATTGCAGTAAACTTCTCTCTTTTTCTTACACAGAAAATGAGTAATAGATGTAGGAAAAATACTAGGCTTTTGTTGGGTTATATAGATTCTGGGTTGGGATCGAGTGTGTTGCGAAGTATAATGGTGATGTGCGCATCATCAAACACGTGTGAGAAATGGACGGTGGAGATGAAATCATGAAATCATATGGGCGTAATATGGATTATATTACTCGAATAATTAATAAGAAAATATTGGAGTTAATGATTGTGGAGGAAAAACATATGCAAATATGGTTTGGTGGAAAAGGCAAGAAATCAAGAAGTAATCCATATTTTTTAGATTATTGGAAAATTTGATTTATTGCCTTTTTGTAGAAGTTGGTGGAAATGGTACAATTTCCTAAATTAATTTACACATATATGGAATGGGGGTGTCTTTGACTTTTCTAATTTCATTTTGGCTATTTTCATACCTATATTTTGAATTTTTTTTAAATAGCCCGTTATTTCCAAATTAGCGAAGCAGTGCTAATTTTTTCAATTTTTTTGCAAATCTAACATTGATCGATTTTACAACCCGAAAATTATACATAATTGATTGTACTTTAAGATTTTTTTAATTGGAGGTTTATATTTTTACGATGCTGGGGAAATGAAAATATTAAAATACAATTAATTACATAGAATTTTCGGACCGAAAAATTGATCAAATAATAGATTTTTATTTTTATTTTTAAAAAAATGGGTACTGTTTTGTTAATTTTGAAAAAGTGGGGTCTTTTTTGTAAAATAGCCCAAAATGTAAGTTTCATAGTGTAATTTTTCCCTTACATTTTTCCTAACTATTGAAGTTGAAATTGTAGATATTGGCAAATTATACTCCATCTGTTTCTATATAAATGTTATTTTGGATGAATGCACACAAATTAATAAATTAATTAAATTATCTAATACACTCTTGTGTGAATATATTAAATGAGTTAAATATATATGTTTGAATGCATTAAATGGGGGCAAATGCGTGATAAATGTGAATTTTCTGTCTCGAATTTATAAATGACATTTTTTTTGGAAATAAAATTAAAATGTTAGAGTGACACTTATTCAGAAACGAAGGGAGTATTATATAAATTCAATTTATGGGTAAACCCACAATAATATAATCTAGTTTACACATAGCAATATTGATGGGATTTGAACTCGAAACCTTCGTCCCAAGTTATACCACTACGCCACTAGGACTTTAAAAGAAAAAATAAATAAATTGGCGTTTGGACCTTTTTAAAAGCCATAAGGTGTGAGTAAAATCAAATTTCAACCAAATAGTGCAAACATAGAAAGTGCTAATTAGTAGTGGGCAATTAATAATTAGATACATTGTGCAATTATTAGACCATCACAAGTTGCAAACATTACACATGTTTAAGCCTCAATATAGCAATGCAAGCTACATTTCCTCTGTCAACCAAACTTTTAGGCGTAGAAAATTTGATCCTACTACATTTGATTTGTCCCATGAAAAGTAAAATTGATACTAAGTTAAATGCTTTTTTTAGAGATAGATTGAATCCACTTTATAATTAATAATAATAAATATCGAAGTAGAGCCATTTTACTAGAATGCCAATCTAGTTCGATACTTGTGGGCTGCCTCAATTGACATCGCTACAAATAATGACGTGTTTGTGGCTAAATCTTCTATAGTTTATCTATTTATTTTGGTGAAATATTGCAAATTTTATGTTTTGGTGTAATTTAATCTAAGGACTTGAAATATAATTGTTCATACTCAATTAAATTTTCAATTAATTGCTGGTGAGCTATGTTATATTTAGTGTTGATTTATTAAAATTGGAAGATGAAAGAAATCACAATAGAAAATTTTATATATTGTTAGAAAAAGGCCGTAAACTCTAGCCCCAAAAACAAAAATTTAAAGAGTAAAAGAAATTATACTAAAAACAATATGACCGACGGTCTAAAAAGACTAGTTCAAAATCGAGCAGTCTCGATTGACATCCCCTACTTTTTACAACAACACATGTTGGAATTCAAGAAGTGTACTATTCATTATTCTTCACCACATATGCACACACATATCATGTGTAGATTAGCAAATCGACAATAAATACAATGTTTCTTAGTTTTGAAATTGCAAGAAATCATTTCCTCAAAAAAAAAAAAAAAAAAAAAAAAAAAAAAAGCAATTGCAAGAAATCAACTCAAATGTTTAATGTGAAACAAATGTGTAAATGATCGATTCGGTTCACAATCAAACTAAATAAATAAAGATGCAACAAAATTACGAACTGAACTAATAAAAATTTCAATTTTGAGTTTCTTGAACCAAACTCAATATGGAAAACAACCCGGGTTCGGTTTTTCAGTTTCGGTTCGATATTAAACCCCTTAGGCACAACATAAAAAAATAAAAAATAAAAAATAAAAAAAATCTTAGACATTCCCTTCCTAGAAGAAACTAAATCATGGCACAGTTTCATGCATTGGATCAAGAGCATTATTTTGAGATTCAAGAGCTAAATTGAAGGTATAATCCAACCATAATTATTTATTCCAACATAATGTAAGATCTCTCTCTCTCTCTCTCTCTCTCTCTCTCTCTCTCTCTCTCACACACACACACACAAACACAAAACCATGCAGAAAATGTAATAAACCAAGATAAAGAAAGATAAACAGTATTTTACTAATCAAATGTTGAAATTGCATTACTGTTTGAAATTGCAAAGAATATCATCAGAAGCTCAAGATCAAGCAATAGATCCCAACCTCGAGCATTTTCTAGCATATCCCCAACTACAACGTCCACACCATAACCATGTCGAACAAAGAAAGAAAAAACAATAAAAAAACGAAATATTTTCAGGCTTTCGGCATTCAAAACCACCTTCTGAAAGCATCGACCTTGAGTAAACTTCGTTAATCTTCTTTAAAAAAAACTATTTGCTGGAGCTAAGCGCGACTACTCCATGTGCTATCAGCCTATCACTACCTACTCTGGGCATCAAGCTTTATTATTGATTCAAGAACTGGAGAATGGTTAGCAGAAACAATTTTTCTCACTCATCAGCTCTCAAAAGCTGAAGCTCAATTCTTATGTTGGTTATCATTCAGGTCGAGGAACTTTGCAACTCGTTCTGTTTTTGCTCCTGACTTGTGGTCGTAATACTCAACAACCGCAGCCCCAGCCAATGCAGCAAGTGTAAGTGCTTGTGCGTGCAGCCTGATTGAGGAGTGGCGTTTCAATAACAATACGTGGTGCAAGCAACACAAAGAAAAACATTACATGAAATTAAACCATATAGCATGATTAAGAAACCGGTGAAGAAGAAGTCTATTTTATTTACTAGAATAAGTGACTGCTGACAATGATCAGATACTCTCGTGCCTCATCTTACAAAATGGTAAAACTGAGTAGAGTAAGAGGAGTTAGAAATCTCTAGAGTACTCGAAAATGTAACAACAGAAAACACGACTCAGAAATATGGAAACTTTAAGGTGTTATGCCACCCTCCATTCTAAAACAGGAAAGGGAAATCAAGATTCCAAATCGAGAATAGTTTATCAGTTGTGGGAGGAAACCAGATATGACCTAGCTCTTGCACCACAAGATATATATTTCGTGTTGCATAAACGGGAAGGAATGCAACAAAACTCTTTCTAAATTGCAAGCTGCAAATCTACAAACCAAAATTTATCATGCAATTGTATCATTCCTTTTTAAGTTTTCAATCCTCAATCTACTTTACAAGCCCTAAATTCTCTACCCTATTGGCATGGCAAGAACCTCTGACAAATTTGTACTCCAATGCTAATAATCGAAAAACACATTACACGAATGCATCCACGAATCCTTCCTAATCACAACAAGCACATCAGAAACAATGCAACGAGCACAATTCTTGATGCTTCATAAACATAAGCCAACAATATACAAAAAACCATCATTTCACATATGAAGCATACAAAATCACAACTAAAACGAATATGTATTACCAGCTCATTCCATACAAGTCAAAATGACATCAAACTCAAAAACTGAACAACAAAAATCACCCAAAAAAAAGAGCAAAACAAAATCCCCTTTTAGCCACAAATTCCAAACAAGAAAATTTGAATTCAAGAAAACAAAATTAAAAAGAGAACCGTACCTAGCATGAATGATCTTGACGCTAGTCTTCATATTGGGCTGAGACCAATTATATGCCATTGAACCCACAATTCCACTCGCCCACAAAGTCCCTAAAATCAAATTCCAATCAAACGAAAAGGGGGAAAACATCAATAAAAATCCAATCTTGAAAAAAAAAATTACAATTAGAGAAAAACAAATATGTATATATCATTACCGACAGTACGAAGCTTGTGTTCCACAACCCATTCCCTGAAAGATTCAATCTTGCCCTTTTCTTCTCCCATCTTCTTGTTTTCCTTTTCTATCTTTTTTCCTTTTTTTCTTTCTTTTTTTTTTTTTTCTTGAAGGATTTTAATTTCAATTTTTTGGACAGTCCACGTTATTTGTGACGTGTTTGATTTTATTTTTTTCTCAACATAAAAAAAAAAAAAAAACGTCTTTGGTTGTTGTTAAGAGGTCTCTTTTCTTGGCTTGCATTGATTCGAGGTTTGGCCCACTTTTGCCACCTGTACCAAACCTTTTTTTGGATCGAACCGAACCATTTGTAATAGAAGGCCTTCCTTTCTTTACATGAAAATTTTTCACTTTTTATTATTCAAAATATCAAAAACGTTCGTTTACTTATTTTTAATTATAGTTTTCACTTTTTTCAATCTCATATCATATATTCAATCATATACATACATATATATATATATATAATTACAGTGACTCATTAATTAAATAGTCATCAGTTTATCATAACCACACAAATACTTATTTTTTCATTTCAACCACACATTTCAAATTGAAAATATAATTAAACAAACATATTTTCATTTTTCATACCTATAACTCTAAACATTAAATTATTCATCATAACAAAATCATTATATTTTTAAAAAAAAACCAATACACCTCGTAAATTGAACTGGAAAAACTGAAAAATGATGTTAGAAATAAAAACAAACAAGCCCAAAATTTTTGTATTGAATTTGGTAAAACATAAAATAGTATACAATTTAAATGATTTTCGGATTAAAATATATTTATATGAATTCAATCTCTATTTTTTATCTGATTCTTCTCTTCAAAACTTGATCTTCAAACGGTCTTTGAAATCTTAGAATAAATTTATCTTTTTAATTTTCTCGGACTTATTATTTGAACTTGGTCTTCAAAGTTTTCGGGGAAGATTGTAATCTCGATTTTTTTACTCGGTATTTGAACTTGATAGCGTTAATCCAAAGGGTTGTTGCCTTGTTTTCGGATCAAACGCTGACTTCGGGATGAATTTGGTGAAGAACACATTTAACTATCTTGCTTATAGATCAGACGTTGACTTCGGGATGAATTTAGTGAAGAACGCCTTTAAATTTTGGTGAATAACTTCTTTGAATGCTTCAAGAACATTTTGAATATTTGAGAGAATTTCACTTATGGAATTTATCTTCAAAATCTTGAACTCTTCAAATGATTTCTGGTGTGATTTTATTTAAAGGTCTAGTTGTAGGTAGGAGTATCTAGGGCTGACATGGCGTGATCTCATATATATATATATATATATATATATATCTTCAAAGATATTTACTTGTTGACAAATACACTTGATGTTTATCATATAATAATATATTTATTATTTAAATATTTTATCTAATTTTAAATTTCATAAGATTTCAAAACTAAATAAATATATAAAAATCAATAAAAATATTATATACATTGATAAACCCATGGTTTTGATGTCTTTCGAGTGTCATTTAGATAGTAGTTGATGAGCATTGTATGCATTTATTGAGAAATTGTGCATAATTGTTCACATTTTATGCAGTGCCACGTTTTTGCTCATTTTGAATGGATTTGATGCCAATTATTTTATGAGATGAAAATGAGCTTGAAAAGTATCTAAGAAGATAGAGGATCGAGTGACGAGCGCGTTGCAAAATGGTGAAGTGTGTCGGGTGGTGAAAAAGAGCACGGTCCGTGCTCCTCTCTCGGGGACACAACATAATTTTTATGCAATTAAAAGCACGGACCGTAGGGGTGAGCAAACGGTTGGGTCGGTGCCAATCCGACCGAAAATATTCCACCCGTTAAACCCGACCAGTGATGCACCAGCCGACCGAGACCCGATCGAGGGGGGTCCCAATCGAACCGACCACCGACAGTTCGGTGTCAGTCGATTTCGGTTCGGTGGCCGACACAGCATTTGGGTTGAAATTTTAATTTCGTCACTCTTCATTTCATTTGGGCCCAACATTGATTTTGGGCCAAAAATTTTAATGTCTTCACTCTTCATTTCATTTGTCTTCACTTTCTTCATTTTTTATTTTTTAACATTATGTTTGTCTCGATTAATGATAATCTAATACCAATATACCATGTAACATATTTTATTCTAACTATTATTTGTGTGAAACCCAAATTTGCTATAATGTTTATCATTTCACGATTTCAACAAAAAAGAAAAATTTGGAAAGGTATGTTTGCAACAAAATACATTAATTAACAATGCATTAATTAAAAAACCAAAACAGTTAAAAACAAAAATTATTTTTATCATTAATTAACAACAAAATACAGTGGCTGTTTGCAAAAAATAAACAATGAAAAACTGAATTAACGTAGCAGCAGCAAGCCATCAAATAAACAATGAAATACTAGATTAATAAGCAAGCTAACAAAGTAAATACATGGAATAAGAATTTAAGATTACAAAATTCAAAGAAAATAGCAGCAACCATCTGCCATTCTGCCGAATTCCAAAGAAAAGAAAACATCAATACAAGATTCAACTATTCAACATTACATTCATTAAAGCCAAAGAAAGAAATTAGTAGCAGCCCATCATGTCTTCAAAGTTCAAACTTCATTACACTAAACTTGCAAATTCCATAAAGATCCCATCAAGCTAACAACCCCAACCTCAAATTTCCTTTCTCATTAGATCCTTCAGGCCTTCAAAAAAACACAAATAATCATCAATAAAAACCTTAAAATAAGATGCTAAGATAAGTGAATTAAAATTTAACAAACCTTCTTCATGCTTTTCAACACTAGCTAATTCTTCTTCAACAGTTATCGACTTTTTTGAACGCTTGAACCAATCTTGACCACATATAAGAGATTCCACAAGTGAAGAACTTAGAGAACTCCTAAAAGGATCAAGCACTCTGCCGCCCGTGCTAAAGGCAGATTCTGAAGGCACTGTAGAGATAGGCATCGCCAAAATATCTCGAGCTAGATGTGAAAGAATATGAAACCTACACTGGTGTGTATCCCACCACTTCAATATATCAAAATCATCTTTCTCATTCTTAAGAGGCTTTTCACTAAGATAGATTTCCAAATCATCTTTCAAGTCATCATCTCCACCCAAAAAGTCTCTTTTGTATCTGTCACTTCTCGTATATTTGACTTTCTTCGAAGATGGAAGAGACACAACATCATGTTCTTCATTCACTACACTACCTTGACTTTGAGATTTAGGTCGATGTAGTGATTGATAATGCTCATACAAATTACGTAAAGCACTCTTCACCGCACTTGCCATCTTCGGACCTTCATCATCCCCAAACTCTTCTCTAAAGTAGTAGTTAATGAATGCAAACTTATATCGAGGATCAATCACCACCGCCAAGTAAATCAGTTTGTTCATCTTTTTAGGTTCCCCCCAATATTTGTTATATTTGGCTAGCATCTTCTCAGCCATATCCTTGATAGCCGAGTTTGGGCTTTCTACCCAATCTTTTAACAAATTACCAATTGTATCAATCTCATGAAAAAGCAAATGAGATGTGACATACAATTGGGCGGACACCCTAAGTGTGAGCTCATAAAAGACAACCAAGATATCAACAATTGTCCTCACAACTTCCCAATCTGCAGGTGTAGGCAACCCCATATATGTCAAATCAATTCTAAAAAAAGAATCTACCCCTTAAAATATCTCAAATGCCTTTTCAAATTTAGATATGTTGAGTTCCATCTAGTTGCCACATCCAAACACAACAAGGACTTGCATTCTATGCCCTCATCTACACAACACTCTCTAAATCGTTTCAATCTTGCAGGGGAATGCCTCACATACCTAATAGCTTCACGAACCCTCTTGATGGATTGATTTATAACCTTAAATCCATCACCCACAATCAAATTAACTACATGAGCAATGCATCTCATGTGAAGGTGCTCCTCCTTCACCACATCACGTACTTTATCCATCAATCTCCCTTTCAAAAAGTTCACACAAACATCATTTGCAGCTACATTATCAACTGTAACTGCAAAGACCCGTACAATCCCCCATTCACGTAAACAAAAATCAATTTGTCTACCCATTTCATCACCCTTATGACTATCAACAACACAGAACTTAATAATCTTCTTATTTAACACCCAATCTTTATCAACATAATGAGCGGTGATACACATATAGTTAATCTTTTGCACAGAAGTTCATGTATCAGTAGTAATGCACACAGTCACCCCAGATGTTTTGAAAAAATCTTGCAATTTAACCCTTTCATCTAAGTATAACTGATGTATATCTCTAGATACGGTCCATCTTGATGGAATAGTGAATTTAGGTTGTAAAGCCTCAATAAAATCAATAAACCCTTCACCATCAACATGCTGAAAAGGAAGTTCATCTCTCACTATCATTCGAATCAATTTTTTTCTACAGTTACTCTGATCAAACTTCCAAGTATTAAGGCTACCCTCACCCTCACGAGATTTGAAAGACAACTGTGTTTGTTGGGCACCAACATTGTTGGGATTATGAATGCAACTACTCACATGATTATTTAAGGTCGACGTACCATGCCTTTTTGAACTACATAGATAAACTTTTGAGCAGTAGTTGCACTTGTCTTTCAATTCTCCATCTTTTGGATCCGTGAATTTTGTGAAGTGATCCCATGCTTTCGACCTTGGCTTAGGTGGCTTAGCCCATTTTCCACCGCCATCAGCACCAGTAGTGTTTGGAGTAGGAATGGATGCCGACGCATTATTGTCAATTGATTCTTCCAATTCCACCACCGGGGTTGGGGATGTGTGTCCTTCTCCTTCCGACATCTACAAGTATCACACAAAAAATCAAGATACATTATATACATACAAACATAAAGACAAAAATCAACTAGTAGCTATATCCATGATAATAACACCATATCCTCATATTTCTATTAATAAGCACTAAAGCACTTTTAATCTACTTTTTATTGCCGTGAAAACAGTTTCGGGCAGCAAGCAGCTATATATAAAATTATAAATAAACAGCTTCTCATCAAAAAATAATAAACATTACTTTTAAATTACCTAAGACATTCCAGATTTCCAGGCTTTCACCACCATTACTAGACTAATTACAAAATTCACTCAGCTAACAACTTCAATACCAAATGTCCCAACATATACAATTTTGATCCAAGTTTAATTTTTGATATTTTTGGTCCCATAGTTTATATTTTAACACTTTTGGTCCCAAGTTTAATTTTTTGACATTTTTGGTCCCATAATTTATATTTTAACGCTTTTGGTCCCAAAAACTAACGGACTATACTTAACATCTGTTAAGTACCTATTTTGAAGCCAAACATTACCTATTTTGTTGATTTTGATTGCACCGCCTAATTAATGGTAAAAATAAAGGGAATGTAGTGAAAATTTCAATCCAAAATAGGCATTTTTGGTCCCACAATATTGTTTTAGGTCGGACTGCATAGCGGCGTCCCTGCTCGACATTCTCACTCAGCTTCTCAACAGCTGCTCCCGTCAACACATGATTCGCTCCGTGTGCAGCCGCTCTTCGTTCGACAAACCATCTCTCAACAATGGATCTATAGACTTCAAGGAGCGAGCAAACTGGCAACCTCCTAGCCCACAACAGTCGAGCATTGAGACTCTCTGCCGCATTAGACGTCATGAAGCCATAGCGCCGTACAGGACACTGTGAGCGGGACCAATGTTGTGGACTGATATTACACAGCTTCACATAAGCATTTGGACAGACTTGTTCCAACATCGACATATTCGCCTGAAAAATATCTGTTCGATAGCTATATGCTGCATCCTCAAATAGTGCGAGCACGTTCTTTTCCCTCTTCGTCATCTTGTTCTTCAGATGATAGTAGCACAGTCCGTGCGCCGCTCTCGGGAAAACAGATGCCACAACATTTTTAATGCTCTGATGCTGATCCGAAACGATGAGAAGGTCATCTACATCACCCACGGACATCCGTACTCGGCCCAGGAACTAGCTCCATGATTCATCATTCTCTATCGGTCCAATCCCGACTGCAACAGGCAATATTTGTTTATTACCATCCTTCATCACAGCAACAAACAACACCCCCTTGTTCTTTCCCTTAAGATGAGTGCCATCCACCACAAGCACCGGACGGGTAAACTGCAAAAATGCTCGGACACACGATCCGATCACAAGGAACATATGCTTGAATGTGTAATCGCTCATGACGTGCAGGTCTACAAGGGTCCCCAGATTCATCAATTGTAACATGTGCAGAAATGCGGGCAGCTGCGCGTATGACTTGTCACAGTCTCCGTAGACCATCTTAATGGAAAGATTTCTGGTGCGCAGGGCGAAACTGTAATCTATATGGATGCCGAATTTCCGCACAAGCTCAGCAATCATCTCTTTCGGCTTCAAGACCGTCCTCTCATCCACCAATTTGCACGCAAAATACTTCGTGAGTACTCTAGCCGGAACCTGATGCGGAGCCACTCGACTCATATCAAGGTGGCATGTGTGGGTTCCGTTGAACTTGTAGATTCTCTACATATGCCCTTCAGCAATAGCAAAGCACTTGAACGGGCAGTCACCACCGTGCTTGCATACATAGCCAAGTCGGCTTCTGTTTGATCGATACACGCAGTACTCAACTCGATTCTACATGTGATATATTCCCACCGCCAGAGCCAAATCATCATTTGTCCAGAAAATTACTCCCTCGCGCAGTGTATCTGTCGGTGCTGCCCGTCTCTCATCCCAAGACAGTGGCCCCGCAATATCTAAATCGACAAGGGAAACCACCCAGTTGCTGGAACCTCTATCAGCTGCATGCCCAAGACCGGCAGAAGATGATGGCACAGCCCCCATCAATCCCAACAATCTGTCTGTGTTTCCAGAAGTACGAATCTATAAGGTGAATTCCGTCATTAGTGAATCCATCAACGCCGATCTGTCATTAGACTCTTCTTCTTCTTCGTTCTCTTCTTCTTCTTCTTGTTCTTTGTTCTCTTCTTCTTCTTGTTCCCAGTTATCCTCTTCATCTTCTTGTTCGTCATACTCTTCATCTTCCTCCTCATCCTCCTCTTCAACACGTGTCTCAAATGCCTCCTCATGCCGGGGGTAATCACTATGAATCGGATTACCCGATCCGTGAAAGTATTGGGGAAAGTAGGGAACATAATCATCCATCACTGGATTTATGTAATCTGTGCCAACAAACGTCCCAACACCGGAACCGCTCAAATATCTCGAAATCACATACACAACCATCTCGGCGGTCTGCTCGTGCATCAAATCAAGCAAATCTCCATCATCTCGTAAAGACGCCCTTATCATCCGGCCGGTATTGGTGCTCGTCAAGTAAGAGAATTCGAGCTCCACAGTACTCGGCTCAGTACGTAATAACTTGTGCACCTCTTTCTCCAGTGCGCTAAAACACAGATTATAGGACGACATAACCAGAAGTTGCTCGTCCTCATCCATGTATTCTGATCTCACCCATCGGCCACTGTGTCGTACAATAATACGACGTCTTACCATCTGCATTTCAATTAAAACTCAATTAATTGAAATAATGACACGTATTGATTAAAAAAATATTACCATCAATAAAAAAAATGCAACGCTTAACAAATTAAAAGGCTACGACGACGATTATTTATTAAAATGCTACGAACAATTAAAAAAGGCTACGATAAATCATAAAACAACTACTAAAGCTTTGAACATGCAACGATTAATTAATCAAATGCAACGAATAAAAAAAATGCTACGATAATACATTCAATAGCTACGGATAATTTAAACATGCTACGAATAATTATTAAATTCGTACCAACAATTAACTAACCTATAATCATGCTACGATTGAATTAAATTGCTAGGATTAATCTAAGAATGCTAGGAAGACTTATATGAAAGCTACGACTAAGTTAAAAATGTCTTAACATGCTACGATTAATAAAAATGGCGGTACGATTCCTTACAAACCCTAAGAAATTATGCTAAGAAATAATTACTAAACATGCTACGCTTCATTAAAAATGCTACGAAATATTTAATACATGATACGCTAGATTCATATACATGCTACGATTAAGAAAACATATGATACGGTGAATTTAAAAAAAGGTCCAACCAATATAAACTTTGCACCGATTATTTATACTATGCTACGATTATTTTTTAAATACATGGAACAATTTTTAAACATGCTACAATTAATACAAAAAACCTAGGATTAATTAAAATGTATGATACGATTGCTTTTTCAACACATTCAACAAATTTTACATGCTACGATTACCTCAACCTTGCTACGATAAAATAAAAAAACCTAGGAATAATTAATATGTATGCTACGATTATTCTAAAATACATGGCACATTCAAGTAAATCATGCATATGATTATTTGAAAGACGGATACAATTAATTCAATTGAAATATACGCGAATTTAAACAAAACGCACCTTTGAAAAATATGGACAATGCTTTGCAAGAAATTGTGTTGATGATTCCTCCCCCACCCTGCTTGCACACTCCAATCTCAAATTTTGTTGTCGACCTATTGCTCTTACTTGTTTGCTAAAATTTTGTGATGTGTATGAAGCAACCCAATCGGTCTCTATTTATTTACAAAAATCACCTACCGTTCTTACACAACAATAAAAATCCTGCAGTAAATTTGGTCAATTCATATCTACCCACTGATGCTTATTTAATGAAGCTAGTAGAGTTCAGATGTTTCTGATTCATACACAGGACTTCATTAAATTCAAACAATCGTATGATTTTTTTTATTCCTAGTACCATACGATTAATTTCATTTGTATGCGTTGCTTTGATAATCGTAGCCTACAAATCATGTTCGATTAATCGTAGCATTCAAATCATGTTGGATTAATCGTATCAATTTAATACTTAAATCGTAGCAATTTTTAAGCTTATTCGTAGCATATAGCTATAATCGTAGCATCATTTTTAAGTGTCTGTTCCATTTTGCACTTTCAATTAGCTTGCCCATCATAATCGTTGCATTATATTCCCAAATTAATCGTGGCATCTTTTCTCATCAATTAATCTTGCCTCACCCAAATTGTAATCGTACAACTATTTACCAAAATAATTAATCATTGGGCAACCAAAAATATAACCGTAGCACTATTAACCTAAAATAATCGTAGCACTTAATTCACTTTATACAATAATTAACTAGTCGTAGAATTTTTCTAGTTCCGCCGCTGCTTACGAGGGAGCGGGAGCGCCGAAAACACAGTACAACAATAAATTGCCAGAAATTTGTATTTTCCAATTAACCAAAAAAAAAAAATCGAAAGAAAAACCATCTAGCCTCTGATGGTCTGACCCAAATCTTCCGAAATTATATGTTTTGGCAATCCAGTTGTTAAGTGCTTAGACCATCTCCAAAGAAAAACACCAAACTCAAACCCAAAATGCAGTACCTATCACATCGAACAGTAATTTATCTCCAACCAACAAACCCATTCTCAAACTCAAAAGAATATTCCTCCTTACACAACTTTTTAATTTTTTTCAATAACACATTTATAGTTATCAAAATTTACAAAGTAGACCTCTTAACTTTTTATATCCACACAATATTAACTAAATATAATTATCAATTAATAACTTAATACTAAAATAATATTAAATTAAATATTGATTATATTAAAAAAATTAAACAACTTGAAAAAAAAATTACATAACTTGAAAATAGAAGTACATAACTTGAAAATAAAATTACATAACTTGAAAATAAAATTACACTACAAATCATTCATACATATGAATTTAAATACATATTTAAATTATTAAGTAATAAGTAGAAAAATAAAATAAAAATTAGTAAATATATAAACTACAAAAATAAAATAAAATTTACTAAATATATAAACCACAAAATGAAAAGTAATTAAATACATAAATTAAAAAAGGAGTGAATAGCAATTAATTTTTCAACAAGGGCCAACATATAAATAAAAAAAAAGGACTTAATAGTAATTATTGCATTTCAGAATAGTATTTGGGTCTATGAACAGAAAAAACGCAAAAATCCAGTTCAAGGAGAGAGAAAGTGCTGAAAAACGCAAATTGAGTTTTGGTTTGCAGTTCCATTGGAGCAATTCTTCTACTGCAAAATGAGTTTTGCAGTTCCCTTGGAGATGGTCTTATTGAGGTCGTCTGTTCATTTTGTGATTACGGGATTAAGATGAATTCCAGCAACATTAAACCATGGAAACTATGGCGGAAGAAATCCTTAATTCTAGACGAAATGTTAAATGGGCTTAGAAATTACAGCACGAAATCGAATCGAGCGGTGGATCTGAGGAAGCTTAGGCCTATGATAATGAAGCGTATTGAGCAACGAGCCAAGGATTATCCCGTCAAACCCACGCTTCATGTGGCGCGTGAAGTCCTCCGCTCGCGAAACGCCCTCTACGACGGTGTATCAACCCTCATCCACCACTTTCCGGTCTGGGCTTGCAAGTAATTACACTAATCTTCCCCTATCTTTTCTTTTATTTTTCAATTTTATTTGCAGCTCATTTAGGCAATGGAAGTTGCCATTATATGTTGTTATGGATAAATTCTTTAGATTGGTTTAAGGAATTTTTGCTGTATCCTTTTTTTCTTTCTTTATTGGCTGATGCTAGAATTGTGTTAATTTATGGGTTAATGATTTCTGAATCTTGATGAGTGAGGTTAGTTGTTTTATATTGATAAAATCTGCAACAATTTTTAGACTTTAAAACCTTTCATCAATCATAATTTGTGATGTTAAGGGTTGTTTAGTGATAGCCTGATAGGATTGAGTCCAAAACTTATCTTTTTACTCGTTGGAGAGAAGTTGCCTAATCTATATGTGAAGGTTTTTTGTTGGTCAAGACCAACTTTTCTAGCTAAATATCAATCTATGTTCTTGTTCTGGCATATTTTCAATCAATTGAACACTAGTTGTATTGGAGTGGTGCTTAACACCAATTCACTTCTCCAATATAGTATAATCTATCTGCAAGATTTTCTGTAAGTTATTCATTTGTATAGTTTCCCTTTTCTTGTGACAGATACTGCCCCGAAGTTTATATAGGCGAAGGTGGTCATTTAATTCAATCTTGCCATGGTTACCGGCATCATTCAAAGAAAAAAGTTCATGAATGGGTTAAAGCAAGCATAAATGATATTATAGTCCCCGTAGAATCATTTCATTTGCAGAAAATGTTTCAGAATGTAGTCAGACATCACGAAAGATTTGATCATCAACGCATTCCTGCAGTAGTGGAGCTCTGCCTGCAGGCAGGGGTTGACGTTAACGATCAAAGTGTTTCTTCAAGTGTTATTACTCCAGTTGACAATGCAGATAACAATACCATTTCCCAGTCATTGCCAGATGATGATTTGAGATTGATAGCTAAACAAACTCTGCACGCATGGGAGACACTTCGATCTGGAGTTCACAAGTTATTGTTTGTGTATCCAGCAAGAGTTTGTAAACACTGTTCTGAAGTGCACGTTGGGCCATCGGGGCACAAAGCTCGAGCATGTGGGGTGTTCAAGTATGAGACTTGGCGCGGGACTCATTTCTGGATGAAGGCAAGGGTAGACGACTTGGTTCCTCCTAAACTGGTTTGGTGCAGACGTCGCCAAGATCCACTCATACTGGTTGATGAAGGGTGCGATTATTATGGGCACGCATCTGCTGTGGTGGATCTATGCAGTAAGGCTGGTGCATTGGCACCATCTAAATACTTTTGCATGATGAAAGTGAATGGCTTAACTGCTTTTGTTTGAATCCAGTGGTGATTCATCTTGCTTTGGCAGTTGACCAGTTGGTATTGGTTGAAATGCGCTTGGTTTGCAAAGATGCAAACCAGAATTTGGGCTTCTTTGCAGCCTCCAATCCATTGGTTAGGTCTTGAAAAGCTACATTGTTTAAATAAAAGCGTGATTGACAATTTTGGAGGGATTAGGAGTTTTGAAATTGGGGGAACTGGTTTGGAATAAGCTTGTGATACCGAAAATTATGCTATATTTTGTAGGATTGGACGATTTGTAGAGAAATTTAATTGTGAATGTCAGGAAAATTGTTGTTTTTTTTACTCACACACCCGACATGTGGTATTGAGGAGATTCGAACTCGCAACATTTGATCTATAAATAATCTTACTTCACCACTAGGTTATCTCCATCCGAACTTGTTGCTTTTTTTTTAGGCTGAGAGATTTATTTTAAGAGAAAGTGAGGATATAATTTTTAGAGTAGAGGCTGAAGAATAAAATTAACTACCTTATTATTTAAAAAATTAAATAATGGATCACAATATTATCGATATGTTTAACATTATGCGGTGTGTAATCAAATATAACAATTAGTAGTTAATTGTTACTGTTGATAATATTGTGATCCATTATTTAATTTTTTAAATAATAAGGTAGTTAATTTTATTCTTCAGCCTCTACTCTAAAAATTATATCCTCACTTTCTCTTAAAATAAATCTCTCAGCCTAAAAAAAAGCAACAAGTTCGGATGGAGATAACCTAGTGGTGAAGTAAAATTATTTATAGATCAAATGTTGCGAGTTCGAATCTCCTCAATACCACATGTCGGGTGTGTGAGTAAAAAAAAACAACAACTTTCCTGACATTCACAATTAAATTTCTCTACAAATCGTCTAATCCTACAAAATATAGCATAATTTTCGGTATCACAAGCTTATTCCAAACCAGTTCCCCCAATTTCAAAACTCCTAATCCCTCCAAAATTGTCAATCACGCTTTTATTTAAACAATGTAGCTTTTCAAGACCTAACCAATGGATTGGAGACTGCAAAGAAGCCCAAATTCTGGTTTGCATCTTTGCAAACCAAGCGCATTTCAACCAATACCAACTGGTCAACTGCCAAATCAAGATGAATCACCACTGGATTCAAACAAAAGCAGTTAAGCCATTCACTTTCATCATGCAAAAGTATTTAGATGGTGCCAATGCACCAGCCTTACTGCATAGATCCACCACAGCAGGTGCGTGCCCATAATAATCGCGCCCTTCATCAACCAGTATGAGTGGATCTTGGCGACGTCTGCACCAAACCAGTTTAGGAGGAACCAAGTCGTCTACCCTTGCCTTCATCCAGAAATGAGTCCCGCGCCAAGTCTCATACTTGAACACCCCACATGCTCGAGCTTTGTGCCCCGATGGCCCAATGTGCACTTCAGAACAGTGTTTACAAACTCTTGCTGGATACACAAACAATAACTTGTGAACTCCAGATCGAAGTGTCTCCCATGCGTGCAGAGTTTGTTTAGCTATCAATCTCAAATCATCATCTGGCAATGACTGGGAAATGGTATTGTTATCTGCATTGTCAACTGGAGTAATAACACTTGAAGAAACACTTTGATCGTTAACGTCAACCCCTGCCTGCAGGCAGAGCTCCACTACTGCAGGAATGCGTTGATGATCAAATCTTTCGTGATGTCTGACTACATTCTGAAACATTTTCTGCAAATGAAATGATTCTACGGGGACTATAATATCATTTATGCTTGCTTTAACCCATTCATGAACTTTTTTCTTTGAATGATACCGGTAACCATGGCAAGATTGAATTAAATGACCACCTTCGCCTATATAAACTTCGGGGCAGTATCTGTCACAAGAAAATGGAAACTATACAAATGAATAACTTACAGAAAATCTTGCAGATAGATTATACTATATTGGAGAAGTGAATTGGTGTTAAGCACCACTCCAATACAACTAGTGTTCAATTGATTGAAAATATGCCAGAACAAGAACATAGATTGATATTTAGCTAGAAAAGTTGGTCTTGACCAACAAAAAACCTTCACATATAGATTAGGCAACTTCTCTCCAACGAGTAAAAAGATAAGTTTTGGACTCAATCCTATCAGGCTATCACTAAACAACCCTTAACATCACAAATTATGACTGATGAAAGGTTTTAAAGTCTAAAAATTGTTGCAGATTTTATCAATATAAAACAACTAACCTCACTCATCAAGATTCAGAAATCATTAACCCATAAATTAACACAATTCTAGCATCAGCCAATAAAGAAAGAAAAAAAGGATACAACAAAAATTCCTTAAACCAATCTAAAGAATTTATCCATAACAACATATAATGGCAACTTCCATTGCCTAAATGAGCTGCAAATAAAATTGAAAAATAAAAGAAAAGATAGGGGAAGATTAGTGTAATTACTTGCAAGCCCAGACCGGAAAGTGGTGGATGAGGGTTGATACACCGTCGTAGAGGGCGTTTCGCGAGCGGAGGACTTCACGCGCCACATGAAGCGTGGGTTTGACGGGATAATCCTTGGCTCGTTGCTCAATACGCTTCATTATCATAGGCCTAAGCTTCCTCAGATCCACCGCTCGATTCGATTTCGTGCTGTAATTTCTAAGCCCATTTAACATTTCGTCTAGAATTAAGGATTTCTTCCGCCATAGTTTCCATGGTTTAATGTTGCTGGAATTCATCTTAATCCCGTAATCACAAAATGAACAGACGACCTCAATAAGACCATCTCCAAGGGAACTGCAAAACTCATTTTGCAGTAGAAGAATTGCTCCAATGGAACTGCAAACCAAAACTCAATTTGCGTTTTTCAGCACTTTCTCTCTCCTTGAACTGGATTTTTGCGTTTGTTCTGTTCATAGACCCAAATACTATTCTGAAATGCAATAATTACTATTAAGTCCTTTTTTTTATTTATATGTTGGCCCTTGTTGAAAAATTAATTGCTATTCACTCTTTTTTTAATTTATGTATTTAATTACTTTTCATTTTGTGGTTTATATATTTAGTAAATTTTATTTTATTTTTGTAGTTTATATATTTACTAATTTTTATTTTATTTTTCTACTTATTACTTAATAATTTAAATATGTATTTAAATTCATATGTATGAATGATTTGTAGTGTAATTTTATTTTCAAGTTATGTAATTTTATTTTCAAGTTATGTACTTCTATTTTCAAGTTATGTAATTTTTTTTTCAAGTTGTTTAATTTTTTTAATATAATCAATATTTAATTTAATATTATTTTAGTATTAAGTTATTAATTGATAATTATATTTAGTTAATATTGTGTGGATATAAAAAGTTAAGAGGTCTACTTTGTAAATTTTGATAACTATAAATGTGTTATTGAAAAAAATTAAAAAGTTGTGTAAGGAGGAATATTCTTTTGAGTTTGAGAATGAGTTTGTTGGTTGGAGATAAATTACTGTTCGATGTGATAGGTACTGCATTTTGGGTTTGAGTTTGGTGTTTTTCTTTGGAGATGGTCTAAGCACTTAACAACTGGATTGCCAAAACATATAATTTCGGAAGATTTGGGTCAGACCATCAGAGGCTAGATGGTTTTTCTTTCGATTTTTTTTTTTTGGTTAATTGGAAAATACGAATTTCTGGCAATTTATTGTTGTACTGTGTTTTCGGCGCTCCCGCTCCCTCGTAAGCAGCGGCGGAACTAGAAAAATTCTACGACTAGTTAATTATTGTATAAAGTGAATTAAGTGCTACGATTATTTTAGGTTAATAGTGCTACGGTTATATTTTTGGTTGACCAATGATTAATTATTTTGGTAAATAGTTGTACGATTACAATTTGGGTGAGGCAAGATTAATTGATGAGAAAAGATGCCACGATTAATTTGGGAATATAATGCAACGATTATGATGGGCAAGCTAATTGAAAGTGCAAAATGGAACAGACACTTAAAAATGATGCTACGATTATAGCTATATGCTACGAATAAGCTTAAAAATTGCTACGATTTAAGTATTAAATTGATACGATTAATCCAACATGATTTGAATGCTACGATTAATCGAACATGATTTGTAGGCTACGATTATCAAAGCAACGCATACAAATGAAATTAATCGTATGGTACTAGGAATAAAAAAAATCCTACGATTGTTTGAATTTAATGAAGTCCTGTGTATGAATCAGAAACATCTGAACTCTACTAGCTTCATTAAATAAGCATCAGTGGGTAGATATGAATTGACCAAATTTACTGCAGGATTTTTATTATTGTTGTGTAAGAACGGTAGGTGATTTTTGTAATCTCATTTTGAAATCTACGAACTGTCAAGAAAAACATTCTTCTCCTCATCATTTATCAGCAAATCATTTCCAAAACAACATAATTTTTTTTCCTCTTGAGTTTGTCTTCATAGTACTAAAATGAATTCCAATGAGTAATGAAAGACATCTACTTAAACCCATTGATAACTATAACAACAATGAATATTCGTTATAACTTTACAGTTTCCCAAAAAAGATTGTGGTATAGCTAAGGCAATACAAAATTAACCTACATTCTCGCAGCTAGCTCAATTTCATAAACAGCAACAAAAGAAGGTAAACTTGAACCAGAAAAGCATAAAATAATAAAGAATTGGACAGATACAGTAGAACCCAGATGCTATAAACATTGAAAAACAAAGGAAGAAATAAAAGATGGAGTTAGAAATACCAGGAGCAAGGTGTGAAAGAGATAGAGGTGGAGAGCAATGGCAAATGCATGGAGCACAAGAAGCTGAAATCCCTTTGGAGTTAAAACCCTTGTTCAATTTAAAATACAACGCCGGCCCACAAACGCACAGTGCTGAAATCACCGCAAAATTCACCAACGCACACCGCCAGTAGCTCACCGATCTCCCACTCATCTCTCTCTCTCTCTCTCTCAATGAATTTCCCTTTGCTTTTCTTAATAATGCAATGCACTTGCACTTGCTCGGGCAGTTGTTTTTTTTACAGTCTGATCTGATACAGAACAGAAGCAATCAATTAGTGTTTTTTCATCTTTATAATTTAAATTGCTTTTCCACGCTGATTGTGCAGTAAATAAAACCAAGAAATGCTTCCAGCTAGATACATTAGTTTAGATTAGATTAGATACTCCCCCACCCCACCCAATGTCTGTCCGAATGTCCTTATTTTTCACTCTTTCCAACGTAATTCTCCAATAAATAAAGCAATAACACTTTATTTTAGTGAGAGGCTCAATTTAGATCATGTGTACATATATATAATCTTTCTTAATTCTTTCGATTTTATTCATCTTTGAGAATAATTTTCAATAAAGTTTATTTCCAAATTTCTGAGTTTTTAATTCTTTGGGTTATTATTCTTCTTTGACTTTTCCAACGAGAACCACATTCAAAGGAATAAAAACATGGTGTAATAAAATCTGTTTACCTGTTTTCCACCAAAAAAAAAAACACTAGTGATTGACGATAACATTTAGGGCACGTTTGATATTGATATACGTATATGGGCTATGGGTATCAAAATGACCTATACCCATATCACATGTTTGGTATATTAGTATATGGATATCAATTTGATATCCTTGATATACTGATATTCTATTTTTTCACTACTTTCATATACCTATTATTCCACCGGTATACCTCATATCACTTTCGGTCCTTTGCTCTGTAAAAAAAACCCTTCACCTTTCCACCGATCTTTCTCAGAAATTCTTCAGGTAAAATCTCGACTTCTCACTTCTCCTTCTCGTGGTTTCTTTTCCTTCTCACTTCTCCTTCTCTCTCTTTCATTATTATTGTTGCCTTGCACCACCCCTTCTGCCCATTTCCCTTCATCCACGACTAAAAATTTAAGTAAATAATTCAATAATTTTTGTGGGTTTTTCCCCTTCCCCTGTCAATCAAGATAGTATTTTTCTGAATCGGAGCTGATTTTTGGTGAGTAATTGGTTCTTGATTATTGGGTTGTCGTTCTTTATTTTTCGCATTCATTTGATTTGTGTGAATTTTGGGATTTCCTTTTCATTAGTAGGTTTTTTGGTTGGGAGTTGATAATTTGAAGGAATGCTTGATGACTGATTTGTGGCTGTTTACAGTACTCCTGGAGATGGAAAATTAGAGTAAAATTAATATGATTTCTTTTCTTTAATGAGTAGGAATCACATTTTTCGTTTGTTGTGGGAAAAACAAAAAAAAGAAGGCACTTCAGAATAAGCTTCAGTTTTCATTTATTAGGTCTATGTTCACCTTTAAACCTTAAAGTTGCGATTTTGACTATTCCTCCTTGAAACTTCCATTGCTTCATTAAGTTTATGTGTCTCCTGAGATTATACACTAGAAAAGTTGTGACATGTATTGGAAATTTGATTACAGTACAGAGTCGTAGGTTAAAAATTGATATGCATATATTTTTTTGGGGATTTGTTCATAATAACATGCAGGTGCATGTGTTAACTTATACACTATATTTATCTCCGCCAATACTTCTCTGCTATCAATTTTCACAACCATACCCTGCTCCATTCCTGTTTTCGGGAAGGGAAAACAAGAGAGGAACAGACAACTTACAAGTTTATATTTTCTATTTCTCCTTCGTTTTTGTTAATAGGCTGAGTTTTCTTGAAAGCATCTGCTGTTTGCTGAGAGAAATCATGCTGCCCTGTTATTCTAGGTGTTTTCTCTTTGATCAGAAAGATGTATTCTCTGCTTGGCTAAGAATATGACTCTTAATTATCCTCCGTAGCTTCCCTTATGTGTCCCTTTAAAGAGAGTGTGCATCCCTTACTGATTTGCAACCTAGCTATCCAGTTCTTATGATCTTGATAAATTAAGGGTTTATTATTGCATGAGTAATTATTAGGTGAAGATATTGACAATGGCGTGTGAAAGCAGTTGCAGATATATATGGAATATTTTTTAGCAGTATATGTTGGCAGTATCATCTGAGAATATGGTAGATGGATATTAATTACTTCATTTCACTGAAGCATCTGTTTTCCTATCAACTCATGCACTTGCATTCATGGCATTTGCCTCTTTTCATATTTGCTCCATCTTATTAGATGACCACCTCAGCTGATGTTCTCTTTGCAGTTTCTCGATTCTGGGATCTTTTGCTGTCTCATTCATGTTCTAAATTCTCTTCTTGCTCCTGACAAAGCCAAGTCATAATGGATCCATATGAGCTTGATTCAATAAGGAGGAAGAAGGAAAGACAAGAACTCATACAACTAACAATTATACTTGTCGTGAAATTGATAGTCATTGTTACTACAATGATTCGTGAACAAACATATCAAATTAAAGAGGTTTCAATGCAATCTAGGGATAAGATACGTCATAGATTGGCCAATTTAAGTAGGTTAATTCGAGAAAGTGATGTTATATGTAAGAATGAACTTCGTGTTAATAGACACACTTTTGGAGTGCTTTGTGAGATGGTCTCAAACATAGGTGAATTACGTAGAACAAAAAATATGGAGGTGGAAGAAATGGTTGCAATGTTTCTATTTACATTAGCTCACCATAAAAAGAATAGGTCTATAGCTAACTATTTTGTAAGAAGTGGAGAGAGTGTCAGTCGACAATTCAATCTATGTATTCGTGCGGTTTTAAAGTTGCATCATCACTTGCTCAAAAAGCCTACACCTATACCTGAAGATTGTCAAGATAGTAGATGGAAATACTTCAAGGTACTATGTATAAACTTTTATTACTCGAATTGATAATAAAATAAACAATATGACATTTTTTTCTCAATAATTATTTGTTCTTTCTCATTTTGTAGAGGTGTCTAGGAGCTTTAGATGGAACTTTCATTAGTGTTCATGTGTCGAATGTCGATAGATCACGATACAGGACCAGAAAAGGTGCCCTTGCTATGAATGTGTTAGGTGTTTGTACACCTAATATGGAGTTTATATATATATTGTCTGGTTGGGAAGGATCTGCACATGACGGACGTGTTCTTCGTGATGCTATTTCTAGACCAAATGGTTTTAAGGTCCCGAAAGGTAATCATAAATTATAAAAGTGTTTAGCTAGATGTCTTTACTGTATATTAATATTTATTTTTTATATTTGTGAAGGGTGTTATTACTTGGTAGATGCTGGATACACGAATTGTGAGGGGTTTTTAGCTCCATATAGAGGTTATAATTATCACCTTAAAGATTGGGGAGATAGAGTACCAGAAAATCCCGAGGAGTACTTCAATATGAAACATGCTAAAGCTAGAAATGTCATAGAAAGATGTTTTGGTCTACTAAAAGGGAGATGGGCTATTCTTCGGAGTCCTTCATTCTTCCCAATTCGAACTCAAGGTCGGATAGTTAGTGTGTGTGCATTATTGCATAATCTTATCCGTAAACACATGCCAACTGATATTGGGGAAGATGAACAAGATGATGATGATGATGATGATGATGGTGAGGAAGAGGGGGGAGAAGAAGAGGGGGAAGAGGAAGATGATGATGAATCACATGAGTACATTACTCAAGTTTCAACCTCAGATGTTTGGAATGACTTCAGAAATTCTATAGCTCAGACATCATTTAATAATTGGATGTCTAACTCTAGTTGATTTGTATTTTCAAATTTAGTTTACTTGCTTGTTATTAGAATGTTGTACTAGTTTATTTGAAAATTGACTTTGTTTGCTTTTTTTTTAATGTTGTACTAGTTTATTTGAAAATTGACTTTGTTTGCTTCTTTTTTTTTAATATTGTACTAGTTTTATTTAAAATTCGATAACGGTTGAGCTTGTATTGCATAATGAAATTGTTTCTTGCTTAGGATGTGGAAAGAACAAGAGAAAATAGAACCATTTAGAAGAGGAAACATTGTTAATTTATTTTTTTTAAAATTAGGATTTGATATCTCATATCAGTATAGTCCTTACCAAACACAGAAATCAAATATCAATCTAATACCCTTACCTGATATAGTCCTTACCAAACACAGATATCAGATATCAATTTGATACTCATACCTCATATCTGATACCCATACCCATACTTGATATCTGATATACTGGTATATGGATACCAAACGACCCCTTAGTTCATCCTCGCTCAACTTTTTCTCGGACTTTCCTCAATAATTTCAAAATCAACTCAAACAATTTTGTAGTTTCTACTCAAATAATATTTCATTTTTTACACTAATATGCATGACTCTTTTCTTTTTTTTTTTAACAAAAAAAAATGCTCCTTAATATACGTAAAAACTAAATTATTCAAGGGATTTTAGATTTGCTACAAATTATAAATACCACCAAACGTTATTTTACATTTCCTTTTCTTTTAATATGACACTGTTTTTCAATACATTTAAAGAAACTTATCTTTTTTTTTTCTCTCTCTCAAATATTTTGGACATACGGTAATTCCTTGCTCAATTAAACAACATTTTTTTTTCTTGTTTACTACCTTTCAATATATTGACATTTCTAATTCAACAAATAAAATCACTGAAATTCATAGCAACTATAATAGTAAATTAACTAGATATTCATTATAGTAAATTACAAAATTGGAAGAAAAGAGCACCAAAGAGGGCATCAGATCCATCAAAACACTTTCCAATTTCTAAGCAAAAAACGAATAAAAGAATTTTAAAAGACATTGTTGGGTTTTTCCGCTTTCCTCAACAAGTAACGTAGAGGCAAAAGAAAATTCATTATCTTCTGTTCGTCGCAGAGAGAGAGAGAGGCGGTGACGATGGTGAAGATCACGGCGTTGATGGTACTGAAATGCACTCCGGAGGGTGCGGATCCGGTTATATTGGTGAACGCCTCGGATCTAAGCAGTTTTGGATTTTTCCAACGGCCCAGCGTTAAGGAGTTTATCGTTTTTGTGGGTCGGACCGTAGCTAAAAGGACGCCGCCCAACCAACGGCAATCGGTGCAGCATGAGGGTCTATTCTTATCCCATTCTTTGAGATTTTCTGTTCAATTAGCTTTTATTTGGTAATTTATGGGGGTTTACGCCGTGTACGGATTTATATCGTTTAGGGTTTTGGTATGTATTATTCCTTTGATTTTCTCGGTTATCATCGGGAATTTTGTTTTCCGAATTGCGAAATTTGTTTTTTTTCCTGTCATTCAATCTTATGTTCTCTAGGCCGGAAGTTATGAGTTGTTTTGGATGTCATAGTTTTGTCTAATTTTAGCTGAGATGATTTGCTTCATGACTTGCTGATCAATTTCATACTTGAATTATTTGAAAGAAAATACTTTTTCGTTTGTTGTTTCTTGATCTTCCTGTGTTACGACTGGTTTAACTTTGGTATGTACGGGTTCTGAGGTGCTGATATAAACTCCATAATTGGCTATAACTTTCGGGCTCGGAGAATAGCATAATGCAATATGATAGCCACAGGCATTGAATTTCCCTTCGAATTGGGGTCTTTAATGTAGCAAGAGAGGGAGAGGGGACTAGAGAGTTCTTCTATGTCTTTAGGATCAGGGACATGTGACCTGTTGTTGACCTGGCGGAGAACTGGGAAGAGTACAAGGAGCTGGATCTCCTGAGATAGTGGGATTTTTTGCATGTCTGGTTCATGATATTGCCATTTTCTGTTTTATCTGATATGTTGATTTATAAAATCTGACTCTGGTTTAGTACATTTACTTGAATTAGATGATAAGCAAGGTAAGGCTAACCCTGTTTGAAGAACATTTTATTCCGTGGTCAATGAATAACCAAAAAAATTAACATCTTCTTTGGTTAATTTTTAAATCAGAATACAAGGTTCATTCTTATAATCAAAATGGCTTATGTGCATTGGGGTTTATGGATGACCACTATCCTGTCAGAAGTGCATTTTCACTGCTCAACCAGGCATGCAGGATCGTCTTGGCACACACTAGAGTGAAAACTTTTCTGATTTTTGGGGGACACGACCTTTTGACTTATTATGAAGTTGAGTGGGAAATTTGATTGTTTGGTAGGTCTTGGATGAATATCAAAAGAACTTTGGCGATTCATGGAAAACCGCTCAAGCTGATAACACTCAACAATGGCCCTATTTAAGTGAGGCACTGACTAAATTTCAGGTATGTTGATCTTTGATGAGAATCCACCATGGTCATTTTTCTCAGTGATCATTCTTTTGTTTCTTGCCATAGATGTTGTAGTTTACTAACTTCATGGCTTGTAACTGTTTAGGATCCAGCTGAGGCTGACAAGCTGTTAAGGATCCAACGGGAGTTGGATGAAACTAAAATTATTCTTGTAAGTACTCTTTTCAACTTTTCATAATTTTAACTATCTAGGTGTATTGCTTCCCTCACTTATTTTCTCAGCTATGCTCCACTTCAATAGAGATTTTCTTTTCATATTCCCCTTTCTGTATACTATATTGAAGATTAGAAAATTGTGTAGCTACTGAAAATTTTTACTTCTTGGTTGAGATGTATGTAACCACCACATAAGTTTGTCATTGGGCTTTATGTGCTAGTTATATTTAAGTTCTTTAAACATTGAAATCTGTTAGCATCATGTTGGCGAACTATTAATAATTTAATATATTGCGTACACACACACTCACTATCAAATAGACATCATATTGTTAATGTCAGTTTTATGTCTTTAATACATTATATCGAACATACGTATTTATAATTCACTGTTTACAAATGTTATTAACTAAGACTTATCATATTATAATAGATTAACCAACCACTACTAGTCTACCACCGCCACCACCACTATAATTTGTGCATCACGCAAGCTATTCTAGTAAACCGTCTAAAATAATTTCAATGACAATGTGCTTAAGATTTGTGGAATGCTATACTTTGTTGGATTAACTTGAAGATTCAAGTTGATACACTAATCTCTTTGTACCATTGTTACCTAACTCCTCTTTTTTAACCTTGTTGTCATGATATGATTGTATTTTGCTTTTGTCTCAGCACAAGACTATTGACAGTGTGCTAGAACGAGGTGAGAAGCTCGACAGTTTGGTCGAGAAGAGTTCAGATCTCAGTGCAGCTTCACAGGTTTGTTTGTTGTTGGATTGCCTGATGTGTTTTTAATTAATTTTCCAAGAATGCATTAATGGTCTCTTATTTACTTGACATTACTCGAATGATGAACCATAAAACAACTGAATATGTTCTACAGCGGATATGATTCAACAAAACCTATACTGCGCACCCATGCATTTCATCCTTATTTGATCTGTGATTCTCTGGGACTTTTTAATGAAAGTTAAAAGAGTAAAGACATTTATTTTCGTGATGAACAAAATAGGTATCTCTAAAATTTACTCAACGTGGATTGGCGAGTCTAAAACAAGAAATGAAATTTGCTGCATTGATGATATTTGAAGAAAATTAAGAGAAATAAAACATAAATAAGTTTAGAGACTTAGGGATTTGAAAGTGGGAAGAAGAGGGATATCTAAGGGAACAATACCAAGTGACTGTACGAATGAAAAGCTTAGATGAGAATGCCTTCACGGTTTCTGTCGGTAACATTGGGGATGGGGGCAGTTGCCATGGGTAATGGTGCAAAATCTGTGACTCTTGAAAGAAAATATAATAAAAGAGGGAAAAGCAGAATTTTCGAGTCTGGAATGGAATATGTGCATATAAAGATTTACTTATATACAAAGCAAGTCTTACAAAACCCTCTCCCCACCCCAGATCCGTTTTCTACCTGTTTGGCTGGGTTCAAAGACTTTCCCCAATTAGGCCGAGTTTGCTCAAGGTTCGGATTTGCATCCAGCCCATTGTCATCTTGACTCGTGTTTGGCCTCATAAAATCCCAAACAAAATCAGGCTCATTTTGCTCCTCTGGCTTTAACTTTCTGGTTTAAGTTTCAGTTTGGGTTTTAACAAATTAGTTGAGATTTTTTTCTTCCAAAGTCAACTTACTAATGAAAGAACCTTTTTGGGATTTTTGGAACAGATGTTTTACAAGCAGGCAAAGAAGACGAATCAGTGTTGTACTATATTGTAAATGCTTGATAAGGAAGGCGATTGTCTCATACATGGCTAAGTTGTTCTGCTGATAAATGTGAAGTTTGGCAGTGTTTATATTACTCTTGTAATGTTGTGAGGCTCAAATATTTGGTTGTTGTTGCTCTTGTATCTCTGTTTCACATTGGGAAAAAGGTGAATCATGTTGGCAAATTGGCAGTGGTTGTGATATTACAGTGCCACCCTCATTGTTCTTTTTCAGAGCTTTAATCAACTTTTACTTATATTGATTGCTCTTACGGTCAATAACTTATATAATATACGTTGCCATTGTTTTAATTGAGGCTAGTCTAGAACTATGTATAATTTGAAATCTGCATTTCGACTCTTTCATTGCGTCTCCGCTTTGTATTTAGAGACGAACTCACTTGTTTCATTTTCGATGTTGGTATTTCGTTTGCATCACGAGTGGTGTGGTGTGACGTCTTGCTTCTGTAGTTTAGTGGTGTATTTTTATTGTTATTTTGTTCGAAGTCTGCTCTGAATCATGTGTATTTTACGGGGTTGCAAAAAACATAGTTGAGGAATAAATGAAATTGATTACTGAGTAATGTTGTTGGTGCATTTCATATTTTCATTAATAATAAATGATCGGTAGCGTTATGTTAAGATCTTGCTTAAAGTTGTAATCTTTTTGTATTTTTTGTAATATATAACTTGAGATCTGGAATGAGAAATGGAAGTTGTTGTAGAAGAAACTAGTAGAAAGGGAGGGAGAGAGAGAGAGATTTGATATAATTTTCTGCTTAGTTTTTCATTCCTTCTTCCAACCCTAAATAGGTAACATGGGACCACCAACATACAAAATTAATAATGAAATATCTATTGGGCCTATGCATAAAAGCCCAAATTCCATTAGTTCATTCTAGCCACTAATACGAGCCTAACTAACAGAATTGGATTTTGCCAATTCACCCCCATTTCCAGCAGCTCCTTGTCTGAATTCAAAGTCAAACCGTTGATTCATGGAACTCTTCATTCCCAATTCCTCACAGACCGTAATTCTCTTCTCATCATGGCACGTTACATATAATTACGAAAGAGAAATAAAAAATGAATTTTCTGTCTTCTTTAAATAAAATTTAATTGTCCTCTATAGTCTATAGATTAAATCACATTGTGGATATATATACATATTTTCATTGACCGTGCATTTGGGTGGCTCCTACGTTTTTGCCTCCGTGAAACGGTTCTTCCACTGGTGGAGATGTTTTCCGGCAACGAACACGGTTGAGTTTGTTAATATTATAATAATACACAACTTACGTTAATTAAACAGTGTTTTAAATATATAAGTTATATATGAGTATATGAAAGAGATTATTCCGACTCTTGTTAATTTAAAAGAAATTATTGTGACCACTAGCAGAAAATACAAACATAATACGAATGCTCAAAGGGAAGTATATAACCTTGAAGAGAAATGAATTGCAATATTGATCAAGGAAGAAAACCCTAATATTCAACCCCCCAAAAGTATGTAAAAACCCTTCTTAATTCTTACACGTAAAAGTCTAAAGATAAAGACTCCTGATCAAACTAGGCCCCACCCAATACATTGCATACTTAGGATCCTCCCACGTGGAAAGGTGTTTGGAAAAAAGTCTTTGACTCGCAATTTTTTTGATCCAGACTCCCGACTCCGGTTGACGGTTGTTTCAAAATTTGGCCTTGGCTCTCGATCACCGTAACGGCCGTTACCCACAACGTTAATTTTGTCAATTCATTGATTTCATTCTGTGGAAATTGCAGAGGAGCGTTTATTTCTGAATTCTTCTACAGTAGTCTTCTGAAACTCAAACGACCATCAAATCCCCAAATTGAAAATCGAATGAACAAAATTCAAATCCTAATTTCTTCTCCCTCCCTCTCGTTCTCTTCTTCTCCAACGAATTCACTGCCGCCGACCAACGACTACACAACTTACGTCAGTACCGCCTCCACCTACGGCGACGCTGAAGACCAACAACTCGACAACTTCGTATTTGACTTCAGCGGCCACCTCGTGCCCCACTCCCTCCCCGCCAACGAGCTCTTCAACGGTGGCATAATCAAGCCAGTCAAATCGCCCCTGTTCATTTTGTGATTACGGGATTAAGATGAATTCCAGCAACATTAAACCATGGAAACTATGGCGGAAGAAATCCTTAATTCTAGACGAAATGTTAAATGGGCTTAGAAATTACAGCACGAAATCGAATCGAGCGGTGGATCTGAGGAAGCTTAGGCCTATGATAATGAAGCGTATTGAGCAACGAGCCAAGGATTATCCCGTCAAACCCACGCTTCCTGTGGCGCGTGAAGTCCTCCGCTCCCGAAACGCCCTCTACGACGGTGTATCAACCCTCATCCACCACTTTCCGGTCTGGGCTTGCAAGTAATTACACTAATCTTCCCCTATCTTTTATTTTATTTTTCAATTTTATTTGCAGCTCATTTAGGCAATGGAAGTTGCCATTATATGTTGTTATGGATAAATTCTTTAGATTGGTTTAAGGAATTTTTGCTGCATCCTTTTTTTCTTTCTTTATTGGCTGATGCTAGAATTGTGTTAATTTATGGGTTAATGATTTCTGAATCTTGATGAGTGAGGTTAGTTGTTTTATATTGATAAAATCTGCAACAATTTTTAGACTTTAAAACCTTTCATCAGTCATAATTTGTGATGTTAAGGGTTGTTTAGTGATAGCCTGATAGGATTGAGTCCAAAACTTATCTTTTTACTCGTTGGAGAGAAGTTGCCTAATCTATATGTGAAGGTTTTTTGTTGGTCAAGACCAACTTTTCTAGCTAAATATCAATCTATGTTCTTGTTCTGGCATATTTTCAATCAATTGAACACTAGTTGTATTGGAGTGGTGCTTAACACCAATTCACTTCTCCAATATAGTATAATCTATCTGCAAGATTTTCTGTAAGTTATTCATTTGTATAGTTTCCCTTTTCTTGTGACAGATACTGCCCCGAAGTTTATATAGGCGAAGGTGGTCATTTAATTCAATCTTGCCATGGTTACCGGCATCATTCAAAGAAAAAAGTTCACGAATGGGTTAAAGCAAGCATAAATGATATTATAGTCCCCGTAGAATCATTTCATTTGCAGAAAATGTTTCAGAATGTAGTCAGACATCACGAAAGATTTGATCATCAACGCATTCCTGCAGTAGTGGAGCTCTGCCTGCAGGCAGGGGTTGACGTTAACGATCAAAGTGTTTCTTCAAGTGTTATTACTCCAGTTGACAATGCAGATAACAATACCATTTCCCAGTCATTGACAGATGATGATTTGAGATTGATAGCTAAACAAACTCTGCACGCATGGGAGACACTTCGATCTGGAGTTCACAAGTTATTGTTTGTGTATCCAACAAGAGTTTGTAAACACTGTTCTGAAGTGCACGTTGGGCCATCGGGGCACAAAGCTCGAGCATGTGGGGTGTTCAAGTATGAGACTTGGCGCGGGACTCATTTCTGGATGAAGGCAAGGGTAGACGACTTGGTTCCTCCTAAACTGGTTTGGTGCAGACGTCGCCAAGATCCACTCATACTGGTTGATGAAGGGCGCGATTATTATGGGCACGCACCTGCTGTGGTGGATCTATGCAGTAAGGCTGGTGCATTGGCACCATCTAAATACTTTTGCATGATGAAAGTGAATGGCTTAACTGCTTTTGTTTGAATCCAGTGGTGATTCATCTTGCTTTGGCAGTTGACCAGTTGGTATTGGTTGAAATGCGCTTGGTTTGCAAAGATGCAAACCAGAATTTGGGCTTCTTTGCAGTCTCCAATCCATTGGTTAGGTCTTGAAAAGCTACATTGTTTAAATAAAAGCGTGATTGACAATTTTGGAGGGATTAGGAGTTTTGAAATTGGGGGAACTGGTTTGGAATAAGCTTGTGATACTGAAAATTATGCTATATTTTGTAGGATTGGACGATTTGTAGAGAAATTTAATTGTGAATGTCAGGAAAATTGTTGTTTTTTTTTTTACTCACACACCCGACATGTGGTATTGAGGAGATTCGAACTCGCAACATTTGATCTATAAATAATCTTACTTCACCACTAGGTTATCTCCATCCGAACTTGTTGCTTTTTTTTTAGGCTGAGAGATTTATTTTAAGAGAAAGTGAGGATATAATTTTTAGAGTAGAGGCTGAAGAATAAAATTAACTACCTTATTATTTAAAAAATTAAATAATGGATCACAATATTATCAACAGTAACAATTAACTACTAATTGTTATATTTGATTACACACCGCATAATGTTAAACATATCGAGAATGAAATACATTAAAGAAAGAAGAGGAACATAAACCATTGAGTTGGGCATTACCATAACTTGCTCTAATCCTTACCAAGAACGCTACTCCATCCATTCTTAACTAGGAATTATTTGGCAGTCCATGGAACTTTTGAGCACCCTTCTTTAAGACTTCTTCTCATTTTCATCTTAGATTATGATTGATTCTTAACGTGCCAATTAAACAGTTTGTAGCGTAGAAAACTCAATTTTATTGACCCTTACAAATATTTTACTTTTCATTGTTGTTATCTTTGCAGGCTTGGCTCGTCTCTCGGTTACAGGTAAGCGTATTGTGTGGCAGACCTCTCTCTCTCCCTCTCTGTTATTTTCCCGTTGGTAGCATTTAGTTAGATGGATTTTGTTATATCCTTTCGTCTCATTTAGACAACTCATTATAATAGATTGTCTGTCATTATTATGCTGGATTTGAAATTTCTCTCATAAATCCTCTTAGTGTCAAAAAGACTTTTTTTTCTCTTTTCCCCGGGCACGAGAAATTTAAGAAAGCATGTTATCGCATTATAAGTTCCACTGACATATAACAACAATCCCAATATCATGGCCGCAAATTAGTTTCAGACAGAGTGCTAAGTCTCTTTTTATGAATTTCCATTATGAAGAAATAAGGGTGAAGATTCTCCTGTGACAGATTGTGGAAAAGATGATCCAGATCTCAAGGAAGAGATGGAGAAGCATTTCGTCGACTTATTATCAGAAGAGCTAAGATTGCACGAAACTGTAGGTAAGGAACACTCCCTACATATGAACATCACTTTGAGTGAAGCAAGAAGGTCGGCTTCGCAGTACCAGAAGGAAGCGGAGAAGTGCAACGTTGCCACAGAAACCTGTGAAGGATCCAGAGAACGAGCTGAGTTGCTGCTCATTAAGGAGAAGAAGATAACAGCGTTGTGGGAACGAAGAGCCAAATTACTTGGTTGGGAATAACTGTAACCAGACATCATAGTTATGATGCTCTCTAATGTTCATGTTCAGTAGAAATGTATAATTTTGCAGAAATCTGTAACATTTCATTCTGTCGTATTTGCTGCAGCTTATGTTTCTGATGAGAAAAATTGTATGAACATACACAACTTTCAAACCTTTTTATTTTCTTGGAAATAGTTCTTGACATATATGAAACTCTTTAATTTAAATATGTACAAGAATTGGGTAAACAAGCAAAAATTATGAAAGCATTTGGCCACTGCTGAAAGTTTTATTCATAAAGAGAAACTGAAGTATCTCACTACAGTAACTGCAATACTCAATTCACAAGAGGAAAAACTAAGAGGACTAACAATCAAGTCAAGCTTGCTAAAAAGATTCTGAGAAGAGAGAATGAAACATTTCAAATATAGATACAGTCTTGAAGAGAGTTCCAATTCTGTGCAGCCACTTCATCAAGAGTTACGAACTAGATCTTCATTATATACCTGGTCCAAAAGAGTAATCATCAAACTCAAAGTCACCATTTGACACGGTTTCATCGTGTTCCTACACACCAAGAAAACATGATATATTAATATAAACAGTCAGTCCTGCTGTATTTGTTAGGACACAGCAGAAAAGAAACAAGGATGCACTCAAATGACCAAGCGTCGTGTCTAAATATTCATAGAAGAGACCAGATGTGTAGCACCATGAAGGGTTTAATAGCTCCAAGAGGCCAGAGCTCACCCAAAAAAAGAAACCGAAAAAAAAAAAAAAGCCAACAAAAATGTGGCAAAAAAGTTCACTAGATGCAGTAAAAATTCTGTATGGTGGGGTGGCAAAAAATGTTATCCATAATAGTCACTTTCAGCAAATTGATTCAGGATATACAGTCAAAATGATTGTCTACCCGCTTGATCATAGCATTCACCAATTCGGTCAGTGGATCATAACTTTGAGGAGCAAATCCACCTGGTATCTTCAGTTGCTCGAAGAGGAAGTCCTCATTAGACCTTGATCTGGATTCTCTCACCAGATTTCCATCTTCATTCTGCTGCATAAGAGCTGAAGGAGCACTTCCAGCCGATCTGCCACCACTATACATATCCATCTTCTGGTTCAACATTCCACTACTCTGGTCCGTACTCTGGCCCAAGTTAGACATAATGCCATTGGCAGGAATTGGTGAGCTGAGAGCATAGTTTGGTCTTTGCTCTGTCCAACTTTGGCCAGGGACTTGATTCATATCATGTACATCACCCATCGAGCCTATCTGGCACTGCATTTCTCTTGAATCTTGGAAAGGTGGTAAGACCATGGCCGGAGAAGGACAAATAGGATTGTTCTGTACATAAGTACCATTTGAAGAAGTATTGTCTCTCGAACCATTTAGAGGCAACTGACTATGAAAAGGTTCAGCAGAAAGCAGAGGATTTGAGTGCATTGTAGATGATTCGACAGTATTCTGCCAATTCTCATTGCATTTTCCTGGATCCAGCAAATGGGAGGAACCGGAAACACCAGTGTTGAAGGATTCTGAGGTAAAAGAAGCCACGTCATGAGCAGACTGATTTCCGAACGGTCCATCACCCAACGGTGCATCCGTGAACGTACCGGCAGTTCTAAACATTCTTGGGTTGTTCATACTACTGAAATGTGCAGCGCCCTTATTCTGTTGCAACTGATCCAGTTCCAGAGATGACTGAATTCCTTGAAATAAACTTGGGCTTTGACTGGAATTCGGAAGGACAAGATGCATTTTCCCCAGTGAATTGATGGAGTTGCTCAAGTTTTGAGCTTGACTCGGCTGGACTAGTGTAGATGGAGTAATATTACGAAGATTCACATTACCAGGACTGTTTAGTCGACCGAGCATGCCACCATTTGTATAAGGTGATAATGCAACATTAGAGAGTCTCGCTCCAGCCAAAGTTCGAAAATCTCCAAGCCCATCCAATGAACCCATATGCATGAAAGGAGAATCCTTAACCCCAAGTGCAGCTGCCATGTTTGCTTGCTGGGTTGCAACCGTACTAATTCTTTTCAGGTAAAGCCTATACTTCTGCAGGAGAACAAAGAACACAAGAACTTCTTTTCAAAGTGAAGACAAAAAAATACATTTCATCGATCACTATTCAATTTTTCTGATAACGCTAAAAAGCAAACAAAAGCAGTGTTCCTAAATGTTATGAGTAAGAGCCTTACATAACCAGCACATGGAGGTAAAAAATTGGTAAGTCTTTTCGTTAGTTAATAACAAAAAGGTAGCTAAAGCATACAGAGCAAATGGATGCGTCTAAAATAGGATACTATTTCAACACTGAAAGCAGGATGGCAGACTTATTCTAATCAGGTCTGTTCACGACTTGCTTTGAAATTATATCATTGAAGTCTATTAACACAGTTAACCCCACTAACAGCCGAAAATGTTGGTGACAATTTTAAAGAATATAAAGTATTTTCCCTTAGGCAAGGAGAAAAAAAACAGGGAGGGGGGGGGAGAAGGAGTTTTTAGTGCCTGAAGATGGCTTGCCACATTTTCCCGGGTAAGACCTTCGACATTCATCATGTCTAGAATTCTTTTGGGAACTGCCTCTGCAATAATGAAATGAAAATTTTAGGAAGAATCTGGATATTAGGAAGTGCAATAATCAGATGAAAATTTTGTGCATATCCAAAAGTAATGAGTGTGTATATCTCACTTTCAATTCCCAACTGATTAACTGCACCAACAAACTTCCTATGAAGCTCTATAGACCAAACAACCCTAGGTTTCTTCTGTGATCCATTGTCTTCACATTCATTTCCATTGTCTTCACTCTCGTCATCATCATCTTTTCTCTTTCTATTAAATTTTCCATTCTGATCGGTGTTTCCTGCCAACGGAGACCCATGACCTTCTCCACTTGCCTGATGAGCTTGGACTTCATCACTAGATCTATTCTGGTTAGAATCACATTTTTTCCTCCTAATTACATGCTGCCAAATATTCCTCAGCTCCTCAATTCGAACAGGCTTCACCAAATAGTCACAAGCACCATGAGTAACCCCTTTCATTACAAGCTTGGGATCACTATTTGCTGACAACACTGCAACAACAGAGCATCAGAGGAAATTACAAGCTAAATAGGTAGCTATAAAACCGCAAGGTATAACACGATCTTGAAAAAGGATACAGAACGCAATACCCACGAGAGATGTGACTCCTGGATTAGTACAGAAGAGGAGAAAGAAACAGATGGTAAACTTACTGATTACAGGTAGATCCATTTCGAGACCAACTTGTTCCAGAAGCTTAAAACCATCCATGTCGGACATGTGCACATCACTGATAACCAGGTCAAATCTGTCTTTGTTGTCCCTTAACATCTTCAATGCAATCCTTGCCTGGCTTGTTGTAGTGACTGTGGGAAACCATAAATGTCTCTCATGAAAACAGTGTATTCAGCTTTTTACAAAATTCACAGAAGCATTTCCCCCATTCAAACAAGACATTCAAGACCGAAGTATCCAGAGAGGCTAATTTTTTCTCTCTTTTTTGGCAAAATTAAATGAAAATGAGGATGGTTTAAATGAGACTCACTATAAAATGTCCATAACAAATCCCCTTTTCATGTTAAGTCATTCTTCCCCCATGCAGAATGTAATTGGTTATCCAACAATCGAAAGACAGAAAAATCTTAAAGTAAAAAAAAAAAATGAAAGCTTGGCAAATTGAGCAAAACGTTGATAGAATTAATAGTCATGCTTGCAATATTCAAGATTATGTGAAGATTGCTGTAAGCGCACACAAGAATTGAGAACAAAATAAGAAATCTTCCCAGAAAAAGTGAAAATTCACAGCATTCTAATAAAATCAAACTAATCTTTATATAGCAGTTTCCAGAAACCCTCACAAATAGCATATATCAAATAACATAAATTCAGTCACGATTCCCAACAAACAAACGGCGACAATTTAAACCGAATATCGACACGCAATCAAGAAACAACCCAACTAAACTAAAAAATCCAAACGTTTCAAGAAGCAGAAGGGATAAAACAAACCATTATACTGGCATTTTCTGAGTAATGTTTCCAATAACTTCAAGCAAGTTGGGTCATCGTCAACAGCAAGAACACGCAGCCCCGCCGGAAAATTCTCAACGTCACCCCTAATTTCTTCCACAATCATTTTTCACAACTCACAAATTAAAGAAAGCCAAACGGCCCAGATGACGAAAAGCAACAAACACCAAAAATTAGAGGATATAATTCAAAACTTCAATACTAAGTCACTTTCTGTAAAACTCCCGCAAAAATCCCAGATGCAAAAGGGTTTCTTTAAATATCAGGAACTGAATAATTGACTGAAGATGGGGAGAGATCACAATTCACAAAGCGAAACACGGAGTACACCGTGTGTGCGTGCGTATAGAGAGAGAAAGAGAGAGGGAAAAGAGGTAATTGAAGTATATAAAAGCTGTACGAGTGGACAATGATGGTGATGGGCAGTGCAAAGTGAATGGTTTCAACCCAACAAAAAACCAAATCGTATCAGTTTCTCTCTTCTTTTTTCTGATACTACTCTCGCTGTGAGTGTAGATTTGGTTTGTCTTTTGATTATTTCCTCCCTCTCTCTCTCTCTCTCTCTCTCTCTCTCTCTCGGACCGGTGATTTTGTGACAATAGTCTAGGTTTATATGTTAGAGAATAAGAACATAGATGTGTGTATGTATATGGATGTGTGCGGCGTATGTGAATAATGGAGCTTTGTTTATAGTCCGCTTCATCCAACTCTCTCTCTCTCTCTCTCTCTCAAGCATGCAATTTTTGGAAGTGGAAGACTTTTCGGATATAATTCAGTGTTGATCGTGCCCACCAAGAGTTCAGTAGATCACAGTTAATTCGAGGATCTTGACCGTTGGATTGCAACCAATATTTTCCACACGTGTTTTTAGGCTGGTTCTCGAATTTTATAAATGGAAGCATTTATTGTTTTTGGAAATTTTAAGGTTTTCTTCATAAATGATGTTTATGGGAGTTCCTTCCGTGCCCCCCACTTTTGTATGAGCTTCGTGTTTAATTTGGTAATTGCTTGGGGTTATTTTGGGATTTTCAAATTGGGCTTAAATTACTGGTGCTACAACAATCTAGTCAATCAGAATCTTCAATTATTTGGAACTTGAATGCTAATCAATTCCCATTTTCCTTTTTGTGGAAATCATTTGCAGCTTCCAGCACTGCAAAATTACCTTATTTTGAAATACAGTACAAAAAGGTGCTCCATTAATCTCTTCATTTATAAAGAATGAAATCTATGATCAAATCCCATTGTTATCTTCTCTTAAAATATTATTAAAATATTATGTAACCACTTCGAACATTATCAATATTGTTGTATTTTGGGTATGTGTGATTTCACATGCTATTGTCGATAAGTTACGAGCATACTTATAGATAGTAAATCATATACCTCACAAAATTTAAGGTAAATAGATTTTAGTGATATACTATTCTCCAAATTGCAATTCAATTTCATACTATTTGAAATGACTTTTTAATACAAGATTTATGGAAAAACTATTAATTAAGACTAACAACATGGTTGTTTTTTCGGAATCTAAAAAATAATATGGCGAGTTCATTTGTGGGATTTGTTAATGCTATAACTATTTTCAGATAAATTTTATTAAATTTATTAATTGAATTTGAACCAACAGCTTTGATATCTCTCAGAGCACTAAAATTTTTAAGGTGGCGGAAAAATAATTATGAAGTTTTTTTATTATTTTTCAATAGTTCAGACATTAAAATGTCATTTTAAATAGTATGAAATATAATTAAAATTTCGATATTAACGCATATTTAGATAAATGGACTTGTGTTTCGCATCCAATTTGATTACTTAATGAAGTTTTCTATTTTTTCCTCATTAAAAAATCATATTTGTCGATATATATTAGGCAAAATCTCCTGTGCATCAGATGCATGGGTCGACCCATGAGACGGACCCGCTCTGACCCGGGCCGACCCGCGAAAAAAAAATAAAAAAAATTCGCCACCCATAGTACCAATTTGTACACTAAATAGTACCAATTCGTGTTTTTTTGTGTTTTTTAGGGTTTTTTTTTGTTTTTTTTTTCTGTTTTTTGGGGGGTGTTTTTAGGGGTTTATTTTGTATTTTTGGGGGTGTTTTTAGGGGTTTATTTTGTATTTTTTAGGGTTTTGGGGGGGGGGGTGTTTTTAGGGGTTTATTTTGTTTTTTTAGGGTTTTTTGGGGATGTTTTTAGGGGTTTATTTTCTGTTTTTTATGTTTTTTTTTGGGTGTTTTTAGGGTTTATTTTGTGTTTTTTATAATTTATTTGGGGAGATTTTTTAGGTATTTATATGTGTTTTTTTTAAGATAAAAAAAAATGAAAAACAGAAAAAATAAAAAAGAAAAAATGAAAAAACCAAAAAAAAAACGCAATAGAAAAAGACAAAATAAAATAAAATAAAATTGAAAAACGTGAGCGCGTGTACAACACGCGCCGCGCGTGGGTCAACGCGGGCCGCGCGTGGGCCTCGTCTCACGTGTCTCACGGGGAGGCTCCTGTGCACAGGAGACCTCCCCTATATATTATATATGCCGCCGCAATGGCCGAGATCTTCACCAAAAAAATGAATTTCCGATTTTATTAATTAAAGTGTGAATGGATGTTTCTAGACAATTTTAACTTGTAAAATTCTTTTCTAACCAAATATTACAGAACATTCTTTTCTAACCAAACTCTTTTTTTGTTCCTATAATACCCTTGAAAAATTATGGGCCTAGTTTGTAAATAACTTGAATAATACACGTTTTAAAAAATAGAGTAATACACATCTAATTTATTTTGTTCTATTTTACACGCTCAAATTATTTATTCTATTCTACACGCTCATTCATTTTTTGTACACGGCTAAAATGAAATAATAAACCTAAGAAATATTAAGTATTAATTCAAAAAAAATTGAAAAATTAAATATAAAAGTTAATCCAAAAAATAATTATATCATAATTAAAAAAACTAATTAAATCCTAGTTATCTCAATTTGTAGGTTGAAATCCTAGTTAAAAAAAAAAAAAAAAAAAAATTGTACACGGTTGTGTATTAAAATTATACACGGTTGATCGTGTACTACACAGTTGACCGTGTACTACACGGTGTACACGGTCAACTATGCATTTTTTTAATTTTTTTTTTAAATTTAATGTTTCACATGTTGCACCGTGTACTACATTTAAAATTCAACTATCCACCATTGTGATCATTGAAATGAATAAATGACAAAAATAAATAAAAAATCAGTGTCTTAATTTGGCGAAAAAAGAAAAAGAAAATATTCACCTTCTACACGGCCGCAAAACGTAGTACACGGCCAAGGTAAAGGTACACGGCTAGGGGTGTCAAGGTACGGCATACCTTACTTTTTTTGTCATACCTAGAGGTGGCAATTTGAGCCCGACCCGCTTTTCAGGCCGGGCTGGGCCAAAAAAAATTAGGCCCGAAACAATTTCGGGCCGGGCCGGGCTTTGAAAAATTTGGTCCGAAAAAATTTCGGGCTGGGCCGGGCCGGCCCGACCCGAAAAATGAGAGAGGCCCGACGGGCCGGGCTTTTTGGCCCAAAAAGGCTAAAAAAACACTAGGCCCGCCATTTCGGGCCGGGCCGGGCCTTAAAAAAATAGGCCCGCAGCAAACCCGGGCCGGGCCGGGCCTCGCGAAAATTGGCCCGAAAGTTTTCAGGTCGGGCCCGAAATTTCGGGCCGGGCCGGGCGGCCCGAATTGCCAGGCCTAGTCATACCTTATACCTTACCTTACTTTACGGTATGATTTATTTTTAAGGGACCAAAAGTGTAATTTACTCAATATTTTGATACAAAATAAAAAAGTTAAAATGACAATCATAATGAAACTGAGGGAGTATTAATTAAGATCAGATGTTGAAAGAGAGCCTGCTTACTTTAAAATTTATAATTCGTAAAATTTATTTTTCAAAGGCAGAAGCTTTTGGGTACACCGAACTGCTTCTGGGCCAGACGGAAATTTACGACACTTTTCAGTGTGGGAAATGATACTTCTTATAATTATAAGTGATACTTTTTTTCCGTGTACACGCGGAGACCACCTCCTTTTCTAATAATGTTTCATGTACAATCGAAATGTGATATTATTTATCGTGATATCAAAAAAATGCGTGACAATTAATTTTATGTTCGAGTTGTTGATACAGTAACTACAATATTTGCCTGTATCGACTGAGAATAATATAATATTGCTGGTATATTAAATTAAATTGGGTATCAAGCAAATAATAGAAGTTAATGCTGAATAAATAATAAAAATTAAAGCTGGATCTGACCGTTTCTTTGAAATAGGGAGCTGCAAATTGTTTTCCTTGTTTTGCTGCATCACGTTCATAATCTTGAAATATACTAAAAATAAAATTAGAGAGAATTTTCATGTAATCAGGGAGTTCATCCATTCCATCCATATTCCACCTGCCAAAAAAAAAAAAAAGAAGAAGAAGAAAAGCACAAGTAGGAATTAGAGATAAAAAACGGGTTAATCACCTTAAAAATCATGAACTTTGAGCATAGTTATAAATTTAACATGAACTTTAAAAGTAGTCAAATAAAACATCAGCTTTGAATTTGTTTATTATTCAACATCCCCAAATTTCTATAAAATAAATTGACCTTCAATCCAACATACAATTGTAGCCACTTTGACGTCGTCATTTTAAAAAATCAGTGGTCAAGTCATGACGAACTCAGAGAGACGAGCAAATTATATATTATATTGGAGATCAATTTGTTTTATAAAAATTTCGAGATGTTGAATAACACACAAATTCAAAGTTGGTGTTTTAATTGCCTACTTTTAAAGTTCATGTTGAATTTACAACTATCCTCAAATTTCATAATTTTCAAGACAATTAACCAAAAAAAGGTCTTTTAAATCATACTCCCCTCGTTTCGTTTCGTTTGTTGTTTTAGGTATTTTCTTTTGTGCCAAAATGTTTGTTGTTTTATATATTTTGACACCCTCTCTCTCAAATTTTACCTTACAAATATATTGAGAGATTTTTTTTTCCAGTTTTTTAGAAAAATATAAGTGAATAGGATTTTGTGTAATATAAAAGGGAGAGATATATTAGTCCAAAAAAGTAATTGTTAATTCTAGCTTAAAATTCTAAAACAACAAATAAAACGTAATAGAGGGAGTATATATGATTAATGTGCAACAAAATTGAAACATAGAGGATGCCATATATAGCTAGTCGGATGAAGAAATTAAATTGAATATTTTCTTATAATTAGCATTATATATATATATATATATATATATAATGTGACATACCTTTCCAAAAATTGTGTAAAAAGGTGAGCTTCATTAATTGTAGCGTAGTTATCATATGTGTCATCCATCACTGTAGCAAGTACCAGGACTTTGGCAATTCCCATTCGAACATAAGAGTATTGAGGTTCGTAATGGCACGATGCACCCCAAATATAGGACTCCACCAATCGATCTCTTGCGTATGGTAATTTTGATTTTAGATCAAATTTATTCCACCACCTATAGGTAAAACATAAATTTGTTTCGGTTAATAAGAGAAGTTAATTGAAACGTGTTGAAATTTCTTGTTACACTTTTTCGTGTTTCACTTCATGTTTCATTATCAACTTTATGATAATAAAAATTAATTATAACATAAATAATCATAGTCAACATTTATCAACAATAAAATTGAATTAAAAAATTATGAAACAAAATTTTGAAAAAAAAAAAACCATAATAGCGAATTATTAATTGGAAATAAAAAATTAAAGATTTTAAACTCTAACTAGTATTACATCCCGTGCGATGCACGGTGAGAGATTTATTGTCACGACCCTACATTAATATCTGATTAATACGAAGTGTGACTGGCACGACTCAATCCCAAGGAAGGATGGATCAAGGCGCGAACCAGAAATAATTAAATAAAGGAATAAACCACTGCAATCCAGGAACGAAATTTTACTGTGAACTCTAATTCTCAAAGTATAGCTGAATAAACATATACCTCAGAATAACAAAAAGGTATCATCGAGTTCAAGGCATACTGAAGACTTGACTCGGTTAGACTTAATTCGCGGAAGCAATATAACACATCAAAGTACAGGAAAATTTTCTGATTCCTGTACACAACAATTTTCTCTCTCAGCACTTCACCCTGCACCATCAACACTCAACCTGCACATTTCAAAACAAATATGCAGGGCTGAGTACAAGTATACTCAGTGAACACATTGCCAAAAATATCATAATATATCTGATATTATGAACATTCATCAAAACTGTTTTATTATCATGCATCATCTGAGTAAACACACAGGGGTTTTATCTGAAAAGGCCCTATGTTTTACTAAATCATTTTCTGTCTTTGCACGTGCCTTTCTGTTGTATGATCATCCATATCCCAACTGAGTGCCAAGGAACAAATCTTTCCGCACTCGAGTGCCAAGGAATAGCTCCGCTCAGCCTTTTCCGCACTCTATATCATTACTAAACGCCGATCAAGGAATAGCTCCGCTCAGCCTTTTCCATCGCACGTTTAGCATCGTCGATGTCTTAGTCAAGAATAGCTCCGCTCAGCCTTTCTCTCTTCCTAATATCACCGACCCAAGTGTACACTAACCTCGACTAAAACGCTGATTTAGCACGAGGCTCGATCGATTTAAAAGGTAGAAAGCCCCTTGCGAGCTAACTACAGATAGGATATCATACAAAACATTTTATACATGACAATAATTTAATTGCATCAGAAATAAATAACTGCAGGTGAGTAAAAACTCAAATCATTACTTGGACTAAGAGTCCATTGAAAAGAAAGCCCACCTTTCACCGATGTTTTAATATTGCAGCTGCTAGTTCCTCATTGGTTTTATCCCTTGCGGATCTGCTAGCCTTCAATAGATAAAAATGCACTTAGCATGTTGATCCAAATCCGATAGGACTCAACACGAAACGAAGGCCTATTAGGGTCTAGTATCCGTTCTAAAATTCTCTTAGCTTAAGGGTTAATCTCAACCCTAGCTCTTAAACATTTTAAGGCATACATCATCATCATTTAAGGTATCAACAATACCTTAACATCATCACAATTTAATTCTAGGAACAAAGTCATCACTAAGTTCGTAGAGTCAACAACGTTTGGCACAACGTCTAACTTTGGAAAATTCTCTGTTTTGTCTCACTAAAGTGCAGGGGTTGTACCATATACCAATGGAAAGCCACGGGAGTTTAGTTTACGGCTAAATTTACGGTGACTCAAGATGATAAATAACGAAAAAGTTATGATCATTTTACTAAAAGGTGGCAGGATTACCAGAATTTCCGAAATCAAACTCGTGACCCGACTTTGAAGATTTTTCACGATCGATTCAGGAAGAGTTACGGACTGGGCTATATACCATTAGAAAGCCACGGAAGTCTAGAATTTTTACAAATTTACAGTGGCTTAATATGATGACAAATGAAATGGATATACCCGTTTTACCAAAAGGTGGCCAAACTGTCATGACTTCATGAAAACCGAAACATGACCCAACTTTGCCGATTTTTCATAAATTACACAGAACGAATTAGGGAATAAGACCTATACCATTTGAAAGACAATTAAGTCTAGTTTCCGGAAAAATTTACGGTGTCTCAATCGAACGTAAAACGAGAGAGATATGCTCGTTTTACCAAAGGGTGGCGAAACTGCCGACCCGCGCCCAGCGCTCGCTGGAGTCCAGCGACCGCTGGCTTGGTCGCTGGACAACTCTCTTGGCCCAGCGGTCGCTCAGCTTTGAGCCCAGCGGTCGCTGGCAACCAGTCGCCGCTGGGTTCATTCACAAAACCTCAATCTCAGCGACCGCTCGCACGAACGACCGCTCACTTCGCCAACACACCAGGCCCAACGCACGCTCGCATGAACGGCCGCTGGTTGTGAGACAAACCACACGATCCCAGCGGTCGCTCACTCCCAGCAGTCGTTGGTTTTGACGAACAGACGAGAACGACGCCATGAAAGCTCGATACTTCAAGCTTTCAACTCAAACCAAACTCATAATTGAAAGCTAAAACATGCTTTAAATCATATACAACTCATTTCTACCATCAATCCAACATGCTTCACAAAACTTTTGCAACACAAATTTATACATATTTCGCATGAAAATCTGGAACATGCGTCTATATAATTCAAGTTTTCGAAATACCTTTCAAAAAGTCGGAAATGGAGATGAAGAAGAAGAAGTTGCAGCTGTTGTTTCCTCCTTTTCTCTCTTGATCGTTTAAAAAAATGGAAGATGATGAAGAGGAAACGAAGAAGAAGAAGAAGAAGAAGAAGAAAGGAATGAAGATGATGAAAGGCGGCTGCTATTTCCATATATATCTATTTACTATTTTTGGGGATAAAGGAAAGGAAACAAAATCACGTGGGAGGTATGGCTTCTCACGTGGGTTGGTTGACTTAGCAATCTACTCGGTTGTTCGGTTATCGTGATATTTTCCGTCTCCAGGAAAAATCCCGAACTAACCCGAATTTGGTGAAATAATTCACTTATTTTAAAACAATAATTTATCAAAAATTATTGGATTTTAAAATACTACTTTAAAACACTGATTTTAATTTCTCGACAAGTTAAAACATCCGAAACCTAGAGAATATCTGATTCTCTTGACTTGAGCATCTCGTTTAAATTATCTGAATTAAAACGATTGCATGACTGGAGAATATCTGAGTCTCCCAGTCCTGAAATTAATTATCGGAATATCTGATTCACGATAATCACGCACCGTAAATGAAAATAGGAATTGAATTTATCTGAAATTACGATTCCGGCTTTCCATACAGAAAATGAGATAAACCCTAACTGAAATATTTAATCCACCTACGGGATTTTAATTGATCTTGAATTCATGGAACTTAACGGATACTTTCGACCCTAATCTGACTGAAATTTACTGTACTTGTACAGTAATCACACACTTAACTGTAATTAAACAGTAAGTGAATTACGGGGTATTACATTCCACCCCCCTTAAAATAAATTTCGTCCCGAAATTTACATACTTTGGAGGAACAATTCTGGGTACTTTACTTTCATCTTATCCTCGAGTTCCCATGTCGCTTCTTCCTGACCATGGTGACTCCACAGGATCTTAACTAGAGGAATATACTTGTTCCTCAACTCCTGGACCTTTCGATCCAAAACAACTTCTGGTCTTTCTTCATAAGTTAGATCTGAATCTAACTCAATCCCGTTGTGCTGAATTACATGCTTGGGATCATACACGTATTTCCTTAACTGAGAAACATGAAATACGTTATGAACATTACCAAAACTGAGTGGTAATGCCAATCTATACGCCACTGAGCCTATCCGCTCAAGAATCTCGTAAGGTCCTATAAAACGTGGTCGAAATTTTCCTTTTACGCCGAATCTTATTATCCCCCTGGAAGGAGATACTTTCAGGAAGACTTTGTCTCCTGTTGCAAATTGTAGATCTGTACGGCGTTCATTAGCATAAGACTTCTGCCGACTCTGGGCTTCTTGAATCCTCTGACGGATTTTTTTCTGATAATTTCAATCATTTCTGACACTGAGTCTGGCCCAAGAATCCTTCTCTCACCCACTTCATCCCAGTAAAGTGGTGATCTGCACTTTCGCCCATACAACGCTTCGTATGGCACCATATTAATGGTCGCTTGATAGCTATTATTATAAGCGAACTCAATCAACGCTAATATTTCTTCCCAGTTTCCACCCCTGTCTAGGACCACTGTTCTCAACATGTCCTCTAATGTTTGGATCGTCCTCTCGGACTGACCATCTGTCTGTGGGTGAAACGCTGTACTGAAATTGAGTTGAGTTCCCAGCTCTTTCTGTAAACTAATCCAAAATCTCGAGGTAAACTTTGAATCTCTATCCGATGTTATCGACACCGGAACACCATGAAGGCGTACAATCTCTCTGACATAAATCTGAGCTAGCTTATTCGATCCATCCGTAACTCGGATCGGAAGGAAATAAGCTGACTTTGTGAGCCTGTCAATAATGACCCATATGGCCGTATTCCCTCATCTTGACTTGGGTAGGCCTGTTACAAAATCCATCGCTATGTGTTCCCACTTCCACTCAGGAATCTCTAACGGTTGTAGCGCACCGTAAGGCCTCTGATGCAATGCCTTAACTTGTTGACACGACAAACATCGCTCAACATAGGAAACTACGTCCCGTTTCATTCCTTCCCACCAGAATTTCTGTCTCAAATCCTGATACATTTTCGTACTTCCCGGGTGTGCTGTATATGGAGTATCATGAGCCTTGCTCATGATCTCGTTTCTGAGCTCAACACAGGGTGGAACACATATCCTGCCTTCAAAAAGGATAGCATTATCTGATGCTTCCTTGAAACTTTCCATTTTTCCTGACCTGATCTTCAAGCGTATTTCTTCCATGGTTTGGTCTCTTCTCTGTGCCTCAATTATCTTTTCACGAAGATCTGGTACAGCTACTAATGTTGCCACACGACATACAATCGTCTCAGGTGGGTAAACCACCTCTAGCTGTAAGCTTTCAAAATCTTTGATGAGTTTCTTCTCCTGAGTGAGGAGAAATCCCAACTTCCTTGTCTTACGACTCAAGGCATCTGCTACTACATTAGCCTTGCCTGGGTGGTAACTGATTCCACAGTCATAGTCCTTTACTAATTCAAGCCATCTGCGCTGTCTCATATTTAAATCCTTCTGCTTGAAAAAGTACTTTAAACTCTTATGATCTGTGAAAATCTCACACCTAACTCCATATAGGTGGTGTCTCCAGATTTTCAAGGCATGCACTATTGCTGCCAATTCTAAGTCAGGCGTAGGATAATTCAACTCATGAATTCTTAACTGTCTGGATGCATACGCTATGACTTTACCTTCTTGCATTAGGACACAGCCTAATCCATTCTTCGAAGCATCTGTATAAATCACAAATTCTTTATCACTGACCGGAATGGCTAAAACTGGCGCCGTAGTCAATCTTTTCTTAAGCTCCTGAAAACTTGCTTCGCATTCTTCTGACCACTGGTACTTGATTCCCTTCCTTAGCAATTGTGTCATTGGCCTAGCTATCTTGGAGAATCCTTCTATGAATCTCCTATAGTATCCCGCTAATCCCAAGAAACTTCTGATTTCGTTAGGAGTAGTTGGAGATTTCTATTCCTGCACTGCCTCTACCTTAGAGGGGTCCACTTTTATGCCTTCTGCTGACACAATGTGCCCAAGGAACATTACTTCCTTTAGCCAAAATTCGCATTTGCTGAACTTGGCATAAAGTCGTTCTGTCCTTAGTGTTTCCAACACTGTCCTCAGATGCTCTGCATGATCTAATTCATTCTTAGAGTAGATGAGAATATCATCTATAAACACAAGGACAAACTGATCCAAAAATGGATGAAACACCCTATTCATGAGATCCATGAATACTGCTGGGGCGTTTGTCAATCCGAATGGCATTACTGTAAACTCGTAATGACCATATCTGGTTCGAAAAGCTGTCTTGGGTATATCTTCTGACTTGATCTTCAACTGATGATACCCAGACCTTAGGTCAATCTTTGAGAATACATTTGCTCCCTTGAGCTGATCAAAAAGATCATTAATCCTTGGTAAAGGATATTTGTTCTTCAACGTCAGCTTATTCAGCTCACGGTAATCTATACACATTCTCAATGTGCCATCTTTCTTTTTCACGAACAGGACTGGTGCTCCCCATGGTGATGCACTAGGTCGGATGAAACCTAGGTCTAACAATTCTTGCAACTGAATTTTGAGTTCTTGCAACTCCTTTGGGGCCATCCTGTACGGAGCTTTGGAAATCGGGGCTGCTCCCGGTTCCAAATCTATTACGAACTCGACTTGCTGGTTTGGTGGCAATCCTGGTAATTCTTCTGGAAAAACATCTGCAAATTCTTGCACAACTGGAACATCTTCCATTGTCCTTTCTATATCGTCTACCTTGTTTAGATAAACCAGGAAAGCTTGATTTCCTTTCTTGATCATCTTCTTGGCCTGCAGTGCTGAAATCATTGGAGTGAACTTTTCCATCTCTATGCCGTGAAAACTTGTTGGCTCTTCCCCTGGAACTTGGAATGATATCTTCCTTTTACTGCATAGGATCGTGGCATGGTTTTCTGACAACCAATCCATCCCTAGGATTATGTCGGTATCCCACATCGGTAGGATACTTAGATTATCGACCTTAATCCTAGTTGTTCCCAGGTCTATTTTTATGTTCGAGCAAATGTGAGTCGTAGTCAAGTTCCGCCAGTTGGTGTTAAAATCTTCTTCCTATGACTAGCTCGTTCAGTTTTAAGTTCTAACTTATCACAGCATGCTTTTGAAATAAAGGAACGCGATGCTCCAGTATCAAATAAAACAACTAAAGGCATGCCATGAAGTTTGCCTATACCTGCAAGATTACCTTTCTGTTTCCCTTTCCCAGAGGAACTGGGGTTCATTGCATAGGACCTGGAATTCCCTTGCTGCGTCTACCTCTACTATTGTTGCTGACACTGCTGTTGCTGGGGTTGCTGACTTTGTTGACCTGATTCCTTCAGGGCCTTAAGTTGCTGAGGGTTCCGTCCCTGTTGTGCCTTCGGGCAATATCTCGCATAGTGACCCTCTTGGCCACAGTTATAGCAACTTGTGTTTCTGGCCTGACACATGCCTTGGTGGCGTTTGTTGCACCTTGGGCATAGAGGAATGCTGGGTTGTGATGGCACAATTCTTCCCTGAGTAGGAGCACTCTGTTGGCCCTGCTGCCTATTTCCCTGCCAAGGCTTCCTATAGCTTTGGTTCCTGTTTTGGTTACCTCCATCATCCCACTTTCTATTCCCTTGAAAGTTTTGTGATGGAGTCTGAGTTGGTACTGATACTTGAGTTGGTGCTGGAGCTGATACTGGGGCCTTTCTTTCTTCAGACATTACTGCCTCGATGTCTAATGCCCTATTTAACGACTCGGCATAGGTCAGGTCTTCCCGACTTGCTAAAGACATGGCAATCTCATGCTTTAGTCCTGATCTGAACTTAGATGCCATCTTCTCGTCAGTATCCACCTGGAGAGGTGCATACCGTGACAACTCGCAGAATACCCGCTCGTACTCTGTGACCGACATCTTTCCTTATTTCAGAGTATAAAACTCTGCTTCCTACTTAACTCTGAACGTCTTAGGAATATATTTGTCGTAGAATCCAGTTTTGAACTGATCCCACGTATAGGCATCAAGCTGCTCCAGAGTCATGGTCCTTCGGCGAGACTCCCACCAAAAATCTGCCGATCTATTAAGCTGGAATGCTACACAGGAGAGTCGCTCCTGGTTGTCACATCGGAGAAAATTAAAAATTCACTCCATCGCCCGGATCCATGCCTCAGCATCAGCGGAATTTCCTGCTTCGTCAAATGATGGAGGGTTCTGTCGCAGAAAAAGTTCCTCAATTCTGCGCTGTGGAGGTAAGGGAGGTGTCTGCTCCCTTTGCTCCTCTTGGCTTTCTTGTTGTTCTTCCTTCATTCTTTCCTGTCTTTCTTGCCTTGGAGGTCTTCCTCTAGCCTATTTTGTCTTACGGAATTCACATTCACATTTCTTCCTCATACTGCTCTGGGTGGTACCATTCTTTAATTATAATTTCCCATTATAATTAATAACTAAGTCACTGCCTACTGCTGTATAAATAACTCATGCTTTAACTGATCCTTAACATATCTTGAGCATGCAAAACACTTTGATACTCTGAAGCATAAGTCAACAGCCCTTCTAGGCTTAAATACACATATCAGGAAAATCGCCTCAAACGAGGTCTTACAAGTACATTTTCTGATGCATGGGTTCTACCAAAAACTAGCCATGCCTGGAAGACAGAATGCTCACAAACTAACGCATTCCTGTCTCAAAAGTGGGAATACCCATATCCCAAGAATGGTCCTCTAGGGAACACATTCAACTACTGAAATGTACATAACACCATAAGTCCTCCTGATATAAAATACCACCGACATAGCTCTAAAGCTAAACTAGTCAGATGAGCTACTGGCCGACCGACCATCCTGGATCCTCCGAGGGGTCCTCTTCCTCCTCTGACTGCGGATTCTCTTCGGACTCATCCTCAACTGATATACTGAACTGATCATTATGATTGATCTAAGAAGATCACTATACTGACTGGAAATTCTAACGTCTCCCAAACTGAAAGGAAAAATAATTTCCATACTCAAAATCGCACTAAAACGAGTTCTTAATGGCGAACTCTCTAACTTAGAACGTTTCCTAAGTCTATTTTCGAGACGCTGACTCGAAAATTCTTAACTGCTCTTGAACTTTCTTGACTGATCATCGAAAATCCTGACAAAATTTTTACCCAGTGCCGGTTTGGGCACCTGGCGCCGGATAGCCTAGTCCGTGCTTCCTCCAGTCTGCTGATTTAACTTGTACTCAGTTCAGCTCAGTTGATGATCAGTTGGCCATCAGTTAGCTCTCCAGTTGGGTCTCTAGTTCAGCTGGACTCTCCAGCTGACCCTCCAGTTGGACTCTCCAACTGGCTCCTCAGTTTGACACTCGAACTGACTCTTCGGTTGGGTCTCTCCAGCTGGCTCTTCAGCTCAGTTGGACTTCTCAGCTCAGCTGGACTTTCTCTCCAGCTGGCTCCATTTCAAGTTTCTAACTTGAACATTCCATTCTTACTTATTTTGAGATGCTAACTCAAAATACTGAAGTTTTACCTCGAGATGCTAACTCGAGATAAAATTCTTGAGGTTACCTTTTTTTCGAGACACTTACTCGAAAAGTAAAATTTCTAAAAGATCTAGTTCGAGACGCTGACTCGAACCAACATACTCAAGATTCAATCTTGAAGGTTTCTGAACTGACTTATTTTGAGACGCTGACTCAAAATACTGCTGATTTACCTCGAGACGCTGACTCGAGATAAAAAAAAAAATATCTGAGAGATCTAGTTCGAGATGCTGACTCGAACTAACATATTCAAGATTCTATCTTGACGACTTCTGAACTGGTTTATTTTGAGACGCTGACTCAAAATAATTCTGGTTCGAGGTTTCGAAACGCTAATTCGCAAACCTTACTGAAACGAGGACTTGATGCATCAGCTACTGGAACTGGAATCTCTGATCATCATGCCTCCTGAAACTGGATCTGATTCTGAAACTTGTCTTTTTCCTTCAGGTTCTTGAACTTGCTAACTTTCTTCGTCAGGTTCCATTTGCCGAATCTTTACTTAAATGAAAGCCAACTTAAAGGGAACTAAGGCAATCTAGATTCCTCTAAATTCCTCTACGTTCTCTGAGGCTTAAATTCATTGGAAACGACCTGATAATAATTAGATCACTCTGATCTAAACTGCATGCTCATTATAACAATAATAGCACAAAATTTTTACAGTCTAATTTATCTGAAATTCGACTGTACTTGAAGTCGGACTTATCAAAAGCCTGACATAACTGAACTTTTGCAATTATCTAAACTGCAAAATTGGAATCTGGCAACCTTTGTGCCTTCTTAGCTGCTGCTTCGTGAGCTTGCCTCAATGAGCAAAAATCATTCAAACTTTTTTTAAAACATAAAGGGGCTTTAATAAATATTTTTCTGATGCACAACTTTTTGCCAATCCCTGATTGGACTTACAAAACTTTTGCCAATCCCTGATTGGTCTTACAAAACTTTTGCCAATCCCTGATTGGTCTTACCATACCATTATCTGAATGGACTTACTGAAAATTTTTATAAAATCGCCAACATCTGGATGGCCTGAACTGAATGATTTTATAAAAATTTTGCCAACATCTGGATGGCCTGATCTGAATACTTTATAAAAATTCTCACCATTATCTGAATGGCTTAACCGAAAATTTTTATAATTTTGCTATTATCTGAATAGCCTGAACTGAAATTTTTTTTAACATCTCGCCATTATCTGAATGGCCTGAACAGAAAGATTATCAACATCTTGCCATTATCTGAATGGCCTGCTCAAATACTGAAATTTGACAATCACATACCTTTCTTTAGTTGAGCTTGATGTGAGGGAGTGCTGAGAGTTGTTAACTGATCACTGAACAGTCTAAGGAACAATCTTAGACTTAACTGAATGAACTTAGAATTTGGAGTAAAAACTGAACCGTCTAAGGAACAATTTTAGACTTAGTCTTGAAAAGAACTTAGAGCTCAGAGCAAAGGTCGCTCTGATACCACTCTGTCACGACCCCACATTAATATCTGATTAATACGAAGTGTGACTGGCACGACTCAATCCCAAGGAAGGATGGATCAAGGCGCGAACCAGAAATAATTAAATAAAGGAATAAACCACTGCAATCCAGGAACGAAATTTTACTGTGAACTCTAATTCTCAAAGTATAGCTGAATAAACATATACCTCAGAATAACAAAAAGGTATCATCGAGTTCAAGGCATACTGAAGACTTGACTCGGTTAGACTTAATTCGCGGAAGCAATATAACACATCAAAGTACAGGAAAATTTTCTGATTCCTGTACACAACAATTTTCTCTCTCAGCACTTCACCCTGCACCATCAACACTCAACCTGCACATTTCAAAACAAATATGCAGGGCTGAGTACAAGTATACTCAGTGAACACATTGCCAAAAATATCATAATATATCTGATATTATGAACATTCATCAAAACTGTTTTATTATCATGCATCATCTGAGTAAACACACAGGGGTTTTATCTGAAAAGGCCCTATGTTTTACTAAATCATTTTCTGTCTTTGCACGTGCCTTTCTGTTGTATGATCATCCATATCCCAACTGAGTGCCAAGGAACAAATCTTTCCGCACTCGAGTGCCAAGGAATAGCTCCGCTCAGCCTTTTCCGCACTCTATATCATTACTAAACGCCGATCAAGGAATAGCTCCGCTCAGCCTTTTCCATCGCACGTTTAGCATCGTCGATGTCTTAGTCAAGAATAGCTCCGCTCAGCCTTTCTCTCTTCCTAATATCACCGACCCAAGTGTACACTAACCTCGACTAAAACGCTGATTTAGCACGAGGCTCGATCGATTTAAAAGGTAGAAAGCCCCTTGCGAGCTAACTACAGATAGGATATCATACAAAACATTTTATGCATGACAATAATTTAATTGCATCAGAAATAAATAACTGCAGGTGAGTAAAAACTCAAATCATTACTTGGACTAAGAGTCCATTGAAAAGAAAGCCCACCTTTCACCGATGTTTTAATATTGCAGCTGCTAGTTCCTCATTGGTTTTATCCCTTGCGGATCTGCTAGCCTTCAATAGATAAAAATGCACTTAGCATGTTGATCCAAATCCGATAGGACTCAACACGAAACGAAGGCCTATTAGGGTCTAGTATCCGTTCTAAAATTCTCTTAGCTTAAGGGTTAATCTCAACCCTAGCTCTTAAACATTTTAAGGCATACATCATCATCATTTAAGGTATCAACAATACCTTAACATCATCACAATTTAATTATAGGAACAAAGTCATCACTAAGTTCGTAGAGTCAACAACGTTTGGCACAACGTCTAACTTTGGAAAATTCTCTGTTTTGTCTCACTAAAGTGCAGGGGTTGTACCATATACCAATGGAAAGCCACGGGAGTTTAGTTTACGGCTAAATTTACGGTGACTCAAGATGATAAATAACGAAAAAGTTATGATCATTTTACTAAAAGGTGGCAGGATTGCCAGAATTTCCGAAATCAAACTCGTGACCCGACTTTGAAGATTTTTCACGATCGATTCAGGAAGAGTTACGGACTGGGCTATATACCATTAGAAAGCCACGGAAGTCTAGAATTTTTACAAATTTACAGTGGCTTAATATGATGACAAATGAAATGGATATACCCGTTTTACCAAAAGGTGGCCAAACTGTCATGACTTCATGAAAATCGAAACATGACCCAACTTTGCCGATTTTTCATAAATTACACAGAACGAATTAGGGAATGAGACCTATACCATTTGAAATACAATTAAGTCTAGTTTCCGGAAAAATTTACGGTGTCTCAATCGGACGTAAAACGAGAGAGATATGCTCGTTTTACCAAAGGGTGGCGAAACTGCCGACCCGCGCCCAGCGCTCGCTGGAGTCCAGCGACCGCTGGCTTGGTCGCTGGACAACTCTCTTGGCCCAGCGGTCGCTCAGCTTTGAGCCCAGCGGTCGCTCAGCTTTGAGCCCAGCGGTCGCTGGCAACCAGCCGCCGCTGGGTTCATTCACAAAACCTCAATCTCAGCGACCGCTCGCACGAACGACCGCTCACTTCGCCAACACACCAGGCCCAACGCACGCTCGCATGAATGGCCGCTGGTTGTGAGACAAACCACACGATCCCAGCGGTCGCTCACTCCCAGCGGTCGTTGGTTTTGACGAACAGACGAGAACGACGCCATGAAAGCTCGATACTTCAAGCTTTCAACTCAAACCAAACTCATAATTGAAAGCTAAAACATGCTTTAAATCATATACAACTCATTTCTACCATCAATCCAACATGCTTCACAAAACTTTTGCAACACAAATTTATACATATTTCGCATGAAAATCTGGAACATGCGTCTATATAATTCAAGTTTTCGAAATACCTTTCAAAAAGTCGGAAATGGAGATGAAGAAGAAGAAGTTGCAGCTGTTGTTTCCTCCCTTTCTCTCTTGATCGTTTAAAAAAATAGAAGATGATGAAGAGGGAACGAAGAAGAAGAAGAAGAAGAAGAAGAAGAAGAAGAAGAAGAAAGGAATGGAGATGATGAAAGGCGGCTGCTATTTCCATATATATCTATTTACTATTTTTGGGGATAAAGGAAAGGAAACAAAATCACGTGGGAGGTATGGCTTCTCACGTGGGTTGGTTGACTTAGCAATCTACTCGGTTGTTCGGTTATCGTGATATTTTCCGTCTCCAGGAAAAATCCCGAACTAACCCGAATTTGGTGAAATAATTCACTTATTTTAAAACAATAATTTATCAAAAATTATTGGATTTTAAAATACTACTTTAAAACACTGATTTTAATTTCTCGACAAGTTAAAACATCCGAAACCTAGAGAATATCTGATTCTCTTGACTTGAGCATCTCGTTTAAATTATCTGAATTAAAACGATTGCATGACTGGAGAATATCTGAGTCTCCCAGTTCTGAAATTAATTATCGGAATATCTGATTCACGATAATCACGCACCGTAAATAAAATAGGAATCAAATTTATCTGAAATTACGATTCCGGCTTTCCATACAGAAAAGGAGATAAACCCTAACTGAAATATTTAATCCACCTACGGGATTTTAATTGATCTTGAATTCATGGAACTTAACGGATACTTTCGACCCTAATCTGACTGAAATTTACTGTACTTGTACAGTAATCACACACTTAACTGTAATTAAACAGTAAGTGAATTACGGGGTATTACATTTATAAATAATTTATAATAAATAGTTTGTACAAATAAAATAATTAAATTATAATTAAATAATTAATAGAAACAACTATAAAATGTATAAATAATATAATATTAAATTAGAGTTTATTCACTATTTTATTGACAGACAATCTATATCCATAAATAAACTTAGACTTCTCATCCATTGTTTCTAATTAAAAAAATAACATAATTGGCTTGCCTACAATCCATTAGAAACATAATCGAAACAATTTATAATTTTAGGTACAATGAGAAAAATTAAGAAAAAATTATACACCACCATAAATACATTTACAAAATTTATTATGTATGCATCATCGTCCTCCCTCCATATTGTGTGAAGTGGATATGTAGGATATCATCGAAGGACAATTGTCACAGTGCTTCCACAATTTGATTAATGCTTCATTGTCATTTCTTTTTTATTGTAGAGAACATTTCAAATTCCATTTTAGACATCATATTATTTTATATCTCCTTACACATGAATATGAATGTATTAAATTATATTATTATAAAAATATTGGTCTATATATACGTAGTGTGAAATTAAATATTGGCCACTTTAAGTATGATATGTAAAATATACGGATGATATCTAACCATTAAAGAAAAATATTAAAGAATTTGAAATGTGTAACATAAATATTTTTTTTGGATTGAATAAGGTAGAAGAGAAATTTTCAAACACGTGTCTCACGTATTTGAAGCTCATTATAATATAATTTTGCTAACTAAAAAAATTGTTCATTTTCAACATAATTTAGCATAATTTGACTACCCAACAATGAAAATTCTAAAAATAGGTGAGGAGTCTCGTTTATAAGTGAAATTAAATTAGGATTTGAGAGTCAAACCTCTTTAGAAAATAATATCAATAAGCTAAATTATTTGTCTAAAATGAATCATTATTATATGATACTATAAAAATAATAAAAAACACAAATAAGAAATTAATTACTTATGCTAAATAAAATTATTATGAATTTTGTATACAAACATAAAATTAATCATATTTAATTTCACTAATGAAATACGTGATAAAAAAGTTTTATTTGTTCAGTGGGTCAAAGTTTAATTCAAAAATACATTTATTTTAATAGTGATAGATGTGGAATACACTGGACAAAAATTTGAATGTACCTAATAAATTTAAAAAATATTAAAAAATAAATACAATAATGAAGTTATATCCAAATATGAAAAAATTAAACCCTTAAAATATCTTCAATGCTATAGGTTTGTCTTTCTTCGATTTTTCATTCTTAATTTTTCTTGGCATTTACAACTAATTAAAACTATTGTGTTAATTTCATCTTCACATTCTAGTGTATTTTCAATCTTGTGAAGAACGTACTTTTAAGCATAAAATTTATACTATTTTTACGTCATTTGTTTCCATTACCTACTATATTGCACAAAATATATATAAAGTAGTGTATATTATTATAAAATAGATAATCACTTGGTAATTGTGTATGAAATTTGAAAAGTAAAATTATATATACTAAGCACCTTTAGTGTCAATAGCATATCATCGTGTATTTTTCAATATACATCAATGAAATGTGATCTAGCTAGTTTATATTTTAAATTAGTAAATGAATAATTTATCAATATTTTATAAAATATCCATTGATAGGTGAAAATTTGATATATTTCATTAACTTAAAATTTTTAATTTTTAAATATAAAAATATAAAATATATTTGATATTTAAATTAAACTTATATTAATTTAATATTAATGAATTCTTCGAGGCGGATTTTTCAAAAATTAAAATATATAAATTTTATCTATTGAATATATGTAATATACATAATGGTAAATTAAATATTTTAGCTTCAAAATTTTAAAAATATTTAGAATTAAGTTGATAAAATCAATTAATTCATTTAATTCAAACAATTAAATATATTAAATTTAAATTTTTGGATATGAGTGGATTTCTTTAAATAGTTTTAGCTAACTCAAAAAATAAAAAATATTTTCAATTAACACATTAAATATTTTAGTTGAAATCTTTAATATATTTAATTCTAAATTTAAATTTTAAAATATTGAAATCATACAAACTTAAAATATACATAATATTTAATATTAAATTATACAAAGTCAAATATTACAATTGATCTCAACAGAAAATCTGAGAAAGATGGATTAATCATTTTCAGGTTTCACAATTTATAGTTTGGTCATGCACAACAATATATGTAAGTTCTTTGATGAAGAATAAATTTAATTTAAAAAATTAAAATATATAAGTTTTAACTATTTAAAATATATTTAAACTTGATAACATTAATATTTTAACTTCAAAATTTTAAAAATATTTGCATTAAATTAATAAGATCAATTAATAAACATCAAATTCTTAAATTTAAATATATTTACTTTACATTTTTTTATGTGGATCTTGATTTTTAATATATCTAATAAACTAATTTAAAAAAACTCAATCAATATATATTTAAATTATTTAATTATAAAATATAATATATTTAATTAAATATTTTAATTTTCTAATATTTACATTTTATAAATTGAAATTTATTTAATATATAATATTAAATTAATTAAATCAAATATCAAAATATTACATTTGATCTCAACTTAAAGGAAAAAAAAAAAAATCATTGTGGGGACTTACAATTTATAATTTGTTTGTTTACACAAATATTTGTCAGATTTCAATGTGGGATAAATATTATTTAAAAAATTAAATATATCTAAATTAAAGTTGATAGGTTAAGTATTCAACAAATTATATTTAATGATATATTTAGAATATATTTAAAATATATTAAAACATATTTTATATTTGTTAGTTCTTCGATGTAGATTAAATTTAGATGACAGTATTGAGTTTTTTAATATATATATATATAATTCTTTAAATTAACTAAATATATTTTGAAAAATTCTATATCGACATCCAAGATGAAATAATTTCAAAGTTAACATATTAAAAAAAAGGCAAAAATAGTTATCTTAATCATTATTTTTAATTAATATATAATGAATACATATTGAACAAAATCCATGTGGAATTATTCAAATATTATATTTTTAATTTCTATAGCATGAAATTGTACAATGGGTAGGAAATTAAACTGATAGTTACTTTAACATTGCTTTGAGCACAAAAATTCAATAAAAGAAATAATTAAAATAATCACAATAAAGAGAATAATTAAGCTTATAACTATTATATATGATAAGCAATACACGGGATTTCAATAATTAAAATGTAATGATTATTTTAAAATTACAAATAATAAAATATTGTATTAGGACAATCAATTTAAAATTCAAAAGAAAATCGAGTAAATTAATAAAAAAAAAAATCCAGTACACCAATATGAAAATATATATAGGTTGGTAAATCAAGCTAATTATTTATAACCAAGAGTTATCCACCCAAAGATCAACTTCAAAACATGAAAATGATTGAAACTACAAATTAGAAATGACAAATATAAAACACTGCTAAAAATAGTTACAATGGATGATTATGATACAATCATTCTAGCTACAAAAATATTTAGATTGCCTCTCTTTAAGTCGATGTGTAGATAAATGATAAATCTTGATCAAATGAACTTCAAAGCTCTCAACCAAGGATGAATGTTGACATCTTCTCAAGAATTTGAAGTAATTGTGCTATTCTCTACAACATAGTATTAATTAAATAAAATGAAAAATTAAATTACAAAATAAGAATATGGAAGAAATAAATAAAACAGATCATAAAAAAATGCATGAACACAAAATTGGAGTTAAGAAATTGTGATATAGCAATTCATTATTTATAGACATCAAAGATCCATCACAATGCATTCATTTTGAATTAAACATGCACACAAATATGGTAATTAATTAAATATGCACAAATTTGTTAATCAAAATTTATTATAATCAATAACAATAAGTGCAATTCAATTGTATTCAAGGAAAATGATATATTAAATATAAATTAGGCATATTTATAGCATTTTATTTTTATATAATTATTTGCATGGTATTAGTATAAAAAATATAATATTTATTAGGTACTATGGAAACGTAAATCTAAATTATTGTATTCAAATATAAATTTTTTAAATTTAAATTAATTTTCGTATATATAAATATATATATATATATATATTTAAACTATATCTATTATACACAAATTGTGAAAAATTATGTAAAAATAATTTTTCTAGTGTGATAAGCATGTATCGATATATTGACTAACAATATAATTATGATAATATATTGGCCATATTATATTATAAAATACATGTTCATTACACTGCATTATATTATTTTATTATTTGTATATGAGATTAGATATATATTGATATATGGATATAAATCATTAAATTAACAATGTAATTATGATAATATATTGGTCATATTATATTATAAAATACTTGTTCGTTACACTGTATTGTATTATTTTATTATTTGTATATGGGATTAGATATATATTGATATATGGATATAAATCATTAAATATATACAAACACTATTATATTATATTAAAGATTAATGATGTGATGTATAATTAAATAATTAAATTATTAGATATAGGGAATTTACTATTTTGAGATAGTGTGTTTAGGCGGGAAAACTGAAATTACTATTTATGGCATACTTATTTGCTTTTAGATATAGTAGGATTGGGTGAGGTGAACCTTGAAATACACCCATAAAATTAAACTAAATCACAAAAAAGTAAAAAGATTGAAGAAAAAAATACAAGAAAAACTCGTAATTTGAAAATGTAACACAGACAGTGTAACAAGAAAATCGTTAATTACATACCTGGAGAGTTGGTCAAGATCCTTCTTGTACAAGTTCTGCAAAAAATTGAAGTTAAATTTTGCCAGTTTGAGAAGTAGTTCATCCCTTGAGTCATCCTTTTCGTAAATAGAGATGAAAATCCTTGCATGGAAGATGGGAACGTCTCTATGAAACGGATGCTCCAATGCCCGCTTCACTTTCTCTTTAAGGGGAGACTCTAACTGTGATTCGATTTGACTCAACTCATTACTAGTAAATCTTGCAGCCTCGTCTAATATTTTTTCATCGTGAAATCGAACATGAGCTGCCTCGTACAAGCTCAGTAGGCTCGCAGGGTCGCTGCTGAGGGTTTCCTCAAACTCACCGTCTTTGTCGACAAATTTGTCAAAAACATCCGCATCATGAAAATTTAGTTAGTTCCAAACTGGCCACACATAGCATATAATTAAATTGGACTTAATTATAATTTTGGTCCCATAAAAATAAGATTCAAACACTTTTAGTCCCAACATATACAATTTTGGTCTTATAGTTTATATTTTAACATTTTTGACCCCCAAAACTAATGGACTATACTTAATATCCGTTAAGTACCTATTTTGGAGCCAAACAGTACCTATTTTGTTAATCTTGGCTGCACCGCCTAATTAAGGGTAAAAATAGAGGGAATGTACTGAAAATTTCAATCCAAAATAAGTAGGATTTTGGGTCTAAAATAGGTAATTAACAGATGTTAAATATAGTCGGACCAAAAATGTTGGAATATAAACTGTGGGATCAAAATTATCGAAAAAATTAACTTGAGACCAAAATTGTACATTTTGGGACTAAAAGTGTTTTGACTCTATTCTTGCGGGACCAAAAGTGTAATTTACTCGATTAAACTGCGTAGTGAACAGGTAATAGGAAAAGTACTGCAAGAAATGTGGTGTTGATGCTGTCTGAGCAAACGAAACTGAAGTGACGTAGTGAACAAATCGCGGTCCTCTTCCTCTCTTGCATTATAGATTTCTAGGAGTTTGTGTTCGATTTCAGTCTCGAAATGGTAGGCCAATCCTAAACGCTCGAAGATGCATACCTGCTCGTCAACAGAAGAATTGGAGAAGGTATCAGCCCACATGCTTGGGGCATGACTCGTCATAGGTGGTCTTACATTGCTCAAGCAACTTAAAGTGCCATTTACAACCATGCTAGCCGCATCCATTCTAAAGCTCTCTCTCTCTCTCTCTTATGATGCTGTGAAATTGCAGGAGAGAATTCTCCAATTTATAGAGCCATGGTTATACAGGAACTTGGATGAGTCTCTATAACAGGAAAGGCTACCTAGTTTTAGATTTTTAGTATTGTTATTTTTTTTTCATTTTTTTTGGAGTTGGAGATGGGGAACTCTGATTCGTACACGGTCTCTCACCCTTACAAAGAAATTGATATAATTAAGCTACATGCTTATGGTTATTAGTCTATGGTCTCGAAAGTAGCATCCCGGCCTTAGGAAATAGTAGAATCTTTTCTTGAGAAATACAACCTAACTCGTGGGGTAAATTTCATACTACTCCCTCGTATTTTCCCAAAAAAAAAAAAAGTTCAATAAATAGTCTAAATCCCCCCATGTTATGGTATTATTCATCAAAAAGACTCATTTTGAAGAAAGTGAATTACACTTGTTAAGAAAAGTGAATTACACTTGTTAAGAATGAGTTTATGACTTTTTTTACAATTTTTGTTAGACATAAATATATTTTATACAATTTGAACATTATAGTATTTGGTTAAACTACTATTTTTTTTCTATTGTGATAATTTCCTAAGTTTTTAATTATTTATAAAATATTATTTTAAATAATCGTATGTTTTATATTATTTAAACATTGTTATTTTGATAATTTCCTCAATTTTGTATTACTTAAAAAATAAATTTGTTTTATATTATTTAAAAATTATGGTATTTGATCAAACTACCGCATTTTGATAATTTCATAAATCTTGTATTATTTTTTAAACACAAAAAATATTTTAAAAATAATAAAAAAAACTTGACAAGCAATGTGCTACGTGACACTTTTTTTTACAAATTCATAATTATATCCTAGCTAGTGTATTATGTTGTCAAAGATCTAATGTTTTATGGGGAGGACGTTTAAATTTTAATTAGCAAACTTTAATAATATCGCAAATTCTCTTGTACGTAAGATGTATATCAGACGGTCAACGCGCGTTAACCAAAAAAATTGTCAAAAACAGGTGATACTTTTTAGGGATAGATACAAGTGATCATACTTTTTAAAATTTTGAGTGTTACTTTTTAGTGTTACGACTGATACTGATTTTGATAGCTTTTTTTATTTTTTTCTGGTCGATATTTTTTAATGATACAAGTGATACTTTTGGACTTTTGAGTGATACTTTTAGTGTTACGAATGGTACTGATTTTGACGAATTTTTTGACCGCCTTTTTACTCTTGGATGTGTATATTTGGCTCAACTCAAGAAGGATTTGTGCGATTTCTTTCATACCCCAAATGGAGCATACTTACGACTAGGGGCGGATTTGGGGGGGGGGGGGGGGGGTCAGGGGGGGCAGCTGACCCCCCCAACATTTAAAAAAAAAAAATTTATATATGTCTTATATATATATATATATATATGTGTCATATGTGTGTGTGGGCTAATTAGTTTGAAGTAAACCTAAATAACTATATATATTTGTATTGAATTTTTTTTTTGTATTGTGTGTGTGTATATATATATATATATTTGTATTGAATTTTTTTTTTATTGAAAATCCTTATATATATTTGTATTGAAATTTTTTTTTCAATACAATTTTGACCCCCCAACAAATTCTTTCTGGATCCGCCACTGCTTACGACCTCACAAATTATTTGCACTACTTCAAATTATTCATGAAGATCATCATCTTGATCATGAATCTAAAACAATGTCAATTATTTTAGCTTTTTTTGGCGGGACACACCTGATCATCTTGATCATTTTTGGATATTTTTTTGGCGGGACTCACCTGCAGGGCTGTCCTCCAGACCCCCACTATCTCATGGAAACAAATAATTTCAATTACTATTCATTTTCCCAAATTGAATTGGTGTCGGCAAAGGAGAATGAAGACAATTTCATCACTATTCATTTTCACAAATAATTTCTATACGTTTCAGTTACTATTCATTTAACGCCTTTGGCGCCCGCGTATATACAGAAGTTGAAATTATGTTAGCTTGTATTATTTTACATAATATGATTATCGAGGATGAATGAGATTCAACATCCGATTGGACAGACGATCCCGATATCAACGAATCAAGTAACAAGTTATTCTGAGATGACCCGAGGCTCTACCAGAGCATTTCATGACGATCTCAGGAGAGGTTCCGAATTACGTGATAGGGAAAATGATGCGCTATTTTTTATGCAATTAACTACAACGAACACAGATCAATGCAATAAAGCTAGTAAATCGAGTATCGGATCCACATGGACTGTAATTAAGACATACACCAAGTACTAAGCTAGCAGATTCCTATTATGCAGGCTATCCAATTTCTTAAGTGAATTATTTCTAGGCAAAGAATTAAAAATAAACTATTAAACTTATAAAATCAAATGCAAATTAAACAAGATTAAATAACGTGAACTATCAGTTAAGAAAAAAACAATTAATCGTGGCGAATGCAAACACATGAATCAATTATATATTAATTCAATTCTATCAATTTCCAAATGTAATTCAATTATCGGTGGTGAATCAGAATTCTAATTATCTATCTCCGCCAGATATCGAGGTAAAAGTAGATTAACAATTTATTCATTACTTTCGTCTATAGATTAGTTGTAAACTCTCAATAAATTATCAGATTTATAACCTCCTACAGATCACAAGTATGTGTATCAACTCAGACAGAAAATAATTAGTGATAAATGCATGTGCATGTAGAGAGATATAGATACAAATTCGCGTGAAATGTTTGCATGGGAGTGTGTGTTGTGTGTGAAAAACTCAAAGTGAAAAGGGAGTGGTGAGATGAGATCTAAGCTTTTTTTTATATATGTAATTTATTTTTTTCCTAGCGGTAAATATTTTTCACCTCAATTTTCATTGCAGTAAACTTCTCTCTTTTTCTTAAAATAAGCTTTTGTTGGGTTATATAGATGCTGGGTTGGGATCGAGTGTGTTGCGAAGTATAATGTTGATGTGCGCATCATCAAACACGTGTGAGAAATGGACGGTGGAGATGAAATCATATGGGCGTAATATGGAATATATTACTCGAATAATTAATAAGAAAATATTCGAGTAAATGATTGTAGAGGAAAAACATGTGCAAATATGGTTTGGTGGAAAAGGCAAGAAATCAAGAAGTAATCCATATTTTTTAGATTATTGGAAAATTTGATTTATTGCCTTTCTTAGAACTTGGTGGAAATGGTACATTTTCCTAAATTAATTTACAAATATATTGAATGAGGGTGTATTTGACTTTTCTAATTTCATTTTGGGTACATTTATACTTATATATTTTGGATTTTTTTTAAATAGCCCGTTATTTCCAAATCAACGAAGCAATACTAACTTTTACAAAATTTTTGCAAATCTAACATTGATCGATTTTACTGCCCGAAAAATCATACATAATTGATTGTATTTCAAAATTTTTTAATTTGAGGTTTTATTTGTACACTGCTGGAGAAATAGAAATATTAAAATACAATTAATTACATAGAATTTTTCAGAATGAAAAATTGATCAAATGTTAGATTTGTAATTTTTTTGAAAAAGTGGGTACTATTTTGTTAATTTTGAAAAAATGGGCTATTTTTGTAAAAGAGCCCAAAATGTAAGTTTCATGGCGTAATTTTACCTCTTACATTTTGCCTAACTATTTGTCACGACCCCACATTAATATCCAATTAATGCGACGTGTGATTGGCACGACTCGATCCCAATGAAGGATGGATCAAGACGCGAACCGGAAATAATTAAATAAAAGAAGGAACTCCTACATTCCAGGAACGAAATTGCAGTGAACTCAAGTTCTGAACTGACTTTCATTTCTCAAAAATATAACTGAATAAATAAATACCTCAGAGTAACAAAAAGGTATCGTCGAGTTCAAGGCATACTGAAGACTTGACTCGGTTAGACTTAATTCGCGGAAGCAATATAACACATCAAAGTACAGGAAAATACTCTGGGTCCTGTACAAAACAACTTTCATTCTCAGCACTTCACCCTGCACCATCAACACTCAACCTGCACATTTAAAAACAAACATGCAGGGCTGAGTACAAGTATACTCAGTGAACACATTGCCAAAAACATCATAATATACCTGATATTATGAACATTTATCAAACTATTTTTTTATTATCATGCATCTGAGTAAACACACAGGGGTTTTATCTGAACAGGCCCTATGTTTTACTAAATCATTTTCTGTCTTTGCGTGCACGCCCTTTCTGTTGTATGATCATCCATATCCAAACGGAGTGCCAAGGAATAGTTCTTTCCGCACTCGAGTGCCAAGGAATAGCTCCGCTCAGCCTTTTCCGCACTCCATATCATTACTAAACGCCGATCAAGGAATAGCTCCGCTCAGCCTTTTCCATCGCACGTTTAGCATCGTCGATGTTTTAGTCAAGAATAGCTCCGCTCAGCCTTTCTCTCTTCCTAAAATCACCGACCTGAGTGTACACTAACCTCGACTAAAACGCTGATTTAGCACGAGACTCGATCGATTTAAAAGGTAGAAAGCCCCTTGCGAGCTAACTACAGATAGGATATCATACAAAACATTTTATGCATGACAATAATTTAATTGCATCAGAAATAAATAACTTGCTTGTGAGTGAAAACTCAAATCATTATTTGGACTAAGAGTCCATTGAAAAGAAAGCCCACCTTTCACCGACGTTTTTAATTACTGCAGCAGCTAGTTCCTCACTGATCTTATCCCTTGCGGATTTGCTAGCCTTCAACAGATAAAAATTACTCTTAGCATGTTGATCCAAATCCGATAGGACTCAACACGAAACGAAGGCCTATTAGGGTCTAGTATCCGTTCTAAAATTCTCTTAGCTTAAGGGTTAATCTCAACCCTAGCTCTTAAACATTTTAAAGCATACATCATCATCATTTAAGGTATCAACAATACCTTAACATCATCACAATTAGATTCTAGGAACAAAGTCATCACGAAGTTCGTTGACTAAACAATGTTCCGCACAACGTCTAACTTCGGAAAATTCTCTGTTTTGACTCACTAAATTGTAGGGATTGTACCATATACCAATGGAAAGCCACGGGAGTCTAGTTTACGGATAGATTTACGGTGACTCAAGATGATAAATAACGAAAAAGTTATGAGCATTTTACTAAAAGGTGGCAGCATCGCCAGAATTTCCGAAAATAAACTCGTGACCCGACTTTGAAGATTTTTCACGATCAATTCGGGAAGAGTTACGGACTGGGCTATATACCATTAGAAAGCCACGGAAGTCTAGAATTTTTACAAATTTACAGTGGCTTAATATGATAACAAATGAAATGGATATACCCGTTTTACCAAAAGGTAGCGAATCTGTCCCGAATTTCCAAAACAGAATACATGACCCAACTTCGCAGATTTTTCATAAATTCCACAGAATGAATTAGGGAATGAGACCTATACCATTTGAAAGACAATTAAGTCTAGTTTTCGGCAAAATTTACGGTGTCTCAATCGGATGTCAAACGAGGGAGTTATGCTCGTTTAACCGAAGGGTGGCAAGTCTGCCGAAAGTGACTTGCGCGGTCGCGCGACTTGCGCGGGCGCGCGACCTGTGCGCGCTCGCGCGCGTCCCCGCGCTCGCGCTCGTCCCCGCGGTCGCGCGAAACTGAAGCCGAAAGTCGTGGGAACGACGATAGCCGCCATGAAACTCGATATACAAGGATTCAAAACATCAAAGCACAACTAGAACTCAACTAACATGCTTTGAAATATAACAAACACATAATCATCTACAAGTTTTGATACTCAACCCAAATATATATATTTCATGCAAAAACTGAAAATATATATATAACATCTAGATTTTCGAATACCTTTCAACAATAATGGATCGAAGATGATGTGAAGGTTGATGAGCTTCCTCCCTCTCGAAAATCTTGTTGCCGAAATGAAGAAGAATGGAAGATGAAGAAGGTGGTGAAGATGATGAATGGAAAAGGTGATGAAAACAAATGGCCTTTCTCTCTCTTTCTCTCTCTCTCTCGATACACATATATATATACACAATCCATACATATCATTAATTTCTAAATATGGATAAGAGAGAGGGACAACCATCACGTGAGGGGCATGGCCTCTCACAATTACTTTTGACTTTCATTTTTAATACCCGGTTGTTCGGTTATCGTGATATTTTTCGTTTCCGGAAAAATCCCGAACTAAACCGATATTGCTAAAACAATTCACTTCTTTTAAAACAATAATTTATCTGAAATTATTGGTTTTAAAACACTGCTTTAAAATACTGGTTTTAATTCCACGACAATTAAAACATCCAACTTAGAGAATATCTGATTCTCTTCGCTTGAGCATCTCGTTTAAATTATCTGAATTTAAACAATTGCTTGACTGGAGAATATCTAAGTCTCCCAGTCCTGAGATTAATTATCGGAATATCTGATTCCTGATAATCACGCACCGTAAATAAAATAGGAATCGAATTTATCTGAAATTACGATTCCGGCTTTCCATACTGAAAAGGGAATAAACCCTTACTGAAATAATTAATCCACCTACGGGATTTTAGTTGACCTTGATTTTGATGGACCTTAACGGATACTTTCGACCCTAATCTGACTGAAATTTACTGTACTCGTACAGTAATCACACACTTAACTGTAATTAAACAGTAAGTGAATTACGGGGTATTACACTATTGAAGTTGAAATTGTAGATATCGGTAAATTATACTCCCTTTGTTTTTATATAAATATCATTTTGAATGAATACACACAAATTAATAAATTAATTAAAGGGCAAATGTTCATTTTGATCCTATAACTATTTGTGTAGGAGCGCTTTGATCCCTATTTATATTTTTGGTTCAAAATGATCCTATAACTATTTTAAAGGTTTAATTTGGTCCTTATTTTGATCCTCCAACTATTTTAACACATACTTTTCTCACATAATTAGATTATTTCACACATTAACACACACTTTTTACACACATATGGCTTGAACACGAAATTTCTACCATTTTCACAACGAATCCTCATATGGATTGAACATGAAATTTTCTCCATTTTCACAAAGAATCCCCCACTATTTTATGTTTGCATAGAAAAATCTTAATTATTTTATTTAGCATAATGTAAATAATTATTTTTGTATGTTTTTAGTTATTTTTTGTATGTTTTTTTATTTTATCATATTTTTATGTTTTCATTTATTAATAATATTTAGATACTTATATTAAGAATCATTATTATATTATAAAATAAAAAAAACTAAAAAACATACAAAAATAATTATTTACGTTATGCCAAATAAAATAATTAAGAATTTTCTATACAAACATAAAATAGTGGAGGATTCTTTGTGAAAATGGAGAAAATGTCATGTTCAATCCATATAAGAATTCTGTGTGAAAATGGTGGAATTTCATGTTCAATCCATATGTGAGTAAAAAGTGTGTGTTAATGTGTGAAATAATCTAATTATGTGAGAAAAGTGTGTGTTACAATAGTTGGAGGATCAAAATAGGGACCAAATTAAACCTTTAAAATAGTTATAGGATCATTTTGAACCAAAAAGATAAATAGGAATCAAAGCGCTCCTACACAAATAGTAATAGGATCAAAATGAACCTTTGCCCTTAATTAAATTACCTAATACATCGTTGTGTGAATATATTAAATGAGTTAAATATATATGTTTGAATGCATTAAATGAGGGCAAATGTGTGACAAATGTGATTTTTCTGTCTCGAATTTGTAGAATGACACTTTTTTTGAAACAAAATTAAAATGCCAGAATGACACTTATTTAGAAACGGATGGAGTATCATATAAATTCAATTTATGGGTAAGCCTGCAATAATATAATATAATTTATACATAGCAGTGTTGATGGGATTTGAACTCGAAACCTTTGTCCCAAGTTATATCACTACATCACTAGGTCATCAAGAGATTTTAAAAGAAAAAATAAAAAAAATTGGCGTTTGGACCTTTTTTTTAAGCCATAAGGTGAGCAAAATCAAATTTCAACCAAATAGTGCAAACATAGAAAGTGCTAATTAGTAGTGGGCAATTAATAATTAGATACATTGTGCAATTATTAGACCATTACAAGTTGCAAACATTACACATGTTTAAGCCTCTCAATATAGCAATGCAAGCTACATTTCCTCTGTCAACCAAACTTTTAGGTGTAGAAAATTTGATCCTACTACATTTGATTTGTCCCATGAAATTTAATATTGATACTACGTTAATTGCTGTATTTTAGAGATATATTGAATCCACTTTAATAATTAATAATAATAAATATCAAAATAGAGCCATTTTACTAGGATGCCAATCTAGTTCGATACTTGTGGGTAGGGCTGTAAATGAGTCAAACTACTTGCGAGATATTCGGGTATCGGCTCGAAAAAAGTTCGCTCGAGACTGGCTTGTTTGTTAAATGAGCCGAGCTCGAGCCTGCTAAACGAGCTCGCTATTTTCTCGAGCCGAGCCGAGCCGAGCCGAGCTCGTGAGGTTCTCGAGCTTTTTAACAAGCTGTCTCACGAACTGTCTCACGAGCCGACTCGTGGGTAGTTAAACGAGCCGAGCTCGAGCTTGGCTCGAGAGCTGTCTCACGAGCTTCGCTCGCGAGCACTTAAACGAGCCGAGCTCAATTAAGATATATACTAAGTACTAAGCAAGCAGATTCCTATTATCCAGGCTATCCAATTTCTTAAGTGAATTATTTCGAGGCAAAGAATTAAAAATAAACTATTAACCTTATAAAATCAAATGCAAATTAAACAAGATTAAAAAACGTGAACTATCAATTAAGCAAAATAATTAATCATGGGGAATGCAAACACATGAATCTATTATATATTAATTCAATTCTATCAACTTCCAAGTTTAATCCAATTATCGGTGGATGAGGTAAAAGTAGATTAACAATTTATCCATTGCTTTCGTTTCTAGATTAATTGTTAACTCCTAATAAATTATCAGATTTATAACCTCCTACAAATCACAAGTACGTGTATCAAATCTTTCAATTTAGTCACACTAATTAATTATCTTTGCAAGGACTCAAATTAATTAGCTAAGATACAATGATCGACTATGACATTAATTATGCATGAGAAATCTGAACTTGAACGTTTGAACTATATAATCGGAAGGAAAATTGAAAAAGAATTAAATCAATAAATAATTTCATACATGCTGCAAACCCTAGAATTAATTATAAAAATTACTCACTCATAATGAAATCTAAAATAAAGGAAGAAATAAAGAAATTAAAAGACATAATTGAAATTGCAAAATATTAAAAGAATTGTAGTTTAATTATGTAAAATAAAACTTCAATATTTGAAGTTGCAAAGAAAACATCTGTTCTGCAACTGTAAAATCTAAAATAATGAAAAGAGTCCCCAAATTTCATTCAACTCAACTCTATTTATATTAATCAATAAAAACACGACTCAAAAGGTAAGTTCAAGGGCTAAAAATATGCAAAACATGACTTTCCGGATAACTCGGCGACCGACCTAGAAGAATATGGCGATCGACGGACACTTCGGCGGATTTCACTGTTTTACCATTCCACATCCGCAGAGCAACAGCAGGTGTCTCGGCGGTTTCTTGCACGCTTCACTGTTTTGCTCCGTTCTCGCTCGTTTCTAGTCCGATTGACTCGATTCAAGTTGGAGAATGACCCTAACTCGATCCTCTATCTTTCTAGATTATTTCCCAACTGAATTGGATCTTCCAAAATATCTCTTTTTAGCTCAAACTCCAACAAAAAAAAGCAAAACATGAGATTGCACAAGAAAAAGCGATAATACGATCAAACACCAAACTATCCATGCATTAACTATTAAATCCAAATAAACAACAAAGTGCATACAAAAGTCATGTTTATCAGACAAACATCACCAACTCTGAGCGTACTTGATCAAGCACGTGTGGGCACTTTGTCCTGATAGTTAGTAATTCATTAATTTAAATTTTATGTATTTTTAATTTTGTTGGATGTTGGTTCGAGTTGTATTTTCTTGTAATATTTTTAAATGTATCGATTTGATCTGTACTTTAATTTTAATAATGCTTTTTTTTTGGATTATTTTTTAAATTAATTTATTAATTAATATATATATATATATATGTAAATTTAAATATGCAAGTAAAATAAATGATATATATATATAAAATAAAAGAATTAATAAGATATAATAAAAGATAAATGAATGGATATGATAGCGGGACACATTAATAGTTATTTTTTTAGGTAGAATGATTGGGAATAAATATGTTAGATAGATATTTTGTGATGTGATAGTGATACTGGAGTTAGGTAGATGGACTAGAAAGTACAAGAGTTTTTAGGCCGATCTTGTGCGTGGCGTGCATGCGTGTGGTCCATGAGTGCCCATGCACGACCGTCTTTATTGTTTTAATTTTTTAATTTTTTTATTATTTTTTCCCAAAACCATTTATCCTAAAAGTAAAGTGATTTAATTTAATTATTTTTATCCGGGGAGTGACACAATGTACTCACCGACGTTAACGCATACAAAAACTAGTAAATCATCTTTTTTTTTTATTGAATCCTAAAATTAAAGTGCAATAATTTAACTTTTTAATCCAGAGATCCACGCAGTCCACTCGTCTGATACAAACACGTGGGCTCGTGCATTACACTCAAAAATTAATTATTTAAAATTAAATATAAATCATAATTTGAATTAATTAACTGTAAATTACTGTAAAAAAACCCACAAAAAACATAGGAAACTCCAAACCTCTAAACAAATCCTATAAAAAAACCCTAAACCTTAAACTCTAAACCTTAATTGAGATGGAATAAAACAATAATTTATAAACATTAATTGGGACAAATTAAATCCTAACTTGATGCTTTTAATGTTAGCTGTGATGCATTTTAGTGTTAAATAAGAAAGTGTCAAGAAAGACTTTGCCAAAGTTTTTATACTCGATCGATTTGGCATATATTCGATCTAATAATGCATCTTCAACACATGCATTAGGTAATATTTTTGCAACCAATATGTTTGTCCGCATGGTTTGATTGGTCCAGATTTTTGTGTTTATTTAAATGTCCTTGTTAGGGCTTAGAATTTCTTGTTACACTTTTTGTGTTACACTTCGTGTTACATTTTAAAATTACGAGTTTTTCTTGTATTTTTTTCTTCAATTTTTTTTTTGTGATTTAGTTTAATTTTATGATTATATTTATGGTTCAACCCACCTATAATTATTTTTTAATATTTAATTTTCAATTTTCAACTATTAATTCATTATTATAGTTGATTTTTTCAAAATTAATTTATAATTTTATAAATTTATTTTTTATTGATAAATGTTGACTATGGTTATGTATGTTACAATTAATTTTTATTTTATAATAAATATTTTTAAAATTATAAATTTGATAATGAAACATGAAGTGAAACACGAAAAAGTGTAACGGAAAATTTGAAGCCTTTTTTAATGATTGAACAACCAATCCATGTGCGGTTCTCCATGTTCCACAATTTAATAGTTTAACGGCCATATTAATAAATTAAAGCATTTGTCCATTTAATTAGAATGCATTGTAATTTTTTATTAGTTAATTTTAAAAAAATTTAGTTATTAATTGATTATTTAAAAAATTTAATACTAAAAAATTATATTCAACAATAATTGAGTAGGATGAACCCTAAATAATAAGTGTAAAATTAAACTAAAGCATAATAAATTGAAAGAAAAAAATTGATTTTTTTTAAATCGAGTGTGCTATAGGGAATGCTGGGTCGGGTACGGGCATATGCAAATGGATCAATTATACAGGGCCCAAAAAATAATCATATATATTTTTATAATAAATAAAAATATGAAATATATCATCAATATATATCTCATCCATTAAGGAACATAATCAACAATGAATCATTGATCACACATGAATTAAAAAAAAAAAAAAATCTCTCTTCAATTCTACCACTTTTCATCTTCCCTTTTACCGTTGAATCTCCAAGCTTTAATTTATTTTTCCCTTTTTCATGAAGGAAAAAGACTGCTTAAATCATATTTTCCTGAATTCTCATCTACGTCTGCATGCCTCTTCAAAAAAAAAATAAAAAATTGGCTGCCTTATCTCTCTTCCAGGTTGTTTTAATTTTTTTTTGTCAATTTCAGTTTGAGTTTTTGAAACATTGCTGTGAGTTTTTAAATTATGCATCCTAAAACTAGAAAATATGACTCGTGATATGATAAGAAGCTTTTCAAAATTGAAGTTGTTGAAATCATATTTGCATTTGACAATATTACAAGAAAGACTTAACGTATTAACGATGATAGTCATTGAAAATGATATTTAGATAAAATAGAATATGAAGACTTGGTTGATTGATTTGATTCGAAGAGTGCTAGAAGATTAATCACTTTTTGGATAGAAGATTCATATTAATTTGAGGTTGTATTGGCATGTTAACAATATAAATAAAGTATTTCTAAAAAAACAATATAAATAAAGTAGTTTGATTTTTTTCCTTATCAAGATATAATTGTAATATGCTAAATGTTTGAAATTTATAATTAAAATTAAAATTGAGTGCTCTTTTAATATTAGGGGGGTAATTTTTAAAATTAGCACAGGAGCCACCAAATTTTTAAGACGGCCTGAGAGAATGCAACATCAAATGTGCAATAGATGATTTCAAATGGTCACAGAAGGAAGGTATAATAGTCCCAACACTTCTAGAAATGCGTTTAGCAGAAAAATTGAAGTCTATTTTACTGTGATCACGACGATAATTCGTCTAACAGAATAAATGTGTGATTAGCATGCTTTGATCTAACTCATAACTCTGTGTAGTTGCCATGACATATAGTAATCTAGTTTTATGGTTATAAATAAATATAATGGGAAATTCTTTCCTTTGCCGTGAGTGGGATGAGATTCTTTGGTCCGAATTGAGTGTCTCATTTAGGTGACAACATCAAAATTAATTACGTAGTTTTAATAATATTTTTCATAAAAATAAAATTTATTATATTTTAACTAATTCTAATTAATATTTATTGTTAAAAATTAAAATTTTTAAAAAACTATAGATCCTATATATGTTTGGAATAATCAACCTTAAAATTCAATTATATTAAATAAAAAATAAAAAATAAATGAAAATAATTAAAAACCTTAATTGGGTGGAATAAACTCAAATACAAATGTAGAATTATACTAAATCAAATGAAATTAAAATTGAAGAAGAACTAATAATTTTGATATTTTGTACACGATTGACACACATAAATTTGGACTAGAGAATCTCAAATACCTCGCAAAATATAATGAAGGCTGCAAAAATATATTATATTGATTATTTTAATGAGAAAAATACTCATATGACACAATCTATAGATTGATTTGATCATTATCGTATCCAAAATTTAATGTATGGATAAATTAATAAGCCATCAAATTGATGTTTTTTCTTTCTAAAAAAATTATATATCATTTATAATGATCTCATCACAGTATATAACTTCTAAAGTAGTGTTTATGTAATTTACATACTGACAAAATAATTAATATTTATTTTACGATCAAGTTACTATGTTCTGCTCTATTTTAACTTGTCAGTTGTTAATATTATATTATTATTTGTGAATGATAATATGATAAGTATATTATTATATGATTAAATTATATTTATTTATAAACATATGACTATATATTTTGAGGTGCTTTAACTCAATTAATTATTTTTATTATAATAGTAAATAATATATAATGCTCTCATGTAAATCAAATTAAAAATATGTGTGTGTGTGTGTGTGTATGTATATATATAATTTAATACAATGTTATTTTGAATATCCAACATTACATTAAATATAAGTTTGATATTGATAGTTTTCTTTCAAATAGAGAACTAAAAAGGACTGGTTTATTTTTTCTAGCGTGAAGTATATGTGTCTTCTAAATATGAATTGTAAAAGATTTTCCAATAAACATATCAAACAATTGCATCTCTTTCCTCAAAACAAAAATCTAATCTAATATAAGACTTAATTCATTCAATATAGAAATCAAATCAAACCAATATCTCACCCTGCTTCACTTCACTTTGCACCGAATCACTTCTCTTAGCTTTGACAATGTAATTATTTGGGACCAAAAACGTTGGTAAAATTTAACTTGAGACAAAAACTAATTACGTTTGGAACCAAAACTATACATTTCAATTTTTTAAATTTTTTCTTCGATTTTAATTCTTGTGCTTATTTTAATTTATAAATGTTATTTAGGATTCATCATACCCAATTAGAATTCAGTATAATTTTTTAATATTTAATTTTCAAATAATCAACTAATTTTTTCAAAATATACCAATTTAATATTTATAAATAAAAATTGAGAGATATTTTAGTAGAGTTACAAAAATAATTTTTTAAATCGTCAATTAATAATTAAAAATTAATATTAAATGGTAAAAAATTATAACAAATCCTAATTTAGTAGGATGGCCACTAATATAACAACTACAAAACTAAACTAGAGTCTAAAGCATTAGAAATTGAAATTGGAAAAAATGAAGAAAAACTAAAAAAAATATAGTGCAATAGATATATAAATTAGGCGATTTCATCCAACTAAAAATGTTAGGACATAAATCCTCCTCTTTTTTCATACAAGCCAAAATTGACCACGTTAGATTGAATTGGTTGGAATTTGAAAATCATGTTATTAAAACTACATTTCTTTAAAAATGGGTGAAAATCCAAAACACTTCAAAATTTGTGTATTTTAAGGCAATTATTCTTTATTATCATCAAACTCAAGTAATTTGTAGTGACCGCTACAATTTCTATATTAATTATATGTTGGATATTTTAATGTTATAATATTTGTAAGTATATAAATCTGATCACCGGTGGATTGGATTGTAGAAATGGGAGAAGAATTGCAGAGAATTGAAGAATGAGGGAGAGATGAGATAATATTTTTCTTGTTACCTTTTGCAAAAGCCACAGCAAGGTACAAATACAAAGTTACCAACAACTGGTCCCACTAAACAGAAACTCTAACGAAAACCTTAATTTTAATAACATAAAAACATAACATAAAGTATTAACTTGATCCGAAAGACAACCGACCCGATCCTTTTTTGAATGAAAGATCCATCTCCTCTCGCGAGCCCTAATTGTTCCAAGATAAGATTTTTATTCCCAAATTCATCTTGTTCAACGTTCCCAATCATCGATCCATCTTCCTTGCTCAAAATCCCCTGTTGATCCATAACATAATTTAATTCAAATTACACACATTTTATCTAACAAATTATTTTAGCCACACTTAATAAAATACCCCTCAGTTTTTATTTTTAAATATTTTTATTGGTATATTTTGAAAAAAAATTAAAAATAAAGAAAACAACTACAAAATTTAATCGATTATTTTAAAAATGAATACTAAAAAATCATAATAAATTCTAATTAGGTAGGATGAACCATAAATAATAAGTACAAAATTAAACTAAAACATTGAAATCGAAGAAAGAAAATAAAATAAAAATAAAAATTGATATGTACATTTTTTTTGTCCCGATCTTCACTTTTTAAAAAACCAACTAAATTAATCCAATAAAGCAACTAATTAAAATCATTCGTAAATACTCATTCGGTTTGGTTCAAAATTATGCTAAATCAATGAACGATGCGCATGCTCTGGGAGAATTAAGGGCAAGCAGATTCATATACGTACAGCTTAGTTTTTATATTTACCATTTGGCAGAAAGTGATCGAGAGTAAATTCACCCTCGTCTGATTTCTCCTTATCTTGGTTTTCGATCTCAGGATCGAAGTCGGGCTCAACTTGTCTAGAAGATTTCCTTCCTCTTCGTGACATTTTCTATGTTTTATAAAAAATGGTACCTAAAACAAAAGTTTGGAAAATAATCAAACACGAGAGGAAGTTTATAGCAACATTGCAACAAAGTTAATTTTGGTTCTCACATAAATATGACAAAATCCAAAATCAATGGCCATAATTAACTTTGAGCAAAATCCAATTCCATTAAAGGGCATACAACCATTTCATATCATTTGGACGTGACGAGCAAAATTCATGATTGCATAAACACAAGACAAGATAAAATTGGAGTACAATTCCCTTTGACAAAAGGGCCTCATATCATATATGACAATATCCAAAACATGAGGACGTAACAATGTGTGTTCAATACCAAAAGCTTATCAACAATGCTCACTACCTCTCTTTCATGATTCATGATTGTGTTGATGGAATTATGGTCTAGAACACGTACCTTGAGTCTTGGAGAATTATCAAGTTCCAATCAAAACATCACCCTTATAAACAAATCTAAACTAATCAAGATAAACAAAAGAAGATAACAAATCAAAACAACATAAAAACCGTTGGGTTACCTCCCAACAAGCGCTTAATTTAACGTCGTGAGCTCGACGGGATATCAACGCCCAATAATCAACCAAGAAGATATGGTGGCTTCCTATGCCACACAAGAGCACCTTCTTGAATTCTCCAAGGCATTGCAATCAAGTTCGGTTCAAAGATTCTAAAGTACTCATTGGGAATGTCTTCTTCACTCTTTTCCTGACAAATCATCTTGCTCGGTTTGATTTTTTGAATTACTTTGCACTCCTTCGGGTCCTTAGACCCATCCTCTTTATGAACTTCTCTTCTCTCCTTTATCTGATACACAATTGACAAATTATGAACCCTGAGAGTAAGTTCACCTTTTTCCATATCAATTAGGGCCCTTGCGGTACTCAAGAATGGTCTTCCCAGAATGAGTGGTATCTCTTCATTCTCTTCCATATCGAGTACCAAGAAATCAACTGGAAAATTGAATTCACCTACTCGCACAAGAACATTCTCAATGATCCCCTTTGGATGAGTAATAGAATGATCTGCTAATTGCAAGCAAACATTTGTCGTGTTCAACTTCCCAACTTTTAGCTTATGAAAGAAAGAAAGGGGCATAAGGTTCACACTTGCTCCAAGATCACAAAGTGCATTCACAATTAACTTTTCGCCAATATCACATGGGATAACAAAACTCCCTGGGTCTTTTAACTTTGGTGGCAACTTCTGTTGAAGGAATGTACTACACTCCCCCGTGAGGCTCAATACTTCACACTTCCTCAACTTTTTCTTTTTTGAAAACATTTCCTTAAAGAATTTTGCGTAGTTTGGCATTCTTTGCAACAAATTCACATAAGGGAGGTTGATGTGGACTTTTCGAAACACCTCCAAGAATTTCTTGAATTGTTCATCTTGCTTATTCTTTTGTAACCTTTCAGGATATGGAATAACAACAGGGAAGGAAGGCAAAGTTGATGGAAGTGACTTACTTGAAGTTTTCTCCGTTGACTTCTTCTCAATTCCAATTTCACAATCCTTGGCTTTCAATCCATTTTCAACTTTTCGTTCCTCAAGATTTACACGAGAAACCTCAAATTTTTCCATTGACCCAATATTCAGCACATGTATAGCCTTACATTGCTCTTTTGGGTTGATGGTTGTATTGCTCAGGAACTTACCTTGTTGGTGTTGATTCCCTATGATTGTAGCAAGTTGGCTCATTTGCTTCTCTAGCATATTCACTTGGGTGCCAATCGCTCCCACATGATTCTCTAATTTTTCAAAGCGAGATTGTGTCTCACCCATGTATTTTTCCGTCTTTCTCATGAATGCCATCAAGAGATCATCCATTTTAGGTTTCTTTTCTTCATCTATCACACCATTGGTAACTGAGAAACCGGGAGGTGTTTGAATGGTGTTGTTTGGATTACCATAGGACATGTTTGGATGTTGTGCCCTATTTTGATAATTTTGATTTCCAACATATTGGCCTCCATATTGTGGTGTGTACCCTTGATTGTATGGCCTTTGTTGATTTGAATAGCCTCCTTGGTTCACATAATTCACCTCCTCAAATTGACTTTGAGAGGACTCGGCTTTTGGATTTGTAAAGGCTTCGATCTTTGAATTTAAAGTTGCCATTTGAGCTGCCAATAGCCCAAGTGCATCCGAACTCGATGTTGATGCAACTTTCTTCATGATTTGGACTCCCTCTCTTGCTACCGGCCATTGAAATAAATTTGAGGCCATTTCCTCAATGATCCTCATTGCTTCATCCGGTCCTCTTGCTAGAAGTGATCCTCCCGCGGCCGCGTCCATGAATGTCCTCTCTTCGGATTTAATTCCACCATAGAAAATGCACACTTGGTGGTCGTTTCCAAAATCATGTCCGGGGCACCTTCTTAGCATATCCCTAAAGCGCTTCCACGCCTCATATAAGCTTTCTTCATACCATTGTTTGAAAACAGTGATATCTCCTTTCAATTTGAGAGTTTTTCCGGGTGGGAAAAACTTATGTAGGAACTTTGTCACCAATTGGTCCCAAGTTTGGAATGTTCCTTGAGCATGGCTCAACCACCATGTTTCCGCCTTGTCTATCAATGAGAATGGAAAGAGTCGGATTCGAATTGCATATTCCGAGACTCCATTCATCTTCATTGTCCCACTAACATTAAGGAATTTATGAATATGCTCATGTGGATTCTCCATTGGTGTCCCTCGGAATTGGTTTTGTTGGATCATTAGTAAGAGAGAGGTCTTGAACTCGAAATTGTTGGCTTGAATTGGTGGTCCATTGGCTACCCCTTGATCAACGACGGGTTGGAAGAGGTTTCGGATTGGTGCCTCCACGTTTCTATTTTGAGCCTCCTCTTGGGCTCGTAATTGTTCTTGCATCACCTCTAATTGCCTTTGCATTTGGGCAAACATCGGGTCTTGAACCGGGGGAGGATTATCCGCCATTCTCCTCCTTCTACGTGCGTTGTTGTGGCGAACCGTTGCTTCAATTTCCAAGTCCAATGCGATAGGGGGTTCTCCTTGAGAACGAGTGTGCATACACTTCTTATCAAAAGGGACAAACAAATCAATGCAAATTTTTCAAAAATAAAAAAAAATAAAAAAAATAAAAAATAAAAAATAAAAATAAAAAGTCTAAACTAATCCACTCAATCGTTATCACAATATTGCATATATCAAATTAATTCCGTCTCCCTGGCAACGGCGCCAAAAACTTGATGCGAGATTTACTCTCCACAATGGTTTCAATATTTATAAACTCGAGTCATGCTTACAAGTATACAAGCATATAATTGTAGACAGGATGAAACGAGATCGATCCACAGGGAAAATGAATTAGAACTTGAAAATGCAAGTACCACGACGATAGACGAGTGAAATATTTAGACTATGATTAGGATAGGGTTGATTATGACCTAACACAATACCAAAACATGAACATAAGAATTAAACACTTAAACAACAACAATTATCAATCTAAATGCAAATGCAATAAACAATACCAACAAGAGAGAGAGATTTGAAGATCATAAATAAAGGCAAGACCCTAGGATATGGATACACAATGCTCCTATTGATCAAACAACATGGATTTAAACACACAATCAAGCTAAGTTCATAGATAGGAAGACCACAAATATAAAAGGAGCATCTCTCGAATATCTCCTTAATTGCGAATGCGACAAGGATGGCTATCTCTAACGCATTCCAAGGTCGCACCTACCAAAGGCTCTAAGGGGTCACATTTCCTTCCACATAATCGATATTCGACTAAGAAGACAACTATATAGATTTAATCCAAGCATGTCTATGATCACGGGTTTGACTAGATGCAAGTGATTCATACATTTGATGCTAGTAGGAATGCCACTTCAAACAACACCATTCAAGAACTAGCATGAATTAAAACCTTGACAAAGCATAAATATGTATATAAAACTTAAATCAAGATCAATATTCATATTGTTTCACCATATCCTAGAGCCCTAAGGCTCTTAGCCACCCATATTCACAATAACATCAAGAATACAAAAGAAGGAATAAAAATCCATTCTAAATACAAGCTTAAGAGAGGAGAAGAAATGATATAACCCAATGTAGAACACTCTTCTTCAATCTAATGGCTTGAATCTTCAAATGGATGGTTGAATCTTTCTTTTTCTTCTTGATCTTCAAAAATCCCCAAATGTGGTGTTTCTCTTGTGTATTTTCGAGTTTAAGGGTTGGTGGATGTGTGGTTTGAAAACCCCAATAGATATATAAAGGAGTGGACCAATAATTGGATGCCAAAAGTCAATTTTAATTTTCATCTGTGTGGAACTCGACCCCAGGAACTCGCGTTTGAGGGTCGAGTTTGGAACAAAGAAAATTAGGTCTCTGAAGGCTCTGCAACACGGGCTTTTGGTCGCGTTTGAGGGTCGCGTTTCAGCCTTCAGTCGAAACTCGACCCAAGGGGGTCGCGTTTCGGTCAAAGGATTTCGGCTCTGCAACACGGGCTTTGGGTCGCGTTCGGCGTGAGTCTCCGGTAGCTTCCACGGTTTTGCTTCATTCTCGCTCATTTCTTGGCCGATTGACCCGATTCAACTTGCAGTGCGCTCCTTATTCGATTCTCTATCTTTATATGGTCTTAAATCCCTCAAATTTTGCATTAATTTATCCTCCATTACCTATAAAACTCAAACAACAAACAAAACTTCCAAAATGGGAGGTTAAACGCTCAATTTAGGTTAAAACACATACAACACTCTGCAAATCACTTCATTTAAACCTCAAATTATTGTGCAAAAACACTAATCATCAGTTATCTTGATGGCAAATGTCTCAAGTTCGAATCCCACCACCAACATCATTAGGTGCACACATGACCTACCAAATGTAGTTTACCTCCCCTGTATGGTTTGCAGACTATTACATAGGAATGAAATTTACCCACTGCGCACTTCGGTAGCAGTTGCGGGTTACCTTCGACATAAAAATAATAATTAAAAATCCAATTACAATACCAATACCATAAATACAATAATAAACTAATTAACCAAAACACTAAAATCCAATTGATAATTTAGGAATATTATTATATTATATTACTTATAATCTGAATATATATATATATATATATATATATATTTTATTTTGTCGGTCCGATAAAGTAACGGACCGATCCGACTAACAATGTTTTCTATCCATTAAAATTAAGATTAAACCGACCGAATAACACGTAAAAATTGACTAAATGTCTCAATTTTCGTTTAGTCCGATCTGATTCGTTCAGTCCAAACGGGTTTTGCACAGCCCTTAGCATATGTAATGTAACACGAGAGGGTACAAGGAATCTGATTATTATTCTGATCTGATTATTTGATTAGGGCTACGTATTTCCACTTTTGAAAATTCATAAAAATATAATTATTGTGGGATCTCAATTCAACTAGACCCCGATCTAACTATATAAATATTACTCCCTCCGTTTCATAATGTTTGTTGTTTTAGAGTTTTATTTTTGTGTTAAAATATTTGTTGTTTTATATATTTTCACACTCTTTCTTTCAAATATATGGAGAGAGAAAATTTTACTAAATTTTTAGAAAAATATAAGAGTAAAATTTTATTTGATATAGAAGGAATGAATATATTAGTCTAAAAAATTAATTGTTAATTTTAGATTAAAATCCTAAAATAATAAAATTATGAAATGAAGGGAAAAAAAAAAATTAATTGAAAACACGCGCAGTCCCAACCAAAATCTCTAGAGCAAACGGAGTCCGCCGCTCGACGTTCATCGTCTCCTCCCGCCGCCGATTCGTTGCTATGGACATCAATCTTGGTATGGATTTTATTCAATTAACTTTTTCCCTAATATTGATTTTCTTCATAGTTTTGCCCTAATTTACATCTAATTCAATCATGTTATGCTCTTGAATAACATAGCTGAGAATGGGAAATATAAATAACCTAATTGAAGCTGAATTTTGATCAAAGCTGTTACCTTTTGGATGTGAATGTATCTAATTGTTAGATTTGTATGAATTTTATTTGTTTTGAGACTATTTAACTAGAAGGAGTGTCTCCTAGATGGCAATTTGGGTGATTCTGCTTATGTTGGATATATGAGTTTAATGTAGTAGCTGATAATTAGGTTCCTAATCAAGATGATTTTTGTTTTTGAGAAATAGTGTGCTGGTTTACTGTTTAGTGAGGTTAAGAGTCAATTGATTGAGCTTTGTGATTCTGAAGGTTACGAGATGAAAAAGCTAAAGAGCATGGATCGACTCAGTGAGTTACCCGACTCGTTAATTCTCCGGATTCTTTCATTCTTGGAGATGAGAGATGTTGTTAGAACAACCCTTCTCTCCAAACGCTGGAAAGATCTCTGGACTACCATCCCCTCTCTTCATTTCAATGAGACCAAGAAGAATTTGGTTCAAACCCGAAATTTTATTAATGGGGTTCTGCTGCGTTGGAAAGGGACTGAAATGTTGAAATTCAAAATTAGATTCGGGAAGGCCTACGATGCATCATTATCTGGCGATGTGGATTTTTGGGTTGGTTTTGCAACGGAGAGGAAAGTAGAACAGTTATCCCTATGTTTGCCCTATGATCCTGAAAAGCTTGCGGAGGTAACGAGTGATCCGGTGCACTTGCCAATGCCACCTCAGTGCCTTTACTCATGTTCGTCAATTACAAAGTTGAGTCTAGTTGGTTATGGTGTTCAAGTTGACCCTGGGAATGGGAATGTGCAGTGGGATCGACTCAAGAGTTTAACGATTCGGGGCTATTGCATTAGTGAGACTTGCTTGACCAACTTGTTTCTTCTACTAAGTTAGAAAACTTGTTTGCTGTCCTTTACGGAAGCCATCAGAAGTTGAGCATCCGATCTAGTAGTCTGAAAAGGATGACACTGGTATCCCACACATGTTTCCCTTATGGCAGTGAATATGATCCATTGAAGTATTCAGCGCTCACAATCTGGGCTCCAAATCTTGAAGCATTGTCGATTTCAGGAGCTCCATACAGTCCGTGTTTGCTGCTGAATGTACCGTCTTTAACAGATGCCGATGTTAGTTTTCATGACTAATGTGATGTACGAGTTGGAGAAACAATGAAGCAGCTTCTTCCAGCCATCCAACATGTCGAAACACTCGCGGTATCACTTTGTTGCTTTAAGGTTTGCTCTCTTTGCAACATGCATTCTGCCTTAACTATGGTACTTGTAGATTTGATCATTGATTTATCTCTTTTCCATATATGAATGCCTATATATCGGGACATACTAAAAAAGAAAACAAGCCTATTAAAGTGGGACGGAGGGAGTATAATGAATTGGACCCTTTAGTGACATTCTTAAAGGGATGTCACTGTGTAATGATATTATATTAAATCGGAAATTAACATCATTTCTGGATGGAGATTTATTAAAAAGGAAAACAAATTAAGTGGAAAGACAGGCAAGAAATTAAATACATAAGATAGATGGACCAGTATTAAGAAGTTTGGGGGCATGAGACGAAGTCTTGAAGAAATCTACAAGCACAAAAACGTATGTATATGGCATGCAAGCACAAAATTATATTCATTTAATCTTTCTTGCCTTTTCGATCCCAAAAATTATTTATTAAATTTTATAACCAAGATGTTTCAATAAACTACTCTCAATTGATAATATACTTAACAATTTCTTCCGCAGTTCCAATATCAATATCATCAAGTTTATGAGTTTCATCATCTATTTCTAATTCTTTCTCAATTCGATGTTGTTCTTTCAACGAACATGTAGTATCATCATTTTTTATTTTTTATAACAAATTTATCAAGTGCTCCTTGTTAAGATTTAATTAGCGTGTCATTCTTTATCTTTTCTTTAATTTTTCAAGTCCACTTTCATAATTTATATCAGACATGATTTTTATTAACATATTCAACCAATATAAAACTAATTAACACAAAAAGTAAAACTGTAAATACAAGACAATATTATAATCAATATATAATAAATACTAATCAAACAATAATCAATATGCATTGAACATTGATCAAACAATATCAACCAAAACTAAAACAATATGTCAACAATCAAACAAGTTAAACAATTAATAAATGGGAGTTTTTAAATGTACCATTTAATTTACTCTTTGCACCACTAAAAAATTAAATGAAAAATAAAATAAATACGAAATGATTTATTTACCCTTTTATTACTTGTATGCACTACAATAATTACTCCATGCACCACAAAATAAAATAAAAATAAAAATAAAAATAAAAACAATAGAAAATATATTATTAAACCTATTAAAATCGAAAATAACAAGATCCAAACAAAAAAAAAGTTAGCATTATTTGAACACAATTTGAACTCAAGAACCTAGTTTCTAGTTGTGCAATTGTGGTGGTAAAAATGAAAAGAGATACAACGCAGGATGAAAATGAAGAAGAATATAGCAATGTAAGTCATTTTGAGTAGTTTGTACCGATTGGATTATGAGTTTTCGTAGATTTTTTAGACCTGTTTTCGCGTTTTGTTCGGGACTTACAGTTTGAACATGCTTCAATGCGTTCGAACAATGAAGGCCGAACACACAAGTGATGTTCGAACTTTGGAAGTCGAACATTGATGCAATGTTCGAACTTGTGAAGTCGAACGACACTTCACAAAAAAAGATATAAAACTTAAATCTTTTTTTTTTTATATTCTTTTTTCTTGATGGGATTGATAGAACGATTTGGGTGGGTGCAGAGCAATGGCAGGAACGAGTGCAGAAGATTACTGGGGAGAATGAAAGGAGCGATAAAGAAGGCAATGAGGAAAGGAAGCAAGCAGCAATTCAAGTTTCAGTACGATCCTCACAGTTATGCCCTCAACTTTGTTGATGGTTGTCACCAAGAAATTTGGAAGAGAGAGAGAGAGATTCTCCCCTAGAAAAATTTGGAGATTTCCCAGAAATTACAATTTTGATTTTTGTTGTGTGGGTGGACTGTGGTGTGACTGTGTGAGTCCAACTACTTGAAAAGGTAGAACAATGTTGAAGGACTTGCAAAAAAAAAATCAGATTACTATTATGAATCTATATATCTAGTATCTGATCATTGATTTTACCCTACTAGAACCATGAGAAATTTGGCTATGTTTGGTTTTTTATTTTTATAAATGTTTTGGGGTGAGATTTTTCAAAGATGAGCGTTGATGATGTGATTTATCATAAATCAGCTTATATTTATAAGAAATTGTATTGAAAAATATAAATGTGATTGGTTTCAAGTTTGTAGAGAAATTTAAGATGACATTCTCAAAGAATAAGAACGAGAGTGCTAGCTTTACACTCGGAAAAAGCAAATATGCTCGTTTTATTTTGAACATTAATTTTAATTCTCTCAAGATAAGATTTAAAAAGCTACCTTTTGCAGTACACACTTGTAGTTTGTTTTCCTAAACACAAACCTAATAAAAGTAAGCTCTCATGTTCGAACTAAAAAAAAGAAAGTGCCACTCAATCAAATACAGAATTAGATTTCTCTCATTCCGCTGTGTGAGCATGATGGATTTAATCTTTTCAGAATAAAATGAAATAATATTTGATTTCACATACAAATAGTTTCAGAGACAACAGTCTATTACACAAGTACAATCATCACAATTTATCGCAGAAATTGCCTCTGAATTTCCAAGTATGACACTCCGATCATTTGGTCCAGCTGTCAAACAGAAGGATCCTCGAGTGTCGCAGTAGAAAAATCATTTATTCGAGGGTAAGAAGCCTTTTCAAGAAGCTAGTTTTGTGCCCAGATCAGCATTTTCAATAAACTCGGAAGCTTTGGATCTATTATGCAAAAATGATCATCATTGTGAGGAAGATTGATAAAAATACTTCAGCCTGGAACAAGAATTTGAAGCATGACTGGGACCCAAAACTCCAGATGCTAAAAATAACAACTATACAACAATGCTATTACAGGAAAGGAAAAGGGATCAAGGATAACAAATTAAATGTCACTATTAATTCATAGTTTATATAGATAAATAATGAGGCAAAAAACTTTATAAGAAAAGGTAGTTGGAGCAGGTATCTTAGTAGAATGTGGGGGCAGATTACTAGGAAGGAAAAAGAAATATGCTCCACTAGAGAACATTTCTCTGTGCCATAGTCTAAGAATTTGATTTTGTTCGAACTCTAGAGTTCGAATATAATGCTTATGTTCGAACTCTTGAGTTCGTATGGAGTATTGGCCCATTTGGGCTTTCTGTCTAGGCCCATATTTCTTTTATTTAACCCTGGCCCAGTTGCAAAAGCCCATTTCCCCCTTTAACATATTTTATCTTATATACTTTACTCTAACCCTAAATTATCATATATGTTTTCTCTCTCCCTCTACAAATGGCTGCGCCGATTCATCTTCTCTCTCAAGCCTTACACCAATCCCTTTCAACCCTACTTTCTTCAGAGCTATCTCTGCCGTTCTCTCTGTTTCTTTGGTCGGATTCCTGTCTGTGGTCTCCTGATTTGGCCGTGAGTTGAGAGTCTTTGAGTGATCTCTGAAAGCTGAGGGTTTGTGAAAGCTTCAGGCCCTCTACCTATCTCCCCTTTGTGGTCTAGGGTTTCTCTTGTCACCGGAAGTGCCATCGCCGCTGTTCATGGGAAAATTTGAGCCATCAAGTGTCCATGAGACACATTTTCCCATCTTCAAAATCTCTGATTTTTCTTATATCTTTGTGTTGCTTATTTCAGTTTCATATTAGTTTATTTGTGACTTGTTTTAACTATTTGCTTGGCTACCTATGCGGATCTGGTCCTTTTGCAGTAAAGCCTGTGAAGAAAAACCCTGCAGATCTGCAAGATCTATTATCCGAAGCTTTCAGGCTGCTCAGATGAACTGAAGGGGCCGAAAAATAAGCGATGAACCCCCGACTAGGCTGATACCCAACAGTTCGAACACTTAAAATTTTTTTCCTTCCCCCAAGTCTTGTTCGAATTTTGGACTTCGAACATAACATACACATTCGAATTATACAGTCCGAACGAACCGCGAAACGAGAAAAAAATTAAATCAACAACTCGCTCAAAATCTCATTTTTTTTGCGCACAATCAACTCAAACTAGCATCCAAGCATTCTAATAACATATCATAGCATCTTAAACTATTGGAAAACTAGATTTAAACAATCCCCAACTATTTTTTTGTATAAAACGTAATGAAATAAAATGAAATAAAAGATACAAAATCGAACGGATAACTCACCAAATCGTTCCATGAAACTTATGTTGAAGTTGTCGGGCTTGGAACAAAATCGTCTTGCAATGTTGAACAAATTCCTTCGGGTTGAAATCGAACAAGGACGACGGGTTCGAAGGAAATTTTTTTACGGCGGTTGAAAATTCTTTTTTAACTTTATTTTATGTTTTTAATTTTTCTGTTTTTAAGTTTTTTTTTGTAATGTTAAAAACATATTTTAGATGGGAGGGTATTATTATCAATATTGGTGGTGCAAAAAGTAAAAATTGTAGTGCAATGAGTAGATGTGGTGCAAAGAGTAAAAACTGTGGTACAAATAGAAACTCCCTTAATAAATATATACGTAGATCTACTAAATTGAACAATGGAACCTGGTTATACTATTGTCGTGACAAAGAATAAAGAGGGAGAGAGTTGAGAGCAGTTTTTTATGTATCGAGAGATTGTATTGGCATTAGTGGCGGAACAATAAAATTTTGTTAGGGGGCTACACTATTGTATAATGGAGCGATCACTCATTCATGTTATATTTGCTGGTGCTACTTGAAAAAAAAAAATTACGACAGGAAGGGATGGTTGCCAATTGCCACCCTTTTTTACATTTAGTTTCTTTTTTTAATCTATATATGATACTTTTTCGATAACACAATCAGTTTTCTTTTTATTCTTATTTTATTGAAATAATATTAATTTTACATTTAAAAAATCACTATATTATACATAAATATAAATAATTATATTTAATCACAATTATCATAATCTTTAATATCCACTAAATAAATATAAAATAATAGATTTTAAAAGGGTTCATTGGTTTAACTATCACGAACAATATATGAATTCTGGTTTTCAACACAAATTTTAAAATGTTGTCTCTACAACACAAACTTACATTTTTTTTTTTTGTAATTGTAACAACAGTTCAAAATTGAGTGTAATTACAATCATGCAAATTATCCAAAATACTTAACCCAATTTTATAAATTTTATGGACCCACCCCTCTAATTATTTTCTCTCTCTTATTCACTCCCTCTTTCCTTCGATTTTAAAAATGTCATGAACCCACCGCTAACTAACTATACATGTAACAAAAGAAAAAAAATAAAAGCTAGCTAAAAAGAGAACACATAACTCGAACTCGAGCCAAATGGAAAACTAGTAAAATTCTTAAGAAGCGCTGTAGAATAATTTTATTTATATAATAGGAAATACGGATCGATATCCGAGCCTTAATTTTTTCGGGGGCCAGTTAAGGGGTAGATTGTAAGTTGCATCAGCTATTCGAGCATAGTTTAGCAGACGAAGGGTGGTCTCTTTAGGGACACGAGTCGTCATGCTCCATTCCTTGTTCACATCCTTCCATCCATTCTCAATTTCTTCTACAAACTTAGTTATCGCCTCTTTCTTTGATACACCGTATTGTTTCATGTAGCAATCCACCACGGTCATCATTTCCCCTCCCTTATTCTCACGCTTCCATTAAATGCACACACACATACATATTTTTATTCCAATTAGAATTTAGAATGCAACCAAAAAATTAAATTTATCACAAAATGTCTTGTCAGACTTTGGAAACACAAAATGCATAAAATCAGACCATCAGGCGGGCGAGTCACGCGGGTCAACCTTGACCCACCCCTCGCCCCCAAAAAAAAATTGTTCGTAAAAAATCATATATCATTCTTAACACTAAAAAGTATCAGTCCCAAGTACAAAACTTATCACCCGTAACCAATACCTTCAACTGCTTCTTCCTAGCAAGATTGCGGTTTTTTTTCCACCCGATTTATGTGTGTGTGTGTGTGTTTGTTGGGGAAGGGGTGAGTATTTCCAGTGTGTCTGTAGTATGAAAAGCATATTTGTGTAATAACTCAATTCTGAATTCTGTTGGTCTTTCAAGCACCATTGGGCATGTGGCTCATGGGAAGTCAACAGTTGTGAAGGCCATCTCTGACATTCAGGTATCGAACTCCACACTGGGTATTTCTTTAGACATCCATTTACTCTGTGAGTTTAGGAAGTATTTTCCTAAAATTGCAATTAAATGTTTTGTAATTCCAATCAGCACTAGTAAAGTAGACAAAGAGAATGGAAATGGATATGACCAAGATGGTTGTAGTGACCCGATTTATTTTAATTGCTACGTTCTTTTCCTAAAAATATCTTTTTCATTATTTTTTTTTTCTCTGTGTGATATAAATTGATTAAGTCTACTAAGTCGCGCTTAAGTAATTTATAAGCATAAATTCATTTTAGCATATAGTCATTTCATGTCATGAGCATGCATTGATTATTTTTTTGGAGTGTTTAATTGATTATGATTTATCCTCCAGCCCATTTAGAATTATCTTGAGCCCAAGATTTTTTTTTCTATTTCAAGCCCAAATAGTTGAGCCAAAGTCTAGAATCTTCCTTGTTTGTTTTTCTCTCTTTTCCCACGTTTTGGCGATAAATGAACGGATAGCTTGAAATTCAAAAACTCAACCGTATCATCTCCTTATTCCCTTATCAGCTGCAAATGAGATAGGACAGCGTGATCTCTCTTTTATTTCAAATTTCAAAACTTATCAACCTTATCAATCTGTTGGTGAGGATACGTGATCTCCCTTTTCTTTCTCTAGCCCTAACCTCATATTATAAATAGTGCGTCCTTTTATTCATCTCCACCGCACCCAAAAATAATTGTAGCAAGCTCGGAGTGTTAAGAAAAGAGTTGTTGAGGTATGGAGTTTCGTCCGTGTCTTTATATTTTTTTTACGTGTAGCAGACACATCCTAGCTATATATACATATTCACGTTGTATCTCTGTTCATGGGAAGGGGGGGTGGTTTGATGTTTTCTTCCCAGAGTCATAAATGCGGTGGGGACCAGTGTTGATGACTTGTCTGATTAAACTTGCTTTCTCAATGCTTTGTTGCTTTGGGTTTTGTGTGCATGTGTGGATGATATGTATGTGTGTGTGTATATATATATATATATATATATATATATATATGCGTTTGTGATGTGCGTGTATATATGTATATAATATGGATATGTATAGATAGGGTAATCAACACACACACACGTCACTTGCATATACATATATATATATATATATATATATATATATATATGTATGTTTGGATTTTTGTGCATGTGGTATATATATGTATGTTTGGATTTTTGTGCATGTGGTAGCATGTGTATATATAATATATATATATATATATATGATTGGACATAGGGAAAGGATCAAATAGGAACCAAATCCTCCCGTGAGAACCTAGGAACCAAACATATTAGCAAATTATTAGTCACATATAATCGCCAACATATTAGCAATATGTTGCTAATATTATGATCTCGTCAAGTTAGCAAAACGAGTTTACCTCATGTTAGCAACATAATCTCTTGATGTTAGCAATATAAATCTCTCATGTTAGATTGGTTCCTAGGTTCTCACGGGGGGATTGGTTCCTATTTGAACCCACGCCATTGGACATATGTATATGTATTATATGAACTGTTATATATATATATATATATATATATATATTATATGTGGGATGCTTGTGTTTGTGTCATGCTATATAAATATGTGTGTACCGTATGTATAGTTAGTTAAATCAATAAATAAGATTAAAGAATTATGTCACTATATGATTAATTGTTTTAAACATGCAACATAGATGAATTTCATGCATAATTTCGTTACTTTAATTATTATGCATTGTATTAATTTATGATAAATAATTTATAGGAAGCGCGCAGGACTTAATTAATTTATATCCGAGTCAAGGTGAAGGTGAAGGTGGGGTTTCACATGATCATGTCCTGATTATTCTCTCTATATTTTATTATCGAGTATGTGATGACACAACACAGTACAGGGCCTTCGGGCTAAATGAAAATGGGCCTCCGGGCTAAATGAGACAGGGCCTTCGGGCTAAAATGGGCCGACGGGCTATATGGTTTGGTCTACGGACTGAACACTTTTACTATTCTCACTTACTCGTTTAATTTTATATAGCTTGAATAATTGGACACTCCCCACTGAGTTTAAAGTACTCACCCCAAAACTTTCCTTTTTAGGTGGAGACTCGGGTGATGCGTAGCGGACAAGATGTGATGATGGTGGTCAAGTGGTCAAGCATGATTAAGATTTAATTTATTTTGACTTTATTTTATGTAATAAGTGTCGAGTTATGCTTTGAAACTTCCGCTGTATTTCAAGTAAAATATTTTATTAATGAAAAGCATGAATAACGTACCTTTTTCTATTAAAGTGAAATTGGGGCGTTACAATGGTGCATTTAGAATTCAACTTATTGATGCCAATCTTGAACTTGATGACCAGATTTGACAAGTTCTCTGTATGGTCCTTTTGTTAGGAAATTTTTGATTTCCTAAATAATCTAAATACGGGTAACATATTTTTGTGTAATTACATTTGCTATTTAAATATTTGTGGACTTAATTAAATGGTCTTAATGAGGTAATAGTCCATAGGCTGCGTAATTGATATGTAATTAATGAATAGATACAAAATACTGTTCTAATTAGGGTTTTATGGGTGCCCTAATTAAATAGTATATATATCCCCCTTGGTTATGGTCCTCAATACACTAAATCGAACGCAGTTTTTACTTTTTCTCATTTGAAACAAAAACGAAGGTCTCATAAAAGGAATAAGGAGATTTAGTTGAGGAAGGTCATAATACCAAGTCCCTGTTTATGTTCGGGTCTAGAGATTGTTCATGGAGATATTCCGCATCAAGGTTTTCAATCTCAATAGATTCAGATATTCTTATAATCTTTGACAATCTAGTGTGATGTTATTATCCTAGAATATTGCATGATCTAGGATATATAGAGAAAATAGGCTAGGGGATTTATAAATTCTTACACCTTTTGGTTATTCTCACTTAAAAAGGATCTATTTGTATGGACTTTATTGCCTTGTGGCTTTGTGCTCCATGGTTTATTGTGCTTATTCACTTTTGGTGGGGTTGTTTTCATCATCCTTTAAATGCATGATGAACAATCACTACAAGAAAAATGCACATACACCACAGTTTTTACCTGTGGTCTATCCAATTTCAGGACTGTGGTCTTTAATCACTGTTGTAAATTTTGCAAGGCCATAGACCACAGTTTGAAACCGTCTTTAAATTACCATGGTTCAAAACTGTGGTGAATAACATGAAAACTGTGGTGATATCTGTATTTAAACCACAATTCAAGCACAAAACCATTGTCATATTACCACGGTTCAATATAAATGTGGTAAAAATTGTTGTCACATTACTGCAGTTTGATTAAATCGTGGTGAAAGCCGTTGTCATTTTACTACCGTCAGTCCAACCGTCGTGAAAACCGTGGTTAATTTACAACCATTTTTTGTGAACTGTGGTAATTTTTTTTATTTTTTTATAATTATTTTTTTATATTTTCAAATTAGTGATAATTTATATAGAATTTTGTATTCCATTATCGAATCTGTATAATCCAAAATTCAAAAATATTTATATAAAGCATAAGCATAAAAAATACAAGCTTCATCCAATATTCAAAATACAAGCTTTCCAAAATATAATATACTTATAAGGCTGCAAAAGATCTATAAAAAATACAAATTAATGTCCAAACAACTACATATTAAAAGTTCAATACTACCCTTAATATGAAAATCAAAACTAAAAGTAGCGGCATGAAGTGGCTCTCCTCAAATCAACACCTTGGACATCAAATGGCAAAATCCATACGAGTTATGCAACTGAGATAACTACAACATTATAATTATAAATAAACCTCCAATTGTACCATCAACATTGAAACGTGAAAAATAGAGTGCAAACTATTCTATAATTCTAAAATAAATTAATTATAACTAACTACAAACCTAAATTACCTTGCATTAAGATCTTATACATAATGAAGCACGCAATTCACCCATTCCATACGAACTTCATCAATATCCTCGGGTAAATACTTCTCTTTTTTATCTTAACAATCTCATACTAAACAAATCCTGATGTAGCTTCTTTGTCTACCAACATCTTCTGTCTAATTATACTGAATTAATAAAATATGCAGAGTGCAAGCAAGTTCTTCTTACTGGAAGCTGCAGTAGCCTTGCTGGTGGCGTTCTAGAGAGAACAACAATTACTGCCAGAATATCATCATCACCTCTGCTTTCCTGCTCAAGGTCATCGTGCATCTTCAAGCAAAACTACTTAATTAATTAACATAATCACCTGCTGCAAGCATATATATTAATTAATTAATTCATTTAGCATGCATATCTCCAAATAAAAAGAGCATCAACGTGAACTTAATAAAACTATATATATATGCTAAATTGTCTTGCATGATTGGTTGAAATAAATGAGATCGATCGACCACACTACATCAACAATATGGCTCCGACAGTTAAAGAAGAACATTTTTGTATCTCTCATCAGTTTTAAGCTACTAATTGAAATTATATAACTACTACTGAAGTAAAGAAAATACCTCCTTAGAAATATTGTGAAAGATTTTAGTTATTTCTGAAAAGTCAGGTCTCAAAGTAGGAGCACTCAATCAGCATCTCTCAAGTAGCTCAGCAAGCTTGGTGTTTGTATGTTTCGGAATAGTCGGCTAGACACCCTAAAATTAGAGAGAATTAAGGTGCATATATTCAGCAGCACAATATATCACACAAAACTTATTTTCTGCAAATAATGAAAACATATATAGATTCATTTGCATCACTCTCAGATTTGAGCCCCATTGAAACCTTTAACCCTAATATTCACCTAGCAATACAAATTCATGTTAATACATGTGCACAAAGAGTAATGGCCAACATACATCAGCTCTGCAACATAAATCTACTACTGACACCCACCCCCCTATTAATTACAACGCTGCTGATGACTTTCTAAGTATATAAATATATATCGTTTATTTTTAGATGATACTGTCAATGTTTAATAAGTTCTCCTGATTATGGTCTACAAATGGCCGGATTTATAATCTTCCAATATTAATTATTAGTTAATTAATAATAATAATCTTTTATAACCATATATAGTTTTATCCCTTTCTCTTTATTTGGGGAATTGAAACTACTTTTTTCTATAGTTTAAGGACTTAATTGTAATTGTGTTTAATTTCAGCATGTGTATACATAATCTGTAACTATATATAACTACCAATCTACCATATTTCTGGAGAGAAATTAACTCTCTCATATAAAGGACAGAGACATGTTATCAGTTTCATATTATGTCTACAAACATTATTCTGTCTTTATATATAAGTACTGTCACTCTTGATCTAACAGAGGTAAAACTATTGTTTGCATTGAGTTCTTGCTCTTCTGGACCTTTGAAAAGGGGCTTGTAGATTTCTTTTCTCATGTTTTTTCCATGAGGATGCCCATTATTACTGTCTAATATTTGTGCTTGTTATATTTTTCCACAAGATTAATTATGTGCCTAGAATAATTTGAAATAAATGTCTGCCTTGATTACTTATGCCACTGATTTCCTTTACTTATAATCACATCAGTATTTTACACAACATACCTGGTGAAACATATTGGTAGAATACAACTATCTATTTGCACATTTATACATGTAAATGTGAGAGTGTGAATTAAATGATAGCAGACACTACACGTAGGGCAACCTCTAAAAAAATAATCACCAAGAGACAACATATATACTTTCTTGAGGCACCTTCTTTTTGTCATCAATGCGAAAGTTGCATGGAGTTATGCAAGCATAGATGTACTCTCTTTCTCTCTCTCTGAATGTATGTATATATATATATATATATATATTCTTGTTGAGTATATACACCACAAATTATTCTGTTTTTCAGTGTCAGAAAATTTGGTCCATTATCATGTGCCACAATCTGACAATTTTATATAGTTTCGATGTTTTTTTCTCTAACCTTTTTTGACAGTGAATATGTCAAATATGTAAGGTTTAAAAAGTAGAGAATGGTAATTTTTCTGGCTCTACAACTCTGAACCCGGGCTTCAAAATCCCTTCCTTTATAGCAGACTAGCAGAAAAAACGTGCACTGCATGCAATTCAACTAATTTGCTTAAATTAATTATTGGAGTTTGCATAATTTTACTATACTAAATTTGAGTGGTCAATTTTAAAAATATATTTCATTATATATATATATATATTAATTTATAAATTTAATAATATCTGAATATTCTAGATTAATCAATAATCAGAAAAATAATATAAACATAAAACATAATTAAATTGTAACGTTTCAAACACGAACTCAGAATTTATAGCCTTTTAATTTGTTTATATTTTTTTTGTTTTAATACACACACACACACACACACACACACACATAGATATGTATATGTATTTATATACATAGGGTTAGGTATGAATACGTTATATCTTAGATTCCTCAAAGATTAAAAACGGCCAGAGGAGTTTGAAAAACTCTATAATGTTTATAATATTTCTATTTAAAAAATTACTAAATAATGGACGAAAATGTGAAAGAAGGCGATAGGTTGATTTAATTAATATGTTCATTATTTTAATTAATGTATATAAATTTATTGCTTAATGTATTTGTTGGTTATATATCTTATATATGAATTTATTATATAATTGTTAATATTTTATTGCATAATTATTCTGTACCACTCATGCAATAAAATTATATCAATTACGTGATAAAGTATTTTAAGAAATAAAATAATAGCAATTAAACAGTAAAATGCAGTACGAGAGAGAGATGCATGTATTCTTTCTCAAGATTCTTTTTTTTTTATATAAAAATTCTCAACCTTCTAAGATTGATGATGTATATATATATTAACAAAATTCAAATCTTCTATTCAACAATTTTTGTGTTGACTTTACCGTCTAATAAAAATATAAATTTTTAATTAATATATGTTCACAAAATATTGCATCATCCATTTCAGAAAAATTAAGTATAAAGTTAATTAAACTCACTAAAAAGTTAATGAGTTTAAAATAGTATTAATTATATGATTTTTTACTATCATGACAAAACACCTTATCACACATCAATTAACATAGTTTATCTCATAAATAAATTATATTTTTAACCACTCTATGTTGTCAATTAATTTACGTATATCACGATACACTGAATTGATTGAACTATTTTAATTATTACACATATCACAAATTATTAACTATTTTTTATGTGTATTTTATCCGAACATACATTTAATACTATATTTTTTTTTGTAATATAAATGACTACATTAAACAAATAAAACTAAAAATAATTTAACTAAATTAAAATCGTGTTAAATGTATAAATATCATGTGCTTAAAGATTAAAAAAAAACTTCATTATTATAGCAACATGTGTTGCTCAATGATAAAGAAATGTTAAAATCTCAAAGTTTGGTTAACAGTTTGTTGTGGTAAAATGCGTTCAATGTTTCATTTTCAATATATTTTAAAAATATTGTACATTGTTTACAATTTTTTTATGAAAAATGTAATTTGATTTTCAGTTGTAATTCTTGATTGAATGATTAACTAATTTAATTAGTAGTATAAATCTAAGAAAAAATTATTCAATTTCTCAATTTCAATTATTTCCTCAACTAACAAAGAACGTCCATTCTCATTCTCATGATTGATATGCTTTAAAATTAGTAATCACCATTTTCGTGGAAATATATATTCCAAAATATGTGCAATATAAATTTCTTTCACCCGAGAAATTTAATTATTCTCATTCAACCAAAACACCTAATATATATATATATATATATATATATATATATATAGGGGTGGGTTCAAATAGGAACCAATCCCCCCGTGAGAACCTAGGAACCAATCTAACATGAGAGATTTATATTGCTAACATCAAGAGATTATGTTGCTAACATGAGGTAAACTCATTTTGCTAACTTGACGAGATCATAATATTAGCAACATATTGCTAATATGTTAGCGATTATACACACTGCTAATATGTGACTAATAATTTGCTAATATGTTTGGTTCCTAGGTTCTCACGGGGGGATTTGGTTCCTATTTGATCCTTTCCCTATATATATATATATATATATATATATATATATATATAGGGATGAGATCTGGTGAGAACCGGTCACCAAGTGGGAACCGGGAACCGATCCCATCCGTCTATTCCGAAAAATGAACGCACCAGATGAAAAAAAAATTTCGGTGGCAATTTTATAATTAAAATGAAAATCTTCAATTCGCACGTCTCATTAAGGGTAGAATTGGAACAACTGACTTTTAAAAAAAGTGACATCATCATGTTTTGAAAAAATTCTTAAAAACTTTAAATGATCATAATTTATTCGTTTTTAATCGGATTTACGCAAATCTTATATCAAATTAAAGCTCTTTTCATGCTCTTTCATTTAAGATCCATATTGCATATGTTTATTTGAAAAAAATAGATGAAAAATACAAAAGATCATTTTTAGGCATAATTTTCGCATAGAGCACCCCCAGATTTATATTAGCATGTTGTATACAACATTTTAGCATGACCTATATAACATTTTAGCATATTGTGTAATACATTTTAGCGGGTGATATTATGAATATATTTATAACAGTTTTATATAAACACTTGCACCTATATAGATACTACAAAATGAAAAACACGAGTTGATAATAAAAAAAAGAATGAGAAAGTGAAGCAACGAAGGAGAAGACTGACAACTAAGAAAGAAAATGCGTAAATATTTTCCGAAACGAGATAAAGTTTATGAGAGCAAAATATATGCTGCAATTCTAAGTGCAGAAAGTAACACACAAATTTAGCCTCCTACTTCGCTCATTTTAGCCTCATTAATTTCTCATTTTAGCATGCGTTGATAAACAAAATATAAAACGGTGATTTCGTTGGAATGAAACACAATACACCCAATTTGGGGACAGTGAACCTTAATAAAAATCTCATAATTACTAATTGGGATCATATGAGCCATAATTGGAACGTAATAAACCCTAATTGGGAACGGTGAACCCTAGTGAAAAATGTCATATCAAATTTAGCCTCCTACATCACTCATTTTAGCCTCATAATAAACCTTAATTAGGAATGGTGAACCCTAGTGGAAAATGTCACATCAAATTTAACCTTCTACTTCGCTCATTTTAGCCTCATTCGTTTCTCATTTTAGCATGTTTAGATAAATAAATATGGAACGGTGATTTCATTGGAATGAAACGCAGTACACCCTATTTGGGGACAGTGAATCCTAATGGAAATCTGATAATTACTAATTGGGATCAGATGAGCCCTAATTGGAATGTAATAAACCCTAATTGGGAACGGTGAACCCTAGTGGAAAATGTCACATCAAATTTAGCCTCATACTTAGCTCATTTTAGCCTCATTCATTTCTCATTTTAGCATGTTCTGATAAACAAAATATGTAATAGAAATTTGACAACGTATATAACCTCATGCTTCCGTTATTTTAGCATTATATTCTAAATGGTAATTATGGTTAATAAAACTTAATAGTAATATAATTACCGCAAAGGAAGTGTCATAAATACTTTTATTAAAAATCATATATATTCTTAAAAAAAATGAATGTGTTGAAAACAATTCACAAGCATGGTAAAACATGATATTAAATTATGCACAATCGCTATAATAACATCAAGCTGGACAGTTTCTAGCATCATGATCTGACAACTTGTGGCAATTGCTGCACATTCTGAGTGGTTTGTTCTCCTTTCTCTTCATTGCCTCCTCCTTATATATCAAATGACTGTCGCTACCTTTTGTTTTAACTGGAATAGGTGGATGAACAACAACTTCAGAAGGGGCACGTAAATCGTAGAATTGCTCAAACATCATTGTCTTGCTATGTGAAGTAGAACCCTCCATATCACCATGTGAGTAATCTTACTACGGTCACTTGAAACAGAAGAAGCTAACACATTAAAATAAAAAAATTATAAACTGAACAAGGTAAAACATAATAATACAATCACATCAAGAGATGTTCAGACACAAATTGATTTTTAGCATTAGGTATGTACCATTCTAGCACCATGCAACATACATTTTAGCACCAAAGTATTCTAATGTTTACATGGTGTCTGTAACATTGTGTAGCCAAGTCGCAAAAACACACACACACACACAAAAGAAAAAAATAAAAAAAAGCAAAGCATGGTATGTATGACATGTTTCACAGAGTGCAGTAGAAATAACATTAAACCATCATGTTATGATGCTAAAACATATGTGATGAGGGGCTAAAACGAATACATTAACATGCTAAAATATATGTGACGACAGGCTAAAATGAATACATTAACATGCTAAAATAATTAAACAAATCAAATTAATGCATATTCTGTATATTCTCATACTAAATTCTAGGATTCCTAACAATTAGAAAATAACTAATATTTTTCTCAAAATAAAAATAAAAATGATACAACACAGATCTGAACGAAACAGATCAAATCAATCAAAAATATTGAATCTTCATAACAAAATGATGAAGCCAGAAACTAAAATAAGATGAGAAATAAAAATCACGAGAAGAAACGAGAAATAAATCGACACACCAAACTGCTAAAATAAATTGAAAAGAAAAAAAACAACATACATGGAGTTACCATACGAAGACAATGCCGCCGATGAATTCTATGAATCACAGGATTGAATCTTCATGATAAAAAGATGAAAGCAGATGCTGGAAAATAATGAAAAATCAAAAAGGGAAGAAGAAGAACGTAAATCAGCGAGAGAGAGAGAGAAAAAAGGGGAAAGATGAATATGAAAAAAATCTGAAGAAAGAAAGTTGAAAAACTGAATTACTATATTGCCCTCCCCTTCATCAAACTTGTCAAATATTACAATTATGCCACCGCCCCATTCACTTAACCTGAGCCGTCCAGATTGAACCAATGAAGGGATATGATTGGTTCCTAGTTCCCATACGGGGGAAGGGTTCTCATTTGATCCCTTCCCTATATATATATATATATATATATCATTCTATAAAAAAATTCTAATGTACAACACTTCTACATATAACTACGAATTATATTATTGTTCTATATATATTATGTTTAACTAAATAGTTTGAGAATTATGTTAAATAATTAGTAGTTCAATCTAAGGGGAAAATATTTGATTTTTCTATTTCAACTCTTTTATTATAAGTGATTGGACTGTGTTTATTCTCAGTCATATGATTATAGGTAGTCAACATAATCCGTATTCCAAAAAATTATGCACTATGCATCCCCCATGAATTTAAATAGCTATTCTTAATTAACTGATAATCTAATATAAAATATTTTATATATAATTATAAAACCAATCAATATTATATTCTAAATTTCTCAAATTATAAATTAATAAGCTAGAAAAAGGTAACATTTGAACTATAATTTAAAATTTATTTTTCCAATCAACCATTTGTTATTGTAATATTTTAAAAGTCATGTATAAATTATAGATTCGTATAAAGTTGGAGATTTTTTTTACAATTAACTCTATTCTTAAAACTTTATCTAGCAACTTTCAAAATAGAGCCCCCAAATTGTTCTACATTAATCAATTCTTATATTTATCTTCATCATGGACTTTTTTTAAGTGTTCTTCATTCACTTTAATAGATATATATTTTAATAGTTCAACATATATTATCTGACATGTCTTCTTGGTGCAGTCAACATTATCCGAGCCCAACCATAAGTAAAGAAGTTGAAATTTAGTTTCAATAAATTTAATTGGAACTACTCTTAATCATATGAATGTGAGTGAACACATCAATTTCAATTAATAAATTAAAACTTAGCATGTTGGTTGTATATATTATGGAACCATTTTTTTTTTCAATTTTCTTTCATATACCATATAACATGATTTAGAACACACACACACACACACACACACACACACACACACACACACACATTGTAGTTATCACAACTAAATTACATGTTTTCTATTAAGAACTATTTAAATAACTTATATTAAATGAATCAAATTATTGATTGAATGTTGATGTAATTCTTGATTATTGACAGATAATTTCTTAAGAAAAATGAGTTAGATTAGTTTATAATCTTTTCATAAATTCAAATTTTTAATTTTCAATCTCCTTCATTGGGATGTAATTTGTTGGTCCCAAATGAGCCAAATGGGGTTTAGAAGGAGGGTTGAATAAACTCTTTTTAAAATTTAATTTAAAGTGCGGAAATATATGGCCTTGACTCGTTACTTGATTTGTACTAACTATCGTTGAGATAGTCTAGAATAATAATTTCAGAGGATGAAATATCTAATGAACAAGATAAAATAGCCGTAATCAGTCGTTAGTGAATATGACTTTGGATATCTGATTTGAATAAACGTGTTGTAATTAAAATATGTCAATCAAATTAAAGCAATGTACAACACATAACATTTATAGAGATTCGAAGCTAAAACTTCTACGTCTTCTCTATTTTTGTATAGATCAGTTGACGTGTCATCTTTATTGATTTTCAACTCGTCTATGTGATAATTGTGTATTCGTTCAATCGAGTTTGTCACGATTGATTATTTTAAGTTATTTGACATTTCATCAAAATATTTGACCAATTGTTTTTCCAACATAATCTATATAAACTATGTAATAGTACAATTCTATTAAAACAATATTTAAATTATAACATATAATATATTATATGTGGAGAATTAATTATATACTATATTATATCACTGTAGGATTATGTTTTTTTTTTTTTTTCTTATTTGCTATGGTTGATATGATGAAGAAATAATTGGTGGAGAGTTAATTGATGCGAATGAAGAATTGTAATAGTACAATACTATTGAAATATATATAATATATTACACGTGATAATGATTAATTATATAATGATTGATGGAGAAGAAATTCTCGATTTTTGATAGAGAACTTCTTAAGCATCATCAGGTTAGTTTATAATCTTTTTATAAATCCAAACATTTATTTTTCAATCTCTTTATTCGAACGTAATTTATGTAGACTATAAGATTGATGGAGAATTAATTCAATACAATTCTATTGAATTAATATTTAAATTATAAAATTAAATATAATATATTATATGTGTTGAATTAATTATATACTATATTATATTGTTGCGGGATTATATTTTTTAATTTTTTTCTTGTTTGCTATGGTTGATATGATAGAGAAATAATTGGTGAAAAATTAATATGGCGTGGATGAATAATTGGAATAGTACAATACACTGAAATAAATATAATAAATTATATAATATAATATATTGCTATTTTACCCTTAAATTAAGTGCATATTATAGATATAATAGACAAATCATATTTTGTAAGAAATTAAATAAAAATTATATATTATATTTACAAATAATTATTTATAATATTTTATATTAGGGATAATTTAAGGTAGTAGAGTTCAATTATTAGGGATAATTTTATGTAGTAGAGCTTAATTATAACTTAACTATTGAAATAAATATAATATATTATATTTACAAAAAATTTGTAATATATTATATTACCTTTTTACCCTTAAATTAAGTGCAAATTATGGACATAATAGGCAAATTATATTTTGTAAGAAACATCCACACTTTTCATATAGGTATAGATAAATTATCATCCAACATAACTGTGACACATTTTATCATATGATCATATCGTAACGCCACAAATATAACACATCAAATTTTGTGTTTCCTTTCATTCTTACTAGCTATGTTAATATTCAATTTGAGTATCAACAGACAATACACCGACCAAAAGAAAGACGACACGACATGAACATTGTAGAAATAAGACAATTTGATGAAAAAAAAACAAGAAGCTCAAAAACTTACCACTACAGCATGCTGTCTGCTTTCACAGGGAATCTGCGGAAGAAGCTGCTTGGAGCAGAAGGCATCTTGCTCCTAAATCTTGGATGCCTAAGCAGAAACAACCCTCCCAAAAGAGTGACAATCTTGAAAGAAGTGACAAACAGAACAACAACTGCACAAATGCAACTAACTAGCTAATATTAATTCAAGAGTGCTCTGTATACAAAAATAAAGAAGATTGGTGAATTTCATTCTAACTGCGACAAATTGGTAATAGAAAACACAAAAAATCAGATTAATTAATTATAATTGCAACAAAAATTCTAAAAATTCAAAATTAATTAAAACCATACGAAAAACTAGACCTCACACAAGCTGCTTCACTTACCAGCGGCTCAAGCACATTGGCAGAGGGAGATGAAAGCAGAATTAAAACTAGATGCTTAGGCGACAACTTTGATTTCGCACAACCTTCTCCACTTTCCAGTTGCTCGGCAAGACGATAACAGATCTACAGCAAAAAATCGAAGCAAACAACTCCAATTCTAATTTGTTAAGTGAGTAAGAGAGAGAAATAGATGAAAATTTCAAAGTGAGCAATTGAAAAATGGCCCGCCGCTGGTGAGAGAAAGAGTTAGGATTTTTTTTTCTAATTCTCGCTCTTTATTGTTTTTTTTGTTAAGTTATAAAATAAAAATTAGAAAAGTGTATTTTAATAACCACGGTTTAAGTAGCTTGTGGTCGAAAATCCAAATACACCATAGTTAGGAAATCGCCGTGGTGATCTTTCCCCAAAAAAATGCTCATATACCACATTTTTAATAAAAACCGTGGTAATTATGTATATTACCACAGTTTTAACCAAAAACCATGGTTAATTGAGTGTGGTGTATGTGCGTTTTTCTTGTAGTGAATGCATTATGTTTTGTTTTTTAAGGCCAACAAAAGATTGACTTCTTGAATGTGTTTTGTAGACTGTTCGCTTTAAAAATGAACTGGAACGTAATATTACTATCAAGCTTGGGTATGCCAATGCCAAGATATATAAGTGTGAAGATGATCAATGCTCGGCCCATGAGTTACAAGTAAGATCCTAACTGTGACCTGACTTGTTATTGTTGTGGAGAAAATTTTACTTTTGGTCCCATAGAACACACCTCAGTTCAATTTTGGTCTCGATACTATTAATTTTGGTCCTTTTTCAAAAAAATCGCTCAGTTTTAATCTCATAGGTTTAAGATTATCAATTTTAGTCCCATGAGTTTTAGGCCAAAAGCGGGACCAAAATCAATATTTTCTCTATTTGGGACCAAAAATGATAGTATCGGGACTAAAATCGAACTGAGGTGTGTCTTGTGGGACCAAAAGTGAAATTTTCTCTATTATTGTGTTGTGTTTCCTAGTTCTTACTAACTACATTATAATTTTTCTCAGGGCATATGGAAGTGGAAAAGAAGATAGCCCGATGTGTGATGTCCTTGGTTTTGAGAACTCTAGGATGAAATTGCTTCAACATGTATCTTTCATTGAATATTGCCCGGTAAGGTTTTTATTGCATCATTTTTTTGGTCATTGTCAACTGTATTTCATTTTTTACTCTTTGAGAACAAGGCTGCCAAAATAACAAACTTCTACTGGGTCTTTTTTTTAGTTACTATGCTAATTTCAACCTTACTTGTGTTAGGGTTCACTATATATCTTCATCATCATGACTATTACTTGGATTTTCATACTTCTCTGCAGGGTCATGATATTCTCATGGCTACAATGCTTAATTAATCAGCTATTATTATGGATGAAGCTTTACTTCTCATAGCTGCCAATGTGAGTTGTCCACAACCTCAGACTTCAGAACATTTAGCTGCTATGGAAATTATGCATCTGCAATATATCATAATACTTCAAAATAAAGTTGACATTGTCCAGGAAAATGTACTCCAGAATAGTTTCCTTGTATGCTGAGCAAAATGAATTACAATTTGCTATGCCTGGAGGCTTTATTAGAGTTGGAACGATGATGAACCCCATACTTACTCGTGTTGATAGGTTGGTCGGTTATGTTCTTGGAGAAGTTGGTTCTCTTTCCGAAGTGTACATTGTTGTTTGGTATATACATCATTTTAGAAGAAAAGATGCAAGAGAAAGCTGTAGTTTTATTTATTTTCATATATTTTCAATAGTGATCCCAACTTCTCTCTTATAGAGAGATTTGTACAACTCATAAGGAAAGAGATAATTCTATTCTAGGGTGGATTAATTAGATCCCAATTTATAGTTTATTTCCTTCTAACATATTACTTCCTTCTAACACTCTCCCTCAAGTTTAGTGATGGGATCACCGATACTTAACTTGACAAGAACTCCAGCAAAATTGGTAGCGTTCACAACTTTAGTCAGAATGTCGGCTAGTCGATGTTCTGATCGAACAAATGGTAGCTCCACAATTCTACCTTTGATTTTCTCTTTAATAAAATGACGATCCACTTCCATATGCTTGGTTCTATCATGCTGAACCGGATTCTCGAATATGCTAATTGTCACAAATAGTTGACATCTTTACTTTGGAAGAAATCCGATTTCAGTTAAAAATTTTCGTAACCAAAGAACTTTAGTAAGCTCACTCTTGATTCCACGGAACTCAGCTTCAGCACTACATAAGGCAAAAACCTTTTGTTTCTTACTCCTCCTATTGACTAGATTTCCTCATACAAAGGTAAAATATCCTCCGGTGGATCGTTTATTGATGCTTTGCTTAATTAGCTTCCACAATGATGTTTTAATATTTATAAAACTCGTGTCATGCCTACAAGTGTATACGCATATGATTGTAGATAAGATGATACGAGGTCGGTCCACAGGGAAAAAGGAATAGAAATTAGACAATGCAAATACCACGACGATAGACGATCGGAATATCTAGACTATGAATAGAGAGAGGGTGCGATTTAACCTAATCAATACTAAACATGATCAAAAGACATAAACACTTAAACAACAATAATTATAAATATGATTAGCACTCAAAAGACAATACCAAACAAGGGAGAGTTTTGAAAATGGTAAATAAGGAGAAACTCTAGGACATGGCTACACAATGCTCATATTAATCTACACAAGGGATTACACACACATATATGCAAAGTTCATAGATAGGAAGACCATGAAGATAGTAAGAGCATCTCTCGAATATCTCTTAAATTACGAATGCGACAAGGATGGCTATCTCTAACACATTCCAAGGTCGCACCTACCAAAGGCTCAAAGGGGTCACATTTCCTTCCATATATTCGACATGCAATGAAGAGTACAAATACATGGATTCGATCTATACATGCTTATGTTCACGGGAGGGGCAAGATGCAAGTGAATCATACATGTGATGCTAGTAAGAAGGCCAATCAAACAACACCATTCAAGCCCTAGCATAGATCAAAATCTTGACAAAGCAATACACATATATAAATCCCAAATCAAAGATCAATATTCACATTGCTTCACCATATCCTAGAGCCCTAAGGCTCTAGCCAACCATATTCACAATAAAATCAAGATTACAAAAGAAAGAACAATATTCCATTCTAAATACAAGTTTAAGAAAAGAGAAGAAGTGATAAAACCCAATGTAGAACACTCTTCTTCAATCCTATGGCTTGAATGTCCAAATGGATGGTTGAATCTTCCTCCTTCCTCTTGATCTTCAAAAATCCCTAAGCTTGGTGTTTCTCTAAGTGTTTTTCTAGTTCTAGGAGTGGAGAGAATTGTGTGATAATATCCCCACATCTAAACATAAGTAGTGGACAATAATGGAGAGCCAAAAGTTATAAAGTAGAATCGCCTGTCCCGGGCGCGACCCCTGTTTGGTCGCGCCTACAGGTCGTGCTTGGAACACAGAAATTCAAGCCGTGGCAGTGACGAAACACGGGCACTTGGGTCACGCTCGGAGGCCATGCTGTAGTGGCCCTGGGGCGCGGCCTGCCCTGCGATCGCGCCTGGAGGCCGCGTTTCAGAGGCCCTGGGGCGCGGCCCAGGGCCGGTCGCGCCTACAGGTCGCGCTTCAGGCTCGCGTGTGATTTTCTTCATCTTTTCAAGTCTTATGTGGCCTTTGATGATTGGAATCCCGATTCAACTTTGATGCGCACTATAATAACCCAAAAATATCCTATATTGGCAACTATAACAAAATTAAAGATTAAAGACAAAATAAACAATATTAACATACAAAGTACTATAAACGAAGTGAAAATGCACTCAAAAGCGAGTGCAGATGAGTGCAATATATGCACTCATCAACTCCCCCAAACTTAAATATTTGTTTGTCCCCAAACAAAAATAAGAGTAACAAGGCAAGAATTTTGATTTAATTAGAATCAAGATGAAAATTTGCTTCAAAATCAAAAGACGAGCATTTTAAAGATGATATTGGGAATCAAACGTGAACAAGTACAACAAAATCATCATGATATAATTATCGAAGTACAAGCTCTCACAAGAAAAATAGAACGCTCACTCCCGAGTGTATAGGCTAAAAATGTATCGCTCAAGGTCAAGAGTGCACTAGATTTCTACCATAAGCTTGCAATGTGACTAACATCTCCACTACTTTGCATGTGTTCTTAATCGAGAATCATTAAGGGCTTTTGGGTTGTAGCGAAGGCTTTTCGGAAAGGTAGGTACATATTTGGCTAAGTGGCTTCCCAAAATTACCAAATTCATTTCATTACCAAACAAGAAGAACTATACAAGTTCTCTTCTACCCTTTTTGATTCACAACCCCATTTATTTGAGATTTTCCCAATTTTTTCATCATTTCTTTACTCTTTTATTTTGTGATCATAATGTGAAACTACCTCTTCTTTTCTTCATTTTCAATTCTTAATCAAGAGAATTCACTTCTTTTTATTCTTTTTCAACACAAGAGTATTTCAAAATTTTTCCTTATTCCAATTACAAGATTTCATGAAAGTTTCAATTGAAAGAGTCTACACAAATCTTGTCAATTATTCCATTCCCAACCCAACAAAATCAATAAAACATTTCAAGGTTCTAAAGGGCTTGCAAGGGATTAAATTTGTATTGGAAGGTAAAGAATTTGGGTTATCATGAGGTTTAGACAATAAATGGCCTTAAATCATTTTCAAGAAATCAAACACACCCTTGTAACCTTAATTAAGTCACAAAGCAAGTTCTAGAGAAGGACTAGTGCACTATGAAGACCATCAATCACTCATCAAAGAAGAGATTACACTTGTGTAATCTTTGGATCAAAATCTTACCAAGGTAAGCTTTTCCTTCAATAATTGTACTTTTGAGACACTACAAGAACCTTGTTCACATTATCATGCCATACCATCTTGCATTTTATCAACAATTTTCAAAAAAATTTCAACATAAGCTCATCATCATCAAAAGATTCCAACTCAATCAAAAGAAATTGCTCATGACTCTTATCATGTTACAAGAACATACACCTATTTAAGTTCAAAAATCCCCAAACCACATATCATAAGACAATCGAACAAAAACATAGATAAAACATCACAATTGCTCATGAAATAAAACAACATGCGATCTAATATCTATCAATTGCCTCCATCCAATCCGTCCAACATGCATAAAGCAATTTAAATAAAATCCTAACATAATCCAAACATGAATAAAACATAAGCATGCTAGCATGCTCAATTATCCAAAAGAAAGAAACATAAACAAATAAACTAAGCATTGTTTTAAAACAAAGCAATAAAATGAGCAGAAAAAGATCCTTACCAACCAATACTCTCTCCCCCTCCCCCAAACTTATTTTGATCTAAGAGTGGAAATAAGTTTGGAGGCAAGATGGTGGAAACGGTCACTAACGCTCATTGAGGTGGTTGCTGGTGCTGATGAGGAGACTGATGTGGGTACTGCATAGATGAGGACGATGGCATGAACTGTGAGGCCTGGAACTGTTGGAACTGCTGCGTCGAGGCCGCCATGAACTGCCCAGTCGAGAATTGCTGAAACTGCTGTGAAGAGGAGGAAGAAGCCATGAACTTTCCAGTCGGAAACTGCTGCATCGACTGGAATGGCAGTAGTGGAAACTGCTGCGGAAGCTGCTGTGGCTGGTAGGAGTTGTAGGGAGTCATCTGCTGCTGATGCTGTGATGGAGTGTAGGGCTGCCCTTGTGACCCAGAGCTGGTGTTCATTCCTCAGAAGAGTCCAGCTAGGTCTTGTATCTCTGATCGAAACGAGCCCATATTATCAGCAAGGCCTCTGATCTCGCCTCGAAGGCCTGTGTACCTTTCATCAATATCAGTTTGGATGGTATGAAACCTGTCATCCACACTGGATTGGAGCTGACCTATTCTGTTGTGCATGTCTGTGCGGATATCATCAAATCTTGTGTATAAATCCTACCTCAGAATCCCAAACTCGTCATGCACATCACTCCTCTAGGTCTGCATGGATTCCTCCATGGACATCATGTATCCATCCAGTGCATCAAAGTGGCCTGCAATCTGCTCTTCAGTGTAGCGCCGCCCTCGTCTGAAGTTAGCACTGGATGGTCCCTCTCCAGCATCCTGTCCTCCTCCTTTCGGCTGCTCATCAATGGCATCCCTGATATCTCGAGGGAGACTCGCGGCTTGTATAGCCTCACGATGAGCCTGTGTATCCATCATCCAGTTGTCTCTCTCATGAAAATTGAAAACATGAGTAAGAGCCGGATTTGGCAGCAGAAAATTCCCTCCTCCTCTCATGGACAGTAAATATGTTCTCGTGTCCGAGGTGAGCATCTTTATGTTTGTCAAGTACGGGATACTCAGCAGTGTCACCCTGGAAGTCTCTTGGCAGTCCTCCAAATTGATGTTGAAGTGCTCAGCAATTGGGGTGATCAAACCCCCAATGCAAATCCAGCTGTTATCAATGTGAGCTTGCCTTTGAAGCTGCTCAAGAAAGAATGCTCCAAAGTTTAGGTGGACTGCATTCAACATGGCCCAAAGTGCGAACAACTCTGTAGTCCTCACCCCGCTATTCTCTCGTCTAGCAAAAACTGTAGATGCTAGAATGTGATGCAGATATCTGAAAATGGGATTAGGCATGGCAGATGCCTTAGCAACACCGGAGTCATATTTTTCCGTGTCAGACTCTGTCAGGCAAAAGATGCGGTAAGCATAATCCTTGTCATATCTAGTCGAGGCATGGTAGATGCCATCATCGGAAGCATTGAAGATACGGTTGACATCCTCTACCATGAGAGCTCTATCCAAATTTCCCATCCTGAAAGTGCACCGAACGGGCCCTTTCTTGGCCGTTCTCTTGACATCAAGAGTACTGAGCACCTCCTTCACTAAGAGAGGGTAGGTCTTTCTTGGTATCTCCAGCGCCTGGAGCCATCCGATCCTGTCAAGAAGGGTTCACACATCATCCCTTATCCCAAGAACCTCTGTGGTTGTGGGGCACATGAATCTTGTAGTGGCCACACTTAATGGAAAGAGTATGTCCCATCTCGTTCTCTGCCACACCTCTGTAAATTGAATCCCATATGTCATGGGATCGTCTAGGGCGAGGTCTTCTTCTTCTTGCTCCACTTCTTGTTCAATCTCGGGATCAGATTCGGGCTCTTGTCTTCTCGAAGACTTTCTTCCCCTTCTTGGTGCCATTTTAGAATGTTTTGGGATACGGTACCTGAGAGAAACAAAAGGAAATGATCCATAAGATAAAGGGGCATCACCAACTTTAAAATTCAAAACAAAGAAAGTGAGGTTTCAACATATATGACAAAATCCAACACACATCCTCAACTAACTTTGGTGAATCAAAGTTTAAATCTATTACAACTTCATGCCTCCTATCAAATGATAAACACGCAACATTCTTCAAGGGACCAATACCAAAATGTACAATGAGGCACAAGTGGAGAAGCTACAAAATGTCTAGTTTCACATATGACAATATCAAAATCAAAGGCAAAATGCGCATGCGTTCAAAACCATCAAGATTAACTCAAGACAAAGTTTATTTGCAAATTGGTAAAAGGTCCTCAAATTAATATGACAAAATTAAAAGCATAGGACCAAATAGCAAAATTTTCCAACATTATCAATCAACCACAACCACAACAAATTCTATTTTAAGCAAAAAGAGGATTACGATCAATATGACAATATCCAAAGCAACATAGCAACAACACGTGTCTACTATATTCAATCTCTCTCTTTTTAGGCTCCAAAATTTATCAAATTCATGCTTTTTCCAAAGTATATCATCATTAAATACAAAACTTCACATTTAAGGTTGAATAAAGCATGTAAAAACCATTCAAAACCAACATACTTGCACCAACTCTCAAACATTCAAATTCTCCCAAATTTGGACATTTAATCCTCAAGTTTCAAATCAATTAGGAGATGACATAGGCTTATTGTGCAAGAATGTAGCAAAAATAAATGAACATTGGTACCAAGGGTTCCAAACAACAAAAAGGCATACAAATTATTTTGACAAATTGAACTTCCATGCCCCATTTCAACAATTTCATCATGAACCCAATCAAGATGTACCAAAATCCAACACAATCCTTCACCTCTCAATGCAATAGCTAATTTTGACTAGGTAGAAACAAAATACAAGAATTTATTCATCAAAAATGGCAAATTTTTCCTCGAACAAGCATAATTTATTTCATTCTAGTCATCTAAACACAATCATCATGATAACTCACCCTCATTTAAGCAACAATGGGGAAACTACAAGGAATTGGTATGAAAACCCACAATTTCCCATTTTTCCCCCAATTTCTTCAAGAATCCTACTCAAATTCCACCAAAATTCCAACAAAAACCAACACCCATATCATACCCATGCTAGCAATTGCATATTACTTCAAATGTAAGCTCAATTTAAGGAGGATTCATGCTAATTTCGTTCATCCCCAACCTAGGGCACAAAATATGAATTTTTTCCCCAATTTCAAGCATATGAACCATTCAAACCTTGGATAATCATGCTAAGTATAGAATGTGGGAGAAATCTAGGAGAAAGTTGAGAGATTTACCTTGTTTTCTTGAGGGATGATGGAGAAACTGTGTGTGAGAGTGAAGTGAGAGTGAGTGAGAGTGTGAAAATGAAGAAAGAAATGAGAGAAAGGGGTTAAAACCCGTCTGGACGCGGGGCGCGGCCTGGCCCAGTCGCACCTGGGGGCCGCGTTCTAAGGGGCCTGGGGCGCGGCCTGCAGTTGATCGCTCCGAGGGGTCGCGTTTGGGCTGAAGAAATTCAAGCCGCGGTAGTGACGAAGCGCGGGCAGCTGGGTCGCGCCTGGGGGCCATGCTGTAGTGTCCCTGGGGCGCGGCCTCACCTTTGGTCGCTCTAGCGGGTCGCGCTTGGGGGCCAATTTTAATTTTCTTCCCCCCTTTTACACTTATTCCCCTATTGCCTTCAATTTTCTTACTCCTACAATAATTTTGCACTTACTTTAGTCACACAAACACCAAGATAAGATTAATTCCTCAATTTAGGAATCAATCTACTACAAAAATTCTAATCTAGACAATAAAACTTAAAAATAAATTAAAAACAAGAAAAATAGACCAACAACAATTAAAATGATTGAGTTGCCTCCCAACTAGCGCTTAAGTTAACGTCGTGAGCTCGACGGGATATGTTCTTCAAACGTCCTTGAGATGGAGAACAAACTCTCCGGCTTGCTTCTCTATATTGTAGAATTTCTTCACACGTTGTCCATTGACAACAAAGCGATTCCCGTCCTTAGCTTGTAATTCCACCGCTCCACTTTCAAAGATTTTTGAAATTAAGTAGGGACCTCCCCACTTTGTTTTAAGTTTCCCGGGAAACAATTTCAATCTAGAGTTGAAAAGTAACACGGCATCTCTGGGTGCAAGTTCTTTCTTTCTCAAGAACTTGTCATGGTAGAGTTTGGTCCTCATCTTGTAAATGGAAGAATTTTCAAAGGCTTCAAGCCTAAATTCATCGATTTCATTCAAACGGAAAATTCTTTCCTTTCCCGACATCTCGAAATCAAGATTGAGCTTTTTGGTGGCCCAATACGCCTTGTGAGTGAGCTCAATGGGAAGGTGACAAGATTTTCCAAACACCATTTGATAAGGAGACATTCCCAATGGAGTCTTGTAGGCCGTGCGATAGGCCCAGAGTGCTTCATCGAGATGGCTCGACCAATCCTTCCCATTTATCTTCACCACCTTTTGGAGGACTTGTTTCACCTCTCTATTTGCAAGGTCGGCTTGCCCATTGGCTTGTGGGTGGTAGGGAGTCGTCACCTTGTGCTTCACTCCATGTCTTGCTAGGAGGCTCGTCATCCACTTATTGCAAAAGTGAGTGCCTCCATCACTAATTAAGGCTCTTGGAGCCCCAAATCTTGTCAAGATATTTCTTTGAAGAAATTTTAGCACAATCTTCGAATCATTTGTTTTGGTGGGAATTGCTTCAATCCATCGGGAGAGATAGTCCATCGCTAGGAGTATGTAGAGATTTCTTTCAGAAGCCATAAATGGTCCCATAAAGTCGATCCCCCATACGTCGAACAACTCTACTTCAACAATGGCGCTCATTGGCATTTCATCCCTCTTTGAAATCGATCCCATCTTTTGGCAACGCTCACATGTCTTTACAAATTCTCCACAATCCTTGAATATGGAGGGCCAATAGAACCCGCTTTGTAGAATCTTTCTCGTGGTTCTATTGGATGCAAAATGGCCTCCACAAGGTGAATCATGGCATGCCTTCATTATCTCGATCCATTCTTCCTCCGGCACACACCTTCGAAGGATAGAATCAGAACATCTTCTAAAAAGATAGGGCTCCTCCCATATGTAAAACTTAAGATCATGGAAGAATTTCTTCCTTTGGTAGCTTTCCATTTCCACGGGCACCACTTTGGCAACTAGATAGTTGACAATATCCGCAAACCACGGGACTTTTGTTGATGCCGACATTATTCTTTCATCGGGAAAGTTCTCGTTGATTGGCCATGCGTTCTCTTCCTCTCCTTTCACGTGCTCCAATCGGGATAAATGATCCGCCACCACATTCTCGCATCCTTTTCTATCTCGGATTTCTACATCGAACTCTTGGAGAAGGAGAATCCATCTAATGAGCCTCGGCTTTGCGTTCTTCTTGGCAAATAGATGCCTCAAGGCGGCATGGTCGGTGTGCATAATAGTTCGGGCCCTAATGAGATAGGGCCTAAACTTGTCGAATGCATAGACGACCGCTAAGAGTTCCCTTTCCGTGGTGGTGTAATTTACTTGAGCCGGATCCAAGGTCCTACTCCTATAGTAGATCACCCGAAAGAGCTTGTCTTTCTTTTGGCCTAGAGCGGCTCCCACCGCAATCTCGCTCGCATCACACATCACCTCGAACGGCTCATTCCAATTGGGTGTGATAAGCACGGGTGCCGTGATAAGGGCCTTCTTCAATGTCTCAAACGCCTGCAAACAATTAGAATCAAAATCCAATTCAACGGCTTTTTCAAGTAAACGACAGAGAGGTTTAGACACTTTGGAAAAATCTCTAATAAAACGCCTATAAAATCCGGCATGTCCCAAGAAGCTTCTAACTCCCTTTTCATTTGTTGAAGGAGGTAGTTTCTCAATAGCAATGATCTTTGCCCGATCTACCTCAAGTCCTTCACCCGACACTTTGTGTCCTAGAACAATGCCATCCCTTACCATGAAGTGGCATTTTTCCCAATTGAGCACAAGATTGGTGTCTTCACACCTCTGCAAGAATTGTGTTAAGTTATCAAGGCATAAATCAAATGAATCACCGAACACAGAAAAGTCATCCATAAAAACCTCCATGATATTTTCAATCAATCCATGAAAGATGGACATCATACACCTTTGAAAGGTGGCGGGTGCATTACACAACCCAAAAGACATCCATTTATATGCAAAAATGCCATATGGACAAGTAAAAGCGGTCTTTTCTTGATCTTCGGGTGCAATCATAATTTGATTATACCCCGAATACCCATCTAAAAAGCAATAGAACTCATGACCCGCTAACCTATCAAGCATTTGATCAATGAAGGGTAATGAAAAATGGTCTTTTCTTGTGTAAGCATTTAGAGCCCTATAATCAATACACATTCTCCAACCGGTTACTACCCTAGTAGCAATCATTTCTTTGCTCTCATTTTCTATCAAAGTCATCCCGCCTTTTTTAGCAACAACTTGAGTAGGACTCACCCACTCACTATCCAAAATAGTAAAAATGATACCGGCATCAAGCAACTTCAAGACTTCTTTCCTAACAACTTCTTGCATAATAGGGTTGAGTCTTCTTTGGTTTTTCACCTTAGGTTTATAATCTTCATCAAGCAAGATTTTATGCATGCAAATAGAAGAATTAATTCCCTTAAGATCAGAAATTGACCATCCTATAGTGCTTTCATATTTTCTCAACACCCTTAACAATTTATCGCATTGTTCATCAGACAAGAGGGAAGAAACGATTACCGGTTTTTGCTTGTCTTCGTCTAGGTAAGCATACCTCAAGTGTGTAGGTAAGGGCTTCAATTCCATTTCCTCCTTTGTTTTCAACTCTTCCTTTTCCTTTGATGTTTGGTCCTCGTCTCTCAATGGCAAGAACTTTGACTTCCTCAAGTATGATTCCTGAAAAGAATTCATCATAGAGACGGAATCACATAAACCAAAATCATCATCAAGCACAGAATTAAAGATAGAGTTAGAAATGCAAATCTCAAGGGGATCCGTTGATCTACACAAATCCTCCTCTTCTACACACTCATCCACCATTTGGAGCACCTTGCACTCCGCTATAATCTTTGCCTCTTCTTCGGCACGTTGCATGGCTTTTGGAAGTGAGAATGTTATCTTTTCTTCATTTACCCTCAAGGTAAGCTCTCCCTTTTCAACATCGATCAAGGCCTTACCCGTATTCAAGAACGGTCACCCAAGGATGAGAGGAACTTCCTTGTCTTCTTCCATATCAAGTACCACAAAGTCAACCGGGAAGATAAACTTGTTAACCTTCACAAGCACGTCTTCAACCACCCCTTTTAGATACGTCATAGATCGATCGGCCATTTGAAGGCAAATTGTAGTAGGTTTGATCTTTCCTATTTTCAATTTTGAAAAGAATGAGAGAGGCATCAAGTTGATGCTTGCTCCAAGATCACACAATGCCTTTCCCACATGATTTTCTCCAATGGTGACTGAGATGTTGAAGCTTCCCGGATCCTTCATATTTGCGGGTAACTTCCTTTGTAGTAGAGCACTATAATTTTCGGTCAAGTTGACCGTCTCATAATCCCCCAATCTTCTCTTCTTTGAAATCACATCTTTTAAAAACTTTGCATAATTTGGCATTTGTTGAAGAGCTTCAACAAGAGGGATGTTGATTTGCACCTTTCTAAAGATGTCGAGAAACCGAGAGAATTGCTCGTCACTCTTCACCTTTTGGAGTCTTTGTGGGTATGGTATTGGGACTTTGTACTCCTCCGGTATTTTCTTGGTTGATACTTCTTTTTCTTTCCCTTTTAATAGTTCATCATTTTTCTTCAATTTGGAACTCAAGTCCTCTTGACCTTGTCCTACTTCTTTCTTCTCTTCTCTAGGTTGCTCATCAACCTTTTCTTGACTTTCTTCTTCATCCGGCATCTCGGGGCCATCATACGCGGTTCCACTCCTCAAGGTAATAGCCTTGCATTGATCTTTCGGATTCATGGTTGTGTTGCTTGGGAACTTGCCTTGTTGATGTTGGCTTCCCAAGATAGTAGCAAATTGTCTCATTTGCTTCTCCAACGTGTTGACTTGGTTGCTAATTGCTCCGATGGTATTCTCCAACTTCCCAAAACGAGATTGAGAGTCTTTCATATAGTTCTCCATCTTTCCCATAAATGCCATCAAAAGCTCATCCATCTTTGGCTTCTTCTCCTCATCAATGACACCATTTGTAACCGAAAAATCGGGAGGTGGTTGGATGGCATTGTTTGGGTTACTATAGGACAAGTTTGGATGTTGAGCCCTATTTTGGTAACCTTGATTTCCACCATATTGACCCCCGTATTGGGGCTTGTACCCCGGATTAAATGGCCTTTGTTGATTCGAATAGCCTCCTTGGTTCACATAGTTCACCTCCTCCATTTGACTTTGAGAGGAGTCAACTTTTGGATTTGTAAAGGCTTCAATCTTTGAGTTTAAAGTTGCCATTTGAGCCGCCAATAGCCCAAGTGCATCCGAACTAGATGTAGATGCAACCTTCTTCAATATTTGGACTCCCTCTCTTGCCACCGGCCATTGAAATGAATTTGTGGCCATTTCCTCAATGATCCTCATTGCTTCATCCGGTCCTCTCGCTAGAAGTGATCCTCCCACGGCCGCATCCATGAATGTCCTCTCTTCGAATTTAATTCCACCATAGAAAATGCACACTTGGTGGTTGTTTCCAAAACCATGTCCGGGGCACCTTCTTAGCATCTCCCTAAAATGCTCCCACGCCTCATATAAGCTTTCTTCATCCCATTGTTTGAACACAGTGATATCTCCTTTCAACTTGAGGGTTTTTCCGGGTGGAAAGAACTTGTGCAAGAACTTTGTCACCAATTGATCCCAAGTTTGGAATGTTCCTTGAGCATGGCTTAACCACCATGTTTCCGCCTTATCGATCAATGAGAATGGAAAGAGTTGGATTCGAATTGCATCTTCCGGGACTCCATACATCTTCATTGTCCCACTAACATTGAGGAATTTACGAATATGCTCGTGTGGATCCTCCATTGGCGTCCCTCAAAATTGGTTTTATTGGATCATTAGTATGAGAGAGGTCTTGAACTCAAAATTGTTGGCTTGAATAGGAGGTCCATTTGCCATCCCTTGATCAACGACGGGTTGGAAAAGGTTCCGGATTGGTGCTTCCACGTTTCTATTTTGAGCCTCCTCTTGGGCTCTCAATTGCCCTTGCATAACCTCTAATTGCCTTTGCATTTGGGCAATCATCGGATCTTGACCCGGAGGGGGATTATCCACCATTCTCCTCCGTCTACGTGCGTTGTTATGGCGCACCGTTGCTTCAATTTCTGAATTCAAGTCGATAGGAGGCTTACCTCTAGATCGAGTGTGCATACACTACCTGACAAAGAACCAAGAAATCAATGCAAATCTTACAAAAATAAAAACAAGTAAAAATGCCTAAAGTAATCCACTCAATCATTATCATAATATTGCATTTATCAAATTAATTCCGTAGCTCCCCAGCAATGGCGCCAAAAACTTGATGCTTTACTTAATTAGCTTCCACAATGATGTTTTAATACACATTGTCAAAGCAATACAAATATATAAATCCCAAATCAAAGATCAATATTCACATTGCTTCACCATATCCTAGAGCCCTAAGGCTCTAGCCAACCATATTCACAATAAAATCAAGATTACAAAAGAAAGAACAATATTCCATTCTAAATACAAGTTTAAGAAGAGAGAAGAAGTGATAAAACCCAATGTAGAACACTCTTCTTCAATCCTATGGCTTGGATGTCCAAATGGATGGTTGAATCTTCCTCCTTCCTCTTGATCTTCAAAAATCCCTAAGCTTGGTGTTTCTCTAAGTATTTTTCTAGTTCTAGGAGTGGAGAGAATTGTGTGATAATATCCCCACATCTAAACATAAGTAGTGGACAATAATGGAGAGCCAAAAGTCATAAAGTGGAATCGCCTGTCCCGGGCGCGACCCCTATTTGGTCGCGCCTACAGGTCGTGCTTGGAACACAGAAATTCAAGCCGCGGCAGTGACGAAACACGGGCACTTGGGTCGCGCTCGGAGGCCGTACTGTAGTGGCCCTGGGGCGCGGCCTGCCCTGCGATCGCGTCTGGAGGCCGCATTTCAGAGGCCCTGGGGCGCGGCCCAGGGCCGGTCGCGCCTACAGGTCGCGCTTCAGGATCGCGTGTGATTTTCTTCATCTTTTCAAGTCGTGTGTGGCCTTTGATGATTGGAATCCCGATTCAACTTTGATGCGCACTATAATAACCTAAAAATATCCTATATTGGCCACTATAACAAAATTAAAGATTAAAGACAAAATAAACAATATTAACATACAAAGTACTATAAACGAAGTGAAAATGCACTCAAAAGCGAGTGCAGATGAGTGCAATATATGCACTCATCAACTCCCCCAAACTTAAATATTTGTTTGTCCCCAAACAAAAATAAGAGTAACAAGGCAAGAATTTTGATTTAATTAGAATCAAGATGAAAATTTGCTTCAAAATCAAAAGACGAGCATTTTAAAGATGATACTGGGAATCAAACATGAACATGTATAATAAAATCATCATGATACAATTATCGAAGTACAAGCTCTCACAAGGAAAATAGAATGCTCACTCCCGAGTGTATAGGCTAAAAGTGTATCGCTCAAGGTCAAGAGTGCACTAGATTTCTACCGTAAGCTTGCAAGGTGACTAACATCTCCACTACTTTGCATGTGTTCTTAATCGAGAATCATTAAGGGCTTTTGGGTTGTAGCGAAGGCTTTTCGGAAAGGTAGGTACATATTTGGCTAAGTGGCTTCCCAAAATTACCAAATTCATTTCATTACCAAACAAGAAGAACTATACAAGTTCTCTTCTACCCTTTTTGATTCACAACCCCATTTATTTGAGATTTTCCCAAATTTTTCATCATTTCTTTACTCTTTTATTTTGTGATCATAATGTGAAACTACCTCTTCTTTTCTTCATTTTCAATTCTTAATCAAGAGAATTCACTTCTTTTTATTCTTTTTCAACACAAGAGTATTTCAACATTTTTCCTTATTCCAATTACAAGATTTCACGAAAGTTTCAATTGAAAGAGTCTACACAAATCTTGTTAATTATTCCATTCCCAACCCAACAAAATCAATAAAACATTTCAAGGTTCTAAAGGGCTTGCAAGGAATTAAATTTGAATTGGAAGGTAAAGAATTTGGGTTATCATGAGGTTTAGACAATAAATGGCCTTAAATCATTTTCAAGAAATCAAACACACCCTTGTAACCTCAATTAAGTCACAAAGCAAGTTCTAGAGAAGGACTAGTGCACTATGAAGAACATCAATCACTCATCAAAGAAGAGATTACACTTGTGTAATCTTTGGATCAAAATCTTACCAAGGTAAGCTTTTCCTTCAATAATTGTACTTTTGAGACACTACAAGAACCTTGTTCACATTATCATGCCATACCATCTTGCATTTTATCAACAATTTTCAAAAAAATTTCAACATAAGCTCATCATCATCAAAAGATTCCAACTCAATCAAAAGAAATTGTTCATGACTCTTATCATGTTACAAGAACATACACCTATTTAAGTTCAAAAATCCCCAAACCTCATATCATAAGACAATCGAACAAAAACATAGATAAAACATCACAATTGCTCATGAAATAAAACAACATGCGATCTAATATCTATCAATTGCCTCCATCCAATCCGTCCAACATGCATAAAGCAATTTAAATAAAATCCTAACATAATCCAAACATGAATAAAACATAAGCATGCTAGCATTCTCAATTATCCAAAAGAAAGAAACATAAACAAATAAACTAAGCATTGTTTTAAAACAAAGCAATAAAATGAGCAGAAAAAGATCCTTGCCAACCAATACTCTCTTCCTCTCTCCCAAACTTATTTTGATCCAAGAGTGGAAATAAGTTTGGAGGCAAGATGGTGGCAACGGTCACTAACGCTCATTGAGGTGGTTGCTGGTGCTGATGAGGAGACTGCTGTGGGTACTGCATAGATGAGGACGATGGCATGAACTGTGAGGCTTGGAACTGCTGGAACTGCTGCGTCGAGGCCGCCATGAACTGCCCAGTCGGGAATTGCTGAAACTGCTGCGAAGAGAGTCGGAAACTGCTGCATCGACTGGAATGGCTGCAGTGGAAACTGCTGCGGAAGCTGCTGTGGCTGGTAGGAGTTGTAGGGAGTCATCTGCTGCTGATGCTGTGATGGAGTGTAGGGCTGCCCTTGTGACCCAGAGCCGGTGTTCATTCCTCGGAAGAGTCCGGCTAGGTCTTGTATCTCTGATCGAAACGAGCCCATATTATCAGCAAGGCCTCTGATCTCGCCTCGAAGGCCTGTGTACCTTTCATCAATATCAGTTTGGATGGCATGAAACCTGTCATCCACACTGGATTGGAGCTGACCCATTCTGTTGTGCATGTCGGTGCGGATATCATCAAATCTTGTGTACAAATCCTGCCTCAGAATCCCAAACTCGTCATGCACATCACTCCTCCAGGTCTGCATGGACTCCTCCATAGACATCATGTAGCCATCCAGTGCATCAAAGAAGCCTGCAATCTGCTCTTCGGTGTAGCGCCGCCCTCGTCTGAAGTTAGCACTGGATGGTCCCTCTCCAGCATCCTGTCCTCTTCCTTCCGGCTGCTCATCAATGGCATCCCTGGCACCTCGAGGGAGACCCGTGTCTTGTATAGCCTCACGATGAGCCTGTGTATCCATCATCCAGTTGTCTCTCTCATGAAAATTGGAAACATGAGTTAGAGCCGGATTTGGCAGCAGAAAATTCCCTCCTCCTCTCATAGATAGTAAATATGTTCTCGTGTCTGAGGTGAGCATCTTTATGTTTCTCAAGTACGGGATACTCAGCAGTGTCACCCCGGAAGTCTTTTGGTAGTTCTCCAAATTGATGTTGAAGTGTTCAGCAATTGGGGTGATCAAACCCCCAATGCAAATCCAGCTGTTATCAATGTGAGCTTGCCTTTGAAGCTGCTCAAGAAAGAATGCTCCAAAGTTTAGGTGGACTGCATTCAACATGGCCCAAAGTGCGAACAACTCTGTAGTCCTCACCCCGCTATTCTCTCGTCTAGCAAAAACAGTAGATGCTATAATGCGATGCAGATATCTAAAAATGGGATTAGGCATGACAGATGCCTTAGCAACACCGGAGTCATATTTTTCCGTGTCAGACTCCGTCAGGCAAAAGAGGCGGTAAGCATAATCCTTGTCATATCTAGTCGGGGCATGGTAGATGCCATCATCGGGAGCATTAAAGATACGGTTGACATCCTCTACCGTGAGAGCTCTATCCAAATTTCCCATCCTGAAAGTGCACCGAACGAGCCCTTTCTTGGCCGTCCTCTTGACATCAAGAGTACTGAGCACCTCCTTCACTAAGAGAGGATAGGTCTTTCTTGGTGTCTCCAGTGCCTGGAGCCATCCGATCCTGTCAAGAAGGGTCCACACATCATCCCTTATCCCAAGGACCTCTCTGGTTGTGGGGCACATGAATCTTATAGTGGCCACACTTAATGGGAAGAGTATGTCCCATCTCGTTCTCTGCCACACCTCTGTAAATTGAATCCCATATGTCATGGGATCGTCTGGGGTGAGGTCTTCTTCTTCTTGCTCCACTTCTTGTTCAATCTTGGGATCGGATTCGGGCTCTTGTCTTCTCGAAGACTTTCTTCCCCTTCTTGGTGCCATTTTAGAATGTTTTGGGATACGGTACCTGAGAGAAATAAAAGAAAATGATCCATAAGATAAAGGGGCATCACCAACTTTAAAATTCAAAACAAAGAAAGTGAGGTTTCAACATATATGACAAAATCCAACACACATCCTCAACTAACTTTGGTGAATCAAAGTTTAAATCTATTACAACTTCATGCCTCCTATCAAATGATAAACACGCAACATTCTTCAAGGGACCAATACCAAAATGTACAATGAGGCACAAGTGGAGAAGCTACAAAATGTCTAGTTTCACATATGACAATATCAAATCAAAGGCAAAATGCGTATGCGTTCAAAACCATCAAGATTAACTCAAGACAAAGTTTATTTGCAAATTGGTAAAAGGTCCTCAAATTAATGACAAAATCAAAAGCATAGGACCAAATAGAAAAATTTTCCAACATTATCAATCAACCACAACCACAACAAATTCTATTTTAAGCAAAAAGAGGATTACGATCAATATGACAATATCCAAAGCAACATAGCAACAACACGTGTCTACTATATTCAATCTCTCTCTTTTTAGGCTCCAAAATTTATCAAATTCATGCTTTTTCCAAAGTATATCATCATTAAATACAAAACTTCACATTTAAGGTTGAATAAAGCATGTAAAAACCATTCAAAACCAACATACTTGCACCAACTCTCAAACATTCAAATTCTCCCAAATTTGGACATTTAATCCTCAAGTTTCAAATCAATTAGGAGATGACATAGGCTTATTGTGCAAGAATGTAGTAAAAATAAATGAACATTGGTACTAAGGGTTCCAAACAACAAAAAGACATACAAATTATTTTGACAAATTGAACTTCCATGCCCCATTTCAACAATTTCATCATGAACCCAATCAAGATGTACCAAAATCCAACACAATCCTTCACCTCTCAATGCAATAGCTAATTTAGACTAGGTAGAAACAAAATACAAGAATTTATTCATCAAAAATGGCAAATTTTTCCTCAAACAAGCATAATTTATTTCAATCTAGTCATCTAAACACAATCATCATGATAACTCACCCTCATTTAAGCAACAATGGGGAAACTACAAGGAATTGGTATGAAAACCCACAATTTCCCATTTTTTCCCCCAATTTCTTCAAGAATCCTACTCAAATTCCACCAAAATTCCAACAAAAACCAACACCCATATCATACCCATGCTAGCAATTGCATATTACTTCAAATGTAAGCTCAATTTAAGGAAGATTCATGCTAATTTCGTTCATCCCCAACCTAGGGCACAAAATATGAATTTTTTCCCCAATTTCAAGCATATGAACCATTCAAACCTTGGATAATCATGCTAAGTATAGAATATGGGAGAAATCTAGGAGAAAGTTGAGAGATTTACCTTGTTTTCTTGAGGGATGATGGAGAAACCGTGTGTGAGAGTGCAGTTTTAAGGCTTTAGTAGAAAGACGATTTAATAGATACACGGAGGTAGCTAAGACTTCAGGCCAAAACACTGTAGCCTGTAGGAGCTTGGGGATTCAATCAACATTGCATGGGCCATTTCTAAGAGAATTTTATTTTTTTGTTCGGCTACACCATTTTGTTCAGGGGTGTGAGGGCAAGAGGTTTGGCAGATCATTCCTGTGGTAGCACAAAATTGTTTTATATGGGTATTAACATATTCTCCCCATTATCAGACCGTAAGACCTGGATATTTTTCTGGAATTGAGTTTTTACTAAGGCATAAAAATGAGTAAATTTATCAAAAACCTCATATTTATGTTTCAAAAAATATATCCATGTCATGCGAGAATAATCATCAACAAAAAGAAGGAAATAGTGAAATCCAAAACCCCCAGTAATAGGTGCCGGACCCCAAACATCAGAGTAAACTAATGAGAAAATATTATCAAACCAAGTATTGTTAAGCTTATACGAATGTCTATGACTCTTGGCCAAAAACAGGTCTCACAATACATATTTTGGGAAATGAGTAATTTAGGGAAAAGTAATTTTAAATAACCCATGGATGGGTGTCCTAACCGACGATGCCAAAGCCAAGCAGTCCGGTAGCCAGGTTCGTGAGTCAGCATCACAACACCTTTTTGAGCTATTTTATCCACATAGTACAGTCCACTTCGCTCAGTGCCACACCCAATAATCACCCCCATCATGATATCCTGTAGAAGACTGAAGTTAGGCTATATTAGGAGGGTGCAATTTAGCTCCTTTGTGACATGACTGATAAAGAGAAGTTTATGTGACAAAGATGGGAAAAAAGACAATTTGACAGTCTTAAAGTAGGGGACATATTAAGAGTTCTGGCTCCTTTAACCGGAGCTAATTCCCCATTAGCAGTTTGGACATGAGTTCTCTGGGAAGGTGTAGACTGCACAAAATCATTTTTATCGAAAGTCATGGTGTTGGTTGCACCACAGTAAAAAATCCACTATTTATTTTTTTCTGTACCAACACTGGGAATGGTACAAGCTGTGGAAATATCTTCAAGGACCTAAAAATAGTTAGCAAGTTTTACAAGGGCCAAGTTGCAATTTTCCTTTTTATATTTCTCGTCCAAACATAAATTGGGAGCCGGCTGTGTCTTCACCCCTTTACCTTCTGTGGGTGAATAAACCCTAGCTTCAGCCCCGCTATCTCAAGTCACCTCTGTCGTCCCACCTCCAATCGCACCACCGCCATTAACGCTGGTGTTGCCCGCTCTGGCACTGGTAGGCCGGTCAGTGGCGTTGGCTACAGTGGCGATGCCACCTTTATTCTTGATCGAAAGCTTTATCTTCTTTGTCTCATCCCACCACTCTGGGTATCCGCCAACTAAAAACACGAATCCTTCATGTGTTTTTTCATACCACAATGCGAGCACACCAATTTGCTCTTGTCTTCTCGAGGCCAGCTTTCCTTTTGCATAGAGCGATTTCGGTCATTGGCTGCTAATCTAACACCGATGCCCGATGATGTGTCTCCTCCGTCGATGACTATCGGTCAGAGAATCCGGTCCCTGGCAGTCTCGCGCCTCACCATCGCGTAGGTAAATCCACTGAGGGCAGAGGCTATTTTTTGAGGATATCCTTCTTCACAGGTTCGTATGTATCACTCAATATCGTGAGAAACTGAAATAACCTCTATTGTTGTATGATTCTGTTGAAAGTGTCGATATCTTTAGAACATTCCATGGGGGTTGGCTCTTTGCGATCAATTGACATCCATATGTCTTGGAATTTTTCCCATATCTCTTCTAATGTGAAATCTCCTTGCTGTATGGTGTTCACCTTTCTATATAGATAAAAAACTTAGAGGGAGTCGGTACTGCTCCCGTAGGTGAGTGCTAATCCATCCCATACGGCTTTAGCCGTGGGATGTTTTGAAACACTGTTGATTAAGTTGGGTTCAACATTCTGGACCAAACCATGTAAATACACATTGGTCCTCTTGTTCCCACCATTTGTATGTTGGATTTGTGGTGGCCAAAGGGTCGCCGGTAAGGTACAACGCTTTTCCCCTACCTCCTATTGATTTCTTCATTAGTATCGCCCATAACGGGTAGTTGTCTCCGTTAAGTTTGAATCCTATTGACAAAGATTTGGTATTTGTGTTTTGTGATGTTTGCAAGCCGATGCTGTTTTTGAGGAAATTGGCTAATTGGATGGTTAATTCATCTAGTATATTGGTGTGATTCTCATTTGTAGTCTCGCTTGTTTCTGACATGGTTGTATGTGTTTCCAGTTGCAGATTGCAACTGTCTTAGCCAAAAGGATTGGGAAAGGTATTCACAGACAATGATGAAATAATTTCTGAGTCTCCTACTTTGATACAATGTTGTTTGGTATAGACATCATTTTAGGAGAAAAGATGCAAGAGAAAGCTGTATTTTTTATTCATTTTCATATATTTTCAATAGTGATCCCAACTTCTCTCTTATAGAGAGATTTGTACAACTCATAAGGAAAGAGATAATTCTATTCTTGGGTGGATCAATTAGATCCCAATTTATAGTTTATTTTCTTCTAACATATTACTTCCTTCTAACATAGAGAACTAATGATAGCCGCTACTTATGGGTGTGCTCCGGGTAGCTCGATCACTGTGTCATCCCGATTTCATGTTTGATCATGTAGTGTAGTGTGGATTGTGTGTGTTGTGAACAATATTAAGTACGTGGAGGTTATATATATATATAGAGATATGTTATAATGAGGATTATTCTTTGTGTGAGAAATAAGAACCAATCCTGGCCTTTTAATTTGTATGGACGAATGGTTGACATTAAAATTAGAAAATATGTCATACTATCAATTTAATAGATAAATTATAAACAAAATAATATTAATATAATTTTATATCTATAATGATATGGAAATATCCAAATAAATCTCCATATCTTTTTTTTTTCTCTCTCTCACGTTATCTTTTTTTCTCTCTCATAATCGTAAACCATTATTCATCCACCGCAGTTCATCGTCTAAGTTACGAAATCAACATAGCACCAAATTTAAACATTCTAAACTACAAAATTTAATATCATAAGCAACAAATTCCTCGTTGTTAGTAAGAACATTCAAAAACTCATAGTATGCATTGATCGAAAATAAAAAATTTGATTACATTTTATATATTGTTGCAATGCATGTTATTAACAATTTTATTTATTATTATGTACCATTTCAATGATTATAATATTATAATTTCTTTAATTTCTGTGAGAAATAATTCATTGCTTGTTTTGTAACATTTTATTGCTTCTCAAATACTATTTCATTGCATGGTGCGTAACAATTCGATTTTAAAAAAAAAATAGTATATATGATAACAATTGATGCTTTGTTAAGTGTTGTATGTTACTCATTTAAAATAAAATCATCGCTTACCCATAAAATTTTAAAAAAATTATAATGATGAGATATCTAATCATTGCTTATGTAGAATCAATGCACTGCTTGCAAAACACTAAATTATTGCTAAATTCATATCGATAGCTCTTATGGATTAGGGATTTGGATTTTTTTTAAAACCATAAATAGTTCATTGCTTCTATTATGACATTTTATTGCTTCTCAAATATCATTTCATTGCACAATGTGTAACTTTTTATTTTAAAACAAATAATATATGATGATAATTTCTAAATGGTTCGTAACAATCAACAAATAAGAAAAATGAATTAATTAATTTTGAGCACAAAAAATAATTAATTATTTTTAGCACAATAAAAAAATACAAAAAAATAACAAAAATATATAGTAAATGAATCATAAAAGATAATAAAAAAAAGGGAAAAGGGTCTCGCAGGCCCCTGAACTTTTTGGCGGGGACTTCGCAGGCCCCTGTACTTTTTTTTGGCTCAATTGAGCCCCTGAACTTTTTTTTTTGGTCTATTGGGCCCCTCTGTCAAGCCCCTCTTGACGGGGCCGATAGTTCGACCCAAAACGACGTCGTTTTAGGGTTTATTTATATTAAAAAAAAATTCTAAATTCAATTAAAAATGCACCCGACCCATTTTGATAGAAACCCGACCCGACTCAGAGATAAACCCGCCTCATTTAGCTTTAAAATTGGGAAATTAGGGCGGGTTTTGGGTTCTCAATTTCAATTGGCATCACTTTCTCTCCCACTTTCCATTCTTCCCAAAATTTGCAGACCTCGCAACCACCGCTGCCATTATCCCATTTGCGGCTGCCGCCGCCTTAAGGCCTTTTCCGTCGTCAAAATCGTCCACCGTCAACCTTAACTTCTTCACAACGCAGCCGCTAGCCTTACCTCCTCCCCTCCTTTCGCACAACAGCCGCTGACCTTCACACAGTAGTCACCGAAAATAATGGAGGTCGTGACCTTTTTTCCGACAAAGCTCCAGACCAGGTCAACGTGCCTAGTGGACATGTACTGCAACATTTGATCTACTGTGAGAAATGGGGCGATAGATGTGTCTCGACGGCGGCGCTGCAGATACATTCGACCGATGGTGGTGGCAGTTAAGGGTGGTAGTGGATGAGTGGATCTTTTTTTTTCCGGCAAGATTCTTGGAAGAAGGGAGAGGATAGATGGAAGATGGATTTATTTCAAATTAATAAAAATAAAATGGGCGGGTTTAATGCTAAATGGGGCGGGTTTATCTCTGAGTCGGGTCGGATTTCTATTAAAATGGGTTGGGTGCATTTTTTATTGAATTTAGAATTTTTTTAATTTGAATAAACCCTAAAATGACGTCGTTTTAGGTTGAACTAACGGCCCCGTCAAGAGGGGCTTGACAGAGGGGCCCAATAGACCAAAAAAAAAAGTTGAGGGGGTCAATTGAGCCAAAAAAAAGTACAGGGGCCTGCGAGGTCCCCGCCAAAAAGTTCAAGGGCCTGCGAGACCCTTTTCCCTAAAAAAAATATATAAGCAGTGTTGGTGGATGATAAAAATTGTGGTGAATGAAATCGAAAAATGAAGAACTCCGATAAAAATCGTAGAGAAGATAAAACAAATAAAAAAATTATACAAAATAAAACATAAAATCACATTGTAGTGGGAGAGAGAAATAAAGAAATAAAAATAAATGTAGATATGATTTGACCTATTATTGTGGGATTGGATTACCAAACCAATATAATATCCATACGTAATTACAAAAATTATAATTAAAAAAATATATTAAATCTCAATCTAAATCTGCACCATTAATTTTAATAGATCTAACGGCTGTACAGAGTTCATATTTCTCACCCGAAAATGCGTTCTCATTTGAACCAAATCCTATATATATATATATATATATATATATATATATTTGGAATATTGCATGGAGAAACGATAGGGTCTTTAATGCATAACATTTGTAAATGGTCTTTAATTAAATGTTGTGGTTTTGTTTTTGGACTTTCTTCGAAAAAAATATTACTACATTATTAATTGAGATATTGTCCATGCCAAATTAAATGCAATTGCAACAATCAAAATCAAATGTGGGCGTAATTTTGAAAAAGCCTTCCCTCAAAAACATGGAAATGTGGTGGGGTTGGCTTAAGGGATAAGCCTACAAGAATTGATTTAATTATGTGGTGATGATTTCAGGTATAAACCATAAATTTTGACCTATAGTACTTTGTAAAGATTTTTTTTTAGTTGGGAGAAGAAGGAGCGGTGAGTTTCAAACCCAAAACGTCTCCCTTTTATATAAAAATCCTCATGGTTTAGGTATCCCCAATGGGACAATTTCAAAGTATGAATTAATATAAGACAAAAATTGATTTACATATATGTGTGTGTGTGTTGTTTATCAATTTACTGTTCATAATGGATACATGCACGGTATTCCTCTTTCTTATATGATGAGCGATCGGAGTTCAATCCTCGTCTCTCCCCCAACTAAAAAAAAGAGGACTGATAATTGACCTAAGAATTTAAGTTAGGGGGCTGTATGTGAACCCAACAAATTAATTTCTCGTGTTTTAACCATGCAATTCGAGTTACATAATAATAATAATAATAATAATAATAATAATAATAATAATAATAATAATAATAATAATAATAATAATAATTGTATATGCTGCTGGGAAACAATTTTGAATCTCATAAATATTAATAGGGCGGGCTTTGTGTGCACTAGATGCACATCAAACGGTCAACGCGTTGATCAAAAAATTTGTCAAAATCAGTATCAATCGTAACACTAAAAAACATTACTCAAAAGTTCAAAAATATCACTTGTATCATTAAAAAGTATCGATCCGGAAAAAAAATAAAGAAAAAAGATGTCAAAATCAGTATTAATCGTAATACTAAAAAATATCACTCAAAATTAAAAAAAAGTATCACTTGTAATCATAAAAAGTATCATCTGTTTTGACAATTTTTTTGATCAACATGTTGTTGACTCATGTTGACCGTTTGATGTAGAGGAGAATTTGTTATATTAATCTACCCAACCATCTTGATGATACTTACTATATGGATCTCGCATTATTTATTGTCAAACTCTCTCTCTCTCTCTCTCTCTCTTGATGATAATAAAAAATACTTTTAGAGGTAAAATGTTCAGATTTTATTTTCTTGAATATTTATGAAGAATATTGAATGTACATCTTGAAAAATAGGGGAGAAAACAATTGGACACAACGACACTGAGAACTCACATGTGCAAACGTAGTCAGTTTTCATATATGAGGACAAGCAAGGTACATATGCAATAGTAACAATGTAGTGCCCCGAACCTTTTTGTATATAATTAATTGCAATTATAGACTATGGGAGTCGCGTCATTTTAAAATTTTCGTAATTCGGTGGTTTAACCGAACTTGCGATGTGTTGTATCGATGAAAATCAAAATATATTTTAAATATGTTTATTAATCGATTTATTGATTTGTGTCACTTGGCGTATTTAAAATATTTGAGAAAACGTGTTTAATCTATGGTTTTAAAATCAATGAATTATTTCATCCGTTTCGATCCAATTTGGGATTTTTCCGGAAACGGAAAATATCACGATAATCGAACAACCGGTATTTAAACCGGGTAGTTTGCAAGTCAACCAAGGCATGGGAGGCCATGCCTCCCCTCACCTCTCCCATGCCTTCCCGTCACCCATGTCCCCCAAATCAACCAAATTGGATTTATGAAAATACCATAGCCATTTTCACCATTTCATCTTCTTCTTCGTTCCTTTCTTCTTCTTCTTCTTCTTCTTCTTCATTCTATCTTCTTTTCTTCCATTTTCTGAGAGAGAGAGAGAGAGAGAGAGAAGTAAGGAGTTGCAGCCATTGTTGAGAGGAGCTCAAGCTTCGTTCCACCCGTTCTTCACCATTCTCTTTCGGTGTTCGTCTACGTCGTTGCAAGCGTCGATCCAACTAAACCCCAGCTGATTCCAGCCTTGTTCCACTTACCTTCTTCAAGCTTTTCGTGCTTAGTTGTTCTTCAAAGGTATTTTCGAAATTATATATATATATATATGCTCTTCCAAGTTCAAGCATGGATAGAAGTATATGTGTTTTTTTTGGATTTGAAGCATGATAGATGGTGGAAATGGGTTGATTATGTGTTTTGTTATAATTCAAAGCATGTTAGTTGAGTTTCTAGATGTGTTTTGATGATTTGAATGATTGTATATCGAGTATCATGGCGTCTGTCATCGTTCCCACGACTTTCGGCCTCAGTTTCGCGCGACCGCGGGGACGAGCGCGAGCGCGCACAGGCCGCGCGAGCGCGGTGACTCGCGCGAGCGCGTACAGGTCGCGCGCCCGCGCAAGTCGCGCGACCGTGCACTTCGCTTCCGGCAGTTTGCCACCCTTCGGTTAAACGAGCATAACTTCCTCGTTAGACGTCCGATTGAGACACCGTAAATTTTGCCGGAAACTAGACTTCCTTGGCTTTCCAACGGTATAGGTCTCAATCTCTAATTCTTTCTGAGTAAATTATGAAAAATCGGCAAAGTTGGGTCATGTTTCGGTTTTCAGAAATTCGTGGCAGATTTGCTACCTTCTAGTAAAACGGTCATAACTTTTTCGTTAGTTATCGTATGGAGTCACCGAAAAGTGTTCCGGAAACTAGACTTAAGTGTCTTTCTAATGGTATAGGGCCCAGCCCCTAATTCCTTCTGGATAAATTTTGATAAATCATCAAAGTCAGTTGTTGTGCAGATTGCTCAACAAATTTTCAATTTTCAAATCGCCCTTATTCGAAATCAATTAAGGGATCTTTTAACTCCTTCAATGATGCTAAGGAGTGTCCTTATCAGTTAGTAGCTAGGGTTGTGAGGACCCTTGAGCTAAGATCGGTTTTAACGTGGATTTAAATTGTGTCATTTAAAATCGCACGCCAAGTGTTCGATTTATGCTCGAATGAGATAAATGTATTTTAAAAAGGGTCTCTTTGTTTAATAAACTCCCATAGGTCTATGATGTTGCTGAGTCTCATTTATGTGATTTAGTATTGTTGAGATTTGAGACATTATTCATTGCCGGAGTAGGCAATTGTTAAGCTATTGAGGTTTAACTTGGGTCGGTTTAACCGACGAGCATGTGAAACTATATAATTGCGAGAGTCTTGACCTCGTGGAGGTTCTAAGATGAATTTTGATACTTGTAGATCATTTGCCGTAAGATGTAATCATTGTGGTGTTGCTCGATTCCGTAGGAACTGAAAAGCTTCGACTATTATAGTCAAAAGGTGGGCGTATACTATCTTTCTCAAAATGCTATGTTTGAGTTATTAAGCTCGTTTTGAAACAAATGTGCATATATGATTATCTGTGCAAAATGATTCGTTCTGCTTGCTGTGGTTGTCGGAGTCTCATATACCAGCGCTGTGTCAATGTGAGTAGCTACAGTCTTGCTTGGTTTGAGTCGCACCCAATCCCTGGCTGTTCTCAGCTAAAAGAACTTTTAATTACCTTGAGGGTTTACTCGGTAATTGCGCATGATGATGTAGTGGTGGTTGCGGGTGTCGTACTTAGCTCACTTCAGGGTTTACTGGTGAGTGGGTCCATTTCAGGGTTTACTGATGGATCAAGGTTCACTTCAGGGTTTACTGGTGAACACATTCATGTAAAACGTTTTGATGAACTTAGATGCATTTCCCTTTACAAAACCTTCTAAGATTCATCTGCATACTCACAGATAATTATTTTATCAAATGCTTTTGATAAATCGATTTTTTCTCAGAAAACCCACTGAGTACATTAGTACTCAGCCCAAATATTTTCCCAAATGTTTTCAGGACAATGAGCTGGAGCGTGGAGACGATGAGCTGTGATGGGGCTTATATGTGTACTTTTGTAGCTAACCCGTTGTCTTGGCTCGTCTTAACCTCTGATCATCGTACTATTCCTTTTGATATTTCTTAGCTTCCGCAAGACCAAAAACTCATGTTGGATATATATAACTCTGAATTTGTTACGATGATCGTATTCTATTATTGAACTAATTTGGAATTGTTCCTTGAGAATTATCCTCGAAATCCCCTTTCTTTCCCCTCTTCTAAATCCCCACCCCCGTGGCGCTCATTTCCACGGTCTTTCGGGACCGGGGCGCTACAGATTGGTATCAGAGCAGGTTTGCAACTCTGCAGCCTGCTGGGTCATCTTGTTTGTTCCCTTGTTGAGTCTTTGGTTATTATCTTATAAGCCCTCAGCTCGTCTCTCACGCAACAGCAAAGGTACGCATATTTTTATGAGTTTGGAATATCAAATATTTGACAATTATGAGATGCGTTGTTTATTTGGATATTATGAAACGATTCATTGTTATTTGGATACAATTGTGAGTTATGTGATTATATACTGGCGGTTTAGCCGTATATATGTTTGATAATGGCGGTTTAGCCATAAATGTGATTATATACTGGCGGTTTAGTCGTATATATGTTTGATGCTGGCGGTTTAGCCATATATGTGATTGTATACTGGCGGTTTAGTCGTATACATGTGTTAGATACCGGCAGAAAAGCCGAATGATGCTTTAAAATTGGCGGATAAGACGAAACTTATATTGTATATTGGCGGGTAGGTCATATACATGATTCTTTGTTGGCAGGTTAGCCACATTTGTGATTAATTTTGACGAGTGAGTCAAATATGTTTAAATTTGGCGGGTGAGCCATTTTTATGATTACGTGGGCAGGAGTGCCATTTGGACGTATTCATGTTGGTATGTAGGCCATATACGTTTAACTGTTGGCAGGGATGCCATGATTCTTGGATTCTGTATGACGTGATCTTTTGAAAATTTCAAAATGATTTTTATGGGCGGGGAGGCCCTAATGATTCAATCCATGTTATTGTGCATTTTGATTGTTGGAATCTGATTATTGGTACGCTCGGATAGAGCAGTATGGTATGACTTAGAGAACATAGATGAATCTAGCCTATAGTTGCTGAACATAGGCTGTCTTATGAGACTTCTTGATTCATTAAGCATGTATCGGTTTAGATCATGCGTGTTTGGGATCAACGGAGAGGTTGTACCCAAGAGATTCTTTATTGATCAATTGAATGGCGATACATAATGATCTTTATGATCATGATTCTTATTGGAACTCGGTTAGTGCAGAATGCCTCCGAGGGGAAGAAGACCGAGAAACGTTAATCTAGCGATGCCAGAGGTGCCGGTGGAGCCGCCGGTCCAAGGACCGCGAATCGAAGTTGAATTTCGACATCATAATCCCCCGGTGTTCAATGGGGAAGGTGACCCACTCGCGGCTGAGAGATGGGTCCGTGCTTTGGAGAAAATCTTTGGATTTCTCCAATGTGATGACAAGGAAAAGATAACTTGTGCACTATACCAACTAGTAGACGATGCTGACTTCTGGTGGGAGTCAGTGAGACGAACGATTTCCGATGATGATTGGGAGATATTCACTTGGGAAGATTTCAAGTCCATTCTGTATCAGAAATATATTCCAACTCACTATCAGCACCAGAAGGCGAACGAGTTCTGGAATCTGAAACAAGGTAGCGGCTCTGTGGCTGACTATGACCTGAAATTCAACAGACTGTCGAGGTATGCGCCTCAGACAGTAGATACCGAAGAGAAACGAATTGAAAAGTTCCGTATGGGACTGAGGCCTGAGATCGGGACCGCTCTAGTCGGGAAGGACGGAGCTAATTATGGCCAATTTCTGAGCTGGGCACTGAGCATTGAGGCGATGCAGGGAGCCTCGAAGGGGTCGGCATCTCATCCGCCTACGGCTGACCCTAAGGGAAAGCGGAAGTGGGAAGGTCCTCAGCATGGGCACCAGAAAAAGAATTTCCAGCCCAATTATCAGGGTGGAGGAGGCTATGGACAAAGGCCAGCTGGCCAAGGGAATGCGGCAGCGGGGCCTCAGGGCTACCAAGGTTATGCACCGCAGTGTGCCAGCTGCCGCAAACACCATTTTGGAAAGTGCCTTACATGCTATCGTTGTGGCCAACCGGGTCACATTGCTAATCGGTGTCAGCAGAAGCCGGAAGTGCCATACCAGGGACAACAGGGACCACAGGGAGGAGGTGGTCGAGGCAATGGCAACAACCGAGGAAATCAGAGGCCTCAGCAAAACCAGAACCAGAATCGGAGGGCACCTCAACAGGCCCGAGCATATGCGCTGAATCAGCAGGAGGCTGCCGGAAATCCTGGAAACTTGGCAGGTATGATCAGTATGTGTGATGTACCTGTGCTTGCCTTGTTTGATACTGGAGCTTCACATTCATTCATCTCTAGAAATGCCTGTAGGCGTATGAATCTTGAACCTGAGTTAGCAAAAGAGCCTTTAGCCGTAAGCATTCCTTCAGGGCGAACGCTTTTGTCTGATTGCATGTGCCAGAACCTAGATGTGCTTATAGGTGAAAAGAGTTTCACAGTCAGTCTCTATGTACTTGAGATACGAGACTTCGATATTATTTTCGGTATGGACTAGCTGACCAAAGAATGTGCCACGATTCGATGCCAAGAAAAGGAGATTATACTCCAAAAGCCGGGTGGGGCCGAGACAAAGTTTTATGGTACGAGAATGGGAAATGTAATCCCCGTCATATCAATGCTGAGAGCGATGAAGATGATTCGGAAGGGCGAGTGTCGAGCATTCTTAGTGCACTTATCGAGCAAGAAGGAGGAGGAGCTGACAGTCGATCAAGTACCGGTGGTACGAGAGTACTATGACGTATTTCCAAAAGAGTTGCCGGGATTGCCACCAGAAAGACAGGTGGAGTTCACCATCGAACTACAACCAGGTGCAGCACCGATGTCCAAAGCGCCATATCGTTTAGCTCCGAAGGAGTTAGAGGAGTTGAAGGTGCAACTGGAAGAACTATTGGAACTGGGTTTCATAAGACCTAGTGTTTCACCTTGGGGAGCACCAATCCTATTCGTCAAAAAGAAAGACGGTTCGATGAGGATGTGCATCGACTACCGCGAGTTGAATAAGTTAACCGTGAAGAACAAATATCCGCTTCCAAGGATTGATGATCTCTTTGATCAGTTATCTGGTGCAAGGGTATTTTCCAAGATCGATCTACGATCTGGATATCACCAAGTCAAGGTGAGAGAAGAAGACATACCCAAGACCGCGTTTCGAACAAGGTATGGCCACTACGAGTTTCTAGTGTTGCCATTTGGTCTAACCAATGCTCCTGCAGTCTTCATGGATTTGATGAATCGAGTTTTTCACGAGCATTTGGACAAATTTGTGCTGGTCTTCATCGATGATATTCTAATTTACTCGAAAAGCGAGAAGGAGCACGGAGAGCACTTGAGGATAGTGTTAGAAACACTAAGAAGGGAGAAACTTTACGCAAAGTTCAACAAGTGTGAATTTTGGCTCCAGGAGGTGATGTTTCTCGGACACATCGTGTCAGCAGGAGGAATCAAAGTAGACCCTGCGAAGATCGAAGCGGTAGAAAGATGGAAATCACCAACAAATGTTCATGAGATAAGAAGTTTCCTCGGATTGGCAGGATACTATCGGAAGTTTATCAAGGACTTCTCGAAGATAGCAAGGCTGATGACTCAACTTCTGAGGAAAAAGATCAAGTTTGAATGGACTGATGCATGTGAGCAGAGTTTCCAAGAACTCAAAAAGAGATTGACCACTGCACCAGTCTTAACACTACCAGAAGGGGTAGAAGGCTTTGTAATCTATACAGACGCATCTAAGTTAGGCTTGGGCTGCGTGTTGATGCAGAATGGGAAGGTGGTAGCCTATACTTCTCGTCAGTTGAGACCGAATGAGTTAAACTACCCAACCCATGATTTGGAGCTTGCCGCAGTCGTGCATGCTCTCAAAATCTGGAGGCATTACCTCTATGGGGTAAAATGTGAAATCTTCACCGACCACAAAAGCTTGAAGTATATCTTCGAGCAGAAGGAGTTGAACATGAGGCAAAGACGTTGGTTAAAATTAGTAAAGGACTACGACTGCACGATTCATTACCACCCGGGTAAGGCAAACGTGGTTGCAGATGCCTTGAGCAGATACGGGCCAGGGGTATCTGACGGTCACATCTCAGATATGAAAGAACTCGTACGGGAAATGGAAAAACTAGAGTTAGAGGTGGTGGTTACACCCGACTCTACGACAAGTTCGATAGCTGCAGTGGTAGCTAAACCTGAACTGCGAGCAAGAATCGTTGAAGCACAACCAAAAGATGATAAGTTGGAGAAAATCCGACTGAAGATCAGGAGTGGCGAACCAAAGGAGTTCAAGGAAGCCGATGACGGAACGTTGATGTTTCGTGATCGACTGTGTGTTCCAAATGTTGACGAATTGAAGTTGGAGATTATGAGGGAAGCTCATAGTACTCTGTATGTTGCCCATCCCGGGAGTACAAAAATGTATAAAGATCTGAAGCAGAGTTTTTGGTGGAGCAACATGAAACGTGAAATAGCAATATTTGTGGAAAGATGCTTGACGTGCCAACAAGTGAAAGCCGTTCATCAACGACCTTCGGGTTTGTTGCAACCTTTAGAGATTCCTGAATGGAAATGGGAGCATATCACGATGGATTTCGTTGTTGGTTTACCTAGATCGGTAAAAGGAAACACGGTAGTCTGGGTTGTCGTGGATCGACTGACAAAGTCAGCACATTTTATTCCAATAAAGTCCACGACAGATTTGAGCAGGTTGGCTCAAATCTATGTGAGAGACATTGTTAGATTGCACGGGATTCCAGTTTCTATAACATCGGATCGTGATACCCGATTCACGTCGAGATTTTGGAAAAGCCTTCAAGAGGCAATGGGCACGAGACTAAATTTCAGCACAGCATTTCATCCTCAGACTGATGGCCAATCAGAAAGAACAATTCAAATTCTAGAAGACATGCTTCGAGGAGTTGTGCTTGATGGAAACACTAGTTGGGAGGACATGTTACCGTTGGTGGAGTTCGCGTATAATAATAGTTATCAATCCACCATCAAAATGGCGCCATACGAGGCTTTGTATGGACGCAAATGTCGATCACCCTTATATTGGGATGAGGTTGGGGAACGTAGAATTTTGGGGCCAGAAATTGTGCAAATGACCATTGAAAAGATCGATCAAATCCGGGCAAGGATGAAAGAAGCACAAGATCGTCAGAAGGCTTATGCTGACAAAAGAAGGACCGACTTGCAATTTCAAGTTGGTGATAAGGTGTTTTTGAAGATATCTCCAACACGTGGTGTTGTGAGATTTGGGAAACGTGGCAAGTTAAGACCAAGATTTATCGGTCCATTTGAAATTCTGCAAAGAATTGGTGAGGTTGCTTATCGGCTTGCGTTGCCGCCAAATCTGTCCCAAGCACATGACGTTTATCATGTATCGATGCTAAGAAAATACGTGTTCGATCCTGAACACGTGATTCGAGATGATGATTTTGTATTGCGACCTGACATGTCGTATGAAGAGAAGCCGCACATGATTATCGACCGAAAGGTCCAAGTCTTGAGAAACAAGGAGATTTCATTAGTGCTTGTGCAATGGAATCACCATGACCGAAATGAGGCAACATGGGAGCTTGAGAGCTCGATGAAACTGAAGTATCCCGAGATGTTTCAGCATGCTTGAATTTCGGGACGAAATTCCTTTTAAGGAGGAGAGTATGTAGTGCCCCGAACCTTTTTGTATATAATTAATTGCAATTATAGACTATGGGAGTCGCGTCATTTTAAAATTTTCGTAATTCGGTGGTTTAACCGAACTTGCGATGTGTTGTATCGATGAAAATCAAAATATATTTTAAATATGTTTATTAATCGATTTATTGATTTGTGTCACTTGGCGTATTTAAAATATTTGAGAAAACGTGTTTAATCTATGGTTTTAAAATCAATGAATTATTTCATCCGTTTCGATCCAATTTGGGATTTTTCCGGAAACGGAAAATATCACGATAATCGAACAACCGGTATTTAAACCGGGTAGTTTGCAAGTCAACCAAGGCATGGGAGGCCATGCCTCCCCTCACCTCTCCCATGCCTTCCCGTCACCCATGTCCCCCAAATCAACCAAATTGGATTTATGAAAATACCATAGCCATTTTCACCATTTCATCTTCTTCTTCGTTCCTTTCTTCTTCTTCTTCTTCTTCTTCTTCTTCTTCTTCTTCTTCTTCTTCATTCTATCTTCTTTTCTTCCATTTTCTGAGAGAGAGAGAGAGAGAGAGAGAAGTAAGGAGTTGCAGCCATTGTTGAGAGGAGCTCAAGCTTCGTTCCACCCGTTCTTCACCATTCTCTTTCGGTGTTCGTCTACGTCGTTGCAAGCGTCGATCCAACTAAACCCCAGCTGATTCCAGCCTTGTTCCACTTACCTTCTTCAAGCTTTTCGTGCTTAGTTGTTCTTCAAAGGTATTTTCGAAATTATATATATATATATATATATGCTCTTCCAAGTTCAAGCATGGATAGAAGTATATGTGTTTTTTTTGGATTTGAAGCATGATAGATGGTGGAAATGGGTTGATTATGTGTTTTGTTATAATTCAAAGCATGTTAGTTGAGTTTCTAGATGTGTTTTGATGATTTGAATGATTGTATATCGAGTATCATGGCGTCTGTCATCGTTCCCACGACTTTCGGCCTCAGTTTCGCGCGACCGCGGGGACGAGCGCGAGCGCGCACAGGCCGCGCGAGCGCGGTGACTCGCGCGAGCGCGTACAGGTCGCGCGCCCGCGCAAGTCGCGCGACCGTGCACTTCGCTTCCGGCAGTTTGCCACCCTTCGGTTAAACGAGCATAACTCCCTCGTTAGACGTCCGATTGAGACACCGTAAATTTTGCCGGAAACTAGACTTCCTTGGCTTTCCAACGGTATAGGTCTCAATCTCTAATTCTTTCTGAGTAAATTATGAAAAATCGGCAAAGTTGGGTCATGTTTCGGTTTTCAGAAATTCGTGGCAGATTTGCTACCTTCTAGTAAAACGGTCATAACTTTTTCGTTAGTTATCGTATGGAGTCACCGAAAAGTGTTCCGGAAACTAGACTTAAGTGTCTTTCTAATGGTATAGGGCCCAGCCCCTAATTCCTTCTGGATAAATTTTGATAAATCATCAAAGTCAGTTGTTGTGCAGATTGCTCAACAAATTTTCAATTTTCAAATCGCCCTTATTCGAAATCAATTAAGGGATCTTTTAACTCCTTCAATGATGCTAAGGAGTGTCCTTATCAGTTAGTAGCTAGGGTTGTGAGGACCCTTGAGCTAAGATCGGTTTTAACGTGGATTTAAATTGTGTCATTTAAAATCGCACGCCAAGTGTTCGATTTATGCTCGAATGAGATAAATGTATTTTAAAAAGGGTCTCTTTGTTTAATAAACTCCCATAGGTCTATGATGTTGCTGAGTCTCATTTATGTGATTTAGTATTGTTGAGATTTGAGACATTATTCATTGCCGGAGTAGGCAATTGTTAAGCTATTGAGGTTTAACTTGGGTCGGTTTAACCGACGAGCATGTGAAACTATATAATTGCGAGAGTCTTGACCTCGTGGAGGTTCTAAGATGAATTTTGATACTTGTAGATCATTTGCCGTAAGATATAATCATTGTGGTGTTGCTCGATTCCGTAGGAACTGAAAAGCTTCGACTATTATAGTCAAAAGGTGGGCGTATACTATCTTTCTCAAAATGCTATGTTTGAGTTATTAAGCTCGTTTTGAAACAAATGTGCATATATGATTATCTGTGCAAAATGATTCGTTCTGCTTGCTGTGGTTGTCGGAGTCTCATATACCAGCGCTGTGTCAATGTGAGTAGCTACAGTCTTGCTTGGTTTGAGTCGCACCCAATCCCTGGCTGTTCTCAGCTAAAAGAACTTTTAATTACCTTGAGGGTTTACTCGGTAATTGCGCATGATGATGTAGTGGTGGTTGCGGGTGTCGTACTTAGCTCACTTCAGGGTTTACTGGTGAGTGGGTCCATTTCAGGGTTTACTGATGGATCAAGGTTCACTTCAGGGTTTACTGGTGAACACATTCATGTAAAACGTTTTGATGAACTTAGATGCATTTCCCTTTACAAAACCTTCTAAGATTCATCTGCATACTCACAGATAATTATTTTATCAAATGCTTTTGATAAATCGATTTTTTCTCAGAAAACCCACTGAGTACATTAGTACTCAGCCCAAATATTTTCCCAAATGTTTTCAGGACAATGAGCTGGAGCGTGGAGACGATGAGCTGTGATGGGGCTTATATGTGTACTTTTGTAGCTAACCCGTTGTCTTGGCTCGTCTTAACCTCTGATCATCGTACTATTCCTTTTGATATTTCTTAGCTTCCGCAAGACCAAAAACTCATGTTGGATATATATAACTCTGAATTTGTTACGATGATCGTATTCTATTATTGAACTAATTTGGAATTGTTCCTTGAGAATTATCCTCGAAATCCCCTTTCTTTCCCCTCTTCTAAATCCCCACCCCCGTGGCGCTCATTTCCACGGTCTTTCGGGACCGGGGCGCTACAAACAATGTTCTTCCAAAACCATCACCATTCACCACTACTACACCAACTTTTTTGTGTTAATTTTGTGTAGAAATTGTGACTATGAAATAAACATTTTTGGGTCCCATATGGAGTTTGAGTTGAATAGATTAGATTCTAATACTTTGATGTGATGAGTATATTCTTTAAGCTAAAGAAATTTATATCAAATATCGATTCTGATTATTTTGTAACTCGTTAGTATGTTAAGTGAACTGAACTGATTCAAGATTCGACTCCACAAAAAATCAATGCAGCTCTACTCGTGAGTTAGTTCAAATTTTGTAATACCCCAAAATTTTATTAGGAATATATATATATATATATATATATATATATATATATATATATATATATATCTAATAGTTAGAATAAGTGAAATATCCAATTTTTTTTTTTTTGTATTAAAAAAATATCTATAGCATATGCTAACCATAAGGATAATCTAGGGAAGAAAAACGAACCCTTCTAGTTCACATTTTTAGGTGATGTGCACCCATTGAGTGTGCTAGAAATACCCTTAGAACATTCTCGTATTTAATTTAGAACCCTAGATAAGCACTTAATTTGATTAATTAGAATTTATTTAGTGAGTGTAATAGATTTATTGTGACAATACATACATGCGCATAAAAAAAAAGATGAATGAATATAGATATGTATGTATGTATATCATTTACGTATTTATATATAATAAAATAATAATAATAATAATAATAATAATAATAATAATATACTATTACGTATACATATGTATTTATATATATATAGGTATGTGAACAATAGGATTAATTGGTCATCATCCTTGGCCCATACACGTGTCATTATCTTAGATTATTTAGGTGATGTGGCAAAATATGATTAAACATCTAGTGAGTCATTATTTAGTAGATATAGAATGCGCAGTCTTTTAATGAATTGATGTAGAGTTATATAATTGATTTTCCGCAAACCTTAAATTTTTTTTAAAAAAAAATAATGAAAGAAAGGAAAAAATTCTGATCATAACCGTGAGTGCTTAGCCGACCAAATTTGTACTCAAGGTGATCTTCTATAATTTCTATTAGTTTATTTTATGAAATCCAGATTAACCGTCCCTAGTTTTTTGCATAAAATTTGTACTAAAATTATTGGTGTTTATTAATCATAAATGATATATTAGAATTTTTAATCACCATTTTTCATTAAATTAGAGAACCGTATATATACTATTAGTTTGAGAATATTCAAAATTCTAATATTTCCTAAATAATATATATTTCTCCCTTATATGTAAAAATTACTTTTAGAATTATGTAACTCACAACCCTATCGTGTAAATTTTTAATTAATTTTGTTATGCTCTAATAATTTTAAATTGATCATGGCAAATAATGGTATTAGCTGGGAATATTAGTATAGTAATTTTAAGAATATATTGATATTTTAGGAATAAATGCACATTTAAATGATCAAATTCATTTTTTTTAAAAATAAAAAATAAAGTATAGCATAGAAACATAAATTAAATTAAAAGGGAGTTTAGGGATTGAGCTATAATAAGAGACTTTAGTTAAACTAAGTTAATGTTGGTTGTTGTAGGATCAGAAGACGTAACGGAAATCAAGAAGAATCAATCCGGAATTTGAGAATTTATCTTCTATCCAGGTGGGCTATTATATCTTTACAAATTGTATTTTTCGAGCTATTAAGCTCTGCTTTGTTAAAATTGCATATGTGACTATCTGTGTTAAATATTTACGTGTTACTGTATGTTGTCGGAGTCTCATAAACCAACGCTGTGTCAATGTGAGTAGCTACAGTATGCATGCATTGTTCGTCATGCCCTACTCCTTGTCGGTGAGACTAAAATGAAACACTTATTGATTATACTCATTGGGTATACTATGGCCATACTCAACTTTACGCTTTGGTGATGTAGTACGGGTTGCGGACGATGACTGGTTATACTCTAAAGCGCTTCACGATAAAATGTTTTGGTGAACTTAGGTTGCTTTAAATTTTAAAACCTCCTAAGCTTCACTACCTGCATGAACACAGATAGATTACTTTAACAAAATGATTTGCATAACTTGAATTGTAAAAACTTGCCCACTGAGTGCATTAGTACTCAGCCTAAATATTTCTAAACATTTTTCAGGTGAGTAGGCTGGCGCGTGGATGTGACGATGCTGAGAGATGGACTTTTATTATTTACCTATTCCCATTATCTCCTTTTGTTAATATTCTTTTGGGAAATAAGTTTCCGCACTTATGCTACTCTTTTATTAAAACACTAAGAATCCTGATCTTGGTGTTTTGGATCATTATATGTATTAAAGAGCATATTTGGATATTTTGAGTCTTCTGTTGAGGTTTTGTTACTTAGATTACCCCTTTCTTTCCCGCTTCTTAATTCCAACCCCCGTGGCGTCTATTTCCACGGTCTTTTGGGACTGAGACGCTACATATTGTTGCACTTTTTCATTTCACTATCAATCTAAATAGTGTTTATTATAAAATAAAAATTAATTATAACATAAATAATCATAGTCAATATTTATTAATAGAAAATGAATTTAAAAAATTATGAAATTTGATTTTGAAATAATCAATCATAATAATGAATTATTAATTGAAAATTAAAAATTAAATATTAAAAGATAATTATGAAACATAATTGGGTGGGGTGAACCCTACAAAAAAATCGCAAAATTAAAATAAATCACAATAAAATAAAATTGAATAAAAAATACAAGAAAAACTCGTAACTTAAAAGTGCAATACATAGTGTAACACAGAGAGTGCAACATGAAATCTAATGCGCTCGTGAGCACACGGGACTTAAATTGGAAATGTTGTATTTATTACTAGTATATTTAGGTTGATTTAACTTTAAGACATCTCAATTCTTTCTACCGGTCGTATTTCACATGATACATGTAAATAGTGCGTACAGATAATTGTATAATACTGTCTTACGAGTTCAAATCAGAATCTAAACTCATATCTGATGACACATTTGTAATCTTGTAAGTATTTAATTATGTTCGGATCCAACTACGGATTAAAATTCGTATGACGGTTACACACAAGACTCCCTCAACAGTGTAACACTTAACATCCAAATTCAACTCCTTCCCACCAAAATTCACCAAATTTTTTTACTCCCATTTATGATTTATCAAGAGAAATATCCCTATAAATTGACGGTTACAAATTGCCCACTTTAAATGAATCACATGTCTCTGTTTTGTGGGTTGCAAAAAGTGTGTCCTTTTTTGAAAATTTTGATCCGTTGTGTAATAATCTTCTGCTCCACACAATGTGGAGTTTTTCTCACCAACAATCTTTTCTTTACTGTCTTTTACTCTTTTTGCATACTCTGTCGAACTATTTCCCTCTCATATGTCTCTATCTCTATTTCTCTCTTATCTATTTCTTACCATTTTTTTTCAGTATTAATTGTCCAAACAAAATAATCAACTTTCAATAATTTGTTTACAATTTAAACACGGCCGTAAAAGCGTATTTTAATATTTTTATTTCTCTAGTCGCATAACAAAAATCCTCCAATAAAAAAAATCTTAAAATACAATCAATTACGTATGATTTTCGTGCCGTAAAATTAGGGCCGATCCTTATTATTTGGTGGCCTGAGTCAAGATGAAAGATGAGGCCCCTGCTTTTTATTTTATATTTTAATAAATAAATTGAACAACGTACACCATATACAAAATCGTTATATTATGGTTAAAATATTACTCGTCTAACAATTTTAGAAGCAAAAAATGTGAATCAAATATGTACAATCAAGTTCTTCAATAATTCTTTTCTTAATTGACAACATAACTAGTCCATTTAACCTTTCTTGTGACACGGTTGATCGGAGAAAAGTTTTTATGATCTTCAACTTTGAGAAACTTCTTTCTACATTTGCTACTATAACTGGTATAATCAACAAAATTTTGTAAGCAATGTAAGCATTTGAGAAACAACTATCCATTTTCTTCAAATTACCAACCATGTTAATTGCATACTTTGTTTCTCTTGGCAAAGAATATTTTAAGAATTCCAACTCACGCTTTGTTTAATGTTTTTATGTTTAATATTTTTATGTTGTTTTAATTTTCAATATAGATAGATTTAGAATTAAATAATAAAAGAATATATTTTGAGTTTAATTAACAAAGAATTAAATAATAAACAAAATTGGGGCCTTTGTTTAATGTTCTCTGTCCTTAATATTTTTATGTCGTTTTAACTTTCAATATAGATAGATTTAGAATTAAATAATAAAAATATATACTTTGAATTTAAATAATGAAGAATTAACTAATAAAAAAGATTGGGATTTGATTAGCTTGCGAGGCAGTTGTTGAAATAACAAAAAGAAAAAAACAAATGGAATGCGGCTTGCGGTTGTCAAAAGGGTTAAAAAAAAGACTTTCCTTCCCGCCAGCAATAAGTTTCGAACACTCTACCTCATCATCCATAGTGCAGCGCATTACCACCAGGCTAGCTGATTACACATACATTTATACTGCTATCTTTATATATATATAATAACTTGAAAATTTTGGGGCCCCTATTTTTTTCATATTTTTCGGGGCCTGAGGCGACCGACTCACTTGCCTCATGCAAGGAGCGGCCCTGCGTAAAATCGATCAAATGCTATATTTTCAATTTTTTTGAAAAAGTGAGTATTGTTTCGTTAATTTTGAAAAAATTGGCTATTTTTTTAAAAATAACCTAAAATGTAGATATCAAAGTGTAATTTAATCAAAAAATTATACATGGAGTCCCAGGGGCAAAATGGTCTTTCTGCTGAATTCCCAACTCTCTATATATATATAAAAACCCTCCATAGTTTCGACAGGAAAAAGGACAAGAAATAAGACAAGAAATAAGAGGATCCAAAGACAAGTGTGACTGATTCTAGTCTAGATAGATCTTAATTACATTATTGAATTTGTTTTGGCAATTAATGTTACAAAATACCAGAATTTTCGACCTTGAATATTTTTGCATCATTATTATTATTATTATTATTATTATTATTATTATTATTATTATCATTTACAACTAAGCCTTTGAAGATTAGATGAGTTAAGAGAGTTGAGAACAGACGATTATGTATTGAGAGATTGTATTGGCATCAGTGGTGGAACCATAAAATTTTGGTTGGGGAGGGGGGCTATATTAGATGTCTCTTTCATGTTATATTTGCTCGTGCTACTAAAAAAAAATTACAAGAGGAAGGGATGGTTGCCACCTTTTTTTACATTTAGTTTCTTTTTTTAATTTATATATGATAATTTTTTTCGATAAGACAACCAATTTTCTTTTTATTCTTGTTTTATTGAAATAATATTAATTTTACATTAAAAAATCACTATATTATACATAAATATAAATTCAAAAGGGAATAATATAAATAATTATATTTAATCACAATTATCATAAACTTTAATATCCACTAAATAAATATAAAATAATAGATTTTAAAAGGGTTAATTGGTTTAACTATCACGGACTATATATGAATTCTGGTTTTCAACACATACAAATTTTAAAATGTTGTCTCTACAACACAATCTTACATTTTTTTTTTTATAATTATAACAACAGTTCAAAATTGAGTGCAATTACAAGCATGCAAATTATGCAAAATACTTAACCCAATTTTATAAATTTTATGGACCACCCCTCTAATTATTTTCTCTCTCTTATTCACTCCCTCTCTCCTTCGATTTTAAAAATGTCATGATCCCACCGCTAACTAATTATACATGTAACAAAAGAAAGAAAAAAAAAGCTAAAAAGTGAACACAAGACTCGAACTCGAGCCAAATGGAAAACTAGTAAAATCCTTAAGAAGCGCTGTTGAATAATTTTATTTAATACACACATACATTATTTACTTATATATATACTCCCTCCGATCACTAATATTTGATGTTTTAGGATTTTCATTTTTTTTTTATTTACTTGATGTTTTAGATTATTAAGATTATTTTCTCTCTCATCTCATTAATTCATTCATGCATGGTTGTTTGAATTTCAATTCTACACCTCTTCTAAACACATTCCAAAAAATATTAAATTCAATTTTACAATAAACAATCATACTCAAAAGTCAATTTTGCAATATATTTTCTAGGAGTGAGTATTTTCTAAATGAAAAGTAGAATTTCTAGGAGTCATTAATATTTTCTCAATTCTAGTGCAAAAGTCTAAAACATCAAATATTAGTGAACAGAGGGAGTATATATAATAAGAAATACGGATCGATATCCGGACCTTAATTTTTCCGGGGGCCAATAGATTGTAATTAAGATGCAAATCAAATGATTATAGGGTGAACAAATAGAGTGGCAACAAGTGATGCGCATATACTTGGATCTGTAAAACTGTCTCTATTTTTGTAAGTAGCATCAGCTAATCGAGCATAGTTTAGCAGATGAAGTGTGATCTCTTTAGGCACATGAGTCGTCATGCTCCATTCCTTGTTCACATCCTTCCATCCATTCTCAATTTCTTCCGCAAACTTAGTTATCTCCTCTTCCTTTGATACACCGTATTGTTTCATGTAGCAATCCACCACGGTCATCATTTCCCCTCCCTTATTCTCACGCTTCCATCAAATGCGCACACACACATATATACATTAATTTTTTATTTCATTTAGAATTTAGAATGCAACCAAAAAAATTAATTTCTTCACAAAGTCTCTTGTCAGACTTTCAAAATGCAAAATGCATAAAATCAGACCGTCAGGATAGAGTTTCGCGCAGGTCAACTCTAACTCAACCTCTCCCCCAAAAAAAAGTTCGCCAAAAACAGTATCATTATTAACACTAAAAAGTATCAGTTCCAAGTATAAAACCTACTACCCATATCCATAAAAAGTATTGGGCCTGCAACTTATCATATACGAGTTTCTTTAATTCAAATTATGATTTATTTCATCTCAATTAATGTTTAGAGCTTAGGAGTTTGGGGTTTAATAGTTTTTTAACGGTTTTTTTTTGGGGGGAGGGGGGTTAGGGATTTATTTTGTGTTTTTAGGATTTTTTGAGGGGGGTAGGGGGTTTATTTTATATTTTCTAGGGTTTATATTAATTTCATTTTAGGATCTAAAATCATATTCATTTCAAATAAATTAAATTAATTCACTTTAATTTTAGGATTCACTAACTTTATTTTAGAATATAAATTTTTGGGAAAAAAACTAAAAGAAAAAATAGAAAATCGAAAAAAATTTGAAAAGGAAAATGAAAATTACTCCCAAAAAAAAAACAATCGTGCGTGGCATTCGCTTGACCATAAGCAATAGTGCATAAGGTCTGATAAGAGACCAACTCTAAATTTATTCATAAACGAATTGAACACTTACTTCAGAAGAGGCAATGTCATTCCAGTATCGACCGATCATAGCAGTTGATGTCACGAATTTGGCCTCACTCTTCATCCAAGTAATTATTTCTTCGGTAACTGATTTCACGGTAGGGATAGTGAAAGCAAACATGAGAAAAATGCAACTGGTTGGCACTGAGTTTCTAGCATAGTCTTGAAATGAAGGCATCTGTCTTCCCATAAGCCACTTTAGCTCTTGGTTGTAAGCCCTTCCACTTAGTTGCACCTGATCATAGATCCATGCAATTTGTAGATTTTGTGTTGTTAAGAAATGTAAAACTAACTACCCATTGTTGAAGAAGTTGATACGCTCCCTTCGTTTTGTTTTGATTGCTGTTTTAATTTTATTTTTATCTAGAATTATAATTAATTTTATGGACTAATATACACATTTCTCTTATATAACATAAAATCTTATTCACTTATATTTGTCTAAAATAAGATTTGGGATATGGTTGGAATTGAGAGAGCGAATGTGAAAATACATAAAACAACAAACATTTTGGAGTTAATTATAATTTTGGTCCCGTAAGAATATGATCCAAACACTTTTAGTCCCAACATATACAATTTTGGTCCCAAGTTTAATTTTTGATATTTTTGGTCCCATAGTTTATATTTTTAACACTTTTGGTCCCAAGTTTAATTTTTTGACATTTTTGATCCAATAGTTTATATTTTAACACTTTTGGTCCCAAAAACTAACGGACTATACTTAACATTTGTTAAGTACCTATTTTGGAGCCAAACATTACCTATTTTGTTGATCTTGATTGCATCGCCTAATTAATGGTAAAAATAAAGGGAATGTAGTGAAAATTTTAATCCAAAATATGTACTTAACGAATGTTAAATATAGTCTGTAAGTTTTTGGGACCAAAAGTGTTGAAATATAAATTGTGGGACCAAAAGTGTTGAAATATAAATTGTGGGACCAAAAGTTACGAAAAAATTAACTTGAGACAAAAATTGTACATTTTGGGAGTAAAAGTGTTTGGATCCTATTCTTAAGGGACCAAAAGTTTAATTTACTCAATATTTTGATACAAAATAAAAAAGTTAAAATAACAATCATAATGAAACTGAGGGAGTATTAGTTAAGATCAGATGTTGAAAGAGAGCCTGCTTACTTTAAAATTTATAATTCGTAAAATTTATTTTTCAAAGGCAGAAGGGTACACCGAACTGCTTCTCGGCCAGACGGAAATTTACGACACTTTTCAGTGTGGGAAATGATACTTCTTATAATTATAAGTGATACTTTTTTTCCGTGTACACGACGGAGACCACCTCCTTTTCTAATAATGTTTCATGTACAATCGAAATGTGATATTATTTATCGTGATATCAAAAAAATGCGTGACAATTAATTTTATGTTCGAGTTGTTGATACAGTAACTACAATATTTGCCTGTATCGACTGAGAATAATATAATATTGCTGGTATATTAAATTAAATTGGGTATCAAGCAAATAATAGAAGTTAATGCTGAATACTTCACTTTGCACCGAATCACTTCTCTTAGCTTTGACATTGTAATAAGCATGCACAACACCTAAAACAGCAAAATATTAAAAGAATAAGTAAATAAACCACAATTTATATAATGTTGCTAGAATATGGTAAATATTACATAAAGTAGAAGATAGTAGATTTATACTAAATACTCAAGCCCAACTAAATCATGAAATACAAATTTCGACAGCAAATGATTAATATGTTGCTCTTCAATTGTTTCTTGAAATTTTGAAGATGAGTTGTAAATTGTAATACTTAAAGAAGAAATAAGTAATACTTATTTAACAAGAAGATGGATTGAAGAGCAAAAGACCAAATTAAATTATGAATATTTTGTGAAATAGAACTAAGATAAAAACTTCAAGGATATATATATATATAGGGTTGGGTTCCAGAAGGAACCATACCCCATGTGAGAACCGAGAACCAATCTCAACCATAAATCTCGCCTATTTGGACGGCCAAGATCTGTTCAAAAATTAAAAAAACGCGGTGGCATAATTGTAATAATTCTGAACTTCGCTGCCCCTGAAACTCGGTGAGGGTAAAATCGGAAAATTCAATGCATATGTGATTCACGCGTATATTTTTCAATTTAGGGTTTTAGCACTGTCATTTTCTATTTTAGCACTGTCATGACTTATTTTAGCACTGTCATGGTCTTTTTTAGCATTGTCATGACTTATTTTAGCATGACTTTTATTCCAGCAGATTTTGTTATTTTAATTTATGCAACAGATTTTGTTATTTTAATTTATGCAAGCTATTATGGATTAGATTTGCATATATATGAACGATTGTGAGAGGATCGTGGTCGATCGATCTAATGCTCTCGATCATTTCTTACCATCCTCTTTGAATATTTGTTTGTAACTATCGCTGAGTATCTGTAGAAAGTCCTTCCCTCATCAATCCACGACGTTGTCACCTTCTGATCAACAGAAATCATGCTCAATGAAGCTCCTGCAAAAGCAACATGAATTTAATTTCTTGAACCATGCTCTGTTTAATTAACAGAATGATACTCTAGGTACCTACCTTGGCCTTGATAATTTCTAGCTGGTTTTACATTAGCAATTGGTTTACTTGGTAGCTCAACTGAAACAACAACAGGGGAATTAATAATTAATATCAACGAATCTTGAAAAAAGTTGAAGAAAAATTAAACATATAACATACAATTCTGTAATCATGTCTAGTTAATATTTAGATTCACAATTCTGAGTTTCCAGCAGTTTTATGTGACATTTAGCACTGGTAATTGAGGTTTTAGCACTTGTCATTCCTTTTTTAGCACTGGTATTTGAATTCTGACATTTTAGCACTTTTATAAAGTATTTTAGCACTTGTAGTTTCTACTTTAGCACGTATGTTTCCTTGTTTAGCACTGTTGTTAGACACATGCTAGAAATATTAAAACCCTTATTAGCAATGCAAAAAATGAAATATCAGCTATGACATTCCTTTTTTAGCACTAGTATTTGAATTCTGAAGTTTTAACACTGACATTTTGACTTTTAGCACTTACAAATCATTTTTTAGCACTGCTACTATCATATAAGACTACCAGGTTTGTCTAGTTAATATTTAGATTCACTATTCTGAGTTTTCAGCAGTTTTATGCAATATTTAGCACTGGTAATTGAGGTTTTAGCACTTGTTATTCCTTTTTCAGCATTGGTATTTGAATTATGATGCTTTAGTACTTTTATAAAGTATTTTAGCACTTGTAGTTTCTACTTTAGCACTTACGTTTCCTTGTTTAGCACTGTTGTTACACTTAGCTTAACTCACTGCCTCATGATTATATTATAGTATATGCTAATTACACGCATTTAAACAAAGTACGTACTTCTAAAATTCCAACTCTTGTAGCTTCTTAAAATAAAAAACCGACTTTGGCAATAAGAAATCAATGGACATCTTAGATATATCTAATATTGTTGTTTTTTTCTGCACGGAATTGAAGGTTAATAATTGCTTCAATATAAATAACCCATTTTGAGAAGTCAATTTAAACTGAATATAAATTTAGAAATATAGAGGCAAAGACGATTTTAAAATCTTGAGGAAATAAGTAGTGTAATTATGAAGAACAATGTGTAAAGCGCTAAAGTAGCTAACCAGGGCGCCATTAGATGAAGCAGTTGAACTAGACTTGACTGGAGTCAAGTAAACATGACTAAAATACATTCTCTCTCTATAATTAAGTTTGTTACAATATGCTTCGTTTACTTCAATTCTCACCACATAAAGAAGAAAAAAAACATAATTTTTTTTAGATATATGAATACTCCACAGATCTATATATTAGAAAGAAAAAAAAGGGTATATCAATTAAAGACGACACCAAAAAAATTAGAATCATATATACAAAAATTACGTACACTAGTTTGGTTTGCTTTAAAACTTTTTAAATTAAATCCAATTAACTTCGAGTTGATTTATCAATGTACATTTGCATTTCAGTTCCATTCTATTCGATTTCGTACATACAATTCAATTAAAATGCACATGGATATATTAGTTAATAAGTGCTAAAATAGTTCATAGTGGTGCTAAAATAGATTACAACAGTGCTAAAATAGATCACAGTAGTGCTAAAGTACATAGCAGTGCTAAAACAGTTCATAGTAGTGCTAAAATAGTTTACAACAGTGCTAAAATAGATCATAGTAGTGCTAAAGTACACCCTACACCAAACAAGTTTTCCTCCTCGATCATTAACCGCTGCGTCCGCGTCTAGTCAAAAACACCATTCCTCTCGTGCTATCCAATCTCTACTACACCTAGTGCCATGGTTGGTGCCTCCACCCCAACTTCAATTCCATTTTAGCCCATCATCTGCTAAAAAACCGCTAAACAATATACAAAGAGACCACCCAAACTTCATAATCACCTCTGCTAAGAGTCTTCATTGAAAACATTTGTCTGCCCTTCTATTACAATACTTACGATTCTTCAATCCCAAATAAATTTAATTTTCTCGCAAAAGATTGTTAGCCCATGTACTCTATTTTTGAGAACTGACTCCCTCCAACAGTCCCCATTCAGATTCAGAGAGAGAAACAACCATCCACCAACAAATTAAGCTTTTTAGAGAGAGAAAGAGAGAAAATAAAAGAAGAAAACGATGGGGTATAGGTATGCTGTACTTCCTGCTGCTTCTTTTCTTGTATAATGAACAGAGAACCGAGATGTAGAAAAATCTTTGCTTGATGCCTTTTTTTGCGAGGAAGAAAAATGGGGAGAGTTGAGGAAGAAGACGGATTGTAGATGGAAGGAGATTCATTCCAAATATAACAGGTTTTCTAAATTACAAAAATGTCCTTGCTTCATTAAAAAGTCACTAATATTATAAATATGCCACCGCGTTTTTTTCATTATTGAGACAGATCTTGGCCATCCAAATTAGAGCAATCTGTGACTGAGATTGGTTCTCAGTTCTCACAGGGGAGTGTGGTTCTCACATGATCCCATCTATATATATATATATATATATATATATGGGAGTTTCTGTTTGCACCACAACTTTTACTCTTTGCACCACATCTACTCATTGCACCACAATTTTTACTCTTTGCACCACTGATATTGACAATAATACCCTATCATTTAAAATATGTTTTTAACATAAAAAAATTAAAAATAGAAAAATTAAAAACATAAAATAACTGAAATATCTCGTGTGGGAATTTTGAACCACCGTAAAAAAATTTCAACCTTCGAACCCAATTTTCAACCTTCAAACCCGTCGTCCCTGTTCGATTTCGACCCGTAGGAATTTTGTTCCAAGCCCGACAACTTCGACACAAGGTTTATGGAACGATTTGGTAAGTTATTCGTTCGATTTTGTATGTTTTAGTTCGTTTTATTTAGTTACGTTTTATACGAAAAAAAATAGTTGGGAATTGTTTAAATCTAGTTTTTCAATAGTTTAAGATGTTATGATATGTTATTAGAATGATTGGATGCTAGTTTGAGTTGATTGTGCGCGAAAAAAAGGTTTTGAGCGAGTTTTTGATTCGATTGTTTTTTCCAGATTTCGTGGTTGTTCGGACTGTATAAGTCGAACGTCTATGCTATGTTCGAAGTGCACAATTCGAACACCACTTGGGGAATATTTTTTGAAGTGTTCGAACTCAAGAGTTCGAACATAAGCATTATGTTCGAACTCTAGAGTTCGAACTCAATGAAATTCCGTTTAAAGATGTTCGAACTCTGATTTCCAGAAGGTGTTTGATGTGATACTACAAGTGGCGGTGAAAGGGAAGTTGAAGGCGGAGGAGATGATAAAGAGGCTGTTTGTGTTCAGCGACATGGAATTCGATGAAGCATCTCTGAATCCATGGGAGACTGATTATCAGACGATCGTGAGGAAGTATACTGAGAAGGGTTATGGAGATTGTGTTTTGGAATTTGAGGGATTCGAGGGCGACGCCGGTGCCGGCGAACCAGGCCGGAGTGGCGCTTGTGAGCGGCTACTCGAAGAATTTGATGACTATATTTCTTGAAGAGGGCGGAATCATGGATCCGGAGGCGGTGATGGAAGCTGCAATTTCTGGAAAAGAGTATCAGAAGTTGGTAGTGGTGGATTGATTTGTTCAAATTTAGATTAATTTCAAGCATTTGACCCACCTTCAAATTTTGGATGATTAAAAAAATATTCTTTTTTCCATCGATGGCTTCTTGATCTTATACGTATATTATCTTTAAATTAGTTATTGCTTCACATCCAATAATCACAACTTCTATGAAAATCTGATATTTTCTATTGTTTTTATTTTTATTTTTATTTTATTTTATTTTGTGGTGCATTGAGTAAAAAAAGTGGTACAAGAAAGTAATTAAAGGGTATTTGAGTCAATTCATAATTATTTTATTTTTGCTTTTTTATTATAGTAGTGCAAAGAGTAAGAATGGTGGTGCAAACAGAAACTCTCTCTCTCTCTCTCTATATATATATATATATATATATATATATATATATATATTGAAGATTTGGAAATGGTGGCATGATACAAATTATCCAAAAATGCAGGGGTGGGTAAATTAAATGACTTTATGGAGAAAATTACAAAACTGGTCCCACAGGACATGTCCAGTCCCGATTTTGGTCTCAAACCCACTAATTTGGTCCCTTTTCGATTTTTTGCTGCTAAAATGACCCCAAAAGATACCAAATAAATATTTATTAATAAATTGAGAGAGACTTTAGTAGCTAGAGTTACAAAAATAATTTTTTAAATCATCACTTAATAATTAAAAATTAATATTAAATGGTAAAAAATTATAACATATCCTAATTTAGTTGGATGGCCACTAATATAACTACTACAAAACTAAACTATAAAGTCTAAAGCACTAGAAATTGAAATTGTAAAAGATGAAGAAAAACTAAAAAAAAAAAAGTTATAGCTCAATAGAGAAATGAATTATGGTAAATCAATGAACGATGCGCATGTTTTGGGAGAATGAAGGGCAAGCAGATTCATATACGTATAGCTTAGTTTTTATATTTACCTTTTGACAGAAAGTGATCCACCTGAACTTCAATCATCCCATAACTCAAGTTTGAGGTCGTAGTTGTCGAACTGAGATTGCTGCAGCTTCTGAATCTGTTTTGCTGAGGCCACTACAGAAGGCCTGCATTTATAGAGAAGAATTCGTTGCAGTGTTGGTATTTCTCCAATGCCGCTCGGGATTTCCTCTAGTGAAGGGCAATCTCCTATACTCAGCTCTCGGAGTGTAGGGAAGTTGGTCTCATCGGCTCTCCAACGCACCAGTTTCAAGCTTCCCAGCAATCAAGGTTTGCAGATACCGCAATGTTGATATTCCCGTAGGTATACCGCCTGATTTGCAGGAGACACCCAAGTATCGTAGGTTCACCAGTTGGTATATTTCTCTTGGAAACGCTTGAAACTCCATTTCATATACATCCAACACCCTCACCAATCTTAACTTGGAAAACAAAAGAGACGGTTCCTCACACAACATAGGATTGGGAGCAGCACATATAAAAGATCGAGCAACTGCTGAAGCATAAGCATCCACATCTTTCATTCCACATGATGTGTCGAAACTCACACGCCTCGGATTATCCAATCTCACCTCTGAGCCATTCTTCACATGTTGTAGAAACTTCACCTCATCAGCTTTCCGAATGCATAACTCCCTCAATAGATCATGCATTTCGTATCTCAATGCTTTTCCATTCGACTTCTTTCGTGTAACCAAAAGTAGATTCCTCTCAACCAGTGCACTTAAGGAATCCTCTGCCTCTTCCTCCAAACTTTTATCTCCATTTGATTTCAAGAATCCTTCAGCTACCCACAACTGTATGAGTCTGGAGGACTTGATCTCATAATCTTCAGGGAAAGCTCCCATATACAGGAAACATGGTTTCAAGTTATTCGGCAAGTGGTTATAACTCAAAGACAGTACATTAGAGAACTCATTATTGTCTGTTTCAGCAATTGTTGCTCTTACGTCCTTTGCAACATTCTCCCAAACATCTCTTGATCTTTCGACCTTAGACAAAACCCCACCAATCTCATTGATGGCAAGAGGAAGTCCTCTGCAATCACGTGCAATCTTTCTACCTATTTCCTCTAATGCAGGAGGACAATCCTCTTCGCCAAACACAGTTCGGTGAAGTAGATTCCAACTTTCAGACTCTTCCGGCAATTGCAGCTCGTGTTGCAAACCCACTGTGCCTAAACATCTCGCCACATCCAATTCCCTAGTGGTGAGCACGATTCGACTCCCATTATTGTTGTCTGGGAAGCACCACTTAACATCATCCCAAGATTCCGTGCTCCAAATATCATCCAATACAATCAAGTATCTTCTAGCATGCAATCTTTGATACAAACTTCTTATTAAATGCTCATTATCTTTCCATTCAATTGGTTCATTGCTAAGCTTTTCATTTGGGCGACAAAGAAGGCCTAATAGAATTGCTCGCACACTGTAATCTTGTGAAATTGTGGTCCAAGCACAGACATCAAAGTGAAAAACAATGAGAGGATCATCATAAAGCTTTCGAGCAAGGGTGGTCTTACCGATTCCACCCATTCCAACGATGGGAATGATCTCCAGTTGCTGACTCTGCATCCCAGTCAGCCGATCCTTCAATTGCAACAAATCTTTATCAACTCCCACCACAACGTTCTTGGAAGTTAGATCAGGCAAGAATGCAGCACTACTAGATGAACTGCCACTTGACATCTTATTTTCTTCAATGAGCTCTAGGACCTTTTTCATTGCAGAATCAAGTTCTTGCGTTACTTGCTCCAGATCTCGTGTGAAAAATGTGAATCTCGCGCCTAAGTGACTAAGCATGAAAATAAAGAATCTAACGACTTTGTGTCTACGCATCTGATCGACCATATGGGATTCAATGAGATCCTCTGCTTTATGTGCTGCATCTCTGATTTGACTCTCCAAACTTCCTAGTTTGGGAACTGAAGAATTTTCAAGAATCTGCTTCAGAGCAGCTGCTTTTTCGAGGAGGGATTCGAGTTGTGATTTGCTATGATCATCAAGAATCCAGTGTTCTTGTTCAGGATTCAAGATTTGTTGTAGGATAGTGATGAGGGTTTGAAGATTGTAAGCCATTATTGTGCTCTGTTTCTCACTCAAACAACTCAAAGAGTATAATCCAATCTACAGCAAGTTAGCTACTGTATTACTTGACTTATCTGTTGAAACGGATAATAAAATTGTGGTTGCCATCGCATCTCTTATGATCAATAAATTAATTGCTTATTTTTTTGGGTTCAAATTTTCTGTTGGACCTTCTCCGTTTTCACTCGGTATTTAATATCAAATTTATAACTTTAATAATATTTATTATAAAGTAAAAATTAACTATAATATAAATAATCAAAGTTAAAATTTATCAACAAAAAATGAATTATAAAATTTTATATTGAAATAATCATTGGTAAGAAATTAATTCATTTTAATTTTAGAGTAGATATATTTATTTCAAAAAAGTTAATTATCAAGTACAGTGAGCGAGTCTAATGCACGAGTTGTCAGATCAAAAAATTAAATTAATTCACTTTAATTTCAAAATATATATTTTTTTTTGGGGAAAAAGCAAATAAAAATAAATAAATAAAGCGCATGTTGTCATGTGAGCACGCACATCTTGCATGCGCCTGATATGGGCCATTTTTTTTTCCCTTCGGATTAGCTATGTCTGATGGGCTTGTATGAGCCAACCCATCAGACAAGTACATGTGAGTGTCGCTCTTTAATTAAATATTCAAGTTATGCAGCATTAAAAAATTCCAAAATTAAGAGACACTCAAATGATGTATATGTATCTATTACTATATAAAAAGAGCTATATTTTACAAAATTTAATCTACCTTTTATATCGCTTTCATTACTTTAATTTAAGGGTAATATTGTAATATATTATATGTATAATATTTATTGAAATATAATATTATAATTTAATTTTTTAAAAGGTAATGATCTTATATACTATTAACTAGCATTACCCACCGTGCGATGCACGAATAATCTTTTATAAATATAGAGATGTTATAGCAAACAACATTTTAATAACTCTGCATATTTCATAGAAAGGAGACTGAACTATAAAATAAATTTGGATGATATTCAATTTTTTGTTAATAAGATAATAAAAATTTGGACCAAATATCAATGAATTAATAATACATAATTGTAAATTGACTTCCTATTTACTAAGGAAATTAAAAGAGGATAAAATATTACAAATATTAATTTTATATAACTTCTGTAATCAATCATTTTTGTAAGAAAACATGCACTATTTGTTAGACATATTATATATATATATGCAACCAATTTATATATATATATATATATATATATATATTAGGCAACAAATCAATAAATGTATAATATGGATATATAAGTGACGAACTAATCTTAAAAAAAAAAATTGGATGCGATTAAATTTTATAAGGAAAACTAATGAATATAATATATATTGCAATTATTTTTCCACTTAATTAATAGATACTATTAAAGTAATAAATAATTTTTTAATCACTGATTTTTTTTTCCAAACAACCATAAAACATTTTTTATTGCAAGTTGAGGTTAGAAATGTTCATCCAACTAATATATGAAAAATATTGAAATTAAAGATATTTCAATTGAGTAAATGGAATGTGATTTTTAGTGATAGGAAGAATATGCTTATAAGATTTCATAGAATCTCGATAAATACATTTGAGTGCAATACCGGAATTCCATTGCATAAAAGTACTTTTTTATCTTTAAATGTTTTAAAAATAATCATATTTAACTGTAAATAGTCAATATTAGATGGATTATGATTAAAATCTTGGCAACACAATTTTCCTAGTTATGACTCACAACAGATCATATGAATCAATACAGCTATTTTCATGAACATACTAAATTCTACATTTTTTTTTCAAACGCTAATTCACACTACTTATGTTCGTAGTTGTGTTAAGTTGTTATGTATTTTGTTTCGGACATCATGATCATCACATACAGAATAAACTATGTATTTTCATATGAAATTTGAAAATGAAAAGCAATTGTAATTTTTTTACATATATACAAATTTAAAAATATACACAATGATCATAAAACCTCATGACCATAAAGGTTGCTTTTGTTCCATATGTAGGAATATCACACAACTTGATGAAATGCAGTTCCAACTCCCCTTCATTGCATGAGATATTAATTTTTGGTGATTATACGTTCAATCTGCAATAGAAATAAACAACAAACTCAGTAATAAACAATACATACAAGTATTCCAAGTCTCTTACAAAAAAAAAAAAAAAGACTGCAACTCGAGATGGTACTATTAGGCAAAGAAAAATATGTTAGTATAGTTAAATTAATTAATTAATTAAATATCTAATTAAAAGAGATATTAATTATGTTAGTTAATTAAATAGAAGAGTGAAAGAGTGAGTGAGGATTGGGCGAATGGTTGCAACCGTTCGGACGTAACCGCTCGAATCGAATTGGTGCGAAAACTCTAGGCCGATCGGACGCAATGATTCACCAGTTGCAACTCTTGGCTCGAATCGACACAACAATTCAGCCAATGATTCACCAGTTGCAACTCTTGGCTCGAATCGACACAACCATTCAGCCTTGGGAGCGAACCGTTGCACTATTTGGTGCCAATTGGTGCACCACTTCACCACAACTCTTCACCTACTATAAACCACAAGTCCTTCATTTTCATAAACTAATCCACAATCCGAAATCTTCTCTTCTACCCTAGTAATCGATTGAGAATGTCAAAATCATACATGAGATGTAAATTATACTAGATAAATTTTATGCAACAAGCTCTACATGTATAAAATTATGGGAATATTGTGCAAAAATACATTATCTAAATTATAGGAATATAAAATTTTTAACAAAAACATGATTAGACATTTAATTCTTAAATATTAAATATTAGTAGTTAGTAAAATAATTACATAAATATTTTTAAATAATTTATATTGCTAATCCTAAATACAGTCAAATTACTTTAAAAATAATTAAATATCAACAAAATATAGCATCTACATTAAAATAATTAAAACTATAACCCTTTTTACATTTTGCGGTTCAAATAAATTTGATCCAAATAAATAAAATAAAATAAATTATGAATTGAAATTTGAAAATGATAAATTTTGACCAAATTCATGAATCTCGGATAACAAACTATAAAGACCAATCACAACAAATTTAAAATTAAAAAAAAAAATCGATCACCTTCAAGAAACAACATCACATTATTTCTTTCTCTCACAATCTCGAATCATTTTCTCCAATATTCGCTGCCATATATAAAAGAAATAAAATGTCTCGCTTCACCGTTCTCATTTGCCTGCTTACGCAATAGTTTTGGGTCATGGTTCTTTATATTACAAAATATGATTTTGTTCTCATAGTTCGTAAACAACACTACGAAAATAAAATGCACAAGCTATATGTTTATGAAAATGCAAAAGATAATTAAACCATAAAAAAATCAATGTAAGTTTTATCTACGCATGAAAGTGAAAAAATTGCGAAGCAATTTAAACAATCACTGATTTTTGCTCCATGCAGAAATTCACAAATACACACCAACTACAAAATAAAGCAAGTCAAAAGGTTAATACAAATGAGTTGTTTTTGTTTGGGACCAACCATTTTACCAGAACCCGGATGATAATCAATTGGGAGTAAAACCATGTTGAAATTTTGTCATATTGATATCTTTTCCTGTACGATCTGCAATAAAACATAAAATAAAATAAATTCCGTTAATTTTCTGATGAGACAATGATGTAGTACACCTTATGTTTATAAGACTAATAGAATATAAAATAATATGTAAAAATCATACATATCAATTATCAATCATAGTATTTATAATCTTGTGAACTATATATTTACGGAAATATATAAGAACTAATAGAACCAAGATTGTAGTCAACCAAATTTAATGATTGATTAAATGATTTAAGTGTACATGTGTGTGTAGAGATATGTATGGCAAATGTATATAATTGAATAAATTGGCAAATGTGAATTTGTGTATCTTATGACCTTTTATGTTGATATAAGCTACCGAAATTGCGTAATCAATTATGGCGCAGTTAATTTTGGCAATTGCTTGTAATAATCAAGTATACTAATTATGTTTATTATATTATATTATATAATTAATAATAATAAACTTAAGATAATTATATTTTTTATAATAAATGTAATAAATGATTTTATTTTTTTATAATTTCATTTTAGGCAATTGCAAATGAAAATAAATTAAAATGAGAGTTATTAGACATAAAACGTTGATTATATATATAAAATTGTGACCATATATATTGATTGTAGAGGAGATTTATCTTTCCATGAATTACATTTATACCATATATATTTCACGGATTTTAACAAACTAATATATTAACTAATTTATGTAAATTAATTTTTAATTATATAGTAAAGATTTTCATTTTTAAACATGTAGTTCAGGCGGGAAAAATAGATACTTTCTATTTATGATTGACTATCTTACTTTTAGATATAATATAGATATCCTTTATTTATTAAAAGAAATATTTAATATGTGATTGTAAAGTTTGAAGGATCTATACCATATTTGTAGTAAACATAAAAAAATATATCACCATAATCTTAACAATGAATTGTAAAAATTGACAATAAACTATATATAATTACACTAAATTAATTTTAATTTTATTGTATCAAATGCATGACGTAGTCAGTCATCCCCACTTGCTTCTGCAATTATAGAGATTTTTTAAAATTTTATTTTCTTCCAATTATAGAGCTTGATTGTCTATGTTTTATTTCTACAGAGCCACATTGAATTCTTGGTCCATAGTGAAGTGGAAATATTTACTAGATTTAGGAGTAGTATCTTTCCTACAAGTAGAAATATGTTGGGAGTAGTTTTTGCAACAATTTATTATGTTGATATTAATGCGTGATTTTACAAATTGCAAGTTATTATAAAATTGACAAAAATATAGTAATAGTGTCAATAAATAATTTAATCATGTATTCAAGATAAGTGCATGTTCTTATTTTTGTTTGGTGTGATGTTTTATGCTTATGTTCAATGTGTTGATGCTTACTTTGAGTATGGTAATATGGTCACAATATAAATTCTTATAAGGGTTAATGACAAATATTCCCCTAAATATTTTCCAATTTGTATTTGCTATTCACATAAACACAAACATTTTTAATATGAATTTTTCTTTTCATATATTTGATTTTCTTAATTATACGTTCAATATAATTAATTACTACTTATAATCAATTACTATACTATATACATCATAGCAATAAATCAAATATTCAACAGGATTAATTATACATAAGTACCCAATGTTTGAGCATTTTTATATTTTTGTTTCGAAGTTTCAAAAGACATCAATATCCAACGATTGCATAATTAACTCTTTTAGCACTGACGTAATTTTTAGACGGGCTAAATGATGATGTGGATTGTTGGAAATTTTATACGTTGATTTTTGTCTGATTTGATAAATATACATGGAAAACAAATATCTTAGTTAATAAACAAAACGGGCTATTTCCAGCAGGCCATGCCATTATTTGGTCTGCCACTATTAATTATGCAAGCGTTGGGTACTGATAAATTATTTTTGAAACTTCAAGATAAAAGTGTAAAAACTGAGAAACGTTGAATATTGATGTGTAATTAACCCTATTTAATGTCTCTGTGCATCGCACAGGTGAATTGCTAGTATTATATATAGCTCAACCTGCATCTGTTTTTTTTTTTTGTTTTTTTTTTTTTTTGAAGATTTGGAAACGGTGGCATGATACAAATTATCCAAAAATGCAGGGGTGGGTAAATTAAATGACTTTATGCCTAAGCCCAATCATATATATCGGGATAAATTTCATTTTTGGTCCCATTAGAATAGATTCAAAACACTTTTAGTTCCAATTGTAACTTTTTTGGTCCCAAGAGAAAATTTTCTGACATTTTTTATCTCAAATGATATGTTTCGATATTTTTTGTCTCAAAACTAACCAAACACTTAACAGTCGTTAAATCTTGGGACTAAAAATGTCAAAACATATTATTTGGGACCAAGAACATTTGTAAAATTAAACTTTAGATAAAAACTTACGTTTGGAACCAAAACTATACATTTCAATTTTTTAAATTTTTTCTTCGATTTTAATTTCTTGTGCTTATTTTAATTTATACATGTTATTTAGGATTCACCATACCCAATTAGAATTCAATATAATTTTTTAATATTTAATATTCAAATAATCAACTAATTTTTTCAAAATATACCAAATTAATATTTATAAATAAAAATTGAGAGATACTGAGTAGAGTTACAAAAATAATTTTTAAATGATCAATTAATAATTAAAAATTAATATTAAATGGTAAAAAAATTATAACAAATCATACTTTAGTAGGATGGCCACTAATATAACAACTAAAAAACTAAATTAAAGTCTAAAGCACTAGAAATTGAAATTGAAAAAAATGAAGAAAAATTAAAATAAATTATAGTGCAATAGATAAATGAATTAGGTGATTTCACCCAACTAAAAATGTTAGGACATAAATCCTCCTTTTTTTTCATACAAGCCAAAATTGACCACGTCAGATTGAATTGGTCGGAATTTGAAAATCTTGTTATTAAAACTACATTTCTTTAAAATTGGGTGAAAACCCAAAACACTCCAAAGTTTGTGTATCTTAAGGTAATTAATCTTTATTATCATCAAACACAAGTAATTTAATTCAAAGTACAAACATTTTATCTTAGAAATTATTTTAGTCACACTTAATAAAATACCCCTAAGTTTTTATTTTTAAATATTTTAATTGGTATATTTTGGAAAAAATTTAAAAATAAAGAAAACTACTAAAAAATTTAATCGATTATTTTAAAAATGAATACTAAAAAATTATAATAAATTCTAATTGGGTAGGATGAACCATAAATAACAAGTATAAAATTAAACTAAAGCATTGAAATCGAAGAAAGAAAATAAAATAAAAATAAAAATTGATATGTACATTTGTTTTGTCCCGATCGTCACTTTTTTTAAAAACCAACTAAATTAATCCATTAATACTCATTCGGTTTGGTTCAAAATTATGGTAAATGAATGAACGATGCGCATGTTTTGGGAGAATTAAGGGCAAGCAGATTCATATACGTACACCTTACTTTTTATATTTACCTTTTCACAGAAACTGATCCACCTCAACTTCAATCATCATAATAATATTTGAACGTAGTTGTCGAACTCAGATTGCTGCAGCTCCTGAATCTGTTTTGCTGAGGCCACTACAGAAGGCCTGCATTTATAGAGAAGAATTAGTTGCAGTGTTGGTATTTCTCCAATGCCGCTCGGGATTTCCTCTAGTGAAAAGCACTTGTATATAAGCAGCTGCTCAAGTCTAGGGAAGTTGGTCTCATCGGCTCTCCAACGCACCAGATTCAACTTCTCGAATTGTAGAAACTGCAGTGACCGGAATACATCTCCTTCCGCTGCCTCCCACTCTTCATTATCTTCAAACACACAACTCCCTATTTTGAGCTCTTCCAGATTGGGTAGTGCACACAGAGTCGTCATGAATCTCCCAAATATTACACACTCATACAGACTTAATTTTCTAAGACTAGAAGGAAATGTGAGCTTCTGCAGCAGAAAAAGGCAACCTTCATTCAATTGAGATATACATGTTAATGTTTGGAGTTTGTGAAGATGGGTAAGATCAACTACTTCACCACTGGACGCTAACTCATCACCAAAAATGACTCCCAAGTTTTTTATATTTGGAATGCTTTCAAAGAAACCCCTCCTAATTAGTGAAGGAGTTATCCTCACCCAATTGGAAATCGTCTGCAGCTTCTTCCGAACAAATTTTATCATGTAACCCAATTCTATATAGATTATTGTATTCAACCTGATATGTCTTAACTCAGACATCTCCCATATTTCAGATGGCACAAAATGATCGTCTTCTACCCGAGCAATCAAGGTTTGCAGGTACAACAATGTTGATATTCCCGTAGGTATACCGCCTGATTTGCAGGAGACACCCAAGTATCGTAGGTTCACCAGTCCGTATATTTCTCTTGGAAACACTCGAAACTCCATTTCGTATACATCCAACACCCGCACCAATCTTAACTTGCAAAACAAAACAGACGGTTTCTCACACAACATTGGATTGGGAGCAGCACATATAAAAGATCGAGCAACTGCTGAAGCATAAGCATCCACATCTTTCATTCCACATGGTGTGTCAAAACTCACACGCCTCGGATTATCCAATCTCACCTCTGAACCATTCTTCACATGTTGTAGAAACTTCTCCTCATCAGCTTTCCGAATGCATACCTCCCTCAATAGATCATGCATTTCGTATCTCAATGCTTTTCCAGTCAACTTCTTTCGTGTAACCAAAAGTAGATTCCTCTCAACCAGTGCACTTAAGGAATCCTCTGCCTCTTCCTCCAAACTTTTATCTCCATTTGATTTCAAGAATCCTTCAGCTACCCACAACTGTATGAGTCTGGAGGACTTGATCTCATAATCTTCAGGGAATGCTCCCATATACAGGAAACATGGTTTCAAGTTATTCGGCAAGTGGTTATAACTCAAAGACAGCACATTAGAGAACTCATTATTGTCTGTTTCAGCAATTGTTGCTCTTACGTCCTTTGCAACATTCTCCCAAACATCTCTCGATCTTTCGACCTTACACAAAACCCCACCAATCACATTGATGGCAAGAGGAAGCCCCCCACAATCACGCGCAATCTTTCGACCTATTTCTTCTAATGCATCAGGACAATCCTCTTCGCCAAACACAGTTCGGTGAAGTAGATTCCAACTTTCAGACTCTTTGAGCAATTGCAGCTCATGTTGCGAATCCACTGTGCCTACACATCTCGCCACATCCGATTCCCTAGTGGTTAGCACAATTCGACTCCCATTATTGTTGTCCGGGAAGCACCACTTTATATCATCCCAACATTCCGTGCTCCAAATATCATCCAATACAATTATGTATCTTCTACAATACAATCTTTTACTCAAAATTTCTATTAATTCATTTTCTTCGCATTCAATTAGTTCATTGCTAAGCTTTTCATTTGGGTGACGAAGAAGGCCTAATAGAATTGCTCGTACATTGTAATCTTGTGAAATTGTGGTCCAAGCACGGACATCAAAGTGAGAAACAATGAGAGGATCATCATAAAGCTTTCGAGCAAGGGTGGTCTTACCGATCCCGCCCATTCCAACGATGGGGATGATCTCCCTCTCAGTCGGCATCCCACTCAGCCGATCCTTCAAGTGCAACAAATGTTCATCAACTCCCACCACGAAGCTTTTCGAACTCAATGGATCAGCCGAGGAAGAAGCACCACCACTCAATGGATCATCAGCCGATAAAGAAACACCACTCCTCGTTGAACTGACAGTTGAAGAAATCTTGTGTTCTGCCATGAGCTTCACCACTTGTTCCATTGCAGAATCAAGTTCTTGCGTCACTTCCTGCAGATCTGGTGTTACGAAAGTGAATCTCGTGCCTTTGTGCCTAAGCATCTGATCGACCATATGTGATTCAATGAGATCTTCTGCTTTGTGTGCTGCATCTCTGATTTGAGTCTCCAAACTTTCTACTTTTGAAGGTTTTTCATGAATCTGTTTCAGAGCAGCCGCTTTTTCGAGGAGGGATTCGAGTTGTGGTTTGTTGTGATGATCAAGAATCCAGTGTTCTTGTTCAGGTTTCAAGATTTGCTGTAGAATGGTGATGAGGGATTGAAGATTGTAAGCCATCTTTCTTATCTCTTTCTCACTCACAATCACAGGAAAATTTGCAGCAAGCACAAGCTAGAATAACCCAATCTATTGCAAATAATTAGCTGAAGCTGACGATGACTTCATTAAAATTGCTATTTGGAATATATTGATATTGTATTGCTAATTGACCTTGCTGGATTTGCATTATTTTACATGTGGGCCATCAATCTTGGAAGGAAGCGCAGTGGCGGAGCGAGAAGTATTTCTTTTCGGGCAAATAAAATCCTCTATCCCAATTTTCTTTATTCCTGATATCTCATTTTGATTTTTATTCGATTTTTATTTATTTTTTTCTTCGATTTTAATTTGTTATGTTTTAATTTAATTTTATAGTTATTATTTATGGTTCATTCCACCTAATAAGGATTTATATTTATTTTTTAATTTGTATTTCTTATTTTTTAGTTAATATAATTGATTAATAGGGTTGATTATTCCAAAAGTAGGGTATATAATTTTTAAAATTTTCAATTTTTAGCAATAAATGTTGCTTATGATTTGTAATACTACAATAAAATTTATTTTTGTAATAAATATTTTTAAAATATTAAATTTCATAATGGAACACAATAGTGGGACATGTAATGTGGACTAGATTATTTTATCCCCTTTTTAGGGGGGCTGTATAATTTTTTGAGTGTATTTTTTTCCCACACAATTATATTTATATATAATAACAACATAAGATGATATAAAAAAAAGTGTGTAAAATATAATAGGAGAAGTTTTTTTTTTCAAATTGGACTTTTAACCTTTTTTTAGTTTTTTTTTTTTTCAAAAGGAAATTGCTTCTTTATTTTTAAGAAACTTTTGGGCCGAAAGCCCACAAACAACACTTTTTCAGCACTATTCTTAAAGCCCTAAATATAATAATAAACATTAATATAAATTATAGTATTATATTTATACAATATAATATATCTTTCTTTTTCTTCAACCACCGATCGCCGCCTGCACTTCAACAAATCAAGACTCAATCTCTCCTCTCCCACACGCACTTACCCATCCTTCTCTCCGCCCATCGAACATAAATAGGGGGGGGGGGGGTTGAAGAAAAAAATCGAGCGACCATTACTGTAAACGAAGTAATTTTTCAGTTGGGGGTGCTGGAGCCCCCTCAGCCCTTGATCCGCCACTGTATATAGATATTTTATTAAAATTAATTATAGATTTAATTGATGTGTTTCTTAATACGTAGGAATATAGGCAAGCGGTATTAACATGCAAGAAAGAATTAATTAATGTATTTCCTAATGGAAAAAAAATACATTTTTTTTGCTCTCCCCGAACTATTACATATTTTTATGTTGTACCCTCCAACTTTTATTATTGTTCCATTGAGTCAAACCTTCATTTTTGGGCAAATCGTTTTCTCTTTTTTTTTCCCTTTTAATCTCAAAGAGCTAGACATGTAGTGATTCTCTGGAATTTACCTTGGCCTTTTATTTCCTATCTCAAATATTTTCCCCTTATTAAGGTATGCTCCTTTAAGTATAAGTATTTTTAGACTTTTTTTTGTGTGTGTTCGTACGAGGAACTTATATTTCTGGCTTTTTATGTGTTATGATCAATATTGCAACGGCACTGGAAAATAGTTAGACATATAAGTATTAGTTGTGAGTTGAATTATATGAACAATAATGTATGTGACAAAAATTTAACAAACCATGTATTATATATATATGTATATATATGTTTTGTGTGTGTGTGTTGGGTTTTATACGAAACCACCTTGATGTTTCAATTAATTTTATTGTTTTTGTAAACTGATTTGCATATGTTTGCTGTGTTTAATGTTTTCTTCCGTAAAAGTGTAATTTTTATCTAGTTGTGATTTTCTTATTCTTATCAAATTCATTTAATATGTACGATAATTGTACTATGACTTTTAGGATAGGTGTGATGTGTACTTGTATTACTATGACATTTGGAAGCATTTGAGTCATTATATGCTTATCGGATTACTTCGTTTAAAGAAATAATAAAATACACAAATTAAGAACTCCGTACAACATAAATGAAAATGTTCAATTGTAAAAGTCTCTAATTTTATCTATTGTTTATGGATGTATGATAAATTAATAGCTTCAATATGATCATTTAATTTGTTAACTTAATTTTTTTTAACATGTGATTAATAGAAACTGTTCATTCATATTAGAGTTTAAATTATAATTTCCATAACAAATTACTCGTCAATCGATCACCTATATTATAAATAGACACATTATAGAAGGAAATTAAACAATCAAATACTTCCTAAATGTGCAGAATTATACTAAAGAATCAAAGAAAATTGATGAATTTAATTTACACGATGATTCTATCATATTTATAATGGGCAAGAGGGAATGAAACGGTTCTAGGATAATTTTGTTTATATAATTATTACTCCTTAATTGTAGTGATTATATTAAGATATTAGTTGTTTTTTTACTCACACACCCGATCTGTGGTATTGAGGAGATTTAAACCCATGACATTTGATCTCCAGACAACCTCACTCCACCACTAGGTCATCCCCACTGGGACTATATTAAAATATTAGTTTAGATGATATCGATTCATAGTTTATTTAAGGCAAACACTTGCATGCATCATGATGCAAATAACACTATATGAGACGGGTCAGTCAAACCCGCTTTTGACCCGGTCAACGCGGGTCAACCCGCGCTTTGACCCGGTCAACACGGGTCAACCCACTTTGACTGGGTGAACCCATAAAAAAAAACTGTCAAAAGTTAGTACCAACCTTCCTATTAAAAAGTATCACAAAACATTCGAAAAGTACTATATTTATCATTGAAAAGTAAGGGGTCTGCTAGTTATTTTATACAAGTTTATTTAGTTCAAATTCTGATTTTTTTTTCAGTTTTTATATTGTATGTGTTGAGATTAATCTAAAACAATCATCATTCCAAGAATTTGCAAAGGAAAGCAAAACACAAGTTCGGTAAAATAAAAAGTACCATGTGGTAAGCAGAAAAGTATCAAGTACGATAAAGAAAGGTATCAACCTGAGATTAATACTATCATCATTCCAACTACAATAAAAAGTACCATGTGCCACGTGGCCACCTGAAATAGGCGGAAATAACTGTTATTGCACGCAAGTCCACCTCTTATTTAAATATAAGATTTTATTGTATATATCACAGCAAATAACTTATATTTATTAACCAATCTCATCTTTTTTTTAACATATTACTCAATCCCATCTAAACTAATACCTTAATATAATTTTAATCTTAATATAAATAATATAATATAGCCTAAATTTAAGTAAAGAAAATGCGGCCAAATCATAAAATGATCATCATTTGATTTACGGAATAATCCATTTAAGGGAATTGCGTTGATTTATGGAATCATCCATTAATTAAGATCATGATTTGTTGATTTACGGAATCATCCATCGAATAACTATTGTGAGAATTGAATTTGTTAATATGGATGAAACAAATATTGAATTTGTTGTGGGAATTGAATTTACGTATAAAAAAAAAGGAAAAAAAAATCAGACATATATATCATAATTAAGTTGATTTGCATGAATCATCCATTTTAAAGATCATTATCACTTGATTTAGGAAATTAATTAGTTAATATTTATATAATTACTCATCTTAAATTACGTATCGAAATTTATAGTTCGATCCCAATTGAGTGATTCCAGCTTGATTTGGTTAGTAAAAATTGATGAACCCAATTAACTAATTCTCAATATTTAATATTGAATGGTTAGTAAATATTAATATTTTAATTATTTTTTCAATTTTATATTAAGATTTTTATTTCTGGTAATGTGTTTTTGGTGAAAAAAGGTTAAATTACTAATTAAGGCATAACTATTTATCTTTATATATATTAAGATTTTGTGCGATAAATTTACATATTAGAAAAAAGAGACTAAATATATTATATATCAAGTATGCCCATTCATTTTTACATTTAGATTCCAAATAATCTTGAACCAACTAAAGAAAAGAAACACGAATACTAAAATGATTATTTTGAGTCAAATTCATTAATATTGATGATAACATATTACAAAGAACAATTCCAATTAATATATTTTTAAAATTATAATTTAGAGTAAAAAATATAATGGATGATCATTGTTCGAGCAATGTTGATGCATGTTCTTGTAGTTTGCTTGCAACAATGTTATATTTATGATGACATTCCAGACACATTTCTAGCGAGAGTATATATGTAGTCAAGTTTCAGGACAAGTCTCTTGTACATAAGATGTACATCAGATGGTCAACGCGTTGATCAGGTCAACGCATGTTGACCCGGTCAATGCTTTGACCAAAAAATCCGTCAAAATTAGTATCATTCATAATATTAAAAAGTATCATTTCAAAGGCTCAAAAGTATCATTTGTATCAATAAAAAGTATTGGCCAGAATAAAAAACAAAGAAAAAAACTGTTAAGATCAGTATCAATTGACACACTAAAAAGTATCATTCGAAATTAAAAAAAGTATCAATTGTATTCCTAAAAAGTATCACTCATTTTCACAATTTTTTGGTCAACGCGTTGACCGTCTGATATACATCTTATGTATAGAAGTGTTTGCGCAAGTTTCAAACATCTTAAATTTATAACGTAACATCATTACAATATCAAAAATATCGTGTAAAATTGTACATATGAATTATGAATCGGTTTAGTGTATATATAATTGACTAATTGGATTTACTATTTCTGGAAATAAAGAACTACTTTATTAATATTACATTAAACAACCAAAAAATCAATCTTATGGTTTAATGAGTAATTGATTTATTTATAGAAAATAGATAAATTATCTCTGAAAATGTACATCATTTCATAATTGATTGCAAGTAAGACACAAATTAATCGGTAACAATTAGACTCAAATTACCAATATAGTAAAAAAAATATGTATTTTATATGGCAAGTAGCATGTATACTAACAACATAAATATGGTAATATATAGATTTATTTCATTAATGCCGATTGATTAAAACATAGTACGTAGCTTTTATTTATTTATGTATTATAATATATGAATAATTGATATCAATATATTCATATATGTATGTATTATTTAATTGCATTACCGAATTCATAAAAAGACATATCAATTTTATAATCTGTTGACGTATTTAATTTTGCATCAATATATAAATGTGATTATATTTTCTGATTTACGTTATATGTACATGTATATTAATTATTATGTATATTATTTATGTACATTGATGTATACACATATAAATTCATATATAAAATCATCACTATTTTGTATTGTAATTTATATAAAGATATGATATATAATTAAATTAATATATAGATTTAGTGAAGTTACTATATTGGGTAAGAGCGTTTAGGCAGAAAAAAATAAAAATAAAAATTGCTAAAAGGAGGACCATTCTGCTTTTATATATATTAAGATATAACTTGATAGATAGTGGATAAATTTATCATAATTTTTTTATTTTCCTTGTAACAGTTAAAACATTAATTAATATGAAATAGAGTAATATTGTTGATAGTTGTTGTTGTTTTTTTCCTAATATCTATAGCCGCTACAATTTGTCGACAGTGCAATTGGAATTTGACGTAAATTTAAGGAGAATTATCAATCTAAGGCTCGAAAGATTATTTAACTATTGATATAGAGCGCGAAAGATAGATTCTATCAATTCAAGGCTTAAAAGATTTAAAACTCTCGATTTAAGACTTGGAGATTTAACGGCGTTAAAACTCCATCCAACAGAAGATGACGTGACTGTTAAATACCCACATCATTTTGATACATCATTTTTATCCTAAATTAAATAAAATAAAATACAAAGTTTATGTTAATGACCTTAATTAAATTAAATAGAGAACTTTATTAAATTATATCAATTCAATCTATGCTTAATTTAATGAGAGATCCTTAGAAATTCAAATTAAATTCAACGTTTAACTAAATTAAATATGTAATTGTAAATTTTTTTTTGGATTTTTTATCACAATAATAAATTGATATAGTTCTTTCTAAATTTCTTTTTAAATTTTAATGGAGAAATGATTATTTGAAAAGATATCTAGAGAGAGCATAAAATTAAAATTAATTAATTTATTAAATATTTCAATAAGATTTAATAGTTGCCCATGGAATTCAAATCACAATAGTCCATTATAAATATAATACAATTTAATGAATCAAATAAACAAAGATGAATTTCAAATTACAAAGTAATGAGACCTGAACAACGGAAAGTGGTGGTTTTTATTTGACAAAATTTAATAAATCCCCTCTTTAATTTATTAAAATAATTAATGTAAATTTGTGTTTGCTTTTGTTTAATTTAATATATGATAAAAATGATCTGGATATCACCTTTTGCTGGATGGAGTTTTAACACCGTTAAATCTCCAAGCCTTAAATCGATAGTTTTACATCTTTCAAGCTTTGAATTAATAGAATCTATCTTTCAGGCTCTATATTAATAGATAAATCATCTTTCGGGCCTTGGATTGATAATTCTACTAAATTTAATGTATAAATATATAGTACAACATAAACGTGGATGAAAGTATCCATTAGTGATATATTTTTTTATATATTTTTTTTATTTATAAAATATCGATTGTTTGTTTTATAAAAATTAGAAATTCTTGACTTCAATTTGTATTATATTATTTATTAGAAATAAATATTGATCTCCAAATATATTTTACGAATTGGGATAATGAATCCGAATAAAAAAATAGTCAAAAAGTAAACTAAGAACATTTATTGATCACTTAAAATCTGGACATGAATACTCTAAATCTCTAATTACAATAGTAAAGCATATATGATAAGTCTGTGGACATATTACTAAAACATTTACTTTTATCTACTATATACTAGTAACGAACGTTATTTATTACTTAGCAACATCAGGTAATTCCAAAGCTATATTTAATTACAATATACTAGCGATGTCACGTAATTCAGCCACTATCTTCACCGTCTTTGTTATCCCCATTTGCGCCGCTATCATCTTCATCAGCATTCGGTTCCTCAACGTTGTCTTCATTCTCATCATCAAACACGTCGCTAGCTCGAGGAGACTCTTCCACTTCACTGCTAACCTCAGTGGATGTAGATTGAAAAGATATCCCGTTGCAAAAAAAAAAAATATATATATATATATATATATGTAAAATCAAATAAATCAAAAAATATAAAAATTGATGAAAGTTTATGCACATTCTAGAATACTTTAGAATATGCTAAAGATGATCACTCTAGAATATTTTAGAATCAATATTATTTTCAAAGATGGTAGCTATATTTTTTTTATATCCAATAGCTATTGACATTCATTTTACTACCGTGAATAATTCATGATAACCTCAAGTTCATTTATATCATTTTCATAACTTAGTTCGTGTAAATTCCTTGAAATTTCATCCCCGAATGAATTTTACACAAGATAACAATAATCAATGATGCATAAATAAGAAACAGAATGGAAAAATAAAATACTTTAAATTATAAAATCCATGAAATAATCAATAACCCAAAGATCTTTAAAAGTTTAGCTACCGTATTATATTCAACATCCAAAGACAATAAATACAACCAAATAACTAGCATGATAATATCAATTGAACAAAGCATAAATAAACTTAGTCTAGATAATGCTTTTCAATCAGAAAATGGAAAAAAAAAATCACAAAACCTTAAAAACTAATTTCTTACATAAACCGAACACAATTTCAACAAAAAAAAAGAAAAGCACTTATTACCTAACTAAATCAAGAAAACATTGGAGCTCTGGCGGCGAAACGATGAATCAGTGATGTCGGAGTTGATGAAATTAGTAAAATTGACGAGAGATCGAGAGAGAGAGCGCGAGAGGACGATGTACTGATGAATAAACCTCATAATCTATCCCTTGAATTTCTATGTATTCTTCTTCCCTCTACCTCTTACGTTGTGCTCCAGCAGCAGCACCTACGCCGGGGAGGAGAGCGGCGGCACCTATGCCAGGTGCCGTCGAGGAGAGCTGCGGAATCAGGAAGGACAGCGGCGGAAACGCCGAGGAAGAGAGCTGCAGAAGCGTTTCCGCCGCCGGAAGGAGAGCGCCGTCGCCAGAGTGATTATTTCCTGCCATTTAGGGGAGAGGGGGAGATATTAGGAGAGCAGAATTTGAAGATATTGCGAGGGAATATATTGATGCTGATTGTCGTGATATTGTGATATTTATATGAGCCCTTCTCTCCGGCTTGGCACCCGCACCGACATCCAACCGTATAGAGAGAGAAAGAGATGTTACAGTTACACAGTTAGAGAGGGAGACAGAATGGTTAAAAAAACACCAACAATGCAACTGGCCCTTGTTCATCCTTCTTCTAAAGTTAGGCCGTTAAAAGGGTAGATAATTACATATCAAGCATTTAATCAATTTTATGGCCCGAAAATCGTATATAATTGATTGTATTTTAATATTCATATTTTTCCAACTACTTAGAAAAATACATCCAATCAATACATATTAAAATTCAATCAATTACGTATGATTTTTGTGCTATAAAATTGATTAACTGTTATATTTGCACAAACTTTGAAAAAGTGGGTACTATTTTGTTAATTTTGAAAAAGTAGGTCATTTTTAAAAATGTATCCAAAATGTAGATATCAAAGTATAATTTTACCCTTAATTTTATTGCTTTTGTAAATTAATTTGCATGTCAAACGTTTTCTCTTCCGTATAAATGTGCAATTTATTGTTAAATTTGCGATAGAGTTTTATTTGAGTTGAATTGATATATCTTAGATGATGAATTGTTGGCAGATGTTGGTAAATAAAAATTTCTAACTATAAACAACTATAAATACTTGTTAGCTTTTATTTGCGAAAACTTAAATTTAATGGAGATCATCTATAATTTTTCTTAATATATCCAAAATTTCTATTATTGTGTTTTTGAACTAGACCATAAAAGAGTGGGAAGAGTTCTAGACGGTACAAGTGCTTCCTTATGCATAATTGCACCGTATAGGACTTCACCATCAATATTATTTTCAAAGATGGTAGCTATATATTTTTTTAAGTTTCAGCCGGATGATCCAATAGCTATTGACATTCATTTTACTACCGTGAATAATTCATGATAACATCAAGTGATCCAATAGCTATTGACATTCATTTTACTACCGTGAATAATTCATGATAACCTCAAGTTCACTTATATCGTTTTCACAACTTAGTTCGTGTAAATTCCTTGAAATTTCATCCCCAAATGAAGTTTGCACAAGATAACAATAATCAATGATGCATAAATAATGGCTAAAAAAATGATGCATAAATAAGAAATAGAATGGAAAAATAAAATACTTTAAATTATAAAATCCATGAAACAATCAACAACCCAAAAATCTTTAAGAGTTTAGCTACCGATATTATATTCAACATCCAAAGACAATAAATACAACTGAATAACTAGCATGATAATATCAATTGAACAAAGTATAAATAAACTTAGTCCAGATGATGCTTTTCAATCAGAAAATGAAAAAAAAAAATCATAAAACCCTAGCAACTGATTTCTTACATAAACCGAACACAATTTTAACAAAAAAAAAATCACTTATTATCTGACTGAATCGAGAAAACATTGGAGTTCTGACAGCGAAACGATGAATCAATGACGTCGGAGTTGATGAAATGGTAAAATTGATGAGAGATCGAGAGAGAGAGCGCGAGAGGCGGCCGAAGGCTAGAATTTATAAAAATTACGGATAACTTGGCTCTCACGTAACAGGGGAAGATTGAATCACCGACGAGGAAGTGGACAATTGGCAAGGTCGGGACGGATGGAATCGAAAAATAAGAGAGATCGATAGAGAGATCGGGAGAGAGAGAGGAGCGACTAGGGTTGGATTGTAGAATGAAGGGGAAAAAGGGTGAGATGAGTTAATAAATGTATTTAAATGTCGGTTCACAGATGCTGAGTCGGGCATCAGATAGGTCAGATCCATCCACCAGATGAATAGGAGATTTTGCATTTAAACAAATTTTCAAGAAAAAAAAACATGCTAAAAAAACAAAAAAAAAATCAAATCATCAAATCATATTGCATACTCTTGTAGTAAACAGTAAGTAATAAACAAAATTATGAATATATTCTTTTTTTAATACAAAACTATGAATATACTCGCTTTTGATTTAAGAGAGATATTCAAACATTTTACACTGCCAACACCTTAACTATTATAATACAAACCAATTTACATGACTACATCTCTATATTTACAAAATTTTTAGATATTTCTCCAAAAAAAAAATTTAACCCAACCATGATGACTGGAGATCCCAAGAACTTGGTTCAATGGGAAAACAAAGCTACAAGCACTCTTTAGAGTGTGGATTTCAAACCCATTCCCTCTAGCAACTTAGCCATTTGATCTCGGTTTAACCCTTTGGTTAGCGGATCCGCTAGATTATCTATTGACTTCACATAGTCAACTGAGATAATCCCACTTGAGATCATATGCCTCACAGTATTATGCCTCCGACGTATGTGTCGAGACTTACCATTGTACATAGCATTGTGTGCCCTTCCGATAGCCGCTTGACTATCACAGTGAATCATCACTGACGACACTGGTTTTTTCCAGCATGGAATGTCTTCTAGAAAGTTGCGAAGCCATTCTGCTTCTTCACACGCTTTATCCAAAGCGATAAACTCAGATTCCATGGTAGAACGGGCTATACAAGTCTGTTTCGTGGATTTCCACGACACTGCTCCACCTCCGATGGTGAAAACAAATCCACTAGTCGAAAATGAGTCTTTTGTGTCTGATATCCAATTCGCATCACTGTACCCTTCAAGTACAGGAGGAAACCTTGTATACTGCAGCCTGAAGTTCAAAGTATACTTCAAGTATCTTAGAACTCGTACTAGAGCTTTCCAATGTTCTTTGCTTGGATTGCTTGTGTACCGACTCAACTTGTTCACAGAACATGCAAGATCAGGTCTAGTGCAGTTAGTGATGTACATCAAACTCCCAATGACCCTTGTATACTCTTCTTGAGCTACCGGTTCTCCTCGGTTTTTGCTCAAGTGTACATTGAGTTCCAACGGGGTCTTAGCCGGCGGATTATCAAAAGCGTTGAATTTCTTAAGCACTTTCTCTATGTAATGAGATTGTGTTAAGACAATTCCACCACTTGTCCGTACTATCTTGATCCCTAGAATCACATCGGCTAAGCCCATATCTTTCATGTCGAAATTTCGTTTCAACATTTGTTTCGTTTCAACAATCACTTGGTGTCCACTGCCTATGATTAACATGTCGTCTACATAAAGATAGACTATGACATAGCCATTAGAACTGCTCTTTATATACACACATTTATCACACTCATTGATTTTGAAACCATTTGATAACATCACGTTATCAAACTTCAGGTGCCACTGAATAGGTGCTTGTTTCAGACCGTACAACGATCTAACAAGTTTACACACCTTTCGTTCTTGCCCTGGTGCAACAAACCCTTCAGGTTGTTCTATGTATATTTCATCCTCCAACTCACCATTCAGAAACGCAGTCTTTACATCCATCTGATGAATTTCAAGATTGTGCAAAGCAGCAATCGCTAAAAGCACCCGAATAGATGTAATCCTAGTTACTGGTGAGTAGGTATCGAAGAAATCATACCCCTCTTTTTGTTTAAAGCCTTTGGCAACCAAACGAGCTTTATACTTGTCAACAGAACCATCCGCCTTATATTTTTGTTTTAGGATCCATTTGCATCCTAACGGCTTACACCCACTTGGGAGATCTGTCAACTCCCAAGTGTGACTTTGCATGATGGAATCAATTTCACTGTTGATAGCTTCTTTCCAGAACGCAGCATCTGGACTGGATAGAGCTTCTTTCAAAGACTTTGGCTCATCATCTAGCATATAGGTGATGAAATCCGGACCAAACGTCTTAGCCGTCCTAGCTCGCTTGCTACGTCTCGGTTCTTCATCCCCAGGATCAGAACTAGTAGCAGCTTCAGAAGTTCATTTCTCAGAACTACCTTTTGTCCTATCCTTCTTCTTACAAGGATAGACATTCTCGAAGAATATAACATTCCTTGATTCCATCATCGTTCCTTCAGTCAACTCGGGAATCTCCGATTTATGAATAAGAAAACGATATGCACTACTGTTAAGTGCATACCCAACAAAGATACAATCAACCGTTTTAGGGCCGATTCTAACTTGTTTAGGAAGTGGCACTTCAACTTTAGCCAAACACCCCCACACTTTGAGGTATTTATAAGACGGCGTACGTCCTTTCCACAACTCGTAAGGCGTCACATCCTTACCCTTAAGTGGAATTTTGTTCAGGATATAGTTAGCTGTCAACACAGCTTCCCCCCACAAGTTTTGTGGTAATCCCGAACTTATCAACAAAGCATTCATCATCTCCTTAAGAGTTCGGTTTTTGCGTTCAGCAACACCATTAGACTGTGGTGAATACGGTGCCGTAGTTTAATGAATTATACCCGTCTCTGCGCATAACTCTTCAAACGGGGCAACATGCTCTCCACCTCTATCACTTCGAATTGCTTTAATTCGACTGCTTAGTTGATTTTCGACTTCATTTTTGAAGTTCTTAAAAGCTTCAATCGCCTCATCTTTACTTCTTAAAAGATAAAGATAACAATATTTTGTGCAATCGTCAATAAAAGTAATAAAGTACTTTTTACCGCCTCTAGTTTGCACAAACTTTAAATCACACACGTCTGTGTGAATTAACTCTAGAGGTTTAGTGCTCCGTTCAACCGATTGAAATGGTAACTTAGCCAATTTAGCTTCAACACAAACTTCACATTTGTTTTGTGTATTAAATTGGTTCACTTTTAGCAAATCTAAATTTACTAAACATTTTATAGCATTTAGATTAACGTGTCCTAATCTACAATGCCATAAATCCGAGCACTCAACAAGCAAGTAAACAGAAGAAGCAGTTTTATTAGCATTTTCTTTTGCCACACGGCGCATCGCCATTACATTCATTTTGAAAAGTCCATTGGTGAGATAGCCCCGACCAAGGAACCTTCCGTACTTGCTTAAAATAAACTTTTCAGACTCAAACACTAGTCTAAAACCATGATTGACTAACAGCGAGCCTGAAACCAGATTCTTGCGGGTGTCCGGAACATGCAGCACATCCTTCAAAGTCAGTTCTTGGCCTGAAGTCAGCTTCAAAACCACGTTGCCCACACCAACCACTTCAGACGAGGCTTGGTTCCCCATGTGCAACTTTCTACCTTCAACAGCTTTGTAGGTAGCAAACGAGCTCTTGTCCGAGCAAACGTGACAAGTAGCCCCGGTGTCGACGAACCACTCTCTCGGGTTGTCCACGTGATTGGCCTCGAACACAACGGCAGCCAGATCATCGTCATCCCAATCATCTTGACGGGCCTTGCCCTTGCCTTTATTGTTATGTTCAGCCAAGTGCGCACCATAGTTGGTACATTTCTTCTTTGGAGCCGTGCAATGTTTGGACATGTGCCCCGGCTTGTCACAATTGAAGCAGTTGCCGTTGAACTTTGTCATTGGCTTCTTCCCTTTGTCAACTTGACCCGGGCGCTTCCTTTTGTTGCTGTTTGATGGTCCACCATGTTCCATCAAATTAGCCTTGGCCTCGATTGGGACTCGTGGTCTCGGATCCGTCTTTTGGTTATCGGCTTCAATTCGAAGCTTAACCACAAGATCTTCAAGAGTCATCTCCTTTCGTTTGTGTTTGAGATAGCTCTTGAAATCTTTCCAACACGGTGGCAACTTCTCAATCACCGCAGCAACGGTGAAGGAGTCGGGAAGGACCATCCCTTCAGCATGAACGTCGTGCACAATGAGCTGAAGCTCTTGCACTTGATCCATTACTGACCGGGTGTCCACCATTTTATAATCGAGGAACTTTGCCACCACGAACTTCTTAGTTCCGGCATCCTCAGTTTTGTACTTCTTTTCTAGAGCTTCCCACAGTTCCTTAGCACTAGTTACATTTCCGTATACAGAATATAAACTATCTACTAAACCATTAAGAACATAATTTTTACATAGAAAATCTCCATTGATCCATTGATCATACGCCGTTCGTTTGTTGACGTCCGGCTCATTTTCTTCGACCACAGGAGCCTCCTCCTTGAGGTATCCAGCAACTCCGAGCGTGGTTAGGTAGAAGAGCATCTTCTGCTGCCACCTCTTGAAGTCCAACCCGGAGAACTTTTCCGGCTTCTCGGCTTGGCCATGGGGAATGGTCCTTGGAGCAACGGTGTTGGATGAAGACGCCATTCCAGCAAAGGTAGTTGATTAATTAAGTCTTAGGTATTTGTCTTGCGATTGTTTTTATAGATGTTACACTCCACTGGAAATGGATTACAACTGAGGTACAAGAATGCAGAAGAGTAGAATAGAACAATAACAATAATTAACTGAAATCAAATAAAGTAAAGAACCGATGTGCAGAATCCGGTTCCGGCAAGCCGAGTCGAGGGGACCTCTCTCCGCAAGACAAATACGCCCCGGCTAGTGCTCACGGTTCGGCGGTTGTCTTTCAAAGATGAAACGGCTTCGTCCTTCCGGCAGTAGCACCACAAGTCCGGTAAGGCTCCGGCGAACTAGATAATGTAGAGAACTGAGAGGCTGTAGACTCGAAGAGAACTTTGTATGCAAGCAATATGATTGTGCAGAATGTAGCTTTTGGATCCATGCAGGATGTCCTATTTATAGGCACATCTCCACTGCAGGGGACAGCTAGGGTTTGAGGGCATTCAAACCAGGTGTTGTAACACCCCTGGAGTTATAGCTCTGCCATTAAGCCCTCCAGGAGTTACCTTCTGCAGATCCCGACAGGTGTCCCTTGTCGGCTCGGATCCCAACACGTGTCCAGGGCAGCTGCAGACTTTGACTCCCTACAGGAGTTACTTTCAGTTACTGTCCAGCCCACTAACTCCACCAGCTCCAGATGGCAGTTACCTGAAGGCTCCACCAGCTCCAGTGGCAGTTACTCACTTGAAGGCTCTTAACTCATGGGAGGGCATTCAAACCAGGTGTTGTAACCCCCCTGGAGTTATAGCTCTGCCATTAAGCCCTCCAGGAGTTACCTTCTGCAGATCCCGACAGGTGTCCCTTATCGGCTCGGATCCCAACACGTGTCCAGGGCAGCTGCAGACTTTGACTCCCGACAGGAGTTACTTTCAGTTACTGTCCAGCCCACTAACTCCACCAGCTCCAGATGGCAGTTACCTGAAGGCTCCACCAGCTCCAGTGGCAGTTACTCACTTGAAGGCTCTTAACTCATGGGAGTTACACCCTTCAAGCTGGACATGCACCATGTGCACCCACGACCCAGATAGTCGATCCGCCGACCCGCTCCACGACCCGACTGTTTCTGTACCGTAAAACTGATACGGCTAAGCCCCGGAAGCCCACGTACGCCCAAAGTCCAATTGCCAAGATCCAAGTCCGAGGACGAGGACGAGACGAGACGAGCCGGGCAAGGGCAAGGGCACGGGCACGGGCTCGGGCACGGGCACGGGCACGGGCTCGGGCACGGGCACGGGCGGGCACGCGCGTGTGGGCTCATGGCCCACATCCTTGTGCACTTGATTACTCCACTTAAGTGTTAATACACTTAAATACACTTCTTAATTTGATTAAGAAATCAATGTGGGATTATTTAATGTGTCTTAAACACATTATCCCACACACCATAAATGCCCAATCGTGTGACCAACTTTAACCATTTATTTCTCACTCACCGAAAATCGGATTTGAGCAAATAAAAATACTACGATTATCTACTCACGACATAGAGCAATCGTACGGTATTTAATTCCTCCAAAATTAAATATCCCGGTCACGAAAAATCGGATAAAATGAGTCACACTCACTTTATTAAATCCTATTTTCCAACAATCACAAAGAAAGCAACAGGACTCTGTTTCATCCTTTCTCTAAAGTTAGACCGTTGAAAGAGTAGATTCGATGGTGCCCGCAAACCCCAAATTTCCATTTTAAAATGAAAAAAAAATATATTTGTAAAATATTTTTGTAGATAATTTTTTGTAGACTTAAATTCCTTAAATAAATATCAATTATGTTGGTATTATATTTTTTCGCTTCATGCCATATGTTATCAATTATGTTGGTATCAATATTGTTTATACAGTAGGAGGTGAAAAAAAATTAAGATCAATATAATTAATATCTACTAATGTCACCATTAATATTCCCAAAAAAATTGTTTACAAAAATATTTTATCCAAATTATTTTTAATTAAAACTAAGAATTTGGGTTTGGAATTTTCCCTGTTGAAAGCCTGCCTTTGGTGGCTTGTATACAAGTTTGGCCCAAATGTTAAGCCCACCACTGCAATTATACATATATGGGGTTTGATTCAAGTGAGAAAAGATCTTGGTGTGAAAAATGAAAATAAATATTTATCATATTGTATATTTTATTATTTAATTATCAAAATTTTATTATTTAAATACTTTATTGTTTAATTAATATAATTTTATTACACATGAAGAATAAAATAATTATACAATAAAATTATATCTATTAAATAGTAAATTATAATAAGAAAAACATTTTCTCATTTCTTGCGCCAACAAATATTTCTCAACTCACAACTCTAATTTTTTTTCTAAATACATAAAAATAAAGTTTTAATTTTTTTTCTAAATACATAAAAATAAAAACACGCCAAAGCTCGCCGGACTCCAATAAAAATTTGTAGTCTGTAGAGCAAACGGACTCCACCACCGCCGCACAGTCGAATCTCGACGATCGTCGTCTCCTTCCGGTACCTTCATGTTGATTTTTCTTCATAGGTTTGCCCTAATTAACATCTAATTCAATCACGTAATGGGAATTTTGATCAAAGTTGTTTCCTTTTTTATGTGAATATATGTAATTGTTAGATTTGTATGAATTTTATTTGTTCTGCGACTGTTGTGAGTTATAGAAGATAACTTACAAGGTACATTCTTTATTTAATTCTTCGTTTAACTAGAAAATTGTCTCCTAGATGACGATTTGGATGATTCTGCTTATGTTGGATATATGACTTTGATTTAGTAGCCGATGATTAGGTTCCTAATCAAGATTATTTTCGTTTGAGAAATAGCGTGCAGATTTGCTGTTTTAGTGAGGTTAAGAGATTATTTTGTTTGATTATTAATTTTCATGTTTTCAGGTCCCCAATTGATAAATAATCTATCTTTTGATGCCTAGGGAAAACTAAGAAAAAAACTGTTAAGGAAACTAGGAAAGAAAGAAGAATGCATTAGCAAAAGTAGAATTAGATTTCTGTTATTGCATTGGTTGATTGAGTGTTGTGATCCTGAAGGTTACGAGATGAAAAAGTTAAAGATCATGGATCGACTCAGTGAGTTACCCGAGTCGTTAATTCTCCGGATTCTTTCATTCTTGGAGATGAGAGATGTTGTTAGAACAACCCTTCTCTCCAAAGGCTGGAAAGATCTCTGGACCACCATCCCCTCTCTTTATTTCGATGAGTCCAAGAAGAGTTTGGTTCAAACCCGAAAGTTTATTAATGGGGTTCTGCAGAGTTGGAAAGGGACCAAAATTTTGAGTTTCAAGATTATATTTGGGAAGGCCTATGATGCATCATTATCTGGCAATGTGGATTTTTAAATCCATTTCATCGCCTCATCAATCATCCCTTCATCAAAATCATCGAACGACGGCGACGGCGACGCCGCGATACTAATCCGACGGCTGCTGAGAGATTTCTCAGCTCTGTGTTTGATGAAGAGAGGAAACAGAGAGTGGAAAATCCCAGGAGCAAATTCATTGCAGACAATCCTCGGACAAATCGAAACCGCTTGAAGAAAATGCATCGCAGCTCGCCACTCGCTCTTCCTCATGAACTCGACAGCAGAGAGGTAGAAATACGAGCAGCAAACTAGGTGGCTGTTCGGAATTCCTAAGGTGACGCCATTGCTGTTCAATGAGGCTGGAATCTGCAGCATTTTCTCTGAGCTCTCGAGCTTGGTTTCTCTCTCATCAGCGCGCCGCGATTCGAACGCGGCCTCCGCGTTGTGTATGCCCCAGTGGAGGTTGGAGAGGACGGAGTGCTCGGAAAACTCGAAGAATTCTTGGGATTGAATCTTGAGCTTGGAGAAGCATTTGAGTTTTAAGGATTTCTGGGCTTCGCTCTGTCCGAGAATGGACTGCATGTGGCGGTTGATTATGGCGACGAGATCGCGCACGGCGGCGACGTCGAGCTTTTGGTTGCCGGAGGTGGAGTTTTGTGGAGGAGGGGCTTGGGTCTGAGGCGTTGGGTTTGGTGACATTTTGAGCTCATGAAGGAGGAGATATGGAGATGATAATCTAGAGAGAGAAGAGAGAGATGATTAGTACACGTACTTATACGTGTTAGTGCGTGTTTTGGTGTTCTTGCAGTATCCAATCTCGTGACTAGTTTCAGACAACTCCAAACTCCAATTTTGGGTGTTTTTATTTCCTAACACTCATGAAGATTGCTACAGACAGAAATTGCGGTTGTTGCTTCCATGAATGCTGATTAGTAACAGTAAAAAATGAGAGCTGCAAGAAGTTTTGGTTTCCGCCAAAATACTTTATTTTGTTAGATTTTTGTTGGCTTTTAAATTGTTTAGAGAGAGAGAGAGAGAGAGAGAGAGAGAGAGATGGCTTTTATTAGGATTTACCGATTTAGGGATAGAAAGTCTGTGTTGTGGACTTCAAACTTCAAAGTGCTATGGGTTTACTTCAATTAGCCCATGCGGCCCAGTAATTAGATAGGTTAATTATCGAATTAATAAATCGTAGTCGGAACTAATCAATGCTTAATCCTCTACATAATAATAAAAATGGTGCACGGACGAGACCAAAAGAGAGGTGTGGTTTTGAGGAAAAATAGGGTTTTATATGAAATATTTCATAGTATTAAATTAAGACATAATAATAGTTATGAAATATATTTATTTAATGCCCAAGATCGCTTCGCCAAATGTATCAAGGTAATGTAAACAATAAATAAAGGTCGACATTTAAGCAATACCGAACCAAAATTTAAGCTCAAACTATAAGTAAAAAGAACTACAAAAATGGAGAGGCGTGCGTGGCTCAAAATGAGAAGGTGAATGACAGTTTGCCTTGCACTCTACCCTCAATCTCAACCTAAATATGTGCATAACAAATGCTGCATTCTTCCCCATCGATCAGCATTCCGATGAGTGCCGGGGAGAATGTGTTCGGTTGCACCGACTCAAAAAAAAAAATGGGGGGGCGTTACTGAGATCTGTCACAACAAAAAAAAAAAGTTTACCAAGATTCAAATGAAAACAAGAGAGACACGTCCACAATTTTGTCACTTGTCCCAAGTCATGGCTGTTGCATCACTTCACCATTGGTGATTGCTCTTAATTGATGGTGGGCTCTCTGAATTTTATGCCTTTCCTCCAAAGTCATGTTTGACCCTTCACTAGTCTGTGAACAAGTACGATTTACCATGCTTATCTTAAATTTTGGGATTTTCTTAATTATACTAAAATAGAAGTCACATTCTTACCAGTAAGCTGAGCAAATTCTGTAACATAGTCTCCATCTCAATCTTGCATGATGGCAGAATCTGACTGACCTTGATATCTTTATGCATGAGAAGCAGTATGGAGGCTATGCGACATATTGTAGTCGAACAATCAACTGAGGGTCGAACCTCACAAACCCAAGTTCCCATCGCATTTAACACCAGACTTAATAACCTTTTGCTCCCATAAATCAGATAAAAGGAAGGTAGCAAGTAATATTGCCTTCTTTTCACACTGATGGTGGATGTCGACTCTTGATCATCTTCCCGAACATTCTGCATCAAAGCGATAGATTTCAAGTGAAATTATGGATAGAGAAAAAGATATACCGACTTCAAAATGAAACAAAAGCAGTACTCACGGATAAAACACTGATCATGTAATGCGAAAGAGCATGACTTAGGCTGACAATACTCTGATCCGAAAGCCTTGATGGTTTTGAGTCTAGTGTGAGAAGCAATCTGACAAAGGCGCACTTATTGTCCATTGGTAAATCCGAACACTGATAAATATTAACCAAATATTAGTTCAAGGATATTATAAAAACCAAGCTGATATGATCTTCCTGCAGGAGTTCGAAGAACATAATTAACATGGGAAGAAACCAAAGAGATGAACATACTATTTGATCCACAATTATCTTCTCCAGCATCTGAAAGACAAGATTATCATCGTGATTATCAACCGGATAGACTTTTTCTGCGAGGTAAAGCCAAATAACAAACGTAAGAAGCATGTACAATAATTTCCATGCAAAAAGGGGGAAAAAAAAAGTTAGGCCAAAGAAAGAGGATCTACACTCTCTAACAAGATACGTCACATTTCGAAGAAACAATTCCACATTCAATTGTACATATTCTCTGGTTTGCATAAAGATTGCCAAGGGTACTGGAATTACTAAACAATACTTGTGTAGGCAAAAACATGTAACAGACTATCAAATATCCATACAAACTTTTTAGCATGCAGAGGGTACACTAAATTGCTTTATTGGTGATGACAACCAGAAATTTAATCTAAAGTTACCTGAATAAACTCGGAACCGTGAGAGTAAAGTGACATGGAAACTTGTATAGTCTGCTACCATGATATGCCCGGCTCTATAGGCAGATTGTAGAACTTCAATAAAAATGGCGCAAGATCATCACCTGTGGTATAGTGACAAAGCGAATCTAAGATTAGTTACACTCGTCCATAATCATAGTTATGTCACAATATATCAATGTGTGTGTGTAAATATAGCCACAACATCTATATTACTTCCATGTCTTCCTTCAGATAAATAAAGTGAAGCCTGATTTTTATTTTATTTTTATCATCAACAAGTTAATTTAACTCGCAGTCAGATAAATATGCAGTAAGATAATTATCAGCATTGTGCTGAAACGGTTTGTACTCCAGCGTCGGATTGATTCTCACGTCTCCGATGTTCATCTCCTTCTCGCCGTCGAAGAACATCACCGGAAACGCCGGACCTCCGCCGCCGCCTTCCACCATATTGTAAGGCTCACCAAAAAAAAAAGAAAAAAAAAGTAAAAGGTGGTCGGAAACAGTGGTTGAAGCTTTATATATATGGAGAGGCGGGGGGTTTAAGGGGGAGGAGGCGATGGGTATTAAATTATGGCGGTGGGGGTAGTTTAGGAAGAGAAAAGATGAAACGCAGATTACGTGGGAATGAGAGAGTTTCTTTGGTAGAATAAATTTGGAAAATTACTTGGGCTCCAAGCAATGGTTTTACTGTTACTGTCAGGCTGTCAACATCACCGCGTTATTGTTCTATTCAATTTCTTCTGTTTACTAACTTAGTTATATACTTATACGCTCTTTTTTATCGCGGCTCTGTTGTAATTTTTGAGGGACCGTTTTGCCCTTGTTCTCCTGTATTATGACTAACCAAGTCTTTCTATCACAAGACTAGTCAGTCACGTAAAGCTCAGCCGTCGTTTCTCCATCTTTTTAAATCCTTTCTCAAAATTCAAAATTTTATTTGTTTCGTGCTGTTTTATTACAGATAATACATGTTTTCTTTGATTTCGATATCTCCACATTTACATAAATACCAAGTATATACATTCTCAAAGGTAAAAAGGAATTTTTATAATTTAACCAAATCAATAGAAACATTAATGTCCGTAACCCAACGTGGAAAATCTAATTCACTTGACTCGACTATGAATAATGTGCGGAAAGTAGGCAACATAATTTGCACTATAATACATGTGATTGACACCAGGGACAAAACTCTCTTGTAGAAGCTCCCTGATCTCCATCAATTCTTCAACTAAAATGCCACTCTTCGGATCAAAATCAGTAAAACCTCATGTTGCCAAAACTGAATGGGTTGGTATTGCGTACAAAAATTATATATAAATCTTATATCATATTGAAAAAAATATCACGTTTATTTTACTGGAAAGTCCTGCTGAAAAAACTTGTGATATTTTTATAATTATCACTATTTTTTTTTAATTGAAAAAAAGAACTTCCAACACTCAAAAATATGCATTTGATATGAGACTTTACGACCATTGTATAAAAGAAATTGTCAAATTGAATTTGTAAATAATATAGTAAATATTATATTTTTGAAGATATTTATCTTAGATTTCAGAATTGTTCATCCTAAATTTTTCGTGTTTCACATAAGATCCAAACATCCTCATAAAGTAAATTCGGAAAAATGAGAACTGGGTTGTGAACACGAGGGGATTTGTGGCCTATGAATGTGTACTTTATATACAATGAACAACTGTTTTTAATATACTTTGATTATTATCTATAAAGAGTAATCTCCACAACATTAGTTTGACATTGTTTCCCCAACATCTTTGATTGCAGAAGTAGACGAGGAATACTTCATTCATGAAATAAAATACTAAGCCTTTTGTGACTGAAAATCAATAAATAAATTGGAAGACGTCTATTTCAACAAACAATTCATGTTCACGCTATCATGTTTTTATAAGGTATATTTTACAATTGAGTAATGAGTATTATGTTAAAAGTGAAAATACTACCCAACAAAAAGTGAAAGCATTGCATTTGCCCCGGTACCCCCACAAATCATCCCCCGCCCCAAGTTTGAACCCAACCACCAACACACCACTAGGTGCAAGTCTGTCACACCTGATCTGCCAAGTATGATTTACCTTTCTGTGTAATTTGCAGCACCTCGGTAATGACTACAAATTGCCGTTGACATAAAAAAAAAAAACTATAATAATATCAACAATGCACACATATTATAATAACACCATCAATACATCTATATCGTATATATGAAATCACTATTCCACACCACACAATACACATGAATAAAATAAAAATATGGAATTAGAGTACAGGAAAACTGCATTAAGACAATTTACAAGTATCTCGGATGAGAAGTGAAACTCTAGTTAATTTAGTTGGTTGTGTCCAATTTCAGAGCATCAGTGAGACAAGGCATCAAATGGTGGAATTTAAAAACATTAAAAAGATGTCAGAAACAAAATTCAACTGCAGGCCCTTCGTTTTTTAACGAGGTACAAAAAAGTATAGCTCGACCACTTTCTATGGAATTTACTTTTGAGTACAAAAAACAGGATATTAACACATTATACACTAATTTGTGGCTGCATTAAAAATCTAAATATTGCTCAATGTTGGTATAAATCAGTTAAAGAATTGAAAATAAATCAAGACAAGCAAAGTAACAAGTCAGGTCCAAGGGATTTATTCCTCATTTATTGAGGAATTCTCAGGTCAATATCTGACCACACACGACATACTATTTCAAACTGATTTTCCTAACTAACATGAAGTTGAAAAAAAAAAAATCAGCATTCAAAGGATATGCCTACCTTATTCAGTTAAAACAGAAAGTTCGGACCATAAAGCAAAAACTTTGAAGCATAACTTAAAAAAGAAGTAGCAAGACTAGAATTAGAGGCATTAAAATGGATCTTAATGTGAATAGATTTAGAAGCAGCAATAAAATGGATCTTAATGTGAAAAGATTTTGGGAAGACCTCTAGTCCGTATTAGCTGTTGTATAGACCAAGAAAGAATTTGTTCTTGTATAGCTGGAAATCAGAGCTTTTCCAAGCGTTGTTGGTTGGGAAAATGCTACTTCTGTATGGCTGAGAATCATGCCTGTGCAGAAACTCTTTCTGTGACAGAAAAATTTAAAAATGAAGTTTCAGTTCATGCACCTTCAAGTAAAAGTAAACTATGTGTTTGCTTTAAATATGGAACTCATCTTCAACATTAAATGGCAATGCATGCCCCTTCATGGAACTGATTCAACAAAACAGAAGTGTAAAAGCATAAAAGCCAGCTTCCCCTTTAACTACATAACTTGGGGGCCGCTTAGTTCAACTTCTGGAATAAGAATCGCAGTGGGTATCATTGAAGGGATTGTGAATGGAGGGGTTAATGAATGAAGAGATGAAAATGGTTAATGAAAGTAAGGGAATGATTAACTTATTTTTATCCTCATTCCTTCCTTTGTACATTGTACCAAGCATAAGGAATGACAACGGATCCCTTCTATTCCCATTATTCACCTCTACTACCTCATACCAAGTGATCCTTCTTTTCTTCATTAGAAAATTGAGAAGAGTGATGTTTCTTTTTTATAACTGAACGAACAGGTGCCTAATGGGAAGATTCAATATAGCTTGAGAACTGAATGAACACTAGATTTACCTTGCTGCATCAAGTAGACTTCTAGCTATATTTTTCCTCCTGTTAGAAGGGGAGACCCAAATCGCTCTAATCCCGCAAAGAGCTGGTACAGCCTCGTCCTTGCACAAAATCAGACCATCATGGGCTCCTTCGTCTGTATGTTTGACAGAGTCCCTTCTTATAACTTCCCTCTGGAGACTAACACCACCAAATTGAAGAGTGGATGAGTTCCTCTTTTGTTCCTTTGTAGAAAGGTTACGTTTTTCGCCTAGTGAGCTTGAGAGTAACTTGTAGGCCTTTTTTATTGGCTCGGCAACTAGGCATCCGGATACTTTTTGTGATGAAATAAATAGATATACCTGCTATCATGTAAAATGCATTAATTCTTTGCCATATGAAAACTTGCAGCCATGAAGAAGTTAACTTACAATGGTATAAGATATTTGAGATTTTAATTTTCCAGAAGAGGCCAGCAAGGAGAAGAAAATTGAGTATTTGATAGTTGGGGTAAAGAAAAAGATAAATGAATAAAAGCAATCATGATTCTTGATGCTTGAGCAATAACTGACTCTCAACTTCATGAAAAATTAAAATATCCAATGGTCGAGATGTTCTGGAAAGGGAAAGATATTTGATGAGTATCATATATTTTGGCTACCTTACACTGCTTATTAAGTATCCACCCCTCCCCAAGCTCCATTTCCATCAGGTGCACAACATCCTCAACCTACATTTACACTGAAACCACCATCAGAACTCCCCAAAATGAAGAGCAAACCAAAGTTGTTCATCAAAGATAAAGTTCTTTAACCAACCAGTACCTTTTTATGCTGAGCGAGAGGATCACCATCTTGCACCAAAATTATGCGCCCCTTTTCAAGTTCATCTATAATTCTTTCATTGCGCCAACCCTTAGAATGAGGTCATCATGTCATTATAAACCACAAACATGGATAACTAGAATATAATATTTGATTAAACTAACAAGCAACATATATAAACAAAATACAAATTACTACCTTAAAAGGCAATCCATGGGTGTAATTCTTGTGAAATTTTTTGTGGACTTTTTCATCAACTTCATCACCAGGAGAATACTGGAAACTACATACTTTGCATGTATGAAATAGAAAATCCGACTGACCAACTTCCAAGAATAGCTGTGCATACTTTCTCTTTTTATTCAGAACTTTGCCACTCTTGCCTTGCTCCAATTTGATCCATTTTCCCTCAAGATCATGTCTCTTTGATGATTTGCTATTCGATCCACTATCAATAGAAAAGAAAAATTGTACTTCATCATTGCCCAAGTCCCAAAAGGTACCAACATCATGAAACATGTAAAGTTAAAGCATTGATCCACATTTTGTTGGCAATAATGGCCATCGCTAAACATCTGCTGTCTAAAAGCTCAGAAGAAAAACTACCTAACTCAAAAGAACCTAAAACAGAGAATGTGTATACTAAAATGAAAAAGAGCTGAAAAAGAGCTAAGACTACTCAGACTCGAACTAAATTTCTGCAAAGTCCAAAACTCTGAAATTTCAAACAAAACTTATTAGGTCTAGTTCAAGCACTGACGAACAAATCAGCCACGCCGAGCTCATTCACTTCCCCCATCCCTAAACAATTAACCAGTAACAAGTTCAAGAACAAAAAGTTAATCGAAGCATTCAACCATGGAGTTCCGCAAACAATAGATTAATCGAAATATGTATCCAGACAAGATTAATCCGAGCGATATATAAACAAACGACGAGATTTACCCTTCTGGTTCAGAACCTGCCCGTTTGCAGGAGACATCGATTTCTGGCTCTTCTGCTGAAAATGGAGATGACTCGGGAGATTCCGGCCGGGGAGAAAGCGACGGCTTGAAGAAGGCGCTGATCTTCGATTGCATCTCCGACCTTGCTTTCGGTTTCATTTTGATTGATTTTGAACGGGTGATTTTGGTGTTGCTAAAGGAGGGGCAGTGGGGCTGCGAGAGAGAGAGAGAGAGAGAGAGAGAGGAGGGAGGCAAAAAAACGACTAACAATTTAAATGTTATTAAAAAGTTTTAAACACTTAAATTACTTTCTTTCTTTTTTTTTTCAGAGGAACTTAAATTACTTTCTTGATAATGACTCTCACGTGTGATTTAATTAGCCTTTGAAATTCTTGTCACATATCCTCTAGAATTTGATGATTTAATCGTGATCTATATCGAGATTTTCGTCGAATTTTATGATTATGTGTTCTCACACACGTAATAACATTTACATTGGAAATTGGAATAATAAAGAACAAAGTCAAATTTATAAAACAATTATATTATGGTATTTTTTTGTTGAATTTCTTACGTGTGGGGTTAGATTGTATTGTCATTTAATTAATACTAAAAATTTTGACTACAGATTGTATAATTTTTATTTTTTATTTTTTTGAGGTTACTAGATATTCTATTCTTCTTCATACCAAAATTCTAAAATGCAGTAATTGATACTCGATTTCAAAAATCTTATCCAATCCACGCACTATATATATCCCATATTCGATTTTAATTTAAATTATGTATTTATTAGTTAAATTAATTGTTTTAAATATTATTTATTCGTCTCAGACGAAATGCAATCATATCGTATCAAATTAGGCAATCCTATTTTAAATTTAATAAGAAAATTATGTAATATAATAAAATTAAATAAAGAGGTCAAAGGGAAAAAAAAAATACCAAACTATAATTTGTAACATAATTATAATTATCTTTCAATTAATTGCCTAAATATAATTATATATTATTAATTAAATAGCAAAATGCAGTATAGATCGAGTACTGAACAGTGACACTCCATATTTAAAGTATTACTCCCTTCGTCCCAATAGCAAGGTCCACCTTTTTATTATTTACTCTCTCTATTTTAATAGAAAGTGGACATTGCTATTGGGACGGAGGTAGTATTATTCAATACTACATACTCTAACTGCAAAATAAAGTAAGATTTGAGAGAAACTCGTACTCCAAAACGAAGTAGGGTTGTAGATGGTCTAATTAGTTAATTACAAATAAGAGTACTAATGAGAATAATTGACAAACCGACTATTTCTGTTTTGATGGAAACCGACCGAACCAAACCGACTATTTCAATTTCAATTCGGTTCAATGTTTACCTTAATTCGGTTCGATTTCAATTTATACATTTTCGATTTCAGTTCACTTTGGTTTGAGAACATCGGTTCGGTTTGAACCGAATGCTCAGCCCTATTGATATTAATGATCATAACACATGTCACATGAGATCTCCTATGACATTTTCTATAACATTTCATGTGCTAGAACTTTTTTTTTAATTTTTTTTATTTTCAATTTATTATGATTTATTTTTTTCCAATTAAAATATATTAAAAAAACTAATCATCACACGGAAAATATCACACTACCCGATTCATGATCATAGTGTGGCCCAAGTATTTTGAGATAACGTCACCCATTTATTTTTGAGGAAAGCATTAAATTAAATTGGGCCTACATTAGTATTCTTGTAAATGGGCCTTCTTCAAGTGCATTAACTCCAAATCAAGACTAGAGATTCCTAGGCCCATGTATATGTACAAGGGTTAGGATAATGTATATCATATACATACGTTTTCGTACTTTTAAGTTTCTTTAAGACTTCGTCTCAGAACTCAAAACTTTTCAATACGGTGCTGCACGTGCCATACTAATTCATGATTTTATAATTATTAATATTGCTTTACGGGCTTCGCTCCAATCTCATGGGCCAAACCCATCAGACTGTTGCACTCAAGTCCTTCTCTAATATATTATATTTTCATATTATATCTTATATTTTATTTCACTGAGATATATTATATTCACATTTGTGATACTAATGTCCAATACAATGGTAATTTTAAATTTTTTTTAAGGGGGTTGAGTATATAAATTGATTAATTATGAGAAGAGTTGAATCCAAAATGACAAATTCGAAAAAGGGAAATGTACACTTTGATACCTACATTTTGGACACTTTTTTAAAAATGACCCACTTTATTACTATTAGCAAAACAGTATCCACTTTTTTAAAAAATTTGCAAATCTGACCTCGATTAAATTTCCAGCCTAGAATATCTATGTGACACGTCGGAATTCTTGCGTGGCTTTTTTGCTCCAATAAAAAATATTACCTGAATATTTCATGTCAATTATGAACTAAAAATAAAATAAATTTGTTAGGCATGCCACATAGATATTCTAGACTGAAAATTTGATCGAGCTCAGATTTGTAAAAAATTTGAAAAAGTGGATACTATTTTACTAATAGCAATAAAGTGGGTCATTTTTGAAAAATTGTTAAAAATGTAGGTATCAAAATACAAATTTACCTTCGAAAAATTGAATTTGAAATTCATCGAAAGAGAGAGAAAATTCTGTTGAACTTTATCCATAAGGAATATGTGACATGAGATTTAATTAAGAATAAAACTCCAAATCCATATTTTTTGCCTAATGCATTTTCAATGAGACAGGCTGCTCATGATGATCTCATTACAAAACTACTACTAAGAAAATTGAGCAGTTAATAGATGCTCTGAACTCTCTGACTTTATAATCATAAAATAAATAATATTTTGTATAATATTATTTTCATGCATGCACGCAAAGTTGTTAAATATACAAGTCATCACGATCACTTAGATGCTCCCTCAAAATATACATTTCAAATTCAATCATCACCTAATTTGTTGAACGATATATGCACCATGTTTTCAAACCTATATTATAATGGAAAAATATATATTAATCTTGTTTTGATTAAACTAGTTATAGAACGCTCATAACTAATTAGCAATAATAATCTTATTAAAATTGAATTTGGGGTTGATTTATAACGGTACCTATCAACTTATTAAAGTTTGATTTTCTAATAGAGGTAGATTTTTAAATAGTCATTTTGATTTAGCAAAAAATGTTTGTAGTCACTATTTAAAAAAATATATATTTTTAGTCATTTGGACAAAATAATCATTTAACATGCAACAAAGTAAAATTATAATACTGTACGAATATACTTAGTCGTGTAGTAGTGTAAATTTCAATTATTACACGACTACGCTCAGTCGTGTACCCTCAATTCGTGCAACAGTATATAAATTTATAATATTGCACGAATGTACTTGGACGTGCACCCCGCTCGTGTAGAAATATAAATTTATACTGTTACATAATCATATTTCATTCGTGCACCCAAATAGTGCACTTTAATTAGTCGTGCAGCTCACATTTTAGTGAAGGGTAATTAAGTATTTTTAGTATAGAAATGGCTATAAATAATCTTTAAAAAAAAACTTGGCTAAAAACATAATTTACTAAATAAAAAAGGCTATTTTTATACAATACATTTCTTAATTAGACACTTTATGTACCCATGCCGTCCCATAACATGCATCATGCATTTTATTTATATTAGAAAACAATCAGTAAATTAAGCAGAAATAAATAAGAAAAAAAGGTCAATAATATACGTGGTTCGACCAAAATCAATCTACATCGCAGACAGTTGTAGCTTGATGAAAAATCACTTTCGAGTTGAGCGCCAAAATATTCGGAATCATAAATCCAACACCTCCTTTCATTCAAGTTAATTTACAACTTCTTTCACAATATATGAAATTAGTGTAGGATGACACTCAACTCTTGAAGATAGGATTCATAAACAAATATATACATATATATATATATATATATATAGAGAGAGAGAGGCCTTGTTGAACCTTCATTTCATTGAAGAGCGCAACAACCCAATGCCACTCCAATCATCATCATCATCTTCTTCTTCTCCATGCTTGGAGCAAACCGATTCTTGAAAAAAGGCACCTCAATTTCCACCCAAAATAATCACCATTTATTTCTCTCAATTTCCTTCATTGTAATAATATTAACACCCCATGTTTCTGCCCAAAAATCCATCAAAAAAGATTTCCCCACACACTTCAATTTCTTGAGATCGGGAAGAAAGAAAGTTGTGTGGTGCGCCAATGACCCGGCTGTGTGTTCGGATCCGGATAAAAACCCATGGGGCGGACCCACCTGCTGCTTCCAGAGGTACTGCAAGGACACCTTGAACGACCCGAATCACTGCGGGTCGTGTGGGCGGGTCTGCGGGTTCGGGTTCGTTTGCTGCGAGGGAAATTGTGTAGACACGAGAAATAATCCCCTGCATTGTGGGGCCTGTTTTGAGGAGTGCCCCGGGAGGAGTACGTGCTCCTATTCGATGTGTGATTATGGAGGGTAAAATGGTAATTACACATTTCTTAGTTAGTTGATTTCTTCCAAAAAAAAAAATTAAATAAGCTTTTTCTTGATATTTTGGCCTATGTTTTAGTTTGATTTTCTTTTTAATCATAAGCATCTCCCCATATTACTTCTGGGTTCTAACTCTGTTTATTATGTTATTAGTATCTGTAGCAATGAAATTTGGATGTTCGTACACATAAAGTCGGTTGTCATTCTTTTGATTTTATTATAAGACGTGTGTGCTATCAATGGTATTCCAGTATCTATCTATCAGTTGATAGCTAGCTTATCTATTTTTCTTACTGTATGAGACCTGTCATTTTTGAATTTTTGTGTGTATGTATTTCCTTTAAGTATGTAGATTATTATTTATCTCTATTTGTTGCAGCAACAATTTTTCTATGAGCTGATTGTGAACAAGACCAGAGGGAAAAGTGGATCGGTAATGTCCGATCTTTCAATCTCATTTCAATTTCATTAGAAGGATATAAAGTAAATCATATTACCAAGTGTGTAAGCAAATTCATGGGATAACTTGTGATAATATATTGCAACTGAAAAATATTTTTATTTTTATTTGTATTTATTACATACTGGTGTTTGGTGTTTGTAAAGTTTATTTCTTACTTTGTTTCTAAATCCTTTTGCATGATCATTGTTAAGTCATTATTGTAATGAGAGGATATTGGTAAAGGTGAAGCTTTCTTGAACATTCTTTCTCCTCTTTCTGATTCCAGGCAAAGAGGGCAAAACTGCTTCACTTTGTACAAGATGTTATGGCTAGGCTGAAAATAAATGCTGAGATAGTAAGGTGGTTCGGGGTATACCTCCCACAATTTCATTGCTTAGCTTCGCTTTTAGCTATAGAAACCTACTGTACGAGTATGATGGATTTAAGCATGAAAAGCCAAAATGGTTAACTCTGCTAAAGAAAGGCACTGAGGTCATTGAATGAAATCGCATGGACTGAAAAACTCTAAATGTTATACCATAGAAATATAGTCTTACTGGTACTGGCTGCAGCTCAAAAAAAAACTGATTTACTGCTTGCTAAAATGTGAATAAGTATTGCTCTTATGCTTAAATTAATCATATGTCTTATTTCATTCTAAAAGTTTAAGCGAATCTTGAAGACTTTCTCAGAACAAATTAGACTGGTTCGAGCCTTAAGAATTTTGTGACTAAATTCCTTAACTGATTTCAACCACTTGAAAGGAGATGAATTGATAAAAGCTACTGGCTATCATAACTAAGAGATATCAGTATACTGAGAGACCAAGGTTTCGTTTACATGACTTTACTTCATTATTATTTCCGGTGTTATCATCTGGAAGCTATATCTTTTTTGGACAAGTTTATGTACCTTTAGACCTTTGTTCTTTAATATGAAGTTACTATTTTAATTATTTCTCTATTGTGTCTTCATTTGCTCTCAGAATAGATTCTGAAGTCTCAAATATACACAAAAGACTAGAAGGTATGAAAAACCAACCTGTAAGTGAATGTGAGTTATCGATGGAGGTAAGGTGATTTCCCTTTATAAAATTGTTAAAGATAGAAGTCATTTCTGTCTAACTTTAAAGAATCTCAATATTGATCATTTGGTGGTTGAATTATATTTCTAGAATTGCTCTTTTGGTTATTCATTATGGAGCGTACCTTCCGAGCAGCTATTAATATGATTATGTGCACGCATATGCAAACTTGGTGAACTTCATCTTTAGTGGCTGATTACTATTGCTAAAATTTTTTAAACTTCACATAATCAAATAATATCTTTGTTCGTCTAATGTATTTGCAGATATATAATCAAGGGTGATATGTGCTTAGTATTACTACCCGAAAATGTTTTTCCCTTGGCAATTCATCCACTGATAATCATTTGCCCTTCATTAGACCTAATTTTTAGATTTTGGGCAATGAGAGATGCATGTATCTATCTGTCAATGTGTGCTATCAATGGTATTCCAGTATCTATCTGTCAGTTGAAAGCTAGCTTATCTATTTTTCTCACTGTATGAGACCTGTCGTTTTTGAATTTTTGTGTGTGTATGTATTTTCTTTAAGTATGTAGATTATTATTTATCTCTATTTGTTGCAGCAACAATTTTTCTATGAGTTGATTGTGAACAAGACCAGAGGGAAAAGTGGACCGGTAATGTCCTATCTTTCAATCTCATTTCAATTTCATTAGGAGGATATAAAGTAAATCATATTACCAAGTGTGTAAGCAAATTCATGGGATAACTTGTGATAATATATTGCAACTGAAAAGTATTCTTATTTTTATTTGTATTTACTACATACTGGTGTTTGGTGTTTGTAAAGTTTATTTCTTACTTTGTTTCTAAATCCTTTTGCATTCTAATTATATTATAGACAACCAAATCTAGCATGAATGGAGTATTAGCTGAAAAAGTTGAGGTTGGCAAGGATTTGTATTCTTCTGGAGTTAGCTTTCCATTGATGCTTTCTTCTACTCTCTCTTATAGTTCAATACAGGTGCATATGTATAATACCTTAAACTAAATAGCACATAACCATTTAGCTTTTTAGTAATACTTTAAATTTCCTAATGACATATTAACTGACCGTTGTGTACATAATTCAAAATGTCAATATTTATTTGTAATTTTTTTGGTACAAGAAAATTGATAAACATCTATTTACCTATTTATTCGTGGTTTTTTTAGTTAAACATAATGTTATTCCTCCGCTTCTATGTGATATGGATGGTGGCATGCTCTATTATTTTCAGTCATCATCAAACATTTAAATTATTTTCACTTTGTAATGTTTTTGGGTGATTTTGATTTATACTAAATATCTTAGAATTAATTGGATTATTAATTATACTTGACCTCTCCAGTCTCCCCTTTAGTGAGGTGACTCCATGCTACACAAATGCCTAATTTCAATGTATTTCATAAATATCATTTTGTTTTTATATAATATAGATAAGCAAATGTTTCTGTCAGAGGAGTGGTCTGGAGGATGTATTTTTCCTATCTGAATATACATATACATATACATATACATATATATATATAAATAAATAAAATAGGCCTTTAAATTCTAAACGTGTACTACACTACCTTAAAATCTAAGAAAACTGCTTATGTGTCCTATGTATTTCCTCAATCATAATGGTTGTTTAATTGTTTCAGTAATTAAGTTGGAGTCTACCAAGAAGGGAGATGAATATTCGAGCTTGAGATTGAACAAGTTGGGCTTTGAAAGTTAACTATTAAACTTGAAGCAAGTGTGTGCACACTTTAATGAAGTTTATTAAAAGTCTTTTTGTGGCTCATATCATGTTTCTCTTGAATATGCAGATTTCTGTCAACTAAAAGGAACAAGAGATTGAAAGAAATTGAAAGAGAAGTGCAGGCCGATTAAAAGAAACAAGAGAATGAAAGAAATCAAAAGAGAAGTGCAGTCAATAATTCGGGATCTCATTAATAAACAAATTAAGACAATGGAAGCAGATGAATCAAGAAATGAAGACTTATTAGGCATATTGTTGGGTCAAATTCTCAAGAAATCAAACAATATGGCAACTAAAGTTGGGGAATGAGCATTGATGAAGTAATACAAGTTGGATATTTAATAGTCCCAATAACATTATAATTATAAATGTATAACAAACTACATACTATAGTGATAATTATCAATATTATAATTAAAACTACATCTCTCTCACTACATTATAATATTATAATTATAATTCAAACTACATACTATAGTGATCCCTAAATATTAAAAAATTAAATATTAAAAATTATAATCAGTATTATCTTCAAATTATTTATCCTGTGTTTGAACATGATGAGGAAATTATCAGGATTTCTATTTTAGTATTAATTATAATATATATATATATATATTGTATAAATACAATTATACAAATCCTGAATTTATATTTAATACTGTAAAATTATATTTAATTATCTAATTATATAAAAATTAATATTGTTTTATAAATCTAAGATTGATGAAGTAATACAAGTTGGATATTTAATAGTCCAACTTATTTAATTATAATTAAATATTCACTATTTTATATAAGTTTTAATAATTATGATAGTATTTTATAATTTTTATAACAATTTCAATACCAATCTATCTTAAATTACATAAAAATAGAATATAATATTAATTTTAACTACTTTTATTTTTGTGCAATGCACCCGTGAAATAACAGTTCGCTGCCACTGTGCAACGCATGGCTCAGATACCTATTTACTTCTACCGTGCAACACACGGGCCGTGTACTAGTTTTATATAAATATATGATATATAAGTTGACGTATTTAATTTTGCATCAATATATAAATGTGATTATATTTTTGGATTTACGATATATATACATGTATATTAATTATTATGTATATTATATATGTACATTGATGTATACACATATAAAATCATCACTATTTTGTATTGTATTTTATATAAAGATATGATATATAATTAAATTAATATATAGATTTAGTAAAGATACTATATTGGGTAAGATCGTTTAGGCGGGAAAAAATAAAAATAAAAATTACTAAAAGGAGGACCATTCTGCTTTTATATATATTAAGATTAAGATTAAGATATAACTTGATAGATAGTGGATAAATTTATCATAATTTTTTAATTTTCCTTGTAACAGTTAAAACATTAATTAATATGAAATAGAGTAATATTGTTGATAGTTGTTGGTTTTTTTCCTAATATTTGTAGCCGCTACGATTTGACAGTGCAGTTGGAATTATATTTGACGAAATTTAATGTATAAATATATAGTACAACATAAACGTGGATGAAATTATCCATTAGTGATATTTTTTTTATATATATATTTTATTTAGAAAATATCAATTGTTTGATTTATAAAAATTAGGAATTTTTTACTTCAATTTGTATTATATTATTTATTAGAAATAAATATTGATCTCCAAATATATTTAAATGAATCCCGAATAAAAAATAGCCAAAAAGTAAACTAAGAACATTTATTGATCACATAAAATCTGGACATGAATACTTAGGCCTCCTTTGATTCGGTTGATGGGATAGATAAGATTGATAGAATAAAGTAGGATTGCACTGTTTGAATAAAAATAATCTTGTATTTGGATTGCTTGATTACGATTTTAATGATTTAGGATAAATTGTCAATATTCTGTTGGATTGAATGATTATGATTGAAGTGTAGGAGAATACCTAAATTGCCCTCCACAAAAGATTTTCATTATTAATTAAAAGTTGCAATTATTTTTACTCAAATAAATTTGAAACTAAAATTATGGATGACTATTTAAATTGAAATTATGATTTTATGGTAGAAACTATGAAATTGTGAACAAAATTTGGCAATTTCATAAAATTTTCATTATTAATTTGAAATTACTTTTTTTATGGATTTATAGTAGAATTTGCTGTGAATTGTTGTTTTTAATTTTCCAATATTTTTAGTGTTTTATTTAAAAGTGATTTCGAGAAAAAAAAATAGTCCATACATAATATGCATCTGTGTAAATATTTCCAAAATTGAGGATAGAAATATTCATAAATAATTTAGGTGAAGATAATTAAGTAATTTTATGTTGATTAAAAAGTGGGATGAATATAATCACCTATTTTTGGGGTGATCAATTATCACCTAAATGGGTAATTGGAGCTCGGGCTCATAATCAATATCGCGCTCCTATCATCCGAACCAAATATTAGATTAGATTAGATTATTTTATCAATATACCTTAATCTCATCTAAACCCACAAACCAAACACCCTTAAATCTCTAATTACAATAATAAAGCATATATGATAAGTCTGTGGACATAGTACTAAAACATTTACTTTTAACTACTATATACTAGTAACGAAAGTCATTTATTACTTAGCAACACCAGGTAATCTCAAAGCTATATTTATTTACCATATACTAGTGACATCACGTAATTCAGCCACTGTCTTCACCGTCTTCGTTATCCCCATCTGCGCCGCTATCATCTTCATCAGTATTCGGTTCCTCGATGGTGTCTTCATTCTCATTGTCAAACCCGTCGCTAGCTCAAGGAGACTGTTCCACTTCACTGCTAACCTCAGTGGATGCAGATTGAAAAGATCTCCCGCTGCAAAAAATATATATATATATATATATACATACATATATATATATATATGTAAAATCAAATAAATCAAAATAGAAAAAATGATGAAAGTTGATGCACATTCTAGAATAGTTTAGAATATGCTAAAGATGATCACTCTAGAATTATTCTTATAGGAGACTGTTCCACTTCACTGCTAACCTCAGTGGATGCAGATTGAAAAATACATATTCATATTTTCCCAACTACTTAGAAAAATACATCCAATCAATACATATTAAAATTCAATCAATTACGTACGATTTTTGTGCTATAAAATTGATTAAATGTTATATTTGCAAAAAAATTGAAAAAGTGGGTACTATTTTTTTAATTTTGAAAAAGTAGGTCATTTTTAAAAAAATGTCCAAAATGTAGTTATCAAAGTGTAATTTTACTTTTAATTTTATTGCTTTTGTAAATTAATTTGCATGTCATACGTTTTCTCTTCCGTATAAGTGTGTAATTTATTGTTAAATTTGTGATGGAGTTTTATTTGAGTTGAATTGATATATCTTAGATGATGAATTGTTAGCAGATGTTGGTAAATAAAAATTTCTAATTATAAACAACCATAAATACTTGTTAGCTTTCATTTGCAAAAACTTAAATCTAATGGAGATCATCTATAATTTTTCTTAATATATCCAAATTTTCTATTATTATGTTTTCAAACTGGACCATAAAAGAGTGGAAAGAATTCTAGACGGTACAAATGCTTCATTATGCATAATTGTACCATCTAGGACATCACCATCAATATTATTTTCAAAGATGGTAGCAACATTTTTTTCTAAGTTTCAGCCGGGTGATCCAATAGCTATTGACATTCATTTTACTACCGTGAATAATTCATGATAATCTCAAGTGATCCAATAGCTATTGACATTCAGTATACTACCGTGAATATTAAAACATCAACATCATGAATTTCACCAAAAGTGATTTCGAGAAAATAAAAATAGTTCATACATAATATGCATCGATCTGTGTAAATATTTCCAAAATTGAGGATAGAAATATTCATAAATAATTTAGGTGAAGATAATTAAGTAATTTTATGTTGATTAAAAAATGGGATGAATATAATCACCCAATTTTTGGGGTGATAAATTATCACCGTGATTGGAGCCCGGGCTCATAATCAATACCTGGCTCCTATCACCTAAACCAAATATTTGATTTGATTAGATTATTTTATCAATATACCCTAATCTCATCTAAACCCACAAACCAAACACCCCCTAAATCTCTAATTACAATAATAAAGCATATATGATAAGTCTGTGGACATAGTACTAAAACATTTACTTTTATCTACTATATACTAGTAACGAAAGTCATTTATTACTTAGCAACGCCAGGTAATCTCAAAGCTATATTTATTTACCATATACTAGTGATGTCACGTAATTCAACCACTGTCTTCACCATCTTCGTTATCCCCATCTGTGCCGCTATCATCTTCATCAGTATTCGGTTCCTCGATGGTGTCTTCATTCTCATTGTCAAACCCGTCGCTAGCTCAAGGAGACTGTTCCACTTCACTGCTAACCTCAGTGGATGCAGATTGAAAAGATCTCCCGCTGCAATATATATATATATATATATATATACACATATATATATATGTAAAATCAAATAAATCAAAATATAAAAAATGATGAAAGTTGATGCACATTCTAGAATAGTTTAGAATATGCTAAAAGATTATCACTCTAGAATTATTCTTATAGGAGACTGTTCCACTTCACTGCTAACCTCAGTGGATGCAGATTGAAAAATACATATTCATATTTTCCCAACTACTTAGAAAAATACATCCAATCAATACATATTAAAATTCAATCAATTACGTATGATTTTTGTGCTACAAAATTGATTAAATGTTATATTTGTAAAAATTTTGAAAAAGTGGGTACTATTTTTTTAATTTTGAAAAAGTAGGTCATTTTTAAAAAAATGTCCAAAATGTAGATATCAAAGTGTAATTTTACCCTTAATTTTATTGCTTTTGTAAATTAATTTGCATGTCATACGTTTTCTCTTCCGTATAAGTGTGTAATTTATTGTTAAATTTGTGATGGAGTTTTATTTGAGTTGAATTGATATATCTTAGATGATGAATTGTTAGCAGATGTTGGTAAATAAAAATTTCTAATTATAAACAACCATAAATACTTGTTAGCTTTCATTTGTAAAAACTTAAATCTAATGGAGATCATCTATAATTTTTCTTAATATATCCAAATTTTCTATTATTGTGTTTTCAAACTGGACCATAAAAGAGTGGAAAGAATTCTAGACGGTACAAATGCTTCATTATGCATAATTGTACCGTCTAGGACATCACCATCAATATTATTTTCAAAGATGGTAGCAACATTTTTTTCTAAGTTTCAGCCGGGTGATCCAATAGCTATTGACATTCATTTTACTACCGTGAATAATTCATGATAATCTCAAGTGATCCAATAGCTATTGACATTCAGTTTACTACCGTGAATAATTCATGATAACCTCAAGTTCATTTATATCATTTTCACAACTTAGTTCGTGTAAATTCAAATAAGAAATCAAATGGAAAAATAAAATACTTTAAATTATAAAATCCTTGAAACAATCAACAACCCAAAAATCTTTAAAAGTTTAGTTAACGATATTATATTCAACATCCAACGACAATAAATACAACCGAATAACTAGCATGATAATATCAATTGAACAAAGCATAAATAAACTTGGTCTAGATGATGCTTTTCAATCAGAAAATAGAAAAAAAAAATCACAAAACCATAGCAACTAATTTCTTACATAAATCGAACACAATTTCAACAAAAATAAATCACTTATTACCTAGAAAACATTGGAGCTCTGGCGGCGAAACGATGAATCAGTGACGTCGGAGTTGATGAAATCGGTAAAATTGATGAGAGAACGAGAGAGAGAGAGTGCGAGAGGATGATGTACTGATGAATACACATTATAATCAATCCGTGAATTTCTTTGTATTCTTCTTCCCTCTGGCTCTTACGTTGTGCTCCAGCAGCTAATTTCTTACATAAACCGAACACAATTTCAACGAAAAAAAAAAAGAAAATCATTTATTACTTGATTGAATTGAGAAAACATTGGAGCTCTGGTGGCGAAACGATGAATCAGTGACATCGGAGTTGATGAAATTGGTAAAATTGATGAGAAATCGAGAGAGAGAGCGCGAGAGGCGACTGAATGCTAGAATTTATAAAAATTACGGACAACTTGGCTCTCACGTAACAGAGGGAAGATTGAATCACCGACGAGGAAGTGGACAATTGGCGAGGTCGGGACGGATGTAATTGAAAAATAAGAGAGATCGGGAGAGAGATTGTAGAATGAAGGGGGAAAATGGTGAAATGAGTTAATAAATGTATTTAAATGCCGGGTCACGGATGTTGAGTCGGACGTCAGATTGGTCAGGTCCATGCACCAGATGAATATGAGATTTTGTATTTAAACAAATTTTCAAGAAAAAAGACATGCTAAAAAAACAAAAAACTCAAATCATCAAATCATATTGCATACTCTTGTAGTAAACAGTAAGCAATAAACAAAACTATGAATATATTCTTTTTTTTTAGTACAAAACTATGAATATACTCGCTTTTGATTTAAGAGAGATATTCAAACAATTTACACTGCCAACACCTTAACTATTATAATACAAACCAATTTACATGACTATATCTCTATATTTACAAAAATTTTGGATACTTCTCCAAAAACAAACAAAAAAAATCACAAAGAAAGCAGTTGGACTCTGTTTCATCCTTTCTCTAAAGTTAGACCGTTGAAAGGGTAGATTCGATGGTGCCCGCAAACCCCAATTTTCCATTTTAAAATGAAAAAAAAATTGTAAAATATTTTTATAGATAATTTTTTGTAGACTTAAATTCCTTAAATAAATATTAATTATGTTGGTATCGTATTTTTTTCGCTCCATGCTATGTTAACAACAATGTTGTGTTTTTTATTACACAATATTGTTAAAAAAATACATCAATATTGTTTATGCAGTAGGAGGTGAAAAAGAAATTAAAATCAATATAATTAACATCTACTAATATCACCATTAATATTTCCAAAAAAAATGTTTACAAAAATATTTTATCTAAATTATTTTTAATTTAAACTAAGAATTCTAGGTTTGGAATTTTCCCATTGAAAGCCCGCCTTTGGTGGCTTGTATACAAGTTTGGCCCAAGTGTTAAGCCTACCAATGCAATTATATATATACGGGGTTGGATTCAAGTGAGAAAAGATCTTAATGTGATAAATGAAAAAAAAAAAAAAACTTATCATATTGTATTTTATTACTTAATTGCTAAAATTTTATTATTTAAATAATTTATTATTTAATTATTATAATTTTATTACACACGTAAGACAAAATAATTATATAATAAAATAATACTTGTTAAGCAGTAAATTAGAATAAGAAAAAAAATTCTCATTTCTGGTGCCAACAAATATTTCTCAACTGAAAACTTTAATTTTTTTTTCTAAATACATAAAAATAAAAACACGCCAAAGCTCGCCGGCCTCTAATAAAAATTTGTAGTCTGTAGAGCAAACGGCCTCCACCACCGCCGCACAGTCGAATCTCGACGATCGTCGTCTCCTTCCGGCACCTTCATATTGATTTTTCTTCATAGGTTTGCCCTAATTAACATCTAATTCAATCACGTTATGCGAATTTTGATCAAAGTTGTTTCCTTTTTTATGTGAACATATGTAATTGTTAGATTTTGTATGAATTTTATTTGCTCTGCGACTGTTGTGAGTTATAGAAGATAACTTACAAGGTACATTCTTTATTTAATTCTTCGTTTAACTAGAAAGATTGTCTCCTAGATGACGATTTGGATGATTCTGCTTATGCTGAATATATGACTTTGATTTAGTAGCCGATGATTAGGTTCCTAATCAAGATTATTTTTGTTTGAGAAATAGCGTGCAGGTTTGCTGTTTTAGTGAGGTTAAGAGATTATTTTGTTTAATTATTAATTTTCATGTTTTCAGGTCCCCAATTGATAAATAATCTATCTTTTGGTGCCTAATAGGGAAAACTAAGAAAAAAACTGTTAAGGAAACTAGGAAAGAAAGAAGAAGGCATTGGCAAAAGTAGAATTAGATTTCTGTTATTGCTTTGCTTGATTGAGTGTTGTGATCCTGAAGGTTACGAGATGAAAAAGTTAAAGATCATGGATCGACTCAGTGAGTTACCCGAGTCGTTAATTCTCCGGATTCTTTCATTCTTGGAGATGAGAGATGTTGTTAGAACAACCCTTCTCTCCAAAGGCTGGAAAGATCTCTGGACCACCATCCCCTCTCTTTATTTCGATGAGTCCAAGAAGAGTTTGGTTCAAACCCGAAAGTTTATTAATGGGGTTCTGCAGAGTTGGAAAGGGACCAAAATTTTGAGTTTCAAGATTATATTTGGGAAGGCCTATGATGCATCATTATCTGGCAATGTGGATTTTTGGGTTGGTTTTGCAATGGAGAGGAAAGTAGAGGTGTTATTCCTATGTTTGCCTTATGATTCAGAGAAGCCTGCGATGGCAGAGAGTGATCCAGTACACTTGCCACCTCAGTGCCTTTACTCATGTCCGTCAATTAGAAAGTTGAAGCTAATTGGCTATAGCATTCAACTTGACCGGGAGAATGGGAATGTGCAGTGGGATCGACTCAAGAGTTTAACGATTCATGGTCATTGCGTTAGTGAAGACTTGCTTAACCAACTTGTTTCTTCTGCTACTCAGTTAGAAATCTTGCATGCTGTCCTTTGCGGAAGCTGTCAGAAGTTGAGTATCCGATCTAGTAGTCTGAAAAAGCTGACTCTATCACATCATGCGCTTTTGCCTTTTGCTGATGGATATGATCCATCAAATTATGCAGCGCTCACAATCTGGGCTCCAAATCTTGAAGCGTTATCAATTTCAGGAGCTACATATAATCCGTGTTTGCTGCTGAATGTGTCATCTTTAACTGACGTGGCTCTTCATTTTTATGACTATTATGATGTACGAGTTGGAGAAACACTGAAGAAGCTTCTTCCAGCCATCCAACATGTTAAAGCACTCACATTATCACTATGTTGCTTTAAGGTTTGCTCTCTTTGCAGCATACATTCTGCCTTTATCTATGTTATTTATAGATTTGATCATTAATATCTCTGTCTTCCATTTATGAATGTCAGGTGCTCAGACTCATGAAAGCCAAATGTTCGTTTTCGAATGTCAAGTTATTGAAGTTTGTTGGATGCCCTATTGAACCCTACGATCTTGTTGGTCTTGTTGATTTTTTTCCGAATGTGGAGAAGCTAGTCTTTGATTGGAAACGTGATGAATGGAATCGTGTTTTTATTGCAAACCAATCGCAGATGCATGATTTTGGAGAGAACTACTCAGAGTCTGAAGCAAATCAGTCCTCCTTCATGATGCAGTTGAGGGCCGTTGAAGTTACTTGGTACGCCTACAAAACCACCTCGATGTTTCTATTTATCAAGTTTCTGATGAAACATGCTACCATGCTAAAAAAGATGGTGATCAAGAAAGGAGGAAACGATGCGGTTCAATCACATGTTATGCTTCGGACAGCAATAGAACTGCTGAGTTTGCAAAGATCCTTCCCAACTACAGATCTCATTTTCTGCAAAAAATGATCTAGTTCTACCTCTGCCTACTTAGTTTTATTGTTTTTGTAAATTCATTTGCATATGTTTGGTTATTTTCTCTCATGTTAAAGAGTACAATTTTGTGTTAATTTTCTATGGAGATTGACTTGCATTGAATATATATCAAGATTGTTTACTGTTGGCAGATGTTGAGAAATAAAAAATTCTAACCATCTTTTTCGAATTTTTTGTTCAGCAAAAACTAATATCATTTCAAGCTCGTGTTATTTATGTTTTATTTTAACTAATATTCAGAAAAAGACATGCCAAAAAAGCCAAAAAAAAACTCAATCCTCAAATCATATTGCATACTCTTGTAAAAAACAAAATAATGAATATACTCTCACTTTTGATTCAAGAGAGATATTCAAACAATTTACACTGCCAACCGGCAATACCTTATATATTATAATACAAACAAATTTACATGCCTAAATCTCTATATTTACACAAAAATTTGGATACTTGTCCAAAAACCAAAAAAAAATCACCAAGAATGCAGTTCATCTTCTTCTAAAGAGGAATCCATCCCTGTCATTTTAGCATAAAATCAGTACTAATAATCATTTATGAAGGATGCCCTTTTCAATAATTAGTCGAGCAAAGTTTGGACATCTGAATTATTCGAAACGATAAAGAAGCGATCAACCTATGAACATGATGAATATACCTTGATCACTCCTTTCTCAGTGCCACAAAGAATCATGTCATTTGCTGAAAGTAGGCTTGTGATCTTGCTCCCTGCTGATAACCTTCCAACTTTTTGATGTGCCCCTCTCAACCATATCTGTTTTCAACAAAATATTTGATGCATTTTTCCTTAATATATCATATGTGAAAAATCTTGATGGAAATTCAAGAAATTTCAATGCTGACAATGATGTAAGTTTTCTGTAGTTACCTGCAGGCTGCTCATTGATGTGCTGCAATTCAAGTATATAAAGTCTTCAACTACTTCCATTGCAAGAATGCTTGCTCCTTTATCCGGCACTATGGACGTTTGAGGCCCGTTGCTTCGCCTCCAGTCCTGCATTACTCGTCTCATTAGCACAATGCACCACACAAAAACTGGGATGTTAGTACTAAATAAAAACTCTACATAACCTTGTTTCAATTATAAAATACTTTCAATTATAAAATCGTTTTACCTTCATCTTTGAGCCCTCAACGACTAAGCTTGCACTATACAACCAGTCTTTGTATATGGAAATCGAGCCTATAGGCTTGTTCTGCACCCAGCTCTTCGAAGGTGCTTTCATCTCTTGATGCCGGTTGTTCATGACCATCAGCTCCTGGATGCTTGAATCCGAGCACCCTGCATAGACCTTTCCCTGCGCCACTCTTATGCATTTCACGCGCTTGTTCTTGAACACGTCCTTAGCTTTTCTTGATGCATCAATCACCTAAAAAAAACACTTATAATTTCTGGCCATCTCATGTTTGTGTAATGACAGAGGTTTTGCATATATTTTGTTTGTTTGTAGTTATTTTTCTTGAACTATACCTTCAATTTATGGCTCTGAGTAGTAGCAAAAATCAATTCACCTGCACAATCTATGCTTCTAACAGACTCCTTTGTCGGTATTACTTCAATGCATTCAAGATTCCTCTGCAGCATCTGCCACATCTGCCCAAGAACACATTTGCAACATCAAGAAAAACGCTTAGTTTTGGTGAGAAGAGATGACGACTACCTTAATAGTTTTGTCAGCTGAGCCACTCAGAAGGCAGTTCCCCGGCTCATAGAGAGCTAGGCATGTCACCGCCTTCTTGTGCTCCTTCATCTCAACCACAAGCATCGCTGTCTGTCCCTTGATCTCCCAAGCCTGCCATTAGTCCATACATGTTATTCATCAAACACACAACTCATTCTCAACAACAATGTAGTAAGTAATATTATGCTCGAAAAAAAGCATGAATCAAGAAACCTTAATCGATCCATCAGCATATCCACTGTATAGATAGCCCTTGTAGTAAATGAGGGCAGTCACAGCTCCATTACATTTAGTTCCAGCCTCCAAAACTTGACTGTGAACACAAGATATACGCTGCATTCACCATTTTTTAAGGCATAAACCGAGTTAGCTTCACCTTCTAAACATGTACATTAAAACATCAATATCATGAATTTCACCAAATTTAGACTGCAGTTCCAGATTCTGGTCTAATAAGGTCACTCACCCATTTATTTGGCTGGAAATAATCAGCCACTTTGAGTAATTCTTCAGCCATCCAAGTCACATTTGACAGACGCCTCAATGATTCTCTTACACCTTCTGATAGATTGATTAATCTCTTCATCCCTGCAAGAACAAACTCGAGTTTAGTACCATGAAACTATGAATCTTGCCTTTTTCCCACTGATCCAAGACCACATTTTTAGCAATTTTTTCTTTTGTGATGTACGAGGCTACCTCTGCCTGAAGTGTAGTTGTAGATGCACAAGCAAGCCAAGAGCCGTTCCTCAAGCTCAAAACCAGGATGCACGAACTGTTCAACACTATGCAGTAAGATCTCACAAGCAGCATGCCTCAGCTCATCTGGACCCTTCATGAGTTCGAGTCCTAGCCAAGCAGTCGCTATGAGGCTCTCCCTAGACACTCTTCTTGTCTTGCTCCTTAATCCCTTGTTCAATGCATCGAACACACGTGTCCCTAGCTGCAGTATCCGTAGCGCGATTTTGCTGCACCATGAGTCCATTCCAGCATCCTGCAAGTAAAAAAGAATCCATTTTTCATGTTGGTCTTTCCAAATTAGGCCTCAGTCCTCAATTTATGATTGATTACCTGTAGACTTTGATCAAGAAAGTCGTAGTTTTTGATCAAACTCCTGTGATGAGCTGAGGTTAGGCCAGTTTTCTTCACCAGCCATGCCATTGTGTAGGCTTCCCCTGCCCAAGAGTAAGTCCCACCGAGATTGGCTAGGATGCACGACGAAAGGGCCTGCACTGCTGGGGAGTCTTCACATTTCAACGAGTCAAAGAGGGCCTCCGCTGCTTCGTCTCTATACATGCATTTTGCAGATGAATCTTCCTAAAGAATGAACAGATGACTGCAGCCGTGAGAAGGGAGATATCTTGAATTCTTGATTGATTGATTGTATTTTTTTTTTTCAGAAACTTAGACTTACAAGAACTTCTAGTTGAAGCAGCAAATTAGCTGCTAGAAGTTTGTATTCTGGCTCAGAATTCTGTGTGAGTAGAAATAGAGCACACAGATTGTTAATGCTTCCTTGTTTCTGTATCTGCTCCAACAAACCAACAGCTGATGATCTGTTTCAAGAGAAAAAAATTGTTATAAAATGAACTAATGAGTCATGTAGATGAATGAGGAAATTCTAGACTTTATATACCTTGGCATTCTAAGCAGTTCATTGAAGAATTCCAAAGCAGTAGAGGCTGCTTGTTCTTGGTTGCTCCATAGGAGAGAGACGAAAGGCGCGAGTTGAGAGAATTCGGATATGTATTTCCTGCATTTCCCATCAAAGCGCATGCATTTTACTAGTACAGAAGCCAACGAAACAAACTCCTCGAGATTGTCTCTCCTCGGCACTTGTAGAAGGCCGGAGAGCACTCTCGGGGAGCTGATCGTGGCCAAGTGCCTGCTGTTCGTCTCATAGTCGAATGCAGACACTAGCACTTCAATGATCATAAGTGAAGCAGAAGGAGGCGTAGGCAGGGGAGATGTGAGCTCAACCTTGTAGCTCGTGGAGGTGCAGACCACCTCCACGAGGCAAGGTAGGAGCTCGAGTGTCTTGATCTCCGCAGGAGATGGATTTATTAAGTAGATGAGGATTACTGCCTCGTGCACGTTGCGCTTGAGGGCTGTAGCTAGGTCGTATAGCTGCAGCCCCTTCCGTTTGATGTCATCCACGACCGATCTGTTCGTGGTGACAATGGTGGAGAGTATTGCCACTGATGTCCTCACCACTCTCTCTTCTTTAGAAGTAGAGATTGCTATCAGTAGTTGATCCAATATCATGTCTTTCAAGAGGGAGTATTTGAGGCCCGATTTCGTGCTCAGCATTTCGTATATCGTCTTCATCTCAACCGTGTAGTCGTGATCACCACTTCCCGTTTCTTCTGTGAAGCATAGCTTTGATATGATCCTCTCTACCACTCGGGTTGGCTCGATCAGCAAGTTCTCGTCTTGCTTTAGTGCGGTTCTGCAGCTTAGGCTTTTCGTCATACTTGAAAAACTCTTCTGATGATTTCTGGTGGATACTGGAAAGATATGCTGATGTGTTGGTCGGAGACCTAATGCTGATACATTAGTATCGCAGAAGGAAGTTGAGAAACTCCGGGGAATGCATTCCAACGCCCCCGTTTCATCAACTTCCCGTTGCATATGAAGAGACCCCGTCCTCTCCGGCTTCGCCTTGCTAGAAGGCCATTGATGGTTCCTACACATTCATTCAAGAAATTATCATGAATTTTGCTTAGTAGTACATTTTTTGTAGTCTTGATGAATGTGAAGTTTACCAAGATAATGTGGCTTGATGATTTAGATCTTCTGTTTCTTGATCTTCAACATAGGTCTAGTTGATGTAGATGCAAGAAAATTGTGTGGTTTTAGTTACGAATTGAGAGATAATCTATACGGTCGAGGTTTTAATGAGGTCTGACTCTGTCTAAGTACCTGAGGGAAAGTGTCGTCGACAGGAGAAGTGTAGTCTGAATGTAGGGATGTTGGTGTGTCCGGTTCGGATTCCGTTAGAATATCTTTGAGGCATTTGATGTTTGAACTTCCGGTAGTTCGAGCTTCCGTTCTTTTACGGCGTTCGAATGCCGGGATTAGTGTACCGAGGGGAGATTCTTCCACATCATCAACTACGTTTTCTTGATATATAGTAGGTTGCTGCACCTTCAAAACACGTTCGTTTCATTCATTTCAAATTTTCACGAACATTTTTTAGTCAAATGCATATCGTCATTAAAATGAGACCCACTACTTAAATTTATGCATATCTTCGTACTAACCAAAATAAATAAATAAATCATACCAACCACAAATTCAAAGTGGGTCCCATCATAAATATGAAAAAAAAAATCAATCAAACAAACAAAGCTAACTCTAAAATATCAAATCATTCATCACGCAGAAATGAATAGACTTCATAAACTGCACTAGAAATAATAAAAACCGGATATAGTGATCGCTATATCTTGAAACGCAACACTACTTACATTCGGGTTAATCCTCGAACCATTTTTATGTACGTGCAAACTCTGAACACCGTTGTTCCTGAAATATCACATTCAACATCCAACACACAACATTAACCCAAAAAATTAAAATAAAACATCGAAAATCTTGAAATCAAAATTGAGATTGCTACTACATTATCAAGAATCCAAAAAAAAAAAAAACTTACACTGCTGCAGAAACGACGTCGTTGCTGTTGCTGTTGCTTCGACAAAAATCACCAGTGTTCATGATCTGATAATACATCAACCAAGGCTTAAATCTTCTTGCAATCCATTTCATCGCCTCATCTATCATCCCTTCATCAAAATCATCGAACGACGGCGACGGCGACGCTGCGATACTAATCCGACGGCTGCTGAGAGATTTCTCAGCTCTGTGTTTGATGAAGAGAGGAAACAGAGAGTGGAAAATCCCAGGAGCAAATTCATTGCAGACAATCCTCGGACAAATCGAAACTGCTTGAAGAAAATGCATCGCAGCTCGCCACTCGCTCCTCCTCATGAACTCGACCGCAGAGAGGTAGAAATACGAGCAGCAAACTAGGTGGCTGTTCGGAATTCCTAAGGTGACGCCATTGCTGTCCAATGACCGGGGAATCTGCAGCATTTTCTCCGAGCTCTCGAGCTTGGTTTCTCTCTCATCAGCGCGCCGCGATTCGAACGCGGCCTCCGCGTTGTGTATGCCCCAGTGGAGGTTGGAGAGGACGGAGTGCTCGGAAAACTCGAAGAATTCTTGGGATTGAATCTTGAGCTTGGAGAAGCATTTGAGTTTTAAGGATTTCTGGGCTTCGCTCTGTCCGAGAATGGACTGCATGTGGCGGTTGATTATGGCGACGAGATCGCGCACGGCGGCGACGTCGAGCTTTTGGTTGCCGGAGGTGGAGTTTTGTGGAGGAGGGGCTTGGGTCTGAGGCGTTGGGTTTGGTGACATTTTGAGCTCATGAAGGAGGAGATATGGAGATGATAATCTAGAGAGAGAAGAGAGAGATGATTAGTACACGTACTTATACGTGTTAGTGCGTGTTTTGGTGTTCTTGCAGTATCCAATCTCGTGACTAGTTTCAGACAACTCCAAACTCCAATTTTGGGTGTTTTTATTTCCTAACACTCATGAAGATTGCTACAGACAGAAATTGCGGTTGTTGCTTCCATTAAAGGAGGGGCAGTGGGGCTGCGAACTGTGAGAGAGAGAGAGAGAGAGAGAGAGAGAGAGAGAGAGAGAGAGAGAGAGAGGTTGCGAACTCTGTGTGTGTGTGTGTGTGTGTGTGTGTGTGTGTGAGAGAGAGAGAGAGAGAGAGAGAGAGAGAGAGAGAGGGAGGGAGGGAGGGAGGCAAAAAAACGACTAACAATTTAAATGTTATTAAAAAGTTTTAAACACTTAAATTACTTTCTTGATAATGACTCTCACGTGTGATTTAATTAGCCTTTGAAATTCTTGTCACATATCCTCTAGAATTTGATGATTTAATCGTGTATGTTTAATGATCTATATCGAGATTTTCGTCGAATTTTATGATTATATGTTCTTACACACGTAATAACATTTACATTGAAATAATCAAGAACAAAGTCAAATTTACAAATTTATAAAACAATTATATTATGGTATTTTTTTGTTGAATTTCTTGCGAGTGGAGTTAGATTGTATTGTGATTTAATTAATACTACATTTTTTGACAACAGATTTTATAATTTTTATTTTTTTGGAGGTTACTAGATCTTCTTCATACCAAAATTCTAAAATGCAGTAATTGATACTCGATTTCAAAAATCTTATCCAATCCACGCATTCTACATCCCATATTCTATTTTAATTTGAATTGCGCATTAATTAGTTAAATTAATTATTTTAAATATTATTTATTCGTCTCAGACGAAATGCAATCATGTATCATATCAAATTAATTAGGTAATCCTATTTTAAATTTAATAAGAAAATTATGTAATATAATAAAATTAAATAAAGAGGTCAAAGGGAAAAAATAATAAACTATAATTTGTAACATAATTATAATTATATTTCAATTAATTTCATAAATATAATTATATATTATTAATTAAATGATTTATTCAATACTACATACTCTAACGGCAAAATAAAGTAAAATTTGAGATCGAGGAACTCGTACTCCAAAACGAAGTAGGGTTGGAGATGATCTAATTAGTTAATTACAAATAAGAGTACTAATGAGAATAATTGACAACCTAAAACCTAGATGGCCTAGGTAAAAATACTTTATAGGAATTTGTTAAAGTAAATTAAATTGAAATTGCGAATAAAGTTATACTTTGAGAATAAAGTTTAATGTGGTTTTATCTTTATAATATGTTACATCAAAAATGTTAATTAATAGATGATTAGACAATGATTGAGGCTATGTACTATGCTTAATTTGCTCTTGATGTCTCACCTTTGTTAGAGGATAATATATTTATTTTAATAATTATAATTGGTGGAATAACTAAGCAAAATTTAAACTGTAAAGTGGAATGTAAGCTTTTGAAAAGGTGTTTTTGCTGTAAATGGCATGTATGGGCAAAATGATTGTATATAAATATATATTTTGTCTCTATCTGTCGTATTCATCGTGGTGGCAAACCAAAAAAATAAAAAATAAAAATTGTTATCCTCGACGAAAATGGATATAAATTAAATTTTTATTCATAGATAGTTATGTTACGAAAAAAAATGGAACATTCAATTCAAATTAATTAGATTCCAATTATTTATTATGAATTTTAGCAAAATCTTTATTTTTCTTCGTGCTTCTAATTATTGATCGGGAAATGATCACCTACTCATTAGTGAACGGATACTACGATTATATCATTATGTTACAGTTTCTGAACAGCACTTGTACAAATCATATGTAATTATATGAATAGAAACATATAATAACCTGAGTAGCATAATAATATATATGTCACATGAAACTTTGAGTTTCTAGCTAGTAAAATCTAGATCCAACATATATTTCCTAAGATGCATATTTAAATTGTAAGAAGTGAAGTACATACACCAAAAACCACCTAATAAAACAGAATATATAGTACTTCTTTCAATAATATTTAATGAGCAATTATTTCTTTTATAAATATATTAAAAGTTCGTGCATCCATTAGTTATACCCGCAAGACTACGCAGGTCCTCCTCATGAGTGCCCGGATCGCCACTTGTGGGGCACCCGCGGTGGTTACGCAAGTCCTCCTCCTGAGTGCTTGGATCACCAACCACGGGGGTCCTCATCGCCTAGGAACCGACCAGTAAGTAGCACTCGCAATGCCTATATAAGACGGGCCTACGAGCCGGCCCGCTCTGATACCAAATGTCATGGGATTGGAGATCTTCATCCTCCGGCGCATGCCCTCACTTGCCCTTTCGGGGCTTTCGGGACAACTACTGGTTTTGCTCTGTCATCAGGATCATCAGGGGAACGGCATCAGCACCCAACCAGCGTGTTCCTCCGCCTTGTGCATAATGCCTTCCTCGCAACTCATGTAGGCGTCCATTATATTGTCCGTCAATATCATATCAGAGTACGTTCGCATGCGCTCCCGTGCGCCACAGCCGCACACCCTTGGAAATCCTCGGCAATCCCCGCCAATCTTGACTGAGGACGGATTATGCGTGATAAAAGTACTCTCATTTCGAAAATATCATGATAAAATCAAATTTAAAAAAATGATAAAATTAAGAGTCCAAATCTCCAACACCATTTTACTTTGGATACAAAAAAAAGTCACTTAATTCAATGATTTGATTATGTTATTTTTTCATTTACAAGTTTTTTTTTTCCATTTATTAAACTATAACTATACTCCCTTCGTCCCATAAGATAAATTTCTTTGCCTTTTTTAATGTCCCGATATATAGGCATGTTTTCTCTATATATTTAAATAATTTACTAATATATATATACCCATATTTAATATATTTATATTAAGAATTAATTTACTATTGAAGAAATAAATAGGAACATATTAGAAAGTTTCTTGATTAATTATATTTCCCAATATTTTTCTTAATCCATGTGAAAAATCTCAATCAAACCTATCAAAATGAGAAAGAGGGATTATAACATTACACAATATATACTTGTATTATTTACATATTTCATGTATCACAAAAATTTATGTCAGATCGTTTGACTGCAGGTCAAAATCCATTAAACTGTATCCGTATTAGAATTAACTTTATATTTTAAAATTTGACCCGTCAAACGATCTGACATGAGACTATCCCGTGCATTATTATCAAGATTGAAGAAGAAATACATTTGGAACATTAGGATTGTATCAAATTTTTTTCTTACAAAAATCCCAACATGTATTAGAACCACATGCTGCCCTATTGTAACTTGACCTGTCAGATAGAATTATTTCAGTTCTGATGAGCTGGCCTCATTTGCAATGAAATTGAAGGCTGCTTAATTTTTCTCATATTTCAAGAATTAACCCTTTAATCTCATATTCACACTAAAAGCCACCAAACATATAATTAATTGCTCATCCAACCCCAACAATTCAAGAGAAAATGTGCCAAAAATCCCCAGCCATGTTCAACTTTATTCTAAATGCACCCCAATCAAAAAGTGGGCCAATTGTCATCGAGATAAAATGTGTGATGGTCTTCAATAAAAACATGGATATCTCTGACCCCAAATTTAATTATGTTTTGTTTGGTTTGATGAAATGCAATTCTTGAAATACCAAAGTGAGGCTGTAATGAAAGTGACTTGACCCCAAACAAAAGCAGAACCCAATGCAAGGCTGATTGATTGATCAATCCTCCTCTTGGACCATGCATTCCTCATTATGTAAAATTGACCCCAAGTTGGGGGGCAAATGTGTCATTTTCATATGTTTTTTATAGACATTTTTTACTGGTGATATTGGGAAAATTCTATGCTACCCAACGAGTAATACTCAATGTGGCACAATAGATCTACTGTGACACTCTTAAGTATGAGAAAATTCTATACTATCTAATGGGTAAACCCAATGTGGCACAATAGATCTATTGTGCCACGTTGGGTAAAACTCATTGGGTAGCATAGAACTTTTCGTGATATTGTAGTTATTGACCCAACATTTTGGGTAAATACCTTAAAATAAACCAACCTATCAATAATTACACTAAAATATGTACATATTGTTTCATTTTTTTAATAGATCTATCCTACGTCCCAAAATTCGGCAACCGGAGTATGACACATGAAATTAATTACTTGTCATTGAGTGGATGTGATAAATTTCTTCTTTGATTAAAAATTTATTTAATAATACATGATAAATATAATATAAAAGAATAATAAAAAGATAAATGTACATATTTAACACTTCCAGCGAGTCTAGTCATACTTTAGTTGCCGAATTTTGGGATATAGAGCTTATTTCTTTAAAAAAAAATCATAGGTATTTTATAGTAATTATCGATAAGTTGGATTATTTTGATTAAAACTGATCTTAGAAGAGATTGCACTCCACCAAATAAACCGGATATATGATTTAGGTTGTAAGTATGTGTGTATGTGCCGTGTCAGAATCATGAACTTGTCAATATGATCACATTTTAACAAAGGAATCATGTACACCACGAATTAGAGATGCGAATTGAGTAAGCAAGTTCTCATCTAATAATCTACAAATCGTATTAAGCAAGTCATGTACGATGAAATCGACCTAGTAATTAGATCGGATATATTATTCAGGTTGTAAATATGTGTGTGTGTGTGTGTGTGCGCCGTGTCAGAATCATGAACTTGTCAGTATGATCACTTTTTAACAACGGAACCACGTAAACCACAAATTACAGATGTGAATCGTGTAAGCATGTTCTCATCTAACAATCTACAAATCGCATGATAGAAACAAATCGTATTAAGCAAGCCATGTACAACAAAATCGACCTAGTAGTGGATGTGTATATTTATATTGGAAACTTTAATCACAAGTACCCAACATTATATATTCATTAGGTCACCCCAATCGGGCAAATAATATTTGTTCTTGTATTTAATAATTAAATTATACATTAAAAAAAATGTTTTTGTATGATTCACACCGCTTGATTTTATTCCTTGAAAAAGTTGATTTGAAAGTTCAATAGCAACCACTGTATTGAAATTGGATCAATTAGGCATTCAATAAATTCGCCTAATTAGATATGAATCTCAACATGAATTGATTGAACAACTTTTTACAGGGTTCTAGGTTTGGACCGTGTATTAAATGAATGATTTTTAGGATTAGTATAAAAAAAATAAAAAAAATTAGTCTACTTAGGAATAATATATAATTTGATACTATTATCATACAATTTATTTATTTTAATTTCTAAAATCCACCATGACCCTTCATTCTATTATAAAAAGGCTACTGAAAATAAAGATATGTTTCCAACATTTAAAAAAAATGTAATTTGATAGATCTAATGAATTATGGGTCTCACATGTATCCGGAATGAGACATTCGACTTCAAGAATAGGACAATATTTGAATATTTCTCTTAAAAGATGGATTTGAATTTCAATTAAATTCTTGTGTACAAACACAAATAGATAATCATAACATAGTTAATTTGCTTCTTCTATGTAATTTACAGATCACTATACAAATATTAATTTATTCATTCATGGACTACTATACAATATACAAAATTATTCAAAGTATAGTAACCATGAATTTTGTCGTAATAAATTAACTAATTGCAATTCAGTATCTAACGATTGTCATTTTATTCATTTTTATCTCAAAATTCCAAAATTTACATATTAACACCAAACATTTCATGAATTGATACTTAAAACACCAGAACAATTTTCATGCGGATCAAATGCTGACTTGAATTGCCGGAAATCTTACTTGAATTTTCGCTTGATTTAATAAAATGGCATGAAAATTAAATTTAAGCATTCCTAAACAAAACAACGTCGTTTTAAGAGTTAATTTGGCGCGCCAGAAAATTGCTCCGGTGCTATAAATGTTCATTTGTGAGACGTTAAATATTAATATGTAATTTTTAAAACTTTGAGACATAATGAGAAACATTGAGTATTAAAATATAATTAACCGTTAAAAAAATAATAATAGTAAGGGAGTGTAATTATCTATTGAGATAGAGATCTCTAAGTATTGATATGCAAAATCAAAAGGTGAAGAATGATATCAAATGTGGGTCATAAAAATTAACATAAAAAATTCTTGTCTGTCACGGGCAGAATAAATAATAAAAGGAAAGACATTTGGTCCTATAATAAAAGGTACTTTAATTAATTTCTAGACTTTGGTCCAAACTCACATGTAAAATACAAATATTATTGATGTGAAAAGAGAATAAGACAGTTTCTCCTATGTGTTGCATAAAAGACTAGACCTAACTAAAGTTCAAACTCCCTTGTCCAAATATAATTGGAGCCCAACATCATTGCCAATCAAATGAGTCAAATTTTGGTCACCGAAGCGGGAATCAAAACCTCGTATCCTCTCATTCTCAATTTTAAATTTAATTTAATATTTTGGTTTAATTAATCGCAGCTCTTTATGTAATTATTAGCAGCAACGTCGATTTTCAATTACTGAAATTTGAATTCGTGAATCTATTTTTAAATTTGTTAATAATTTGAGACATATAGTGTAATTAGTCACAGTTCAAAACATTTTTATGAAAGCTTTAATAATTTGGGACATGGGCGTAATTTAATCCCGAAAAGAGTTACCATGCACGATCCAAAATTTAGAAGATTATATGAAAGTGTTCTTGAAATAATTTTGGAAGGTTATTACCTAATAATAGTTCCCCTATATCATTAGGCCAACACTAAATCAAACATTAATTTCAAAGTTTAAACAACTTCCATCTTTTCATATCACAAGTCCAAGGAACCCGTGAACTATCAAAGATTGCAATTAAATCATGTTAAAATAAAGCACCAATAATGATCAAATAATTTAAGAAATGAACTATGTAGTGGAACAGATTGTTCCACTAAAACATGTATATTGTGAGTTGTGATGTAGTACAATTTTTTTAATTTTTTTATTGAACCAAGTCACCAACTATCAAGTCGATATTATTTAAGCGATACAAGAGGAAATATTAAATAATTCCTACTTATAATGCATTTGATAATTCCCTAAGATTGTTCCCTAACAACACCTAAGCAGTGGAGATCTCTGTGTAGAAGAGAGATGTTCTGAGTTTAAAACGCACTATTTTTCCTTCTCAAGAAAAAAAAAAGATCGGGGAAATTCTACCCTCCCCATGGAGTACTGCTCTTATCCTATTGGGATTATGACATGTGGATTTAAACAACGAAGTGAAGAATTTAATTGTATTTGTTTATTCCACATGTCATAATCTCCATGGGTGAGTGTAGTACCTACATGAGGAGGGTAAAATTTTCCCTGATATTGATGGTTAGGGGTGAGCAAAAATCGAACCGCAACTGAAAAATTGCATTGAATTGTCGATTTCGGTTCGGTCCGAATAATTATGAGTTCAGTTCGATTTCAGTATGAGCAATGAGGACTAATGTTAGTTCGGTTCGGTTTCGGTTTGAAAATATCAAAAACCAATTTAAACCAAATCGACCAATTATATGTTTTTTAATGTATTATTAATTTTTTTATTATATTATGTATATAAATATAATATTATTAATTCAAAAACATATAGAAAAATGCAATGCATGTGTTAAGGATTTGAACTTTGGATCTCTTAACTAACATCTTGCATGTCTAACCAACTAGGCTGCAGGCCATTTCTATAAAATTTGATTTCCAAATTAAATATATACATAAAATTAATAAAATTTCAATTTTGATGAAAACCGACCGAACCGACAATTCGGTCTCTGTTCAGTTCAGTGCTTACCTTAATTCGATTCGATTTCGATTTATACATTTTCAGTTTCAGTTTACTTTAGTTTGAGAACATCGGTTCAATTTGAATCGAATGTTCACCCCTATTAATGTTAATGATCATAACACATGAGATCTCCTATGACATTTTCTATAACATTTCATGTGCTAGAACTTTTTTTATTTTTTTTTATTTTCAATTTATTATGATTTATTCTTTCTCAATTAAAATATATTAAAAAACTAATTATGACATATGAAATGTCACACTATGGGGATCCAATTCGTGATCATAGTGTGGCTCAAGTATTTTGAAATAACGTCACCCATTTATTTTTGAGAGAAGCATTAAATTAAATTGGGCCTACATTAGTATTCTTGTAAATGGGCCTTCTTCAAGTGCATTAGCTCCAAATCAAGACTAGAGATTCCTAGGCCCATGTTTATGTACAAGGGTTAGAATAATGTATATCATATGCATATGTTTTTGTGCTTTTAAGTTTCTTTAAGACTTCGTCTCAGACCCCAAAACTTCTTAATACAGTGTTGCACATACCTTAGTAATTCACGATTTTATTATTATTAATATGACTTTACGGGCCTGGCTCCAATCTCATGGGCCAAACCCATCAGACTGTTGCACCCAAGTCCTTCTCTAATATATTATATTTTCATATTATATCTTATATTTTATTTCACTGACATATATTATATGCACATTTGTGATACTAATATCCAATACTATGGTAATTTTTAAATTTTTTAAAGGGGTTCAGTATATAAATTGATTAATTATGAGAAGAGTTGAATCCAAAATGACAAATTCGAAAAAGAGAAATTTTTACACTTTGATACTTACATTTTGGACACTTTTGAAAAAATGACTTACTTTATTCCTATTAGCAAAATAGTACCAACTTTTTCAAAAAATTTACAAATCTTACCTCAATCAAATTTTCTGCCTAGAATATCTATGTGTCATGCCCGAATTCTTGCGTGGCTTTTTTGCTCCAATAAAAAATATTACCTGGATATTCCATGTCAATTATGAATTAAAAATAAAATAAATTTGTTGGGCATGCCACATATATATTCTAGGCTGAAAATTTGATCGAGGTCAGATTTGCAAAAATTTTAAAAAAGTGGGTACTGTTTTGCTAATAATAATAAAGTAGGTCATTTTTGAAAAAGTATCCAAAATGTAGGTATCAAAGTGTAAATTTCCGTTTGAAAAATTGAATTTGAAATTCATCGAAAGAGTGAGAAAATTCTATTGAACTTTATCCATAAGGAATATGTAACATGAGATTTAATTAAGAATAAAACTCCAAATCCATATGTTTTGCCTAATGCATTTTCAATGAGACAGGCTGCTCATGAATCATGATGATCTCATTACAAAACTACTACTACTAAGAAAATTGAGCAGTTAATAGATGCTCTGAACTCTCTGACTTTATAATCATAAAATAAATAATATTTTGTATAATATTATTTTCATGCATGCACGCAAAGTTGTTAAATATCCAAGTCATCACGATCACTTAGATGCTCCCTCAAAATATACATTTCAAATTCAATCATCACCTAATTTGTTGAACGATATATGTACCATGTTTTCAAACGTATATTATAATAGAAAAATATAAATTAATCTTGTTTTAATTAAACTAGTTAGAGAACATCTCATAACTAATTAGTGTAGCATGACACTCAACTCTTGAAGATAGGATTCATAAACAAAAACATATATATATATATATATATAGAGAGAGAGAGAGAGAGAGAGAGAGAGTTCATTGAAAAGTGGATCAACCCAATAATGCCACTCCAATCATCATCATCATCATCTTCTTCCTCTTCTCCATGCTTGGAGCAAACCAATTCTTGAAAAAAGGCAACCCAATTTCCACCAAACATAATCACCATTTATTTCTCTCAATTTCCTTCATTGTAATAATATTAACATTCCATGTTTCTGCCCAAAAATCCATCAAAAAAGATTTCCCCACGCACTTCAATTTCTTGAGATCGGGAAGAAAGAAAGTTGTGTGGTGCGCCAATGACCCGGCTGTCTGTTCGGATCCGGATAAAAACCCATGGGGCGGACCCACCTGCTGCTTCCAGAGGTACTGCAAAGACACCTTGAACGACCCGAATCACTGCGGGTCGTGCGGGCGGGTCTGCGGGTTCGGGTTCATTTGCTGCGAGGGAAATTGTGTAGACACGAGAAATAATCCCCTGCATTGCGGGGCGTGTTTTGAGGAGTGCCCCGGGGGGAGTACGTGCGCCTATTCGATGTGTGATTATGGAGGGTAAAATGGTAATTACACATTTCTTAGTTAGTTGATTTCTTCCAAAAAAAAATTAAATAAGCTTTTTCTTGATATTTTGCTCTATGTTTTAGTTTGATTTTCTTGTTAATATGTATTGATAATTTCTTCATGTTGCATTTGCATCTCAATGGTGGAATTCTTGCAACAAATGGGACTAAATAATGAATTGCTAAAAATTGAAATATTAGGGTTATAGATGTTGATAGTCTAAAATCCATGTCCTCAATGTATGCAAGAATTTCCCGATTATTAGACAGATAGGTGGTACTATGTGTCTGTATCAGTGTCATAATGGATCTATTGTGTCATTTGGGATAGTACCTTTAAGGGTAGGCAAGAATTTTTGATTGTCGGACAGATAGATAGTATCGTGTGTCCATGTTGGTATGAAAAAATATGTTGGCAGTGTCTCATCAAGCAAGGTCGGATTTTTGGATATACTTTCACTAATTGATTATTTAATTTTTTTTTTATATTGAGAATAAGGGATTGTGATTCATACTATCTCATAATTGCTAATCGCAGCTTTAAATGAATAAAAAAAATATGCTTTTCTTGATATTAAATCAATTTAACCAGTCAAATGTTCTTGACAAACTGAAAACTTGAATCCATTTGTTCTTTAATTTCTTCCTGATTTCCTATTACTGTGTTTGATATAAATTTAATAATTGTTGGAGAAGTTAGTTCTGGATTTTACTTATAATTATTGATAAAAAAAATTATCAAATTGATGGTTTTTTCTTCCATTTTTCCCAATTTTAATTTATTATGTTTTAGTTTAATATTTATTCTACTCAATTGGAGTTTGTATTTTCTTTTTTAATATTTAATTCTTAAATAAATGAATACTATGATTGATTATTTTATAATTATAATTTTAATTTTTAATTTTCCAATCTTTTGTTGAAATATATGATTAGGTTAATTTTATGCTTATAATATCTTATTATTAAACTCATAAATTTGATTATGGAACATCAAATTGGAATAAATGATCTTATCGGCACCCTAACATGGATTATACTAGGTGTACTAGACATATTTTTCACACATGAAATTGTTTATTGGATCTTTTATATTGCACTTTCGATTTAAAAAAATTAAATTTTTTCTTCGATTTTAATTTCTTATGCTTTAGTTCAATTTTACACTGGTTCTTTATGGTTATCCTATCTAATCATTATTTATTTTATTTTTTTAGTATTTAATTTTTTAAATGATCAATTATAAATTGAAAATCAAATACTAAAAAAACTGAATAAATCTTAATTGGGTAGAAATAGGATCAACCCTAAATAAAAATTTTGAAATAAAAAATAAAGCACAAAAAATTAAAATAAAAAAATGGAGAAAAACTAAACAAATTGAATGTACTATGATTTATTTTAGGCAAAATCCTATATTTTGGTCCCTGTACTTTTATATTTTTTCGAATTGGGTCCCTCTATTTTATTTGATTAAAATGAAGTCCATGTACTATTAATTTGGTTAAAATGGGGTTCATGTACTATTAGAGACTTGATTTTATTTGAATTGATAGTACATGGACCTCATTTTAATCAAATTGATAGTACATGGATCCAATTTAAAAATAAAAGTAGAAATGGTCCGACCCGATTTTTGGGGATGGCCCGGGCCGAGCTAAAAGAATTAGGTTCGAAATAATTTCGAGCCAGTCCAACTCGGCCCGAAAATGAGATAGGTCTAAACGGGCCGGACTTTTTTAGCCCAAAACGCAGAAAAATAAAATAGGGACCCGACTTGATCCTTCTTTTCAAGTTGGGTCAAGTCCAAAAGAAGGTCCGGATTAATTTCAGGCCGGGCCAAGCCTCAGAAAATAGGCCCGAAAAAATTCAGGCCGGCTCGGATTTTGTCATGACCCGAATCCCAATTAAAATCAAATATGACTTATTTAGGTCAACTAAAGTCTAAAACTCACCGTATATATATTGAAATATTTAGTCAATAAAATGGGCATGACAGAGAGTAATGTTCACCTCAAGTATATATAAATAAGTTGTGAAAGTATTAAAATCTGTTTTGGGGCATTTGAATTATCACCAAAAAATGTACTAAAAAAAAAAAGAATTATCACAAAAAATAAATTAACTAGATACGGATGGTCCCAAGTTTCAAAATTGCATAGAGATCCCAAAATTCTTTCTTTTTGCCTAAAACTTGCCGTCGTCTGTCCCAAAACTATTATTTCGTGCCTACCTAAAGAAATATGGACCCCCTAATTTAATGCTACAAATAGGTCGAGTAATCACTTTTCACATGTTACTCCCTTCGTCTCGATTATATAGTCCACATTTTTATTTTGAGGTGTCCTGATTAGACAAAAATTTCTGTGCATAAGGTGCATAGGTCGGCCCATCAGACTGACCCGCTCCGACCCGGGCCGACCTGCATCTGACCCGTGCAAAAAAAAAAAAAATCGCCAACCATAGTACCAATTCGAACACTAAATAGTACCAATTCGTGTTTTTTTTGTGCTTTTTAGGATTTTTTTTTTTTGGGTGTTTTTAAGGATTATTTTATGTTTTTGGGGTGTTTTTAAGGATTTATTTTGTATTTCTTAGGGTTTTTTTGGGTGTTTTTAGGGGTTTATTTTGTTTTTTTATGATTTTTTGGGTGTTTTTAG